>OX456986.1:116630150-117230150 GCA_949752695.1 Melanostoma scalare | reverse complement strand
TAAAAATGAGCTCATAGCAATATTACATTGCATACTTAACATATTTTTGAATTTTCAAACTCACAAAGAGAGAGTATAGTCTCCATTTTTTCATTTAATTTCAAATATAAACTTGAATTCAATCACAATGTTTCGATCACCTGAATTCACAAACAGCCGATTTGAAAAACAAGAAAGTGCACGAGGAAATTGTTCGGGTAAATTCTTGCAGGAAGGGTTAATCAAAAGCTCTGCTACATTTGAGTAAAAAAAAGTAAAGATACACGTTTTGGGATACCGTGGGCTCCCGCGGGTGAATAAGGATACAGACCTATTGTTGAACGAATAGTATGACTACAACACCATCGTTGCCTAGCACCTAGCTGAGATTGAATTGCTGATATGAAAAATTCCAGTCAGTTTATTGGCAGCATCAGCATTGATTGTTTGCTCAAGAGCAGCGTTGCCGCTGTGCCACTTTAGTGTCAGATTGCCACTTTTTTTTAGGCTGTGCCACCGAGCCACCACCTTTCAGTCTGTGCCACTTGTTTAGCATTCCCCACAAGTAAAACTAAAGTTATCAATTCACCATGCCATTTTACCATACCCTTTCATATCTTTCATGCGTACAAAAGCTACTCAAAGTACTCAAAGTTTTAAAGTTCAACACACATTGAACAAAACTCATTTAAAAAAACGAATCCCGAATATTTGGCACATAGGCTGTGTAAGTCACTCCTAAGCTTAAGTCAACGAATCAGCGGCCGAGGCCGAGGAATTTCGTCGAAGTGTTTCTGAAGGTTTTAGGCAAGGTGACTGCTATGCGATTTCTTCAACATCATACTTGAAAAGATTGTAAGAAACTCAAACGTCAACACCAGAGGAACAATCTTTCAAAAGTCTGTACAATTACTCGCCTACGCAGGCGATATTGGCGTTATGTGAAAAAAAAGCGTAATGTCATAGATGCGAGTATTGAAACAGAAGCGGCAAAAATGGGTTTGATGGTCAATGAGGGCAAAACGAAGTATATGTTGTCATCAAACAAGGACACTGAACATCGACGAATGGGACAGAACGTCACAACAGACAGACATAACTTCGAGGTAGTACAGGACTTCGTCTACCTAGGATCCGCTATAACACGGAAAACAATATGAGTGGGGAGATCAAATAACTCTTGCCAACCGTTGCTTCTTTGGGTTAAGAAGGCAATTGAGAAACAAAACCTTCTCCAGAAAAATCAAGGTAACCTTGTATAAGACCTTAATCTTCCCAGTCCTGCTTTACTGCGCGGAAGCTTGAACCTTATCGAAAGCAGGATAAAGTCCATGCTTCCGCGCCGTAAAGCCGTAAACCTTTGGTTGTTTCGGAAGAAAAATTTTGCGAATGATCTTTGGTCCCGTATGCGAAAACAATGTGTGGAGAAGAAGAAACAACAACGAGCTGTATGAGCTGTACCGCGACATGGGCATAGCTAGAAGAGTACGCATCGCAACGCTACGATGGTTGGGTCATATAGAGCGGATGTACCCAAACGCTCCGGCTCGACGGGTTTTCGAAAGATTATTGCAGGGAAATCGCGGAAGGGGAAGACCTCGTATATATATACTTTGGTTCTGAAGCCGAAAATTGTGTTGTAAGTCAAAGATTAGCGGAAAGTGAACTTGTTGAAATTAAGAAAAATATTCTAAGCTATTACAAAATACTTTGGGATGAAATATTTAATCGATTTGACATCAAAAATGAAAAACTTTCTATTTGGAGGCATTAACACCCCAAAGTAATCAAGTCGAAATTAATAAGAGTTCACTTATTTTAAACTAGTTTCCATTCTTATAATTAAACCCTTATAATTAAACCATAAGTCCCGAAAAGGTAATCGAACAATATAAATTTTTTAGTTTGAAATAGGCAACATTAAAAATAGTTTGAATGAATACCTATTTTCCGACTTATATGAATTTGTAGCAAAAATATGAACCTTGCCTCATAGCAGTGCCTGCGATGAGAAGGTTTTTTCCAAAATAATTTTGATGAAAAGTAAACTCACCAACAGATTGAAAACTGAAACTTCCGAAAATATGTTGGATTCCTTAAATTTAGTAAGCAAATGTGACACAGCTGAATGGAGTCCTGATGAGCTTCTTATAAAAAAATATAGGGAAACAACCATCACAAGAAAGTAAAGTGCAATACGAATTCTTTTTAATAAATTATTATTTATCTCTTTTTTATTATTCAAACTTTTATTTATTTATTTGTGTTGAGTTAACAATAAGAAATGAGCTGTTAAATTTTTAGTTTTTATCTTACGTTGCAATAAACCTTAAAATGATTGTTAAGGTTATGTGTTTTCTTCAACTCCTATGAATTCGTTGAGATGTGTGAAATTGTTCATTCATTTTATATGGTGATGTTTCGCTTTTGATTTCAAGTGCCACTTTTTTTTCTCGAGTGCCACTTTTTTTGCTACTTTTCCAAAATATCCAACTGTGGTATAAACAATAAATAAACCGACACGGTTGACTGTCAAGAAACAACTCAACTTTTTCATTAGGAAGATTCAATGTGATCGTTGTCCAGACAAGGTCAACGCAAAATCACTGAACGTGGGAAAGTGCATGGCTTGCATATTACACGTAGTGAAATATGCAAGCACTGCGTATAAATGCATTCGGTGACTTTGGCTACCTGTGTCTGGGCCAGGTTGCACGCAGTCGGATTAGATTACGACAACCAAACGTGCATGCAACTGGAATATTACACCACATTTCCTCCCCCTTTTGAAAAGCTTTCAATTTATTTAAACAAGATCCTAGTTAAAAATTATTACAATAAAAAAATTTAAGATATGATATTATAATTTTAGTTAACATCTAGTAAAATTGTTGTTTAATTTTTAGTTTTACATTAATATAAGTCTTACTCTAAGATTTTTTTGTTTTGTATTTTTATTATTAGATATTTATTTACTTTTTTGTTTACATCTTCTAGTAAAATTGTTATTTTATTTTTAGTTTTACCATAATATAGGTCTTACTCTAAGTTTTTTTATTTTATTTTTATTGTATTTATTTAATGTTTTTTTTTTTTGCATAAGCTAGTTACAGATTGTGTTTTTTTTTATTTATTTAAACATGTAAATGTGCATATCGTGTATTTATACATATCATGTCTGAACATTTTGACAAGCTGTTTAATTTTTAGATATGTTATTTAGGTTACATAAGTTCAATTAATTAATAAATTTTTTTTTTTTTTTTTATCTATTTCACATTATATTATAACTTTTGCTTTTGGAAACGGGGGAATTCATTGGATAGGTAAGATCTGTTTTTCCATTTGTTTTTTTTTATCTGTGGATACTAACAATGGTAGGCTTTGACGAAGGGAATTGATTGGATAGGTAAGGTCTGTGTTTTCATTTGTAGACACTAACAATAGTAGACTTCGTGCCCCCTTCATTTTTATGGGATGGGAGTTGTCGGTAGTGAAGGAATTAGATTTCTTTGCACATCTAATGCAAATTATTTTAAGCAGGATAGTTTTAAACGATAGAAATAAAAAGAACATGAGGAGTAGGATAATCACTCCGTAAATAGCTGATTTAGTTAGCCAAGTGTCGTTTTTGTATTTATGATCCCGCAGATGAACTTCAAGAGGAAGATTGTTTGTGGCCAACTCAAACCCTACAATGTTTAGATCTTTTGAGTGAGATCGATGTTCGAAACTTACATCAGGAATCTCAATGTCTGCCATGAAACTTGAACTGAAAAATATAGTAATGTTTGACAATTTTACCGTCTGTTGGACAGTTTCTAAAGTTATTTCCGTGGACATGGCCTTGCATCCTGGATCTAGGCTAACTATTCCTGTGTCTTTAATGAGAGCTATTTTGTAGAATTCTCTACACATTATTTTTAAAGGGATTTCATGTGGAGCAACATATAACCAGGTGTTAGCTTTATTTAGGTTGTACCAAATCTCTTGAGTTGAATTAAAAACGCGAATGTTACAGTTTATTGGTTTCTTGTACCCTGCCATTAAATTTATTATACAGTTCCCTGAATTTTCATTCCGAACAACCAAGTTATTTTTATTTAAATAAAAGTCTTCTTTGTATTTTATTAAATGGCCGAAACTGTTGGAGCTTAAGAAGGCGTAACCACGTTTAGCGGTATTAATGGCCAAATAAGGCTCGTCAACTTCCACGTACCAATAGATATTGTTTCTGGTCTTGAGTGGGAGTGGGGTAAGTTGGTAAAGCTCATATTCGTCGGATATTAATGGAATATCTAACACTATCATGAGCTCAGATGATATATATCTCACCGTTACCTCTACAATTTTTTGTAAATCAGCAGGGACAAAGCTCTTTACCTTGAAGGGTAGTTTAAAGGTTGCAATGTTCTCTAACTGTATTTCTTGCAATGCCTTCTTAAGTTCCGGGGACGATAGCAGAAACCTATTCAAGTGCCCCATTTTTGCATCGTTTACTATGTCTAGAATCTGGCTCTGTCTAAACTCTAGGCTAACTGATTCAGTTGTCAAAAACATTATTTTCTTGTCGATTGAACTATATATCTGCTCTAGAGTTGTCAAATTTTCTAATTTTGAATAAATGTCGTTTATGTCGTTTTGTATTCGTGCAAAATTAGTGCTATATTTTTCATAAGAAACATTTAGACTCCTACCTAGGTTAGAAATTACTGACACCTGTTTGTTGAGAACATGAGCGATAGACTTTTGATTTTCTTGAAGTTCTTGCACCGACGAATAAATTTCTTGTACGTCTCTATCGTCCATAACTCCAAACAGAGCATTAGTAATTTCACCGACAACATTTATAACCCCTCGTTTTTGGCGAACTTTCGGTTCGAACAGGTTTTTCAAGATTTCTTGATTCTGCTTTACCCTCGAATGCATCGCTCCTAATGACTTAGGGCCTGTTCGACAATGCTGTTCTATTAACCGCTGTAGCGCTTGGTCTTTCTTTGTGCTGTTGCACGTGTTGAAGAAATGGTTGACGGCTGTAATAAGTAGGTCTGACTCAGCAACTACGTCTTTTCCTTGGAGGTGCGAGACAATCTTCCAATTGTTTAGTGAATGCTGCATTATTCCCACTTTTTCTCCATGGACTCCCGTCTCATTCTTTAATACCGATACATGGAATTGCGCATGGGTGCAAGACCAAGTCATCATTAGGACACAGTAAAAATACCAACTGGACATGGTTGCTGTACATGAAATTAGCCAAAAATAATAAAACCAACGTTGACATAAAATAAAACCAAAAGTACAAAAATATATGGATTGAATGGAATTCCATAAAATGTTAAATATCTTGAAATTGAAGCTTAAAACCAGATCAATGGAAACATTTTTAGGAAGGTTAGTAATTAGAAATTAAAATGTAACTAAAATAAAATCTAGAAGAAACATTAAAAAAATTAGCGGAAGCTTCTTGCTATGAGTTTGAAAACTAATTAATCTGCAACTCGTTAACCTTTAAGAATACTAAAAAGGAGTATTTAAGGAAGAGCGACTAATTTCTTGACTCGTTTGGCATTCCGTAAATTTTTGTCTTTTGCAGATGGATAGGGCAATGAATTTTTGTAATTAAAAAAAAAAAATTTAACTAAAGGCCCTAAAATATGCTGGTAGACTCTTCTATTCATAAAAATGTTTGAGTCGATTGTTATGAACCCTTTCAAGCTTATTTTTACGTGAAATAGAAGTGTTCACGTTGTTATGAACTTCCTTAACTTCAAATGGCCCTGTAAACAAGGGACAAAATTTGTTTTTTCTGCTCATGTCTTGTAGAAGAACCAAATCACCTACTTTGAAAGACTGGGGATTTATTTTTTTATCAAAATATTCCTTTGTCTTTTCCTTACTCTTATCAATGTTAGTTCTAGCAACCTGATAAGCCTTCTGGAGTTTATGTCTTAGTTCAAAAAAATAGTTTTCGTGATCATATATAGGAGTTGGTGTCCTCGTTATGCCAGTTGGCATAGGAGATTTAAAACCGAAGAGAACATCCATGGGAGTAAGCTTGGAGCTAGCGTGTGGAGTGTTATTGTGCACATACATAGCTTGTCGAAGCCATTGATCCCAATCAGAGGGGTTGCTTTTTGAAAATGATCTTAAGTACTCTGCCAATGGCCCATGGTTACGTTCCAAGGCTCCATTTGCTTGTGGATGATAAGCCGTAGTTTCAAGTTTCCTGATGTTTAGAAACTTGCACACCTTTTTAAAAAGTTCACTACAAAAGTTAGCACCCCGATCTGTCAATAGTTGCTGTGGCGATCTATATCTGCTAATTATTTCATCATAGAAAACCTTAGCTACAGTTCCTGCTTCCATATTGGGTAGTGCATAGCAGTCCATAAATCGAGTTAAATCGTCCTCAAAAGTTAGTATGAATTTGTTTCCTAGAATAGTGGTAGGTAAAGGTCCCACAATATCCATGAAAACTTTGTCGAAGGGTTTTCTCGAAGTTGGAGATATCATCATAGGCATCAAAGTATGTTTCGATTTTTTGTTAATTTGGCACTGTTTGCAGGCTTTAACATGCTTTTTTATGTCAGCAAACATATTTTTCCACTTGAAGTTGGATCTTATCCGTAAGTACGTTTTTAAGACACCCTGGTGTCCACCTAATGGAGAATTATGGTACTTTTTTAAAACTTCACTAATTTCGTCTTCCTTTGTTAGATAAATTGTACTACTGTCTTTCTTTTTGTTTTCGCTTGAACATTCCTGCTGTAGATAACTTGTGTCGCTTTCACTATCAGTTACACTTTCACTGTCAGAGCAACATGGATAATTATCTACTTTTGATTGATTTCAACTATCAGCTTTTACCAAAGCTGTCTTTGATCTTGCCTGATGTCCGTTATTTTGCTTATTGTTGGAATTATTTGAATCGTCTTTAGTTTGGGAATTAGATTGTGCTATAGTTATTGCATGTAGGTACCTTATTCATATCATAGTTATTATCGGGAATTCGGCTAAGGGCGTCAGCCACAACATTTTGCTTCCCTGGCTTGTATTTTATTTCGAAATCAAACTCTGATAGTTTGTGCCGAAAATTAGTCAACCTGGTGGAATCTTGAGAAATTTTAAAGAAATGGACCAATGGCTGGTGGTCTGTATATAATGTAAATTTCCTACCTAGCAGGTAACACCTAAAATTTTTAACAGCCCAAACTATGGCCAACCCTTCTCGTTCAATTGTGGAATAGCGACGCTCTGTAGCACTTAAAATTCTACTTGCAAAGGCTATCGGCAAATCAAGACCATTTCTAATCTGAGAAAGAACAGCTCCTAATGTTGTTCCACTGGCATCCGTGGTGAGGAAAAATTCCTTTTTGAAATCTGGATAGATAAGTATTGGTGGACTAGAAAGAATAGCTTTCAAAGTAGTGAAAGCCGTTTCACAATCGCTATTCCAACTAAAAGGAACGTCTTTGTGAGTGATATTACGTAAAGGTCTTTCTAAAGCGGAAAAGTTAGGAACGCTTCGCCTGTAAAAATTTGCCATCCCTAAAAATGACTGAATTTCTTTAGAATTTTTTGGTGTTGGGATTTCTTATATACTTCTCACTTTTGCCTTGTCTGGAAAAACGCCGTTTTGTTTAATATTAAATCCCAGATAAACGATCTCCCGCCGAAGAAAATTACATTTACGAGGTTGTAACCGCAGATTGAAATCTCGAATTTTTTCGAAAACACATATCAATTTTTTGTTGTGATCTTCAAGATTTTTTCCATAGATCACAATGTCATCCAGATACACAAAACATTTGTTGCCCTGGAGCCCTGTCAGTATGTGATTCATAAGGCGTTGAAAGGTTGCTGGTGCCCCTTTCAACCGAATGGCATTCGAATAAATTCATAATGACCTCTATCAGTGCTGAACGCCGTTTTCTGTCTGTCATTTTTTTCGATTGAAACTTGGTGATAGCCACTCGCTAAATCTAGTGTTGAAAAATATCTACTATTGCCTAATTGGTCGAGAATGTCATCGATTCTCGGCAAAGGAAAAACATCACCTACAGTAATTTCGTTGAGCTTTCTAAAATCAACGACAACTCGGTGCTGCTTATTACCATTTTGATCAACTTTTTTGGGTACCACTAAAAGCGGACTATTCCATGGACTTATGCTATTTTTAATTATATTATTTTTTAACATTTGTTTAACCTGATCATCTATTATTTGTTTTTGAGATTCAGGTAATCTATACTGTTTGATGTTAATGGGTCCCCGACTTGTATCAGTAGGAATTGCGTGAGCCATAGCTCTTGTGTGCTGCAATTTGTCTCCTTCAAGATAAAAAACGTCTGAGAACTGAGTACAGATTTCTTCGATAGTTTCTTTTTCCTCTAGGTTAAGAGTTTTTTGCAGACTTAGTTCTTTGAAAAGTCTGTTTAGTCTTTCAGTTTTCTTTTCTTTATTGGCATGGTTTGTTTTGGTGACGCTTGCAACAAATAAAGATTTTAAATTTCTTGTTCCATTGGAATTGCAAGAAGTATCTGTGACTATATAATCACAAAGATTGTAATGGTGTATGGTGACGTCATGGAGGTTTTTTTCTTCAGACGCAGTGTTTGCTATACTTAAAACTACTTGACCATTGTGTATTTTATTTAAGCATGCACCAATAAAAACTTGAGGTATAATCTCGCAAGAATAACACATCAATTCAGTGCCATTTGCGGCATCGTTTATGATGCTGTTAACTATTATTTAGCTCCTCGGGGGTAAAGTCACTGTAACTTTAGAAGCAATAACATTTTTAGGGAATGACTTCACCGTAGGCTTAGCTTGTTTTTCAAAAAATTCATCTCCGATAAGTTGGGTTGGGCAACCACCTTGCGAAGGTGGATAAGTTACAGGACAAACTGTTTGCCCAACTTCATCAAATGGTTTAACACCGTGCGAAGGTGTTACTTGATTTGACTTAACTATCGGAAAAGAATTCTTCTGTGAGTGGTTCTTAGTAGCCATCCCAATATTTTGTTCACAGAGATCACCCTTCGCATGAAGAAATTTTAGCGATCTGTTAGGACCTTCAATATTGGTGTAAGGAAACAGAATGTCCTGCCCCAAGATACCATCACAATTTAAGGATGGAATTTTTTCCGTGACATGTAACTTACATTCAATTGGCGGATCTAGTAAAATTTTAGATTCTACTGACCCTAATGTAGTGCCGTTGGAAAAGATTCCATTAATTGCAATAGCATCTGTTTTGTTACCAAAGACGTCTTCTCCAAGCACGTCTTTATTAACTATGCTGACGTCTGAGCCTGTATCTACTAATAAATTCAAATTTCTTTCTAAGCATACGTCTACTGGAATATTTACAATTCCATCCTTTACCAATTTTTCGTTGGATGAGGGTTTGGCGTTTTT
This sequence comes from Melanostoma scalare, assembly GCA_949752695.1. Lineage (NCBI taxonomy): Eukaryota > Metazoa > Arthropoda > Insecta > Diptera > Syrphidae > Melanostoma > Melanostoma scalare. The sequence goes on along the minus strand of OX456986.1, from coordinate 117,220,745 downwards.
TTCCCTCATCCAACCTGTTATCAGTTTTTTGACTGTTTTTGATTTTCGTCCCAGCGCTTCTTTGTGAAGCATTCCTCTATCCCATGCCCTTTTCGCAAGCAAAAATCGCATTTTTTTTTTGTTTTGCTCACTTCGTTTCCTATTCAGATCATTTGTAAGCATTACCGAATAGTTCGACTGTTGCTTGCGCCTATAAGCAGGCTGCTGTGGATCCGGTTGGTTCGCAACTGATCTCAATGAGATATTTTGGCTGCAGTTGCCAGCCTCATGCCCATAAATTTTGCAGTTTGGACAAAAAGGTGTCATTCGTCGCTTCCTGCACTCTTGGAAAGAATGGTTTACCTCATTACAAAAATTGCAGTTTATAGAGCCACTCTCTCCAACTCTAGGAGATTTTTGTTCGTAGGTGGGTATTTGATAAGGGGAACTCAAAGAATAAATTCCTGCACTTGCTTGCCTGGGGTTTTCGCAACAATTTCCATTAAAACTTGTCATGCTGTTAGTATTGAACACAGGATATTTTTGTTCGTAAGCGGGTAACTGATAAGGGGAATTTAAAGAATAAATTCCTGCACTTGCTTGCCTGGGGTTTTCAAAACAGTTGCCATTAAAACTTGTCACACTGTTAGTATTGAAAGGAGGAGATTTTTTTTCGTAAGCGGGTAACTGACTAGGGGAATTCAAAGAACAAATTCCTGCACTAGGTTGTCGAGGGCTTTCACAATAACTGCCATTAAAATTTTTCATGCTGGGAGTATTATATGGGCCTACACCGTAATCAGTTGGGCTATTCAAATCATATTGCCAAGCTCCTTCACTGTTGAAAGACGACGCGAAAGCATTTGGAAACCCAGTAGCCATGTATGCTAATTGAGGATCTATTAGCTCCCGCTTTAAAATTTTTTGGACAGTTTCCGTTAAGCTACTCTCATCAAGACCTAGGGCATACTGTCGGAGATGTAAATTACACAGCCCTGTCTTGAAAGAGTGTATAGCGGCGAGCTCGAGGTCTTTCATTATTGGCGTAGAATCTGGGCCATAGCTTGTTTTGGCCTCTTCTTGGCAATTACTTAACAACCTATTTAATCTGAAACCGAATTGCGTTACGGTCTCATTTGAAATTTGCCGACACTGACGTAGCTCGTTTGTTATCTGTATGTAAGTTTTCCTAGGTAGGAAATTTTGGTTCAGTACTTGCTCTAATTCTTCGAGGCTCGCCACTGATTTCATTGAAATCAATGCAAAGGCATTGCCCCGCAGCCTTGTTAACACAAGGTTGTTAAACAGAGGCTTTTCAGCCTCTTCAAGGCATTGCCACACTTGTTTGCAGCAACCTATGAAACTTTGGACCACGAGCACTATCCCTGGGTGATAAACACCCGAAAACGTGGGAATCAAAGTTGACACCAAACGTGCAACCTTTTCGTAGCTCATTGCAGGATGTTCTTTAAAAATATTTTTTGGTGGAATCTCAATATTTTTTATGGCCTTTTCTAAATCAGCTAACTGAGGTGTTAAAGAAAAGGAAGGGATTGGAAATTCGGGAAATGTGGGATTTGGTTGGTTGGCTATGTTCCCTTTTTTAAAGTTACTTATATCTAACTTAAACTGTTTTGATAACTTACTTAGTGTTGCTAGGCGTTCTTTTTGTCTGTCGTCTATATCGCCTAATTGTTTATGGAGTTGCTCCTCAATTGATGATTGATGATTGGTGAAAGATGTTTGTTCCAGTGGGTCGTCACTTCCGTCTTCCGTCGGCTTGAATTGTTTTCCGGATCTCGTTACTGATTCCTCACTCATTCCTCATAAGGTATAATTAGGTGTTTTTGTTTTTTCGTTATTTCTCTTGTTGTTGTTTTACTCTACACTCAATGTCGATTTCTTTTCACCCATTTGCAGTCGATAGCAGTTGTCACTAAATTCGATTCTTCTTTGGTATTTAGGAAATAGAAAAAGTAGCAATTTTTTTTTTTTTTTTTGAATGTGTGTGTATCTAATTGACAGATAAAGAGAAACAAGCACCAAAGAACAAAACACTTGCATTCAAATTGTTAAGCCCACAATTTTTATATATTTTTTTTTTCACAAAATGTTTTTCAAACTCACAACTAAATTCAAAATTCTGCTTCCTTTTATTTTTTTCCCATATGCTGATGTTTTTCTTTGTTGTTTTTGATTTCTTGTTCACTTTACTGTTCACTTATAGACTTTTTCACTTAAGAGACTTTGGTCGTAGTGCTCTTTCCTGGCTGCGCCAAATTGTGGTATAAACAATAAATAAACCGACACGGTTGACTGTCAAGAAACAACTCAACTTTTTCATTAGGAAGATTCAATGTGATCGTTGTCCAGAAAAGGTCAACGCAAAATCACTGAACGTGGGAAAGTGCATGGCTTGCATATTACACGTAGTGAAACATGCAAGCACTGCGTATAAATGCATTCGGTGACTTTGGCTACCTGTGTCTGGGCCAGGTTGCACGCAGTCGGATTAGATTACGACAACCAAACGTGCATGCAACTGGAATATTACACCACACAACGGTAACGCTGCTCAAGAGTTAGATCAATCGGTTGTTTCGAGAAAGGTTTTTTTGAACGCTTTATACCGAATGATCCCCTCTCAAAATTCTCTCGTAAGCCTGGATGAGTCACGTCACTTTCAATAAAATGTCAAGGTACTGTACTAAATAACGCATATTTTGGTTTATTGAAAGCAAAATATAAATTAATTATTTTCAATAAAGCCATTTCAAAAATTCGAAAGTTATTGGTACGGATGCTCGTAGTAAGCACAAAGTAGTAATCGATCAATCTTACACACATCATGCAATGTTGCACTGTCTTACCATGCTTTCCTTCAACTGTTTCTACTGTAAATTGCTAAAATTTGTGAAATATTTCTTTTAATCCAGCTTGTTCGGATGAAGGTTCAAGACCATTTTGAAAAAATAACTAATAAATTTTAAGCTCACCGGGTAAATGTATTTTTTCATGATGAATGAGCGTTCAAAATGTCACATTTTTATTGCTAACGCAATCATAGGATGTAAACGCTTACATCTGTTAAATTGTTTGCCAGTAATAAACGCGTTGACTGATCCATTGGCGAGTAATTTTTCATTTACCATAATGGTTGATCAAAGTTTATATTTGCTATCAAAACCATAAAATAAAGCACACTGCCGAATAACGTAAGAAACGTGATGTGCTCTCGGATGAAAACTAACAACATGATTGCTAACATGCTCTAGTAAATAATGAAAAAAGGCAGGTTGTTGTATGTTGTTACGGTATATTTTCCCGCAACAAAAAACCGTTCTTATATTTAGTTATTTCAATATCGATATCCCTCTCTTTTCCTCAAACGCTTCCCTATCATTTCTTCGTCCCATCATTTCTCCTTTGTTTGCTCTTAGCAATGTGATTGAAACATAGCTTTGAGCAAATGACAAAATAGGTGCATGTCGTAATCAGCGGATGAGCTGAACTGATGTCGGCGTTTGGTGTGTCGAGCCAGATGCCTTTGGAGACTCGCACACCATTTACTTAATGGAATGTCATACTTCGTCACTCACAAACATCATCATTCTTACAAATATGATGAGTCGTCAGCTGATAAGATTCAGTAGGCGTTAGATTCTACCGCGTTGCTCTTTTTATGGTACCAGCTGACAAACTTTCCATTGAGATACAACCATCTAACGTTAATTCTCATTTATAGTAGTATATAAACTATGATTATACAAATTTTCAGTTGAGAGGTAATCATTGAAAATAAAATTTTTTTTCAGGTTCCAGCTGACGTATAATCCACCATCTTATGATCAGCTGTCTTTTTTTCCATCATAATATTTGGTAAACCATTATTGGACAAATTTTTAATTGGGCGTAAATGACAAAAAAAAAACTTTTTTTTTCTTCATGTGCGGGAGACTGCCACAACCCACCCGACCCTCGGAGTCGCAGCTGACGGTCACAAGTACTCCTATCAAAAATTCCTTGGTCATGGAAATCTGTCACTCGCTCCAGGACTAGTATACCAGTAAAAAGCTGTAGACAGGGTGCTCTAAATGTGATGGATATATATATGCAACTGATTGCGAGACTGGAGAATGTTTAGAAGTATTGGATGGACGTAATTGCAACCTAAATAAACATAACTTAAATAAATACTTTCCACTAGACTTGTCAAAATGAAAGTAAACAAAAACATAGAATGTTATAAATGAAAATTAATGAAACTAGTACCTATACAGTAAGTCATACATATATGACTTAAAATTCATTACAGAAGGAGATAATAAAAGCGAAAGTGTGTACAAAGTGGTTGCAGTGTTTTATTTAAAGTTATATTCTTTTACTAACAAATCTTTAAGTAATTATTAAACATAGACCATTACATTAGGGCTTATCATGTGCTGTGATGCTAACCATTTTCTTAGATTCATTCTGTTTTCTGAATTAGACATTAACATTGTTGGCAATAGGCCAACTTTTTTACGGCTATACGACAGGACGTAATTAACTTGACATTATCTAACAGATGTACCATGGAAATTACCAACTGGAAAGTTCTGCCGAACGTGTCACTCTCAGACCGCAGATACATCCTATTCCATGAAGCAAATGTGGTCTCCACTCTCCACCCCCTTAGTTACAAGGAATCTCAAAAAACTAACTGGACACTTTTCAATTAAGAGCTTGGTAATTACGGCAAAACTCTACCAAAGCTCTCAAAAATTGAAGTGGAAGATGCAATTCTTGAAGTAAATTGTGTCCTTACAAGTAGCTTTGAGCTGGCATGTCCAAAAAAAGTTCTGTGAATGTATAGAAACACTCAGTGAACTAGTCGACTTGCCAAAGCCCTTAAATGGAGCAAGGTAAAAAGACTAGAAACTAGGAAATCAAACGGTTCATAGAGTCTAAAGCAGAGACACTCAGTCTTACGCTGGAAGCTCATTTTCAGGTTTCAATCGAACCACAACTATCTATTTCCCTTAGATTAAGTGAATTCGATAAACCCACTCGACCTAGCTGGTACACGTCATCGTAGTTAAGTTGTTACTGACGAGGCCATCATATATGCCGTGGCATCTTTTGAAAGCCTTGAGTCACCTGGTACTGACGGTGTTAACCAGCTATGTTGCAGGGAAGTATACACCTTTAGCTACCTACTTTGTAAAATATTTTCACTGGTAGTTTAGCTCTAGCGTTTTCAAACTCCATGGCATGGTGTTAGAGTCGGTTTTATACCAAAAATTAATTAACAGAACTATTCACTAGAAAAGAGCCATAGACCCATCAGTCCTACCTAATTCCTGTGTAAAACGCTGGAAAAATTGGTTGAGATTTTTATTCGAGAAAACTTACTCCAAATACACCCTCTGTCTCAAATGCAGCATGTCTACCAAAGAGGAAATTCTTGTGTGACCACACTTCAAAATCTTGTTAGCAGGATTGAATACGTGCTTGACAGGAAGGAATTTGTGGTAGGCATTTTCATCGACATACAAGGTGCTTTTGACAATGCTAGCTTCGGTGGTATGTGCAATGCTGCCAGAGAACATTTTGTGGACGAAACATTAGTGTTGTGGATTAAAGTAATGCTAGTAAATAGAACCGTGATTATTCAATATGTTGCAACAGGAGTGAATAACGGCTGTCATCAAGGTGGCGTTTTACTTCACTTCTGTGGTGCATGCTGATCGACTCTCTACTTGTAATGCTCAATGGATCTAACGTTCACGCCCAAGCATATGCAGACGACGTCGCCGTGCTCTTGGTTGGTTCCAGACTCCAAGCTGTCTGTTCCATAGCACTGGCTGCGCTTTATCTGATTGGCACCTTGTGTGCTAGAAACGGTCTCTCCGTCAATCCTCTTAAAACCGATGTTGTCCTCTTCACGAGACGTAGAAAATTCACTGGTCTGACCCAACTAACACTTAAAGGCGTCATCCATAGGCGGATCCACGGGGGGGGTTTTCGGGTCCGGACCCCCCCCCCAACCGGGAAAATAAAAGATGTTATTTGTAATATTTATCGGCTCCTAATGTTCAAATTTCGTTACGGGACGGAAAAATATAGCATAAGCAAGACAAAAAAGTAATGGAGAAGTAATATTATTTAAAAAATTCAAGAACTTTATTGATCATTATTACATTTCATAAAAAACTGAAACATGCTACCTCAAACACTAGTAAATTTTCGAGGTTTTTTGAAAAATTTCGCTAGAATTTCGTCCACGGCAAATTCAATATGGATATGGATATTTAAAGAAGCAAGACCATTTAGTCGTTCCTGTCCCATCGTATTTCTCAGGTAAGTTTTGATTCTCCTCTACGTCGAAAATGGTCTGGAGTTGCTATAGTTACATGTAGTACTGCCAACTGCCAAGACTCGCAAAATATATCGACATTCTTGAACGACTTGCTACTGATAACCTGAAAAATATCGTCAGATTGATGTTTGCATATGTGTCTCGATCCGATAAAAGGGACTTACTAGGCAAATAATCGGTTGTTGGATCTTGATTGCTTACACAAGTTCTTTTACTGAATATTCATGAAGCGCAATCAGAAATTGTAACATCGCTATTTTTTCACAAAATATAAATTCAGAGAAACGATTTTTCACATTGGTTTGAATGGTACATCAACTCCTTTCAGAGCGTGCCGTGTAAGCTTTCACTTTTGCCTAAAAGGTGCCTTTTCTCGGATCGCGTCACATATAAACTTTTTTACATGTAAATTTTTGATCGAAAGATACTAACCAGTAAAGTTCTGGCCGTTGGATCTGGATTCGTTGCCTCCACATCTTTTCTGACAGAAAATTTTCTTTCGATCAATCCGATATATTTTCGTAAAATGTGTAGAAGTCAGCGCATTTCTTTTCGTTAAATTCTTGTTTAAAAAACAGTTTCCCGAAACTTTGGAAAATGGATTTGTGTTCCGAGAACCGACTTTTGAGTTGAGAAATGAACGTATCAAGACACGGAATATAGGAAGAAATTCTGTAATATTCTTCAATACTTTGTGCTTGAACGTTGCAACGACTTTTTTGTTGATTGCAACGGCGGCGGCGGCGTGGCAATTTCATTAACTGATTCCATAATGTGACAGGCGATTGGGAATTCAACAGTCGAAATCGCTATCAAAAGATGCAATGCATTTTGCGAAGTATCTCGATATTTCCACGTTTTGATTTCTTCCAAAGATTCAATAACAGCCGGTTGCAATTCAACGTACGTTCCAACTACTTCATGAGACTGAGCCCACTTGGTAGGATAAACAGACTTCAACTTTTGTTTTTTTTCTCACTTTTGTTTGTCATTTTTGAAATTTCTTCGTGTAGAACGTCTTGTCTTTTAGGCCAGTGAAAAAATGCTTCAATCGCTCCGATAGTTCCTAACGCATTTTTGATTCCTAACACTTCGCATGCTGCATTGACTGCCAAACTAAAGTTATGTGCAGCGCAATGTACATAAATTGCCGGGGGAAATACGATCTCAGATGAGCCTGTGCACCAATGAATTGTACACTCATTGCCGGAGCTCCATCGAATCCTTGGCCATACATATATGAGCAATCGACGCCAACGTCATGTAAATAATTTCTGATTGAATCTGCTAAACCTCGTATATATCAATAAAATTTTGAGTAATGGACCCCCCCCCCCCCCCCATGCCCAAATCCTGGATCCGCCACTGGCGTCAACATCCTCTTTTCAAACGAAGTCAAACATCTCGGAGTAATCCTAGATAACAAGTTTCTTTGGTCTAAACATGTCGAGTCTAAAACTACTAAAGCACTGTAGTCAGTTGTTTGGTGGAATAAGTTCTCGCGTAAATATGTTACTGCCTCGTTTGCCAAACTTCAAAGAATTTGTTTTTGCTATACTGGGGCCTTCCCCAGCGCACCGAGTGCTGCTCTCGACGTACAGCTTAATCTTCCATTATACCTACATCATGGGGTGTACTCTCACGACCATTTCTCGTTTAAAGAGATGTGATCTCTGGCACTATTCGCACTGGAGCTTTGAGAAACTCGTAAGCAGCATATCTTTTGACTCACGTCTAATGGATATGCCGCCTGACACGATGATCCCAAGGCTCAAATTATGCTAGGTCTGCCAGGTTCCTCAGTGAGGGCTTCAATCAACCATTGGATCTGTCAAGAGCACAACCGTAGATGGCATGCCTCCATTGGATGCAGACAGGCCAAACGTATGCTCCCCAACGTTGGTAAGACGACTTCAACATTTGTGCTATCCCATAGCAGAAAAGAATGTAGAAAGCTTATTGGCGTTGCCACGGGGCAATTCTGTGAAGTAGTAGAAGAAGTGATACCACGCTTTGTGAATCTACATTTCTCTGTGAATGTCCTGCTTTTTCTCGAACGAGGTTGCAGTTACTCGTCGCTGATATGGTGAAGGTATGGTGTAGCTTAGGCTCCTTTTCATGGCCGCGTCTTTTGGTTTTTCTACGAACATCTAGAAAGCTATAACAAAAAGAAGGTTGCTAACTGGTGGGACAATGGACCGGTATTTAGGTCTGAGTGCTCCAGCTAGTACTTTAAAAACCTCCAACAGAAAAAAAACACATACTTTAGTGAGTGTTTCTCAAAACTAATACTTTGTTCCTTATCAAATATTTTTATTCAAATTAATTAAAGTTTAAAAGTAGATTTCAACAAAATGAAAATTTTTTTCTCAAACTAAAATTTTTACAAAACTTTTTCCTATTAAGAGTCTTTTTTTCACCCAATAATAAATATTGCTATTAGTCTTGAGTCGTACACTGTAAACCAAACAGAAAACCTTTCTTTGTTTTCGAGAAATTTAAAAAAGACAAAATGTTTTTTTTTCCTGAAAATCGAATTTTATGAGTTTTTTTTGCTGATCGAACTTTATTTTTAGCGAAAAAATGGGTTTTCTGGAGGAAATTACATTTGGTCCTTTTTAAATTTCTCTAAAACTAAGAAAGATTTTGTTCGTTCTTTTTCTGTGTATGACTCGAAATTGATAAAAGCACTGAATTATGAATAAAACACATTGAATGCTTTTACTCAGAAACTTCTAAGTATTTACTATTTTTGATATGCATAGAAATGCAGTATATGCCGAAAGCAAAATTTACTTTCTTCAATAGTGCTTACTTCTTCAGATGATCTTTTTAATTGAATAGCTACGTTATTTCATGTGCATAAAAACTTACTGTCTTCTAACAACAATTACTTAATTTTTTCAAAGTTACTAAACAGCAACTTGAAAATCTTACTTTAGGTAAGTATTTTTTTGGTCTAGACTTACATTTCAATGTGGTGAAAGAAAAGAATAAGCATAATAGTCTGGAGTACAACTTTGACAGTCTCTGATTGATGACAATTTTTTAAATTGCTAATAACATATTTATTGAAATGTAAGATTTTTTATGTGTTAATCCATTAAAATGTTTACAAGGGTTGAAAATCGATCAATTCAGATTTCAAATTCTAATATGTATTAAACAACTTTATCTTTTGAGAGAAAAAAATGTGGAATGGTTAAATTTATACTTTAAAGGTCAGCATTTCTCTTGATATTAGTCTCGAAATTATTTAATCTCTTTGTCACTTGATCATCACTAAACTGACCTCCGTTCGGTTTGAAAGCAGTACTTTTTTATAAACAGTTCCGTTGGTGGTTGCTGGAATTTCTTTAAGCTACATTATATGTATACTTGGGCAAGATAATTGCGCTCAACGAAGTTGGCTTTTGTCTTCTCTGCACTTTTAATGACTTTTAATAAATACCTTTCAATGAAATCCAAGCTTTAAATCAAAATATTTGAAAACTAAATTATTAACACTAAAATCAACCGGTAGATTTAAGAAACAAAATCGAAATATTATGGTACGTAAAAGAAAAAATCATTAGTATTTACTATCAATTTTGGATAAACCCTAGTATTTACTTGGATGAATTCAGTATAAACTAAAAGTATTTTCTGGCTAGTATATACTTTATTTTATGCATACGAAATTGAGTAAAAACTAGAAACTGTGGATTTATGAATTTTACTGAATATAACAGTATTTACTTAGTTCTTTGTTGTTCATTTTTGGTAGCTTTCATAGAAACATTTTAAAAAGCAATGGAAAATTTCCTTAATTTTTCTTGTAAGTGACACTTGTGGATGACAAAAAATGAAAAACCGATATAGTCACAAAAAGACAGTACAAGCACTCCTCTTGAAAGGGGTATAGCCACGTACTTCTGTCCACTTTAAAAATGGTAATCCAAGTTGTTTTTTTTTTTTGTTAAGTTCTCTACTAGTTTCATACCAAAATGAAAAACAGTGCAAAATATAAACGTCATGCACCCATCTTAAGCTGTGAAACGGTAGGATTATTTTAGCTTTTAATATTCACATTTCACATTTCTATTGTCTTATATACATATATTATTATATCATATTATATATATTGTAATGCAAACCCAACATTTAATACCAATTTCCTAATCGGAAACGTTCAACCGAAAACACAAGCCGCAACACTAGTGTTAGTGTAGATATATACCAAGAGGAGAAATGTTTGACAGCTAAAATACTGGGGTGTGGACACCATTTGGAAATTACTGGGAAGTTCTAGATGGAATGTCATTCGATATAAATATGCCGCCGAGGCAACCAGATGTCAGTTTTGATCATAGAGCAGTGGCGACGCCACTAAGTCGATTATTTCCGACTTAGCTTTTGAAATTCACATCCGAAACATCTTAGACTTCTGGCAACATGAATCAAACTTAATCATACACATGAACTCGCTGCCAACATTTTTTTAACAACTACCACTTTGCTTTCCGTCCAATTCTACACACATGTTGGCTCTTCAACTCCCTTATGGAGTGACAAACACAAATCTTTAGCAACATACAAGGTAACCCGAAATATTACGTCTTATAAAATTTGTTGCTGGATAGAACAAATTTGTGTTCTTTCCTCTTTTTTCTTGTACTATTCACTGCGCTGGTGACCTTTCTGTTCAATACATGCTTTCTTATGGAAGAAAATAAGACGATGTTCTACCGTCATATTTTTTGGTAAATCTGTTTGTTATCTTTTATTCTCTGCGCTCTGAGGTCTGAGCCAGCGTTGCCACAATGATACAAGTGTAACAAAAGTGTTACACTTTTCAATTATTTTATAGTTTTGTTACAATGTTACTTTTTTTTCCGTTTGGTTACACTTTTCCCGTAAAAATTTTTTTGTTTTTTTTTTTCGTTAAAAAATATTGAAAAGTTATCTTTCGAACCATTTGTATGTGAATTCTATAGTCTGCTTTTACATTGAGACGTTCTTAGCTCGACGCTTTTTGAAAATACGTGAGAGCAAAGAGTGAAAGCATCTTGTTCAATCTATGTTTCTCTTTTACCCTACAGCATTTTCGAATTGCATTGCATGTAAAAGCAGACATAGTATTTTAGAGGGAACGTACTTAGTTACGCGCCGTTCGGGCAGCAGATGGCGAAGTAGGTCTATCTATTGATGAATAAAAAAATGTATAAAAACAAAAATGAAATTATTTTATACAGAACTATGTCAGATTAAAAAGAGGTTCGATGTTACTAATGAAAAACTAAAAAATATTGTGCTTTTAGATCCTGGAAAAATTGTTTCTCAAAGCAATTGTATCTTGCCACTATCAAATAATTTCCCGAATTTGTATGATCCCGAAAAAAAAAGAAAAAAATATGCACTGAGTTTAGAAAGTTACAGTTACAACAAAACTTAAAATATATTGACGACATTGAATTAATTTGGGGCCTTGTTAAATCTTTACAAAATCCACAAAAAGAGAAATGTTTGAAAATGTTGTACAATTTTCCAAAAAAAATATTAAGCTTACTTCACAGTTCCGCTACTGCGAAACATGTTTTTTCTGAACTTCATTAAATAAAAAATAATAAGGCGAACTAATATGATTTAAAAACAATTGAGGCAATAATATTTGCAAAGCAAATCAAAGACTTGTACTTGTAAGACTAATGAGAAAAAATGAATTTATTACAATTTCTTAGTATGTATGTATGTACATATGTATATAAAAATGAAATGTGATAAGGTGTTCCTAATACAGTTTTTTTTTCTTTTTTTTTAGTTAAGAAAACATGTTTTTATTATTATTGTAGTTTTTTTTCAGTTTGTTACATTTTCTTTCCATTTGTTACACTTTTTGAAAAAAATTGTTACACTTTCAAAAAGACCTGCGGCAACATTGGTCTGAGCAGGTGAATATTGTGCAGGGCGCCGGCGCAGTAGCCCAATGCACATTTGCAGCATTGCTTCTGCACACTTCGGTGTTTGCATGAGGTTGGTTTTATAAAAGGAAAAAACGCTTTCATTCGTATTTCTTCCCATGGACCCATGCTTATATGTAAACAAAAATTTATATGGCAGGTTTGCAGGTTGAGGTAGGTCTCTGCCTGAAGAACAAGAAAATAACACGCTGGTCTCCGACTTATTTCATGAATTTGTATGTGTCTCTGCACTGGACTGATGTGCCAAAGGTTGCCACTTTGATAACAAATATGCGTGGATATTAGATCTCATAGCATAAAGAATATTTTTGGCAGAAAATGCAAAAAATAATTGGAATTCTTCTAAAGTGGCATAACTGGCCTAAATGAATTCAGTTCCCAATGAGCCGTATTTTATTTGAAAAACGCAGTTTACCAGCAGAACGCAGTGCAATACTTATTTAAATTGGTTTAGTGCTTTTCGTGATTGTAGTGTCTAGCATTACTGTATTAAATATTAGAAATGTGTTGTATGGCAACACTGTAATAAAAATGGAACGAAGTATTTGAAATAATAAAAATGAAACATTCATTACGCTACCACGGCACAGAACGGTTGTCTTTATTTTGATTCTTCGAGAATACTACATTTGGCGACGAGGAGCAGACGAACCTACAAAAGAAAAAAAAAAAAGGAATACAAAAATCAAACAAAAAGTAAGTACCTGTGTATGTAAAATTTAATGCGGCTTAATTATAAGCGCAAATTTGTTGATATCTGATTCAATAAAATTGAATAGATACATAGCTCAAAAGACGGAGCATTAAAAAAAAAAAAATTGCTCGCTGTTTCAATTAATTTGGAACAGGAGAAAAGATGTTGTAAGCTCGAAGGATGGAGCGTTGAAAAAAAAAAGAATTGCTCGCTGTTTCAATTAATTTGGAACAGGAGAAAAGAAGTTGTAAGCTCGAAGGATGGAGCGTTGAAAATGCTCGCTGTTCAAGTTGATTGAAAACAGGAGAAAGATGTTGTTGGCTCAAAAGATGGAGTCTTACCTATTAAAAAAAAAATGTCTGGTTCAATTCATTTCGAGCAGGAAAAGAAGTTGTTTGCTAAAAAAAAAAAGAAACAAAATGGTGGCGGTAAATGCCGTAGAATATGTATGTATCTATACGTTTATGTGTTTGTTGGAATTTTCTGGATGAAGTTTATTGTGGTTTTTCTCGCACGTGATTGAGTAAAATCGAATATTTGCAAATAGATATTTAATCAGATATCATACATTTTGAGAAATTTGTGGGTACCTATATTACTACGTGATCAAGAATCGTTGTTGATTTTATGTTGTATTTCAGACATGAAACGAACACGATTGACTGACGGACTCCCACCATTTGATTTCAAGGCAGATGGAAATTGTGGTGGTGAGTGGAGGAAATGGTTACGTGGCTTTGAAATTTTTGCTCAAGCAAACTCGATGGAAAGCGGCACAGAGAAGTTAAATTGGATGTTGCATTATGGTGGTGAGAAAGTGCAAACTGTTTATTATTCATTGCCAGAAGTAGGACTTACAAACGATATACGCAGAGGCCCATTGGCTTCTGGTTATGTCTTTAAACAAGAAGATGAGTATGGACAGGCAGTCGCAAAACTCTGTGCATTTTTCGAGCCAAAACAAAATGCGTCCTACGAAAGGCATATTTTCCGACAGATGAAGCAAACAAAGTGTGAGAGAATCGATATGTTCATAATGCGCTTGCGGGAACAAGCTGAGCGCTGTAATTTCGATGACCAGCTCAACGAAAATATTCGTGATCAAATCACCAGTGGCTGCCATTCTGATAAGTTGCGGCAGAAAATTCTTGAACGTGGTGACGAGCAATTGGAACAGATCGTTAAAATGGCACGGATCTTCGAAGCGGTGGCTCAACAACAGAAATTGTTTGGAAATGATCAGTCAACAATCATCAATTCAAGTTCATTGAAGTCAGACGAACAAAATGAAGAAAGCGTTTGCAAAATCGATACCAAGCTAAAGTTAACAGGTTCTCGAAGACTGACCTCGAACAAAAGCTTTAACTATTCTATTGTGTGTGGGCGGTGTGGGTCGCAAGGACATAAAGCATCAGATGATAGTTGTCCAGCTAAAGGAAAAACGTGTCACGCTTGTGGTTTAAAAGACCATTTTTCTCGATGCTGTTTTCGTCGTGAATCTGCAGTCCATAATAGATTCATTGGTAAACGAAAGAACTATAAGCCAGATACTGAACAAGCAAGAAACAAATTCAAGCGAGAAAATGTACAAATGGTTGAAACTGGTGAGAAACCTAATTGTAGAAATATTGAAGAGGAATATGATGATGTTTTTTCTATTGACACAAAAAGAAAGAAAAATGAAGACATTTTCTGCATTGATTCAGGTGGTGAAGGTAACAAGATTTGGTGTACTATCGGCGACATTGAAATCGAATTAATTGTGGACTCTGGTGTCCGATATAATGTTATTGACAAACTATCATGGCTTGATTTGAAGGCCAAGAACATTGTGACTACGCACGAACAGAAAGAGGTTGATATCGATTTTCGTGCTTATGGCGGATATCCACTAAAGTTTATTGGAATGTTCACCGCTGTCATCAAAGCAGGAAAAAGAAAAACCTTAGCTAATTTTTATGTGGCCAACGAAATAGGAAGAATTTTGCTTGGATATGAAACGGGGTATGCTCTCGGGGTTCTAAAAATTGGAATCGATCTCAAGTCACAAATAAGTAGCGTCGATGTCAACACTATTAATTCAAAGGAAATCGATTACAAATCACTTGGTAAGATCAAAGGTGTGATGATCGATATTCCGATCAAGTCTGATGTAAAACCAGTAGCACAGCCATACCGAAGAGTACCGGTTGCGTTAGAAAAAGTAGTCGACGACAGAATTGATCAAATGTTGCACCAAGGAATTATCGAGCAAGTGAATGGTGTTGCTAAGTGGGTGTCGCCGCTAGTGGTTGCACCGAAAGGAAAGGATGATGTACGTATTTGTGTGGATATGCGTAGGGCAAATCTGGCAGTTGAGCGAGAAAACCACCCACTACCGACCATGGATGACTTTTTGCCTCATTTGAGCGATGCTAATTGGTTTTCAAAACTGGATGTGAAGCAGGCGTATCACCAGGTTGAGATCACACCAGAGTCGAGGGAAATTACCACTTTTATGACACGAAAGGGGCTATTCCGATACACTCGGCTGATGTTTGGGATAACATGCGCACCCGAGATTTTCCAAAAACTAATGGAACAAATTCTTATTGGATGTGAAGGTGTAATCAATTATATTGATGACATCGTGGTTTACGCATCAACAAAACAAATTCATGACTTACGATTACGAAAAGTTCTAGATCGCATGCGAGAGTATGATATAACGTTAAATAAAGAAAAATGCAAATTTGGTGTCGAGGAAATTGAATTTTATGGGCATATTTTATCGGCATCTGGAATAAAACCGAAGCATGACAAAGTTAAAGCGGTGAAAGAATTTCGTACGCCTGCCAACGCCGAAGAAGTCCGTAGTTTTTTGGGGTTGGTGAACTATGTGGGTAAATTTATTCAAAACCTGGCAACCGTCACTGAACCATTGCGGCGTCTCACGAAAAAAGAAGTAAGCTTTGAATGGGGCCCAGAACAACAATTGGCATTTGACACGTTGAAGCAAAATCTGACAGACAATTTAATCCTTGGATACTTTAATGTAAAGTATCAAACTCGAGTTATAGCCGATGCTAGTCCAGTTGGAGTGGGAGCAGTATTAACTCAGTTTCAAAATGGAGATGCACGAATTATTGCATATGCCAGCCGAAGTTTGACGGGGTCAGAATTAAATTACGCACAGACTGAAAAAGAAGCACTCGCTTTAGTATGGGCTGTTGAACGGTTCCATTATTATTTGTTTGGGCGGAATTTCGAATTGGTGACGGATCATAAGGCACTTGAAACACTTTTTGGGCCAAAATCAAAGCCATGTGCACGAATAGAACGTTGGGTGATTAGGCTAATGTCTTACAAGTTTACGGTGATATACAAGCCAGGAAAAACTAACATTGCTGATTCGCTCTCCCGTTTGCTGACAGATACTAATGAAATATCCGAGGCGAGCAACAAATCAGAGGAGTATGTTAGGTGGATTATGTCATACGCTGAACCGAAAGCCATAACACTACGCGAAATTGAAGAATGTTCATTAGGTGATGAGGAAATACTGGCAGTAAAGAAAGCACTCAACGAAAATGACTGGACTGGTAACGCATCGATGTTCAAAACATTCCAAATTGAACTTTGTTTCGCCGGCAACATTTTGCTTCGTGGTACACGAATCGTTATTCCACAAACTCTGCGGGAAAGAACATTGCAACTGGGTCATGAAGGTCATCCGGGGATGACTGTGATGAAAAGGCGGCTACGAGCAAAAGTGTGGTGGCCAAAGATGGATACACATATTGAAGATTTTGTAAAGAGGTGCCGAGGTTGTATTTTAGTAAGCGCACCATCTGCACCAGAACCTTTAAAAAGAACTGAGTTACCGTCAGCTCCGTGGGAGCACCTGGCAATAGATTTTCAGGGCCCATTGCCATCGGGCCATAATTTGCTGCTGGTTATTGATTATTATAGCCGGTACTTCGAAGTAGATGTAATGAAAAACATTGATGCAACGGAGACGATAAAGCGACTGGAGTGCATTTTCGCTCGTTTTGGATTACCAATTTCCGTAAAAGCAGATAATGGCCCTCAGCTTGTGTGTGAGGAAATTAAGAAATACTGTCGAATAAACGATATTATACTACAAAATACGACACCATATTGGCCACAGGAAAATGGTGAGGTGGAGCGACAAAATCGCTCGTTATTAAAAAGATTAATAATTTGTCAGCATGAAAAAGGAAATTGGCGAGAAGATTTGCAAAAATTCTTGCTGATGTACAGATCAACTCCCCATACGGTAACTTTGAAGACACCGTCTGAATTAATGTTTAAACGAAATATTCGCGACAAATTACCATATCTTAAGCAACGTATAGAAATTGATGACGAGTTGCGTGACAGAGATGCAGAAATGAAGTTAAAAGGAAAAGAATATGCTGATCGTAAGCGTCACGCGAAAGCAAATGATATTGAAGAAGGAGATGAAGTGGTAGTTAAAAGGCAAATAATAACAAATAAATTAGCTACCAAGTTCGAGCCCACAGTTTACAAAGTCATGGAACGGAAAGGATCGCAGTTGACTGTCGAAAATGCAGGCACCGGAACTCGGTATCGAAGAAATGTCGCACATGTTAAAAAGATGCCACCAACCACGTCAACTCAGCCAATAACAACAACATCACCATCACCAACGCAAATAAACACTGAACCAAAAGAAGACCGCTCGGAAGTAGAAACAGCAGCTAGAATTGCACGAAAGAGAAATATACCATCACATCTCCAAGGCTATGATTTGTCAATGGAGCAGTAGTTGTATAATTACGAATTCAACTTTATAAATAATTTTCATTTAATTTTTATAAAAAAAGAAGGGAATAGATGTAGTGTCTAGCATTACTGTATTAAATATTAGAAATGTGTTGTATGGCAACACTGTAATAAAAATGGAACGAAGTATTTGAAATAATAAAAATGAAACATTCATTACGCTACCACGGCACAGAACGGTTGTCTTTATTTTGATTCTTCGAGAATACTACAGTGATTTTTTTAAATATTACAAATTTAGGCTTTAAAAATTGAAAAGCGCAAAAAGTCTGAAAATTTTTCCGATAGTAAGTTTCAGTGGTTTGATTATGGCCTTAATATCTGTTGGCTGTTGCTTAACTGATTTTCACTTAGAGGTGAAATAACTATTTGTTTCTAGTATTAATTAGCTTAGTTTTATAGTTTTTTTAACGCGTCAGCGGCGCGTCAACCTCATTTGACTGAAAAATCAAAAGTTCAACCATAGGAAATCTGTAGAGTCTCACACAATCACGCTTTGTTCTCAGACGCGTCGTTTGACAAACGTAAGCAAACGTAACAAAGCGACCAACATTCAAAAAAAGTTCAGCTATGTTTAACTTTTGCTCGCTTTCTGACATATCTCTCCTTTTCAGTTTTACAATAGGGAAGAGTAATAAAATCGATGTAAGGAAAACATCGATTTACGAAACAAATTATCGTTATGTCGGTATCGATGTTGAAATGGTTTTCAGCTGAAATTTATCGATGTAAATACTAAACAAATATTTAAGTTCTCGTTGTTACAGCTGTATTAAATTTACTTTTTGTTGGATTATTCAATGTAGGTGTTGTTGAAGCATTTAAACTGCTATGAATTTGTCATAATGTTTTGAAAAATCGACTTATACTTTATGTAATATTTTTCATATCGAGGATTTCGATGAATTTTCGATATATGAGTGTGTATATAGTCGATTATAGATTTTTGTGGTTAACAAATCAATCAAATTGTACTTCATATTTGTGCATGAAGTATGCTTAAGCTGAATTTTAGTGTGCTTAAGCAGAACTTTATCGATGTAACTAGCAAATAGATAGTATTTCAATTCTCGTTGTTAAACCTGTATTAAACTTGACTTTTGCCAGATTGTTCAAAGTAGGTGATGTTTAATCACTTAAACTACTACAATTCTGAAAAGATGTTCTTAAAAATATTTATCATGCCGTAGATTTCGATTAATTTTTGATGCATGACCGCACGTGTGAATATAAAGTCAGTGAATATGGGCGATATTGAAGCATTTAAATCATTTTATTTTGTTAAGGTGCTGACCAATAACTTATGCGATAATTTCATACCGTATATTGCGATAACATTTTTGATATTTGTATGAATATAAAGTCGATTATGTTCAAAAATCGACAAGGTTTTCATTTTAAACAGCAAATGTTATCACAAACTAGATTGATTACACTACACATTTCACAAAGCTCCTCATTCATCTCTTTATCAGAAGTTATTAATAAATTAGCAATCGATTTAGTTTTCCACGTACTTAATACAAAAGAAAAAACCGATTTTTGTTATCGATAGTTACTGATAACGACGATGGTCATTCGATATTTCAATCGATATATTTTCTTAATTTCGCACAAGCTTAGACGAATGAATGACAGTAGGGCGCTTTGAGGATTTCTCATGTATCGTGAAGCCTACTTGAGGTCGACGCGCCGCGACGCTCTATTGTGTGTTGGCTTTTATAGAGTGATAATGTTAAGAGTGAGTAATGTGATTATTGGTAGAGTCATTGTATATATAATCTATAGTACTATCATCAGATAGTTTTCTAAGACCTTTATTCACCGAGTGGTGCGCTGAAATCGCTTAAGCAAAGAGACACAGACAAGAGAGAATTAAGCGCTTAAATTTCAAAAAGTGCCGAGAGAACCAAAATCAAAGCAAATTATTTAAGGTGGGGAGGAGAATCGAAAACACAAGACAAAGACAAAGTATAGAGAATCAGTAATCTTATGGTTAAGCAAAGCAGAATAGGTTTGAAAAAATAATTACATGAATTGTTTTGGCTTTCTTTTAGTGGTGGTAGTAGGTCAAGAAAGATTTTACGTACAATTGAACATCTGATGATACTGTTGTGATTGAAACTGAAATTTCAATTTGAAGGGATAAAATGAAATTGCTATGTTGCAAGCAAATTTCATTTCAAATTCATGAAAAATTGAAATTTGTATTAGTGAGCAGAAATTTTTTTTTTGTTTTGAATTTATTATTTGATATGTGAAAAATGATATTGAAGAACATTTCTCGGAAATGTTGGAATTATAGTTGAGAAAAGTAAGTATGGAAATGTAAGGTTATGATAGATAAAAACAAATCTGAAAAAGGGTGGAAAACGTTAGTATTTTGATAAATAGATTTTTTAAAAGGAAAACTATAGGCAACTGCAAAAAAAGTGTATTTTTTTCCGGATCACCCAGGAGGTAAAATACAAGATTCGTTTTTTTTTAATGAGGTTCCCCAGGAGGCCTGCCTCACTAACTACTTTGCATGCTTGATTTGCTTGAATTGTCATTGATATCATCAATAAACAAAACGTAAAACTATATCACAAAATAACATAAAACGAATTCAAATTCTTATAAACTTATAAAAAATCAACAAAAAAAGCATAACAACAAAATGATTAGCTAAGGGAATTGAATATTGCACATTCAAAAAAAGTTAATAAAAAATAAAAAAGCGAAAGAAAAGGAGAAAAATAATTGCACTTCATATTGCATATAAAAAATAGGAAAAAAAATGAAAGAAAAACAAAGAGAATACTTATGTAACTTAGAAAATTTAAGGGTAAAGAAGAAGAAAAGGTAAAATAAATAAGAATTTACAAAAAACATATACATAACAACAAAAATCAATATAAAAAACAACAAAAAAGTAAAACAAAGCAATAAAATGGCTGGTCCAGGTTCAGTTTTAAGGTACCTATAAAGAAAAAAAGGTTTAGTTATTGATAACAAAAATTAATAGGTTTTCCATATACATTTTTAATTTACATTTCAGAAACATTATTTACATTGCACTTAAAAAATAATCTTAGAATACTTAAACATTCTTTTTTAAAAAAAATAACCTTAGAATACTTTAACATACTTTTTCTAATATTTTTTAGTCCCGCGAAGCTCCTTGTTTGTCTTTTTTATAGAGAACAACATCATTCCTTGCAAAAGGAATCTGACAATTGTCTCTTTATGTTCGGTGTTAGAGCAGGGTATTTCCAGGTTCGCATCTCTAGAATCACGTACAGTCTCCATCCATTTTTCCATGAGGTCTTCTATATGCTGTTTTCTTCTGAAGTTTTCCTCAAAAACCCTCTGCACTTTCTCAGCCAATTTTTCCAGCTGGATTGAGGGAACAGCTAGCGATCCGAATTCAGATGTAGCAACGGTGCTGACATACATAGGCCCTTAGTTCTATAAGTTGCAGTTGATCTCTCCTTTCAACCGAGTTGCTGATCATGAAGTTGGAACAGGCTTCACACTTCAGTTTGGACTTGAGCTTGCCAGCTGCAAAGCCTGCGTAATAAATTGCTGCCATTTTTGCATCTGCTCACTGGGTTCACTGGGTTGTAGTTCAACCTTTGGTGGGTCTTCTTCCTCATCCACTTCCATATTCCAATTTATGCAGTCCTCGCATTGGCAGTCGTTGTCATCATCATCATCGATATCTTCAACATCGACGGGATCTCCTGGCGCTATTAGATAGTCCTCTATCGTTTCTACGACTTTTGACTTCTCTTTGTCTTTTGTCGTTTTATCGTTCTTTCGCTCTTCGGCCAAGTCAGCTGTGCTTATTAGAGGCTCTGCTCCAGCATCTTCATATCCTGAGTGTTCTGGTGCGCTATAGTGCTGAAACATGACCAGCTTCAAATTTCTTATAAACCTCCACACTGATGTTCCTTTTCATAGGATCCTCTATTCGTTCGCACCATTGAAAACAGGTTTTCCGCGACATCGGTGTTGAAGTGCGCCAATAGGAAATAATTCTGTTCTTTGCTTTTCAGATAGTGCCACATCTGAATTATTCCTATTAGCGTTTGCTTTAATCCCTTAAAGCAAGGTGGAATTATATGACTGCTGCTGCTTCTCCAGCTTGAAACCCACTTAATACAGCTTTCTAGGTATTCCAAAGTGTCGGTGTCATCCGATAGCACTTTCTTGTTTGGATTTTTCGAGTATTTTTGGCCGGTATTCAGTACGTCAAACAGCACAGTCATTCGCTGAATAAATGTAGCTGTTGACTCGGCCTGTTTCTTTAGCTGCTCTGTTTTGTATACATTGCATTTGATGGCGCATAGAATCCCTGTATACACATTGAAGCTGAAGATTTGAGTGGCCAGCTTCACGAAGAACTTCTCAAATGGTTTCTGACTGATGTGAGAAGCTGTAAGTTTATAACAGACTTGAAAGTCTTCGATGGTTTTCCACATTTCCATGTTTCAACCATATTGGCCTTCTATAATCCTTTGGAATAAGGAAAAAAGAAATGCGGCTTGGATAGGTCTTAAACTGACTACAGCCTTTGAACACGCACTTTGACATATTTATTCAAAAGTATAAGGTATATTTCAGAAGTATATTTAATTAACTTAATATTAAAAAATTACACACTTAACTTCACAAAATATCACTAGCTTATGATTCACTTATCACTTTTCACTATCACTTCACTCAAGTCGCGATAAATCACCTAACAAAATCGACTATTCACGAAAATCCCTGCTCTAACAATATCGAATTCGAATTCGTAACGCAAAATATAAATTTTAAATAAATTATTGAAATTGAAATGCTGAAAAGAAAAGGAAATATTATGGATTAAATACTCTTACTCTCCAGTTTTTATCGTCTTTAAATTTTTGTCTCGTTGAAACTTATGAATTTTTTCAACAGTAAAACAAAAAAAAACACAAAAACAGATCACTCTTTTAATATTTTTTTTTTAAATATTTGTTTTTACTTGAATAAACTTATTTTATTCTGCAAAGTTGATTTTATGATTGTTCAAGGTATGGCTGATGCAGGTGAAAGTTAGTGTTTTTGACGCACTATCACTACACAACACTGTTTTTTTCGAACGCTTGTTTTTTTTTTTTATTAAACAATTTTTAATTGCTTTGGCAAAATTTGTTATGATTTTATCAGCTTAGAACTTATCCAATTGAAATCACAACGAATAATGTTCTTAACTTACGATTTATACTGGAGAGTTTTTTATGTACGCGCCAAAAAGTTGTAACTGCCAAAAATAATATACATTCAATGATACATTGCAAACTCATTTATTCAACCGCACACAAAAAGTACACCAAAAAAGCCTACAAACGAATTTCTTCTACTCCTTCACTACCTCATTGCAACCATACAGGTAATCCACACAAGTCATGTCATTTGTCATATGATCAGATCAGTTCATGACCTATATCAATTGCACACACACATATTAACATGCTCTGTTGTCTTAAGACCCCGACCCATAGAATCCGGTGCGTCCGTTCGCTCTCGGATTCACCTGACAGCTCGATTAAATACACACGATCTTATGAGAGGTGACCCATAAGCATCGGATGCAACGGACGAAACGCAAAAAGTAGCCCAACTTTTAACTTTTTGCGTCCGGCAAAAGAGAGACATGCGCAGTAAGAACCAATTTAACGTTTTCTTGTATATGGAATCTATGGTACTATCGAAAACAAAAACTGTCCCTGAAAGCCATCTATGTATTCGCCGGCGTACTAACATTCCGCTGTAATTTTAGAGCGCCGTCAGATACATAGATGGCTTTTCAGGGACAGTTTTTGTTTTCGATAGTACTATTCCATAATGAATGACGTTTGCCTGTTAAAAAAAAAGCATTCACAAAAGAGCGGGACGTTGTGAAAAAAGCTGACTATTAAAGTTTTTCTAAAATAAAAGTATTTATAAATAAATGGAGGAATACTTAATTGAAGCTGTTAAACTCCATCCATGCCTTTTCAACAAAGGTGATATCAAATACAGAAACAAATTTTGATTAAATTTATCTGTCAAAACACCGCAACGGATTCTATGGGTCACCCCTATCCGTTGTATCCGGCAAAACTCACAGCTGTCAGTTGAATCCGGCAGCGAACGGACGCAACTGATTCTATGGGTCGGGGCCTTTACCCCATGTCCCATGCAATAGCCAAAATAAATGCTTACGTTACCTATGCTGTGGAGAATGAAGGAATGAAAACCCATAAGAAAAAACAATAAGTTGTCTTCTTTTGCTTCGCTACCTGCCATACTCCATTGAATACAAATTTCGCATTTCGGCATTATACACAATTAAAAGAAGAAGAAGAAGAAGAAGAAGAATTGTATTCTTAAGCATTTTAACCTACTACTCCTCCGAATTTATAATAGCAAGAGAAATGGCAAGGGAAATCATTTCCCTTGTGATTTCCTGCTCTTAAGCCATTTTAGTAGCGTGATTCACCGTCTTTAAATGGCGCTAGTAAGGCCGAAGTAATAGTACTATAGATTCTATATACAATGGTAGAGTTGATATCGAATAAAGTAAATATCGAATAAGGCCGTATGTGAATTCCGTTAAAATGTGTGTTAAAACTTAACCCGCGTTAAAATTTGACACTAATGAGGTGAATAAAATGGGTTAAAATTTATTGAGCTGTGGAGCAGGTTAAAGTGTGTTAAAATTTGACGATTCTTGTGATAGAGAAATTTGCTCTTGCTTTTGCATTCAATTCAAACAACGAAATATGAATCAAGAAAAAAAACTAAAGCAGGCTGGGAGTCTTTCAGCCACCGTCATCGCGAGAGGACGTACGCACAGCAGACTAAGAACAAATACCCAAACACACCGAACAAAAAAGAGACACTCACCGACTACCTGTCAGGTACCTGAACTAGAAGAAGGACCGGACTGGTAATAGGGTTTATCCCATCCTAATTACATTTCTTAGGAAATATAATAAAAACTAATCCTCAAATATTTTGTTTTTCCAGGAAAGCATTAACCTTTTTAGGAAAAATTTAATCTTTTGCAGGATTAACGCTAATTACTTATATTTTTTTTTCCCAGGAAATTTTTAAAATTACTAATTACTTTCAGGAAAAAATGGAGAAACTGACACTGGAAACGGCATTCACTGCCTTAGCAACTCTGCTGAAGCGGATGGAAGCCGACCTGGGCTCAAAACACCGACAACGCCTCAGCGGCCGCCTCAAGGAGCTGCAAACACAACTTGATAGACCACAGCCAATGGAGGAAATTATAGAAATCAACGAAGGAAAGGACGAAGATTTTATCTGTCTGTCTGGCGACGAGGCAGATAGATCTGAGAAATCCGACGAGGACGACCAGTTCACCGAGGTAACTGGAAAGAAACGGTCAAAGAAGACCACCGCCAAAAAAGACTCCAAGAAGAAGAAAGGGGAGCTGCCATCACCAACCGGGTCGGTAGACACGGTTTCACCTACCCCAATCACCGCTACAGCACCAGCAGTGGCGCCAGTAGTAGCACCAACCGCTCAGCTACCACCGCCAGCAATTTCAAAGAAGACAATCGCAACCAAAAACTGCCCACCATCAACTTCCACAACACCAGGAGCACCAAAAATAAGCGAGCCAGCCAAGGGTCCCGGAATGCCGCCAATTTTCTGTTTCTCAGGAAACATTGCAGAGATAAGCCGGTTCTGTAAAGGGAACAAATTGGCGGTCACGTTCAAAAACCGCAACACAAAGTCAACAATTATCAATGCCGGAAACCGCCAATCATTCGAAGGAATTAAAAAATTCCTCAAGGAGAGGAAAATCCAGTTTAACTCCTTCACACCGAGGGAAGATAGAAAGAACCTGCTTCTGCTCAAAAGCATCCACCACTCCTACGCTGCGATTGAAGTCGAAGATGAACTCAGGATAGAGGGCCTCCCTATCATCAAGGTCACCGAATTCAAAGCCAAGAGGGCACAAGGAAAGTCCTACAACAACTTCGTCGTGGAACTGGACAAGACCTGCCAGCTCAGCGAGGTCTACACAAAGACACTCATTATGAACCAGAAGGTCCACTGGGAGAGACTTAAGTCCAACGATATCGTGCAATGCAGGAATTGCCAACGATTTGGACATGTTGCCACCAACTGTGGGCGTCAATACGTCTGCGTGAAATGCAAGGAGGTGCATGAGCCAGGTCAGTGCAAGCGGACTACCAACACAGGACTGGATGTGTGGTGTGCAAACTGCCAAAAGGAAGGACATCCGGCAAGTTTCAAGGGGTGCCCAACCGTTAAGGCAAAGTTGACTGAAAGGAACAAGGAAGTCGCCGAGAAGAAGGCCCAGCAGGCATTCGCCGCCAAATCCATCTCCATGGCAACCCGCCCAACCGTCAGCTACGCCTCAATGTTCAGAAGCGGACCTTCACCCAAGTCAGCCACATCCACGAAGCAACAACCAACTGCAGTCAAAGTTTCCAAGACAACACCAGCCAGGCCCACCAGACCGACACCAACCTCACCTATCAACCTCAATAACGAGGCACAGCGGATGTTTGGGAGCGATCTTGTTACCCTGATGCAAAAAGCCAAGACGGCAATACCTACCAGCTACGATAGCATGAGTGAAGGAGATAAGTCCGCGGCCTTAGCCACCTTCATATTCCAAATATGCAACTAAAGAGGCTCCGCATCATGACGTACAACGTAAATTCGTTGTACAGCCTGGAAAAGAGGACGTCATTCAACATGTTCATGAAGAACCATAACCCGGACATCGCCCTCATTAGTGAAACAAATGTGACAAGGCGTAACAACATCGACATCATGGGCTACAAAACCTACCGACAGGATAAGTCCGATGAGCACGTGGGAACAGCAATTTATGTTAGGAAAAACATTAGTGCCAGCACCAATAAAATCTTCGTCACAGGCCTACTGACCAGCGAAGCAACAGCCATCACCATTCAAATAGGAAACGAAACCCTCACCATTATTGCACTGTATGTCCGCTGCAACTCAACGAGAAGATACATACAGAGCGATCTCCACATCCTCAACAACGTCATCTCCAAAAGCACGTACGGGCTAATCGGCGGCGATTTTAATGCAAGGCATACCCGTTGGCACGACACGGTGATAAACACAGATGGCAGGGCGATTACAGACTGGTTGAATACGTGTAGCGCTCAAACCTCACTAACAGTTGTATGCTAACGTAGACCAACATTCCCAGGGACGCCATCTACACTTGTTTTTTTTTTCTCATTCCAGGCTTACAAAACTTCACCTGTACCATCATTCCCAGCGACACGGACCACGAAGCAGTTCAGGTGAACATAAAATTGCGCCAATCTCTCCTTCTTGCCATGGAACCGCCGGAACACTTCATAAACTTCAAAACACTGGATGCTGAGAAGTTGAAAAGAGACGTTGAGGAAGCTATGTTGAACTCTGAAATTGACGCTGCTGTCGAGTCGTTGGAACAAGCGATTTCCACTGCACTTGACTGCCAAAAGCAACCAAAGAAGAGCATAGACAGATACCAACACCTCCCTGATTACGTGCAAAACCTGTACAATCACAGGCAAGTACTACGTAAGAAGCTGCAAAGAATTCACCAAAGGGAACTCAACACAACCAATGTCAGCTACCGGACTGTTTGGGGCGAACTTCAACAAGCCAACATAATGTTCCGGAACGCGATCCAGCACCGCAACGACGTCCACTTCCAGAAGAGACTGGAAAACATAAGACCTGGACCAGATGTTTTCAAGAAGATAAACAAGATAGTTGGCACAAAGAACGCAATACCGGAAGTCATCACATCCAACGACGGGGAAGCCAGATCAGATCAGGAAAAGGCGGAGGCATTCGCTAAACATTTCCAAGGCAACTCCGTGCCCGCACCTTCTAATGACCCTGATCCAACATCCATCCAACGGACCCTGGGGCCCAACACTGATGCAGCAATATTCAGCAACAATAATCCGTCGAGTGACCCAATCAACTGCCCGAACCTGTCCACTCCGGAAGAAATTGCAGAAATAATACACAGCTCGAAGCCCAAGAAATCAACAGGCCCAGACGATGTCTCAAATTACGTCCTGAAGAGGCTCCCGCAGTCAGTGATGATCTTTCTGCTATCATCTTAAACAACTGCATCAACAACAGCTACTTTCCCAGGAAGTGGAAAACGGCCAAGATAGTGGCGATCCCGAAGAAAGGCGATCCAAACTTCATCGGCAACTACAGGCCCATTTCCCTTCTCAACAATCTAAGTAAATTGCTGGAGGAGCTAATACTTAGAAAGTTGAAAAAGTTCTGCAGGGATAATAATATCATCCCAAACATGCAGTTCGGCTTCCGGGAAAAGCATTCAAGCCTGCATCCGCTGATGGAACTACACAATGACGTCGCCGAAGACCTTAACAGCCGTCGTGTCACCGTTGCATGCTTTTTGGATGTCGAAAAAGCATTTGACAGCGTTTGGATTGAAGCACTCATCCATAAACTAAATCTTCTAAACTTTTCAGCTCCATTAATAAAAATAATTTTTTCTTTTCTCTCCCACAGAAACTTTTTCGTCCAAATTGGAAGCGCAAAGTCCGCCACCAAGAACATCAGAGCAGGAGTTGCTCAGGGATCAAAACTAGGACCATTCCTCTTCAACATCATGACGTCGGACCAACCAACCTCAAGGGACTGCGAAAACCTGCTTTACGCCGATGACTCTCTGACGTATAGCACATCCATATCACCAACCATAGCTGCCCGGAGAGTGGAAACTCACATCCACAAACTATATTCTTATTATAGTCAGTGGGGTATCCGGATCAACTCAGCTAAGTCAGAGCTCGTCTGCTTCAGAAGGACCGGAGGAAGAGGCCGTTGTTCTGCTGGTAACTGCAGAGCCACATCCATTACTCTACCTGATGGAACCAGACTGGCTGCCCAAAGAAACGCGAAGTATCTAGGTATCAACTTTAACGAGGTGCTTAGATTCAACCCGCATTCACGCACTGTACTAAAGAAGGCCAACCACGCCTTCCACCGACTGTACCCTTTGCTGAGCAAAAGGACAGGACTAAGTCAGCCAACAAAACTATTGATGTATAAGCAGCTGCTGAGACCCGTCATCAACTACGGAAGCCCAGTTTGGTTCACCATCTCGAAGACCGCGATGAAGGAGCTTCTTATTTTCGAAAGGAAGATTCTGAGACTCTGCACCGGCCTCACTTTCAACCACCAGCGTCAGAGACATTACAGTAACCAGCATCTGTACGAGACAGCCAAGATGACGCCCTTGGACCAATACGTCTTATCGACTGTATTGCTGACGGCTGCAAATATGGGCAACCACCCTAATCCCCTGGTGAGAAGGATGACCACTGAGGACCGACACCCTGAGCCAAGATACCTAAGCGTGATGAAAACCTTGGACGAAGAAGTAATAACAACCAACGACAAAGCCACCAACTTCTACGCTGACCCTGGGTCAGCATATTTCCGTGGCTGAAGCCACCTCCTACAACCTCCCCATAATGAGGGACACCAGCGACAACCAGGACGGAACATCCCGAGATAACTCAAGTCAACTGACTTATAATCAAGAATTCTCTTTCTTTTCAGCTATATAATATTAAGTTATTATTTTTATTCTAGACAATGTATTTGGTTAGGCCCGCTATGTGCCAACATTCCTACATTATTTTCATATTTTAATTTTTTAATTTTTTTAATTACCTAGTATAAGTATCAATTGTAAATATATAGTGTTCAATAAACAAAACTAACTAAAGCAGGCTGAAAAACCATACATTAGATGTTAGTTTGAAATCTATTAGTTTATATAAATTCAACGCTTTTGTTTTCTAGTGTCTCACGAAGAAAAAATAAAACTAATTGAAATTAGGATAAGTCTGGATGAAAAAACAAGAATTAATACAAAACACTTTAAATTTGTCATTTTTCTAAACCAAATACGAATTTATTGTTTTGTTTCTCTTGAAATGTATGAAAGATATCAGCCATGTAAACTAATTTTCAGTCTAACCACATCGAATAAATCAGTCAATCAAAATGGGAATTTTGTTTGAATATTTTCTTTATTTTTGTTTTAAAATATGACATTAGAATCGAGAACAATAAATAAAAAAGATAAATTTGTAAAAAATCTTTTTGAAAAATAAAGCATTTAAATAATAATAATACGAGCTAAAGATAAAGCATTTAAATAACAAATACGAATTTATTGTTTTGTTTCTTTTGAAATGTATGAAAGATATCAGCCATGTAAACTAATTTTCAGTCTAACCACATCGAATAAATCAATCAATCAAAATGGGAATTTTGTTTGAATATTTTTTTTATTTTTGTTTTAAAATACTCTCGGCACTCGGCCATGTCTTTATTATGTACGTAAAACCAAATTTGTAAGAAATCTTTTTGAAAAATAAAGCATTTAAATAATAATAATAAAACATAAAAATAAAAAAGATTTTTTTCAGTTTCAGAGACTTTTCATTAACCCTGTTTTCTTAAAAATATTGTGGTTCTGGTTATTCCACTGAATAAAAACAAATTAGTTTTAAACGTTACAAAATATAATTTATTTGAATACTTTAATTTACTATTAATAATTGACGTAGAGAAATAAAAGAAATTGAAGTGAGTGTTTCAATCAGCGACCAAGTAATGTATTTGACAATTCACTCATAACCGGTCCTTGCCGATTCGTCAATTTGAATCGGTTCCTTATTTATTATTATTATTCTGGCCACTTGGGGCGCTGGGATGGAGCAGGGATGTAGCGAGTAGGTTGAAGTGTTGTATATACTTTTTAACTTCGCTACATCACTCTCCTCCCTGAAAAAGTTTTTATTACTTAAACTTAGATGTTTTTATTACAATCATATGATTCACTATTTGAAAATGTTATTTTTGCGTACAAGAATTTACATATTTTGTCAATGAATTATTTTATATAATACTAAGAATTTACACAATGAATTTTATTTTGTTTTTGTACAGTGAGTTTTTATGTTGGCAGAGGGCCTTTATTGCTTCTGATTTTTTATATAAAGACAAATTAAAACCACAAAAGTCTGAAATAATTTTGCGTTTGTTTTAATGCAAGTTGAAAGTTACTTGTTTTGTTTTTGTCTGAGAATCATTGTCTTTTGTGTAAAAGGCTGGTTTGAGTCGATCAATAGATATTATCCGCTCTTTATTATCTATGAGCACCGAAAATTTTTTTTCAAAACGATTAATAACTTCGTAAGGACCTTTATACGGTGGGTTCAGACTTCCGCGATTTATCTCCTCTCTAATCTTTATTACTATATAATTGAGCTTTTTTGTTTGCAAAAATCCTAAGAAAGAGCAAATCTTTAAACTTACCTATTTAATTGTCCCGAAAATTAATCCATTGGGTAGCCTATAACCATGGTTTGGTTATAGGCTATACTGAAAACCTAAAAAATAACAATTATTTAAGATATCTTACAATTTAAACAATTTTCCGTACTTACAAGCCTTTGTTTACATTCCAAATGACGTTTAGAATAATAATAATTATCAGAATTGCAGCCCCTACTCTGTTTCCATAGTGGGTTGAACCAAGGTTGACTTTGCCAACTCCATGGAAACAGGAATAATCAGTGGAAAGAAAAATGGGTGCGTTCAAGAAAGTATCTAAGGCGATATATATCCCTTTCGTGACATTTTTTGTTGTTGACTCATTTTGTTTTGCTTTCTGGGTTGTAGTTTGTTGGGTTTTTGTTGGAAATAAAGTACATAGCAGTTTGAAAAAAAAAAAAAAAATTGTTCAAAGAAAATTATGTGGAATGCTATTTTCTTTTGGTCTGTTTTGGTTCCGTTTTTTCAGGTGTTTATGATTTGACAGATATCTACTTTTAGTCGTTCGAAAACTCACCTGTGGTCTCAGCCAGCAGCATCACATCTACCGAATGTCCAAAGGAGACCAAAAATTCCATGTCCTTCAAATGACATGTCGGTGAAATTCATTTTTTGAGTGGTGTTGAAACTCGGGCATGGACTTGACACTTCACAAGAGGTTTTGTTATGTAGGAGCGATCGAAGATGAAGTAATCGCAATGTAAGAGTTGTGGTGAGTGCACATATAGAGGGGTGAGTAATAATTTTTCAATCAGCGCCGAAAGTAAGTGCAATGATAGGTTTCCTTTTGCCATTTGCCAAGGGCCAGTTTTTCAGTGAAGAGTTATCCTATGGTAAGGAATTAGTTCTGACATAACTCATGATCGTATGGGTTAACTCGAAAATTCTCACCACAGGACAACTCTGCACTGAAAAACTGGCTCTAAATGACAAATGAGCTAATTTGACGTAATTCAGAAAAATGTCAATGCAAAACTGCTGAGACTCATGGTGAGTTAAAATTTTTCAGTCTGTCTTTCATATTTTTCTATCCTATGGCGAGGAGTCAACTCTGACATAACTCATGATCGTATGGGTTAACTCTGCACTGAAAAACTGGCTCTAAATGACAAATGAGCTAATTTGATGTAGTTCAGAAAAATGACAATGGCAAATTGCTGAGACTCATGGTGAGCAAACACTGAATGGTGAGTTAAAATTTTTCATTCTGTCTTTCATATTTTTCTATCCTATGGTGAGAAGTTAGCTCTGACATAACTCATGATTGTATGGGTTAATTCGAAAATTCTCACCACAGGACAACTCTGCACTGAAAAACTGGCTCTAAATGACAGATGAGCTAATTTGACATAATTCAGAAAAATGACAATGGCAAATTGCTGAGACTCATGGTGAGCAAACACTGAATGGTGAGTTAAAATTTTTCATTCTGTCTTTCATATTTTTTTATCCTATGGTGAGAAGTTAACTCTGACATAACTCATGATTGTATGGGTTCATTCGAAAATTCTCACTACAGGACAACTCTGCACTGAAAAACTTTCTCTAAATGACAGATGAGCTAATTTGACATAATTCAGAAAAATGACAAAGGCAAATTGCTGAGACTCATGGTGAGCAAACACTGAATGGTGAGTTTAAATTTTTCATTCTGTCTTTCATATTTTTCTATCCTATGGTGAGAAGTTAACTCTGACATAACTCATGATTGTATGGGTTAATTCGAAAATTCTCACCACAGGACAACTCTGCACTGAAAAACTGGCTCTAAATGACAGATGAGCTAATTTGATGTAGTTCAGAAAAATGTCAATTGCAAATTGCTGAGACTCATGTTGAGCAAACACTGAATGGTTAGTTAAAATTTTTCAGTCTGTCTTCATGTTTTTCTATCCTATGGTGAGGAGTCAACTCTGACATAACTCATGATTGTATGGGTTGTCTCGAAAATTCTCACCACAGGACAACTCTGCACTGAAAAACTGGCTCTAAATGACAGATGAGCTAATTTGACATAATTCAGAAAAATGACAATGGCAAATCGCTGAGACTCATGTTGAGCAAACACTGAATGGTTAGTTAAAATTTTTCAGTCTGTCTTCATGTTTTTCTATCCTATGGTGAGGAGTCAACTCTGACATAACTCATGATTGTATGGGTTGTCTCGAAAATTCTAACCACAGGACAACTCTGCACTGAAAAACTGGCTCTAAATGACAGATGAGCTAATTTGACATAATTCAGAAAAATGACAATGGCAAATTGCTGAGACTCATGGTGAGCAAACACTGAATGGTGAGTTAAAATTTTTCATTCTGTCTTTCATATTTTTCTATCCTATGGTGAGAAGTTAACTCTGACATAACTCATGATTGTATGGGTTAATTCGAAAATTCTCACCACAGGACAACTCTGCACTGAAAAACTTTCTCTAAATGACAGATGAGCTAATTTGACATAACTCAGAAAAATGACAATGGCAAATTGCTGAGACTCATGGTGAGCAAACACTGAATGGTGAGTTAAAATTTTTCATTCTGTCTTTCATATTTTTCTATCCTATGGTGAGAAGTTAACTCTGACATAACTCATGATTGTATGGGTTAATTCGAAAATTCTCACCACAGGACAACTCTGCACTGAAAAACTGGCTCTAAATGACAGATGAGCTAATTTGACATAATTCAGAAAAATGACAATGGCAAATTGCTGAGACTCATGTTGAGCAAACACTGAATGGTTAGTTAAAATTTTTCAGTCTGTCTTCATGTTTTTCTATCCTATGGTGAGGAGTCAACTCTGACATAACTCATGATTGTATGGGTTGATTCGAAAATTCTCACCACAGGACAACTCTGCACTGAAAAACTGGCTCTAAATGACAGATGAGCTAATTTGACATAATTCAGAAAAATGACAATGGCAAATTGCTGAGACTCATGGTGAGCAAACACTGAATGGTGAGTTAAAATTTTTCATTCTGTCTTTCATATTTTTCTATCCTATGGTGAGAAGTTAACTCTGACATAACTCATGATTGTATGGGTTAATTCGAAAATTCTCACCACAGGACAACTCTGCACTGAAAAACTTTCTCTAAATGACAGATGAGCTAATTTGACATAATTCAGAAAAATGACAATGGCAAATTGCTGAGACTCATGGTGAGCAAACACTGAATGGTGAGTTAAAATTTTTCATTCTGTCTTTCATATTTTTCTATCCTATGGTGAGAAGTTAACTCTGACATAACTCATGATTGTATGGGTTAATTCGAAAATTCTCACCACAGGACAACTCTGCACTGAAAAACTGGCTCTAAATGACAGATGAGCTAATTTGATGTAGTTCAGAAAAATGTCAATTGCAAATTGCTGAGACTCATGTTGAGCAAACACTGAATGGTGAGTTAAAATTTTTCATTCTGTCTTTCATATTTTTCTATCCTATGGTGAGAAGTTAACTCTGACATTACTCATGATCGTATGGGTTAACTCGAAAATTCTCACCACAGGACAACTCTGCACTGAAAAACTGGCTCTAAATGACAGATGAGCTAATTTGACATAATTCAGAAAAATGACAATGGCAAATTGCTGAGACTCATGGTGAGCAAACACTGAATGGTGAGTTAAAATTTTTCATTCTGTCTTTCATATTTTTCTATCCTATGGTGAGAAGTTAACTCTGACATAGCTCATGATTGTATGGGTTAACTCTAAAATTCTCACCACAGGACAACTCTGCACTGAAAAACAGGCTCTAAATGACAGATGAGCTAATTTGACATAATTCAGAAAAATGACAATGGCAAATTGCTGAGACTCATGTTGAGCAAACACTGAATGGTTAGTTAAAATTTTTCAGTCTGTCTTCATGTTTTTCTATCCTATGGTGAGGAGTCAACTCTGACATAACTCATGATTGTATGGGTTGTCTCGAAAATTCTCACCACAGGACAACTCTGCACTGAAAAACTGGCTCTAAATGACAGATGAGCTAATTTGACATAATTCAGAAAAATGACAATGGTAAATTGCTGAGACTCATGGCAAACACTGAATGGTGAGTTAAAATTTTTCATTTTGTCTTTCATATTTTTCTATCCTATGGTGAGAAGTTAACTCTGACATAACTCATGATTGTATGGGTTAGTTCGAAAATTCTCACCACAGGACAACTCTGCACTGAAAAACTTTCTCTAAATGACAGATGAGCTAATTTGACATAATTCAGAAAAATGACAATGGCAAATTGCTGAGACTCATGGTGAGCAAACTCTGAATGGTGAGTTAAAATTTTTCATTCTGTCTTTCATATTTTTCTATCCTATGGTGAGAAGTTAACTCTGACATAACTCATGATTGTATGGGTTAATTCGAAAATTCTCACCACAGGACAACTCTGCACTGAAAAACTGGCTCTAAATGACAGATGAGCTAATTTGATGTAGTTCAGAAAAATGTCAATTGCAAATTGCTGAGACTCATGTTGAGCAAACACTGAATGGTGAGTTAAAATTTTTCATTCTGTCTTTCATATTTTTCTATCCTATGGTGAGAAGTTAACTCTGACATTACTCATGATCGTATGGGTTAACTCGAAAATTCTCATCACAGGACAACTCTGCACTGAAAAACTGGCTCTAAATGACAGATGAGCTTATTTGACATAATTCAGAAAAATGACAATGGCAAATTGCTGAGACTCATGGTGAGCAAACACTGAATGGTGAGTTAAAATTTTTCATTCTGTCTTTCATATTTTTCTATCCTATGGTGAGAAGTTAGCTCTGACATAACTCATGATTGTATGGGTTAATTCGAAAATTCTCACCACAGGACAACTCTGCACTGAAAAACTTTCTCTAAATGACAGATGAGCTAATTTGACATAACTCAGAAAAATGACAATGGCAAATTGCTGAGACTCATGGTGAGCAAACACTGAATGGTGAGTTAAAATTTTTCATTCTGTCTTTCATATTTTTCTATCCTATGGTGAGAAGTTAACTCTGACATAACTCATGATTGTATGGGTTAATTCGAAAATTCTCACCACAGGACAACTCTGCACTGAAAAACTGGCTCTAAATGACAGATGAGCTAATTTGACATAATTCAGAAAAATGACAATGGCAAATTGCTGAGACTCATGTTGAGCAAACACTGAATGGTTAGTTAAAATTTTTCAGTCTGTCTTCATGTTTTTCTATCCTATGGTGAGGAGTCAACTCTGACATAACTCATGATTGTATGGGTTGATTCGAAAATTCTCACCACAGGACAACTCTGCACTGAAAAACTGGCTCTAAATGACAGATGAGCTAATTTGACATAATTCAGAAAAATGACAATGGCAAATTGCTGAGACTCATGGTGAGCAAACACTGAATGGTGAGTTAAAATTTTTCATTCTGTCTTTCATATTTTTCTATCCTATGGTGAGAAGTTAACTCTGACATAACTCATGATTGTATGGGTTAATTCGAAAATTCTCACCACAGGACAACTCTGCACTGAAAAACTTTCTCTAAATGACAGATGAGCTAATTTGACATAATTCAGAAAAATGACAATGGCAAATTGCTGAGACTCATGGTGAGCAAACACTGAATGGTGAGTTAAAATTTTTCATTCTGTCTTTCATATTTTTCTATCCTATGGTGAGAAGTTAACTCTGACATAACTCATGATTGTATGGGTTAATTCGAAAATTCTCACCACAGGACAACTCTGCACTGAAAAACTGGCTCTAAATGACAGATGAGCTAATTTGATGTAGTTCAGAAAAATGTCAATTGCAAATTGCTGAGACTCATGTTGAGCAAACACTGAATGGTGAGTTAAAATTTTTCATTCTGTCTTTCATATTTTTCTATCCTATGGTGAGAAGTTAACTCTGACATTACTCATGATCGTATGGGTTAACTCGAAAATTCTCACCACAGGACAACTCTGCACTGAAAAACTGGCTCTAAATGACAGATGAGCTAATTTGACATAATTCAGAAAAATGACAATGGCAAATTGCTGAGACTCATGGTGAGCAAACACTGAATGGTGAGTTAAAATTTTTCATTCTGTCTTTCATATTTTTCTATCCTATGGTGAGAAGTTAACTCTGACATAGCTCATGATTGTATGGGTTAACTCTAAAATTCTCACCACAGGACAACTCTGCACTGAAAAACAGGCTCTAAATGACAGATGAGCTAATTTGACATAATTCAGAAAAATGACAATGGCAAATTGCTGAGACTCATGTTGAGCAAACACTGAATGGTTAGTTAAAATTTTTCAGTCTGTCTTCATGTTTTTCTATCCTATGGTGAGGAGTCAACTCTGACATAACTCATGATTGTATGGGTTGTCTCGAAAATTCTCACCACAGGACAACTCTGCACTGAAAAACTGGCTCTAAATGACAGATGAGCTAATTTGACATAATTCAGAAAAATGACAATGGTAAATTGCTGAGACTCATGGCAAACACTGAATGGTGAGTTAAAATTTTTCATTTTGTCTTTCATATTTTTCTATCCTATGGTGAGAAGTTAACTCTGACATAACTCATGATTGTATGGGTTAGTTCGAAAATTCTCACCACAGGACAACTCTGCACTGAAAAACTTTCTCTAAATGACAGATGAGCTAATTTGACATAATTCAGAAAAATGACAATGGCAAATTGCTGAGACTCATGGTGAGCAAACTCTGAATGGTGAGTTAAAATTTTTCATTCTGTCTTTCATATTTTTCTATCCTATGGTGAGAAGTTAACTCTGACATAACTCATGATTGTATGGGTTAATTCGAAAATTCTCACCACAGGACAACTCTGCACTGAAAAACTGGCTCTAAATGACAGATGAGCTAATTTGATGTAGTTCAGAAAAATGTCAATTGCAAATTGCTGAGACTCATGTTGAGCAAACACTGAATGGTGAGTTAAAATTTTTCATTCTGTCTTTCATATTTTTCTATCCTATGGTGAGAAGTTAACTCTGACATTACTCATGATCGTATGGGTTAACTCGAAAATTCTCATCACAGGACAACTCTGCACTGAAAAACTGGCTCTAAATGACAGATGAGCTTATTTGACATAATTCAGAAAAATGACAATGGCAAATTGCTGAGACTCATGGTGAGCAAACACTGAATGGTGAGTTAAAATTTTTCATTCTGTCTTTCATATTTTTCTATCCTATGGTGAGAAGTTAGCTCTGACATAACTCATGATTGTATGGGTTAATTCGAAAATTCTCACCACAGGACAACTCTGCACTGAAAAACTGGCTCTAAATGACAGATGAGCTAATTTGACGTAATTCAGAAAAATGACAATGACAAATTGCTGAGACTCATGGTGAGCAAACACTGAATGGTGAGTTAAAATTTTTCATTCTGTCTTTCATATTTTTCTATCCTATGGTGAGAAGTTAACTCTGACATAACTCATGATTGTATGGGTTAACTCGAAAGTTCTCACCACAGGACAACTCTGCACTGAAAAACTGGCTCTAAATGACAGATGAGCTAATTTGACGTAATTCAGAAAAATGACAATGGCAAATTGCTGAGACTCATGGTGAGCAAACACTGAATGGTGAGTTAAAATTTTTCATTCTGTCTTTCATATTTTTCTATCCTATAGTGAGAAGTTAGCTCTGACATAACTCATGATTGTATGGGTTAATTCGAAAATCTCACCACAGGACAACTCTGTACTGAAAAACTGCTCTAATTTGTTGCTTATTGTTTCTTCCATTGGGTTTTCTTCAGACGCTTCCTGGAAATCTTTAAATTCATTTTAATGTTATTTCAATAAATTGTACACAAATAAACAAAATTTTTTTTCTTTGGATACTTCCAGCTTTGTAGGTAAGAAGCCTTGGCAAAAAGGAACCCGGGCAACGCCGGGTGTTTTCGGCTAGTGAAAACATATTTGCACGTTTTCAAATCCTTTGGAACGAAAATATATTTTTGCTCGCGATTTCTATTGGAACATGGTCGAGTTTGCGATATGGCTTGAGTAATTTCCTTAGCTGTTTCTGAATTTAAAATCGGATTTAATGGTTTGGGTTCAATTAATTCTGCCGGTAAACGTAAGTTTTGTCCGTACAAAAGTTGAGCGGGAGTTACATTAATATCGTCGATGATGCTAGAGCGAATACCGAGAAGAGTCCAAGGTAAGTTGGAATACCAATTTTGTTTGTCTTCATGCGCGCGGAGAGAATCTTTAAGTTGCCGATGAAACCGTTCTACTGATCCATTTGCTTGAGGGTGGTATGTTGTCGTTCTGATTCGTTTTGTTCCGAGGGTTTCTGAGATCTGTTTGAAAAGACTTGATTCAAATTGAGTTCCTTGATCAGTCGTAATCGTTTGTGGCACTCCGTATCTTGAAACCCAGTTTTGAACAAAAGCAGAAACAACAGTTGAAGCGTTCATATTTTTCAGCGGAATGGCTTCTGGCCGAGAAGAAAAACGATCTTTGATGGTAAGTAAGTAAGTGAAACCTTGAGATGGTGGTAATGGACCAACTAGATCCATATGAATATGTGAAAATCGACCTTCTGGTACAGAAAAATGTCCGTGCTTTGAAGTAGTATGCCTTGAAATTTTCGACTTTTGACAAGAAATACAACTTTTCGTCCATCTGTTTACATCACTGTTCATTTTAGGCCAAAAATATTTTGTCGTAATAATTTTACGCATTGGTTTTGAACCTGGATGTGAAAGTTTGTGATGGTTGTCGAAAATTGTTCGTCGGAAAATTTCAGGAACATATGGACGAATTTTTCCAGTGGAAGTTTCACACCATATTTCGACGTCATTGATTGGAATGTGTGTTTTTTCTAACTTGTAAGATGTTTTTGAAAGTTTTAAAATAGACTTGAGCTCTTCGTCGTTTTCTTGCTCTTTTAAAAGACTTGGAATGCTGACACTTCTAAAATCAATCAATTCGACATATGACCTTGATAGGGTATCGGCGACGATATTTTGAGTACCTTTTATGTAACGAATGTCAGTAGTAAACTCTGCTATGAATGGCGTGTTTGACGAGGTGACTTTTCGGTTTTTGAACAAATTGCGTTTGTGAGTGGTTTAGGGTCGGTGAAAACAGTGAATTGTCTTCCTTCCACGTAATACCGAAAATGTTTAACGCTTTTAAAAATTGCGAGGAGTTCGCGATCAAACGTCGAATATTTTCTTTCGGCCGGACTCAGACGTGTGGAATAGAAGCCCAAAGGTTCCCAACTATTATTATGGTATTGCTGGAGGACTCCTCCGATTGCGTCGCCGGAAGCGTCTACCATAATGCTAGTTAGCGCTAGAGGCTTTGGGTGAAAAAGCATAGTACGCTGCGATAGATCTCGCTTGAGAACTTGGAACGCTTCTTCGCACATGTCTGACCATTCGAAAGTTTGTTTTGACTTTGGTTTTTCGTTTTTCGATGTTTTTAAAAGTTCGTACAAAATTTTAGCCTTAGATGCCATACTTGGCATGAAACGATTGTAAAAATTAATCATACCGAGGAAACTTTGAAGTTGTTTGATGGAGCGAGGACTAGGAAACTCGTTGATGGCTTTAACTCGTTCCTGCGAAGGAATGATTCCACTTCTGGAAATGTTGTAACCCAAAAAATCGAGTTCGCTTACTCCTAGTTCGCATTTCGCTAAATTAACGTTGAGTCCGTGTTCCTGTAACCTTCGAAAAACTTCACGTAAATGCGCTTTATGTTCCTCTACCGACTGGCTTGAAATGAGAACATCGTCCAAATAAACGAATACAAACGGAAGGTCACCTAAAACGCTATTCATAAACCTTTGGAAAGTTTGAGCACCGTTGCGAACTCCGAATGGCATTCTCAAGAATTCGAAAAGCCCGAAAGGTGTTATGACCGCTGTTTTATGAACGTCCTCTTCTGCGACCGGTATTTGGTGGTAAGCGCGAATCAAATCGATTTTTGAAAAAATTGTACAACCGTCGAGGTTAGCCGAAAAGTCTTGAGCGTCAGCGATCGGATGTTTATCTGGTATAGTCGCTTGATTTAACCACCTGTAGTCACCACATGGTCTGAAGTCCAAAGAATTCTTTTTGGGAACCATGTGAAGTGGTGAAGCTACATGTGACTTTGAGACACGACAAATACCCAGATCGATCATCTGCTGAAACTGACGCTTTGCGATTGCTAACCTCTCAGGATTGAGCCGTCAAGCGCTAGCCGAAGGGAGTTGACTAGTTGTTTGTATCCGGTGGACAACGTCATGTTTGACCGGTAACGTAAAGTCTGGTGGAGCCTTAAGCTCAGGAAACTCATCAAGGATAGCGCCGAATAAGCTTGGAATCGAAAATAGTTTCGGAGAGCTTGTGTTCGCGGATTTGAAAAGACAGCTGACCTGAATGTTAATGCTTTTATCGACTAATCGTTGGCTTCGAAGGTCAACGGCTAGGTTGAACTTATGTAAGAAATCAGTTCCTATAATAGGGTGATCGATGTCGGCAATAACGAAAGTGAAATCGAACGCGCGTCTAAGATTCAAGTCAACTGTTAATCGTTTGAAACCGTACGTGTGAATTTTTCCACCGTTCGCAGTAAGTAAAATAAAATCGTTTGGTTCTCTGATATGCTGGCAGAATTTTCGAGGAATTATTGAAATTTCAGCACCAGTATCGATTAGATATTGAAGCTTTGTGTTTTTATCTCGAATAAAAAGACGGCGTGAAAAATTTGATTCCCTCAAAGCCGCATTTGAGATCTGGCGAATTAGTTTTTTGTCAATTTATTTGCTTCAGATTGAAATGAGCATGATTGCATTGAACAATTCCTCGCGTTATTTCCGAATTTTTTATGAAACCAGCAAATCGATTAATTTTCGTTTTGAGACCTACTCTGCGAACGGGGTCTATCTCCATACCTATCCCTTGAAAAACTTCTGGACGCTCTATTAACATTGTTGGACTTTGAAAATTTAGTTTCAAGTTGTTCGATTTTAAAAATTAATTTTTGTAAAAGTTCGGAATCAGAACCAGAAACTGAAGGTGAATTAACTTGGGCGATATGCGGAGCTGGTGAGGATTGATGGAGTCTATCGGCTAAAACGAAAAGTTCACTTTGGGTTTGGGATTTCTCAACTGCCATGAGGCAAACGCGAATAGTTGATGGAAGTCGATTTAACCATAACTTCATAACTAATGGTGGGTTGACGAGATTATTCCCACTTGCCAGACTTTCCATACTCCTATAAAGCTCAGATGGTTTCATATCTCCGAGTTCAACTTTGTTTAATAGAGAGTCCAAACGCTTTTCTTCACTATCCCGATTTCGTTCCAGCAAAACTTTTTTAAGGTTTTCATACTTTTCTTGCGCGGGAGGGGAAACTAAAACGTCGGCGACCGATTCCATTGTTTGATTATTCAGTGACGCCACTAAATAATCGTATTTCGTATTGCTTGCACTAATATTTTTTAATCGGA
This sequence comes from Melanostoma scalare, assembly GCA_949752695.1. Lineage (NCBI taxonomy): Eukaryota > Metazoa > Arthropoda > Insecta > Diptera > Syrphidae > Melanostoma > Melanostoma scalare. The sequence continues at coordinate 117,178,028 of OX456986.1, read as the reverse complement.
ACTGCGTTTCGATTTGAAGAAACCATAAATCGGGACGATTATTCCAAAATGGTGGAATTTTGATCGATATTAGTGAAGCGTGTTGAATGGAAACGGTTGCGGCTGGTGTTAAGACCTCGTCGCTTCCCCCTGCGTCTCCGGTAGTCTTACTGTCAAGTGCCATTTCAAATAAATCAAAACTAATTGAAAACCCGAATAAAAATTGAATTCAAACCGTTAAATTATCCTCGCCACAAAAACTTTATCTTTAAAATATATAATATATATGTGACACTCGAGAGGAGGTAAAACGGGATTCTAAAACAACCGTATGATACCGTATAATTTACCGAATTAAAATACCGCAACCTAGATAATCTATACACCGAACTCCTACCGCAAGACACTTTTTCTTTGTGCGTTATGAAATAAAACTGTTTTATTATTTCAGACTCTTGTATAAACTTGTATTTAAATAGTTGGTATAATCTAATATGCTTATTCTTTATTATAATAAAACAATGTATTGTAAAAGAAATGTACTCACTGTACCTTTAGTACTGATGACAAAAAGGAAAATTTTTTTTTTTACTTTGTAGGCGGCACTGGTATGCGGCAGCGCTGGTGCTGCATGTGCATATGTATGTTTTATACCAAATTGAATGCTGTCTGGCTGGGTTGACGACAATGGCGATGATGATGAAAATGCTGACGCTGACGATGGTGGAGATGATGACGATGGCGAAGATGACGATGGTAATAGAGATGGCGACGGTGATGCTGACTGTGGCAATGACAAAGAACCTCGATGGAGATGAAGACGATGGCGATGCTGCTATGGCAATGATTGCGACGAAGAACTTCGATGGCGATGAAGACGATGGCGATTCTATGGCAATGATGGCGGCGAAGAACCTCAATGGCGTTTTAGGAATTTAATTTGTCGACACGGTGGTCGGCGCGACGTTTTTATTTTAATCTTCCTGATGACGTGGTAGTGGCTATGGTGGTGTCTATGGTGGTGGCACCTCAACCAAATCAACCAAATTGTGGTTTTTGCCTTTACAAAATTGCGAAAATTGGTGGTCACTCCGCGTGTTCTATTTCTCTTATTACGTACATATATGTATCTAACGTTTTACTGTCGGGGTCACCAAATGTGGTTCTGGTTATACCACTGAATAAAAACAATTTAGTTTTAAACGTTACAAAATATAATTTATTTGAATACTTTAATTTACTATTAATAATTGACGTAGAGAAATAAAAGAAATTGAAGTGAGTGTTTCAATCAGCGACCAAGTAATGAATTTGACAATTCACTCATAACCGGTCCTTGCCGATTCGTCAATTTGAATCGTTTCCTTATTTATTATTATTATTCTGGCCACTTGGGGCGCTGGGATGGAGCAGGGATGTAGCGAGTAGGTTGAAGTGTTGTATATACTTTTTAACTTCGCTACAAATATGTTTTGTAAGAGAAATTATTTTTCCGTGAAAAAGAAAACCAATTTCTGTTCAGGGAAATTTCTTAGATTATCGAAGGAAATTTTTTTAGCCTACGTAGAAATGTTGGTTAAAATAATTGTTTTAACGCAATTCACACAGCAAATTGCTAAATTTGATCCCACCTCAAACAAGACGTCAAATTTTAATCGTGTAAGAAGTTTTAACGCAAATATTAACGCAATTCACACACGGCCTAAAAGTGGTAGAATTAAATTGAAAGGTAAAGTTTTATTTTTGCGAGCTAAGCGCACGTTACATTGGTGTCAGAAGTGTAAATAAAACTTATTTGAAAACAAAACACTAGTAAAGTAAAAAAAAATAAAGAAAGTTAAATACAGTGAAAATGGGTAAGTTGTTGGAACAGCTCAACTGCATTGAGCGTAAAAGTGAGTTAGGTAAGCGAAATCTTTCCAGAACGGGATCGAAAAATGAGCTCGTCCTGCGCTTGCGCAACTATTTGGAACAGCAAGGGGAAGACGTAAACACTTTTGTTTTTGAAAAGGAAGTGGAGGAAGAGGAAGTAAGTGAAAGCGTAGATTTTTCAAGTATGATGAAACTTTTGTCAGAACAGCGAAACGAGCAAAAGAAGGAACAGCAGAATGTTCTGGAACAACTTGAAGCACAACGAAACGAGCAAAAGAAGCTGATTGAAGAGCAACGAAATAAGCAAAAGAAGAAACAGCAGAATGTTCTCGAACGATTCGAAGTACAACAAAAGAATCTGGAAGAGCAGCGAAATGAGCAAAAGAAGAAACAACAGAACATTCTCGAAAGACTTGAGGCGCAACAGAATGTTTTGGAAGGTCAGAAAAACCTATATATGTCTTTGACGAACGCGTTGAAGGTGTGGAAAAACAGCTTTTTGTTGTAGAGAATCGTTTGGAAAGCCGATGCGATACAGTTCTCCGTTCTGTCCAAGGAATTAGACCAGATCCGGAAAATCAAAATTCGAGAATCTGCTGGAGAGTTTGCAAAGAAAAAGGAGATGAAACCGCCGACATTTGATGGACAGTCTTTACAAGAAACAATTTGAGGCAGCAGCGACAACAAATGGCTGGGATGACGAAGAAAAGTACATTGCACTGACTCTTGCTCTTAGAGGACCAGCAGCTGAATTACTTCAAACAGTTCCAGCTGGTAAGAGCGGTGATTTCTGTTCTCTCGTGGCAGCTATAGATAAACGCTTTGGCGATAGCCACTTGAAAGAAGTCTTCAGAGTCCAACTCAATAACAGAGTCCAGAAAAGGGGTGAAAGTCTACAGCAGCTCCAAGCAGACGTCGAAAGACTGGTTCACCTGGCATACCCGGATGCTGGAGAAGAAATCATCAACCAGCTTGCTGTTGAGTCCTTCGTTCGTGCCATTTCCGATATACATCTTCAGAGGTCTGTGCGAACTGCTAGAACACGTACTCTTTCTGAAATTTTAGCATTCGCATTGACAATTGAAGCAGCAGAACGGGCTTCTCATGGAGTACATCGACTTAGAGAAGCCATAGTCGAAGAATACTCGTGCCAAAGAGCTGAAATACAAAAGAACCAGCGAAGCGGACTAGCAAGATGTTAGAACTAAAACAAGACTGGGCACTTACAGCGTCAATGCCGACTACCACCAAATAAAGCCGCTTGTCAACATTGTGGAAGCAAGAGATCCAACGCAGAGAAATGTAACAACAACACCAACGTTGCCCCTCAATCCGTTTCCCATCAGGGAAACGAGTAAGAACCAACTTCGAGGGGCAGAGGCTGGTTTCTTATATCGATGGCCACAGAACCACCATCTAGATCTCTCAGACCAAACGAGACAACAAAAGTCTGACTGTGGAGACTACTATTAACGGGAACCAACATATGGCTACCATCGACACCGGTGCCACAGCATCCATAGTACGTCGAGACCTGGTAAAGATGACGTGGCTTCATAACACCAATAGCTACCGTCTTAGAACCGCAATGGGAGAAGCAGCAAGAGTATATGGAGATTTGTGTCTTAAGATCCGACTGGCCGATCTAGTGTTTACTCATCAATTCCTGGTGGCAGATATATGTGACGAGTGCATCATTGGAATTGACTTTATGAAACAGCACGGAGTTATTTTGGATATCGGTAGCCAAGTTTTGAAATACCAAAATAAAAAAATTCCAATGACCTATTCGAATAAAAATACGTCAACACTGAGGACTGTCATCACGGAAGATCTGATTCTGCCTCCTTCTTCTGAAGTGTTCGTTTAGACAAAACTGGAAGGTGAGTTTGGAAGCCTTCGATACTTCATGGAGGAACCAGGCCCAGAGTGTTCCTCCCAAAGCGTCATCATTGGGAAAACACTGGTAACACCGAAAAACAAAATGGTCCCCGCACGATTACTAAACACCAGACCGTACGATGTAAAGTTGAAGAAAGGAGAAGTCGTTGGACGTTGCGAATCGGTTGCAGCAATTACGAGGATCACAGACGAAGCCCCGAGAAAAACTATAACTTTGGAGGAGCTCAAAACCATCAGAGCTTAAATACTGAATTCATCCAACCTTGATCACCAACAAACAAGGATGGCTGAAAATCTCCTACAAGAGTACACTGACATCTTCGCATCGCAAAAGGTAGGACACATTCGCATCAACACAGGAGATGCAAGACCGATTCATCAACTTTCAAGACACCTTCCGCTGGCCAAACAAGGTGAGGAGGAGGAAATGATAACAACAATGAAGAAGGACGGTCTTATCGAAAATTCCAAAAGTCCTTGGGCGTCACCAGTGGTGCTAGTGAAAAAGAAAGACTTAAGCACTCGTTTTTGTGTGGACTACCGAGGTTTGAATGATGTGACTAAGAAGGACAGCTATTCCCTGCCGAGAATCAGTGATACACTGGATGCCATTAAGGGAGCCCAGTGGTTTTCGACGCTGGACTTGATGAGTGGATATTGGCAAGTTGACATCCCCCCTGATGATCGGGAAAAGACTGCGTTTTCTGCAGGTAATGGACTCTGGCAGTTTTAAGGTATGCCGTTAGGGCTATGCAACGCTCCGGCAACATTCGAGCGTTTGATGGAGTGCGTTCTTCAAGGACTGACGTGGAAAGCGTGCCTAGTCTACTTGGACGATGTCAATGTTTACGGGAAAACATTTGACCAACATTGCAAGAACCTAAAAGCCGTGTTTCAGAGACTTCGAGAGGCTAACCTTAAACTGAGTCTGGAACAATGTGCACTTTTCAAAACCAAAGTTAAGTATTTGGGACACAACATCATCTCTTCCCAAGGAGTGAAGACTGATCCTGGATAAGTTGACTCCGTCAAAAATTGGCCAACACCACAGGACAAACATCAACTCCGAAGCTTTCTTGGTCTTGCCACATATTACCGACGTTTTGTTAAGAACTTTGCTGGATTTGCAAAGAGTTTGCATCAGCTCACCGAAAAAGGGAAGCAGTTTAAATGGTCAGGTGAGTGTGAGAAATCTTTTCAGGAACTCAAATACCGTCTCTGTAACGCTCCAGTACTGGCACATCCAATACCTGGCAAAACATTCATCATCGACGTAGGTGCAAACAACGTTGGAATCGGGGCGGTACTATCCCAAGTGCATGATGGCGAAGAGAAAGTGGTGGCATATTACAGCAAGGGCCTCTCGAAACCCGAAAGAAACTACTGCGTGACCAGAAGGGAACTGCTAGCTCTTATCTTGGCAACAAAGCACTTCCATAAGTACATCTATGGACAGAAATTCCTTCTGCGGACAGACCATGGTGCTCTGAATTGTCTTTTGAACTTCAAAAATCCAGAAGGTTAAGACGCAAGGTGGATAGAAAGACTGCAGACTTATGATTACCAGATTCAACACCGTAGAGGAAAGTTGCACTCAAACGCCGACGCATTATCCCGCAGACCTTGCAAAGTGGATTGCAAGCATTGTAGGCGGCAAGAAGACAATGAAATATTACCGCCCAGCGACTAAGAGCTGACCCAATATGCACATGGAGCAATGAGGAAGTGAGGACTGCTCAACTGGAGGATCCAGATATCGAACCCATTCTCGCATGGAAAGAAAATGAAGAGAAACCTGAATGGGGAGACATTTCTGACAGGAATCCAGTTCTCAAAGCCTATTGGGCGCAGTACTTACTTACTTAGGTGGGCATTACAGTTCGGGGTGAACCTGGGCCTCAACCAACATCCTTCTATAACGATTTCGATTTCGGGATAGCTCTCTCCAGTTTCGCACTCCAAGTCGGTTGAGGTCTTTATCCACTTGATTGCGCCACCTAAGACGAGGTCTTCCCCTTCCGCGATTTCCCTGCAATGTGCTTTCGAACACCCAACGAGGCGGAGCGTTTGGGTCCATCCGCTCTACATGTCCCAACCATCGTAGCCTCGCGATGCGTACTCTTCTGGCTATGCCCATGTCGCGGTACAGCTCATACAGCTCGTTGTTGTATCTTCTTCTCCACACATTGTCTTCGCATACGGGACCAAAGATCATTCGGAGAATTTTTCTTTCGAAACGACCAAGAGTTTCCTCATCCGCTTTCGATAAGGTCCATGCTTCCGCGCCGTACAGCAGGACTGGGATGATTAAGGTCTTAACAAGGTTACCTTGGTTTTTCTGGAGAGGGCGCAGTGGGACTCACTATATGTGCAAGAAGGTGTCCTCAGGCGAAGATGGGAGTCCGCTGACGGTAAATCATATGTGATGCAGCTGATCGTACCACATTCGAAAGTCAGTGAAGTTGATGAGATGCACGACGGACCTTCTGGAGGCCACCTGGGAGTTAACAAAGCACTGGAGAAGGTGCGACATCGGTTCTACTGGTTACATGCTAGAGATGACGTGGAGAAGTGGTGCCGAACATGTGACAAGTGTGCTGCAACCAAAGGACCTGGAAAGAAGATTCAAAGGTAAGATGCATCAGTACAACGTTGGATCGCCTTTTGCGAGTATTTCAATAGATGTGGCTGGGCCTTTTCCAGAGACCAACGCTGGAAACAACTACATTCTGGTTGTAATGGACTATTTTAGCAAGTGGTTTGAGGCGTTTGTCATCCCAAATCAAGAAGCCAAAACGGTGTTCGACCAGATTGTGTTGTGTTTAACTGGGTAAGTAGGTTTGGAGTGCCTTTGGAACTCCATTCCGACCAAGGGAGGAACTTTGAGTTAAGCATCTTCCAAGGAGTGTGCGGACTACTTGGCATTAAGAAGACGAGAACCACACCGCTTCATCCACAATCTGATGGGATGGTTGAAAGATTCAACCGGACCTTGAAAGAACACCTCACCAAGGTCGTAGGCGACTACCAAAGAGACTGGGATAGGCACGTACCGCTATTCCTGATGGCCTATAGAAGTGCGGTACATAGCTTGACAGGACAAACACCATCTGACATTCTGTTCGGGAAAACCATGCGGCTGCCCAGCAAACTTAAATTTGGATGCCCCACAGAGGAGCCACAGGACACGAACGAGTATGTGGACGACCTCAAAGAGAGACTCGCTGACATCCATAAAAGAACAAGGGAACGGATGAAAGCCTACAGCGACCGGATGAAGACACGGTAAGACACGAAAGCGACAACGCAACGGCAGGATTCCAAGCAGGAGATCGTGTGTGGCTTTATAATCCTCATCGATAAAAGGGATTGTCACCGAAACTTCAGCTGAACTGGGAAGGTCCTTATACTGTTGTCACGAGGATTACCGACGTGGTTTACCGCATTCAAAGAGGACTAAGAGGCAAGTTAAAAGTAGTTCATTGTGACCGGCTGCACCGATATAGTTTCGAGGCTGCAGATGGAATTATTCGGGACGAACAATCTTAAGGAGGGGCAGTGTAATGCAAACCCAACATTTAATACCAATTTCCTAATCGGAAATGTTCAACCGAGAACACAAGCGGCAACACTAGTGTTAGTGTAGAAATATACCAAGAGGAGAAATGTTTGACAGCTAAAATACTGGGCTGTGGAGACCATGTGGAAATTACTGGGAAGTTCTAGATGGAATGTCATTCGATATAAATAGGCGCCGAGGCAACCAGAGGTCAGTTTTGATTATAGAGTGATAATGTTAAGAGTGAGTAATGTGACTATTGGTAGAGTTGAAATCGAATAAAGTAAATATCGAATAAAAGTGGTAGAATTAAATTGAAAGGGAAAGTTTTAGTTTTGCGAACTAAGCACACGTTACAATATCATAAGCCATGAACTCTATAAATTGAGTAATGTGACGGGGGAGAGTATGATAACTTTGGCGATAATAATTAATAACGGTTTTTAGTGGAGGAGTTCAATACAAGGGGATCTATCTTACCCAGTTTAGGCGGTATGGGCAATTTCATAAAAATTTACTTCAAATCTAAAAAAAATATTGTAGAACAACGGGAAAACTTACAGATACAAATAAAACTTTTTATGATAGAATTTTATAATAAATTTTAAATGCGTATAGTTGTTGCATACGGAAATTAATTGTACATAAGTATCACTGCCTGATGAATTTTTATACTTTCACTATCTTATTTCCTAACATTTTTGTAAATTCGCACGTATTTCCATAATTTTTTGAAAATATTGAATACTTCAAGGTGCAATTTTATAAGGCAAAAATGGAAAACTAAAACATTTCTTAAATCAATTCACCGGTGTCTCCCCATTGTAATATTTTAAAGCTGTGCTATTGAGACCACCCCCTACCCCAAAAAAATAACTCAAGTTTCAACTCATGTTGGACTAAAGGAAAGTTGCCCCGCAAAATTTTTTTTATGAAAAGTTTCTTTTAAAATTAGAAAATCTTTTGATTTTAAAGAAGAAAAATAGTTTTACTATTTTTCAATTATCTATTAAAAAAGAAGTTTACAGCGTTTGATAAAAAATTTATTGAAGCAACCAGTGGCGGCTGTACCTTAAGTGCGCTCGTGCGCTGAACCACCAATTCAAAAGATTAAAAATTACAAAACATAACTTCAACTTTTTAAATTACCATTTTAGTATTTATTTTTTAAACATACAAAAGCGTATAAAAAATTAAATTTCAAATTATGTGAAACAGTTTGAGGGCTTTACCAAACTATTAAAACTTATTTTCATGTAAAGATAAAATCTCGTGCGCTTCGGCGAGCGCACGAGGACTGCTAATATAACTTGTATGAGATACGAGTAATATGCCTGACGCGTGAAACAAAATATTTCATAGAAATGTACCAAGTAAAAAGTCGGTTCTCGAACGCCGCACGAACCGAAAATTGCCAAGAGCACACACAGTACACACATCGAAATTCGAAAGTGATATATTGCACTATTGCGCATGTCGTCATGTTGTTCCACGTACACATGCTGTGTAGGTGTACGCGGAAAAGTTTTTTTTCATAATTTTTCATTTGCCTTTTGTGCACAAAATAGACAATATAGATATAGAGTATTGAGAATAGAATGAAGCGATGACCGCAGACATGTTCGACATCTCGTTTAGTTTTACTGTATGTGTGAAGTATGATGCGTTAAGCTTTGTTCATAGTATAAAGAACCTATAGTAGCATCATGGCGGGGAAAGCGATGGTATCGCCATCTGTCGACCCAATTTAACGTAACTACCTTCTCAATCGGAACAAGTTTATCGTAGAACCCTGCCAACATGCTGTCAAAACGTCATATATTATTGTTTTTTGTTAGGGCAGCTTTGCTTCGTAAATGTGTTAGCAATATTAAAGAGTGATGTGCTTTTTGATTCTAAATGATAAAAAGTTTGTTGTTTTGCATTTGGCGTGTGATGACACTGTTTGAAAATCATTTAAACACATTTATTAATTGATGAATGAAATACCATCCACAACCATTAAAGCATCCGAAAAAATACCATCCACATGCCTAAGTGAACAACCACTGCAAAATTTGCAGAACCGGTAAAACGCTAAATTGGGTCGACAGACGGCGATACCATCGCTTTCCCCGCCATGATGCTACTATAGGTTCTTTATACTATGGCTTTGTTTGTGTATATTACTGTTTGTCAGTGTTTTTCAATCTTTTTGATTTCGCGACCCCCTTACAGGTTGAAATATTCTCGCGACCCCCTCTTGTATTATAGAAAGCAAAAGAATAATTTAACGAAAAGACTAGGTAGGACCCACAGATTGAAAAACACTGCTGTAGGTAATTGCTTCTAGTCGCATTGATTTAATGTATAAAAAATAATAAAATAATAAAGATCTAACACATTTTATGTCAATTGTTGTTTTTTCAATTTTCTAATTTTAATATTTTAGTAAAGTGCACTGCCAGTTCGTTAACCTACCGGCCGCCACTGGAAGCAACTAACTACATCAATTATATTTTTATTGGCATTTGTAATTACGAGAAACATTATACTCAAAGTGTTTTTTTTATATTTTTTTTTTTTTTCGTAAATTTTGATTTTGGAGTTAGTTATTTCAAAAACTATAAATTGAAATCACTTCATTTAAAATTTATTATAAAGTACAGGGGCCGAATTACGGCACACGCTATCGAATAAGTCGTATCGGAATTATGGGAATTTGGTATTACCGCTCACGATATCGAGTCATCTAGTACCACAATTCGGCATTCTCTCATCAGTAATCGATCGGAATTTCATTCGATGCATAAAGTGCTCTCTAATTCATACATGAAAGACTATCGAAACCATCTATTATCAATATTTCATTTAATAACACCATCCGAGTGTATTTTATGTTTAAATTTTCTGAAATTCTTACTAAATATTGTCTTTTTTTTACAAAGGCATGAATTTTACCTACCAAAAAATAATGAAATAAGTATAAAGAGACACCAGCGACATCTATGAATTAATAGAAACTCGAAATTTACTAGTGAATATCCGATGATACTAGTACAATTTAAAGAGCAATACGATACGAGAGGTCACGTATGCTGTAATTCCAAAATGTTTACTAACTCAATCGATCTCTAATGCCACTCACTCATTCGATATCGTGAGCTGTGATTCGGCCCCAGCAGATTTCTGGCTTTCATAAAAAGTATAATTTGTATCTGTAAGTTTTCCCGTTGTTCTAAAATATTTTTTTTAGATTTGAAGTAAATTTTTATAAAATTGCCCCTACCGCCTAAACGGGGGAGATAGACCCCCCTCCCGTAGTAAAAAATGTTTGTATTGAACCCCTCCACCAAAAACCGTTATAATTTCTTTTCGCCAAAGTTATCGTACTCGTGCCATGTGACGGCCATCGTTAGGACTAAAAAATGCTCTTTAATAAAGAAAACTGTTTCGCACAAAAAAAAATTGTTTATTGATTGTTTAATCTTACCTGGGAATATATTTTCCTCTCATAATGTTCCTAGTTTCGCGCATAGTAGTGGAACATTGTGTTTGTGGCTCTGAATGAACTTTAATCTAAAAATATTAACAGAAAAAAGGTTAATAACGTTATGTTAAAATAAATAGACAACTAGACGGGAATAAAATAGGAAAATAAACAAGATAGGAAAAGATATGAGCTTTTAAAAAGATTTTCAAAATACATGCCCCTAGAGCCACTGCCACCATAGAATTCGCCAAATATGTTGTGCAATTTGGACTCATCTAATTGAGATCAGCCCCATCTACAGAGAATATTTATCACTCTACAAACAACGTGAGGGCAAAAGCTGTCCTGACAGCCCTTATAATTTGAAAACTGTGCTTTTTTTACTCATAAATTATTTTCAATCTGACAATACCATTTTCGAAGTTGCTCTTTTTGACAACTGCGGCTGTGTTCATGCTCAGTTTGGGTTGCAACTTCATTGTTTAAGAATTGAAGCCGTACAACTACTGGGCCCTTGCTGCGTTTGTTGAACTGTCTTGAAACGAAATTGCTGTTAACGCCAATTTTTAAATTATTACTAGTCTTAAACCTGTGAGTTACCTCCAAGATAGGGTGATTTACACCGCTAAACCATTTTTTATGTGGCTATGTGAAATCGCTTATCTACGCAGATAAGCCCGAGACGATTATGTGGTGTAATATTCCAGTTGTATGCACGTTTGGTTGTCGTAATCTAATCCGAGTGCGTGCAACGTGGCCCAGACACAGGTAGCCAAAGTCACCGAATGCACTTATACGCAGTATACAACAAAGAAAAACATCAGCATATGAGAAAAAAAAAATTTAAGGAAGCAGAACTGTTTTGAATTTAGTTGTGAATTTGAAAAACATTGTGTGCTTAACAATATGAATGCAAGTGTTTTGTCCTTTGGTGCTTGTTTCTCTTTATCTGTCAATTAGATACACACACATTCAAAAAAAAAAAAAAATTTGCTACTTTTTCTATTTCCTAAATACCTTAAAAGAATCGAATTTAGTGGCGACTGCTATCGACTGCAAATGGGTGAAAGAAATCGACATAAGTGTAGAGTAAAACAACAACACGAGAAAAAACGAAAAAACAAAAACGAACTAATTATACCTTATGAGGAAGTGAGGACTCAGTAACGAGATCCGGAAAACAATTCAAGCCGACGGAAAACGGAAGTGAAGACCCACTGGAACAAACATGTTCAATTGAGGAGCAACTCCATAAAAAATTAGGCGATATAGACGACAGCCAAAGAGAACGCCTAGCAAAACTTAGTAAGTTATCAAAACAGTGTAAGTTAGATATAAGTAATTTTAAAAAGGGAACACAGGCAACCAACCAAGTCCCGAATTTCCTATCCCTTCCATTTCCTTAACACCTCAGTTAGCTGACTTAGAAAAGGCCACAAAAAATATTGATATACAGCCGAAAATTATTTTTAAAAAACATCCCGCAATGAGCTACGAAAAGGTTGCACGTTTGGTGTCAACTTTGATTCCCACATTTTCGGGTGTTTATCACCCAGGGATAGTGCTCGAGGTTCAATGTTTTATAGGTTGTTGCAAACAAGTGTGGCAATGCCTTGAAGAGGCTGAAAAGCCTCGGTTTAACAACCTTGTTTTAACAAGGTTGCGGGCCAATGCCTTTGCTTTGATTTCAATGAAATCAGTGGCGAGCCTCGAAAACTTAGAGCAAGTGTTGAACCAAAATTTCCTACCCAGAAAAACGTACATTCAAATAACAAACGAGCTACGTCAGTGTCGGCAAATTTCAAATGAGACCGTAACGCAATTCGGTTTCAGATTAAATAGGTTACTAAGCAATTGCCAAGAAGAGGCCAAAACAAGCTATGGCCCAGATTCTTCGCCAATAATGAAGGACCTCGAGCTCGCCGCAATGCACTCTTTCAAGACAGGGCTGTGTAATCTACATCTCCGTCAGTATGCCCTAGGTCTTGATGAGAGTAGCTTATCGGAAACTATCCAAAAAATTTTAAAGCGAGAGCTAATAGATCCTCAATTAGCATACATGGCTACTGGGTTTCCAAATGCTTTCGCGTCGTCTTTTAACAGTGAAGGAGCTTGGCAATATGATTTGCATAGCCCAACTGATTACGGAGTAGGCCCATATAATAATCCCAGCATGAAAAATTTTAATGGCAGTTATTGTGAAAGCCCTCGACAACCTAGTGCAGGAATTTGTTCTTTGAATTCCTCTAGTCAGTTACCCGCTTACGAAAAAAAATCTCCTCCTTTCAATACTAACAGTGTGACAAGTTTTAATAGCAATTGTTTTGAAAACCCCAGGCAAGCAAGTGCAGGAATTTATTCTTTGAATTCCCCTTATCAGTTACCCGCTTACGAACAAAAATATCCTGTGTTCAATACTAACAGCATGACAAGTTTTAATGGAAATTGTTGCGAAAACCCCAGGCAAGCAAGTGCAGGAATTTATTCTTTGAGTTCCCCTTACCAAATACCCACCTACGAACAAAAATCTCCTAGAGTTGGGGAGAGTGGCTCTATAAATTGCAATTTTTGCAATGAAGTAAACCATTCTTTCCAAGAGTGCAGGAAGCGACGAATGACCCCTTTTTGTTCAAACTGCAAAATTTATGGGCATGAGGCTGGCAACTGCAGCAAAAATATCTCATTGAGATCAGTTGCGAACCAACCGGATCCACAGCAGCCTGCTTAAAGGCGCAAGCAACAGTCGAACTATTCGGTAATGCTTACAAATGACCTGAATAGGAAACGAAGTGAGCAAAGCAAAAAAAAATGCGATTTTTGCATGCGAAAGGGGCATGGCATAGAGGAATGCTTTACAAAGAAGCACTGGGACGAAAATCAAAAACAGTCAAAAAACCAATAACGGGTTGGATGAGGGCAAAAAACACCAAACCCTCATCCAACGAAAAATTGGTAAAGGATGGAATTGTAAATATTCCAGTAGACGCATGCTTAGAAAGAAATTTAAATTTATTAGTAGATACAGGCTCAGACGTAAGCATAGTTAATAAAGACGTGCTTTTAGATGACGTCTTTGTTAACAAAACAGATGCTATTGCAATTGATGGAATATTTTACAACGGCACTACATTAGGGTCAGTAGAATCTAAAGTTTTACTAGATCCGCCAATTGAATATAAGTTACATGTCACGGCGAAAATTCTATCCTTAAATTGTGATGGTATCTTGGGGCAGGACATTCTGTTTCCTTATACCAATATTGAAGGTCCTAACAGATCGCTAAAATTTCTTCATTCGAAGGGTGATCTCTGTGAACAAAATATTGGGATGGCTACTAAGAACCGCTCACAGAAGAACTCTTTTCCGATAGTTAAGTCAAATCAAGTAACACCTTCGCACGGTGTCCAACCATTTGATGAAATTGGGCAAACAGTTTGTCCTGTAACTTATCCACTTTCGCAAGGTGGTTGCCCAACCCAACTTATCGGAGATGAATTTTTTGAAAAACAAGCTAAGCCTACGGTGAGGAGGTCATTCCTAAAGAACTGATGTGTTATTCTTGCGAGATTATACCTCAAGTTTTTATTGGTGCATGCTTAAATAAATTCAATCGGACCACTACCTTGTTGTAGCCAAGGTACGAATGAGGATATCTTGTTCACGACCAGCGCGAACTAACGCTGTAAAGAGATATGACGTCGGAAAGCTACAATCGCAAGAGATTGCCAATGCCTTTTCCAATCGAGTGTACCTTCAATTATCCTTGAATCCCATGCCGCCAGCATTAAACATTGAAGACCAGTGGCAGCAATGCCCAGAAGCCATCAGAACCGCTGCCTCTGAGGTTCTGGGTTTCACTCGGCCACCAAAACGAAACCCATGGTTCGATGAAGAATGCAGGCAGGCAAATGCAGCCAAACAAAGAGCACGACAAATGCTTATGCATACACGAACAAGGGCTGCTTACGATCAGTATAACGAGATTTAAAAGGAGAGAAGAAGGGAAGAACACCGACTTCTCAAAAAGAAAAAGAAGCAGCATGAGAAGAGCTCGTTTGAGGAAATAGAGAGGTGCCATGACAGGAACGAGATTTGGAAGTTTTACCAAAAGGTAAAAAGATCCTGCCAGGGTGGCAAACCCCGATTTCAAGCCTGTAAAGACCAGCAGGGAAACATAGTTATAGAGTCACAGTCGCTACTGAGGATCTGGAAAGATCATTTCTGCAGACTGCTTAACGGCGATGAAGACACAAATTCCGCTGTCAGGCAGATTGCCCCATTCAGCTTAGACGATGATCAAGAATGCCGTCCTCCCGACCTAGAAGAGGTTAAGCTTGCAATATGCAAACTTAAATCAAATAAGACTGCAGGTGCAGATGGCCTTGATGCCGAACTTTTCAAGGCAGCTGGAGATCAGTTGGAAAGGAGCATGCACCAGCTGATCTGCATGATATGGTCGAAAGAAAGCATGCCCGATGAATGGAACCTCAGTATCGTATGCCCGATCCTAAAGAAGGGAGACCCTCACAATTGCGCAAAATTACAGAGGGATAAGCCTCCTTAACGTCGCTTATAAGATCTTGTCTGCTGTAATATGTGAACGTCTGAAACCCCACGTCAACAACTTGATAGGTCCTTATCAATGTGGTTTTAGACCAGAGAAGTCCACAATAGACCAAATTTTCACATTACGGCAGATCTTGGAAAAAACCCGAGAACATAATATCGATATTCACCACCTCTTTATCGATTTCAAGGCCGCGTATGACAGTATTTACAGAGACGAGCTGTACAGAGCCATGTCTAGTTTCGGCATTCCTGCAAAGCTCGTACGACTATGCAGGATGACTTTGGAGAATTCACGCTGCTCCCTTAAGGTCGGTAAAGAGCTCACCGAGACCTTTGATGTCGAAAAAGGCTTTAGGCAAGGCGACAAACTGTCATGCGGTTTCTTCAACATCATACTTGAACAGATTGTAAGAAACTCAAACGTCAACACCAGAGGAACAATCTTTCAAAAGTCTGTACAATTACTCGCCTATGCAGACGATATTGACGTAATGGGAAGAAAAAAGCGTGATGTCATAGGTGCTTTTGCGAGTATTGAAACAGAAGCGGCAAAAATGGGTTTGATGGTTAATGAGGGCAAAACGAAGTATATGCTGTCATCAAACAAGGACACAGAACATCGGCGGATTCGACAAAACGTCACAATAGACAGACATAACTTCGAGGTAGTACAGGACTTCGTCTACCTAGGATCCGCTGTAGACACGGACAACAACATCAGTGCGGAGATCAAACGGAGAATAACTCTTGCCAACCGTTGCTTCTTTGGGTTAAGAAGGCAATTGAGAAACAAAACCCTCTCTAGAAAAACAAAGGTGACCTTGTATAAGACCTTAATCATCCCAGTCCTGCTGTACGGCGCGGAAGCATGGACCTTATCGAAAGCGGATGAGGAAACTCTTGGTCGTTTCGAAAGAAAAATTCTCCGAATGATCTTTGGTCCCGTATGCGAAGACAATGTGTGGAGAAGAAGATACAACAACGAGCTGTATGAGCTGTACCGCGACATGGGCATAGCCAGAAGAGTACGCATCGCAAGGCTACGATGGTTGGGCCATGTAGAGCAGATGGACCCAGACGCTCCGGCTCGTCGGGTGTTCGAAAGCACATTGCAGGGAAATCGCGGAAGGGGAAGACCTCGTCTTAGGTGGCGCAATCAAGTGGATGAAGACCTCAACCGACTTGGAGTGCGAAACTGGAGAGAGCTCGCCCGAGATCGAAATCGTTATAGGAGGATGTTGGTTGAGGCTCAGGTTCACCCCGAACTGTAATGCCCACGACATTTGTGGCAAATCAAATAGCCGTTACAGAATGGGGGTTTTAAAATTAAAAGTAGAATAAGGAAAGTAGTAGAGCACGCACTGATATTCCAATATAAGAAGACTAGGTGTGGAGCTTAGCTAGATTATGGCAAAGTAAAATCGTGTCAAACAGAAGAAAAAACGTAATAATAATTTCAGAGCATACCAGCTTTCGCCAATGTTCAACTAAAGGGGTAGAGTTGTCGAAGGGAGATTTTGGGATGAGGTTGAAAACCAATATGTAATTAATGAGACTAAAAAAAAAAAAAAAGAAAAAAAAAGTAATAGGAAATGAATATAAAGTAAATAAATAAAAAAAAAAAAAAAAAAGTATGAATAAATAAGTATCGGGCTCGAACCCACGCTTAAAAGAGGCGAGGTAGGGCATCCTAACCACTCGGCTACGGATAGTATTCAAAATTGGATGAAAAAGCATTAGACTGAACCAATCTTGGAGGAGGAGCATGGCAGAATAGGAGTGCAAAGATAAATATGCGAAGGAAGAAAGGAAAAAATGGAAACGAGGATCGTTAACTATTACCATGAGAAGGAATGGTGTTAGTGGGGACGCTGAAAAGGAGATAAGGGATTCGGGAAGAAATTATCGGAATGGTTAAAATGGGGACACACCTATATGGAAAAAAATCTGAATCACAAATCCAGATAAAAATCAGAATTTTATATATAAAATCATACCCGTAATTCCCTAAAAATCATAACCGGAAACACTTCCATCATAAAAACAAAAAAAAAAAAAGAAACTTATCGAAAAACGCATGCGGATACGAACAACAATGGGGAAGAAAAGGGAATATTTGGGCAGTTGGGTTTGGTAAGTCGAGGATAAAGGTGGCGGTAGACGTATATACGCCAGTGTTAAAAGCCGAAAAATTTAAGGTTTGCGGTAGTGTAAGAAATTAGTACCTTAAGAAACTAACTTAATATTTGATAAAAATATAAAAAGAACAAAAAAATTAAGAGCGAGGAACTCTGTGCTGGTGAGAAAGAATTATTTTTTTTTACGAGATAGCTGAGACCACATATATAATCTTCGTAGACAAATCCAAAGATTTCGCGATCCTAGCAGGGCCGGCCAAACCCAACACAGGTAATCTAATTGAGGGTATACCTAGGCAACATTCTAGGCAACCAGAGCAACACAGCACCACCAAACCAGAGGCGGCTACTCGAGCAAGCCGCGGGCGTGGGTTACATCCTCAACTCCGTATCGTCGGGCTGCTCGACATCGACAATCAGAAAACCAGAAGTAAAAGAATTGTGAACGAAGACTACCTCCTCAAAAGGCTTACGCGAACCAGCCAAAGTATACCTCGTTGTAGTACGACGACAACATTATGTACTGAAACACCCACACCAACGCTCCGAAATTTTTTTTGGCTTCAACACGCGTCATAGAGGTCATCACTCGAAGCAAATCATGCAGCGCTTGCGCTATAACCGGATCTTTACAAACATCGTCATCAGCTCACATTCCACATGACGACAACAACCACAGGAACAGACGACGCCTTTTTACCAAAAGGAAACTCAAAATTCAACACCTTCCATGACGCCTAGCGCACGACAGCAAGACTACCAGCAACACACACCAGCGACGAAAGAACCCATCGCAACATGCTATAGGCCGAAGCAGGCTAAGTACTTATAGTCATTGCAGAGTATTCAGTAGACTTAGGTTTTGTATGATTTTGTTCATTTCTGAATGTAAGTATCATGATTAAATAGAGTACTAATGTAACCAAAGCAAATTTTAACCTTAAAGTAAATGAATAGTTAAAGTAAAAGAACAAGTTCCCAATAATAGAAAAGAAAATTATTTTTAGTTGGAAATTATTAAATAACATCCTAATTGACTGGGCTATGTGAAGCAAATTCGATATATGAACACAATTAAAATTTAATATTATCCTACAGGTAAACAAAACGAAAGCTAATATTAAAGAGCTTACACTCGACGTCATCACAATTGAAGCGGTGCACCTCCTCAATGGATCGTCGCAGACATATGTTATGAAAAGAGATATAAATAACAACTACTGAATGCAAGTATATAAATACCTTATCAAAAGCTCGGGGTAAGTGAAATTTTCGAGTTACTTATATATTAAATTTTGAAAGTGTTACTATCGAATTCGCCGCTAACTTTATTTCTCGGGGTAACTCTTTTACCTAAGAGTATGCAACTCTATAGAAGCTTGAAATTTTTAAATTCATAAATATTATACCTGCTGCGAATAAATAAGCTTTAAGCTATCGCATTCAGTTTACGTGAAAAAAAAAACTATATTTATATATATAATTAATCGCTACGCTAAAGTATAGATCTAGGGTATAGGTTTGTTTTCGAGGTTTTTGGATGATTTGCTCCTCTGTAGAGATCAGATATATGAAAATTATATAGTAGCATTAAGACTTTGGATATATTTTATTTGATACCTTTCAATAAATGTAATTGAACATATGAACTATAGACTTTTCGGTGTATGTTGATTGCGGAGATTTGACATGGTGACCGAGACTATGTTGAGACAATAAAGAAAATTCGAGGAGGTGAGTGTGGGCGCAGAAGAAACTCGTAAGCGACTAGGAAGGTACTATAACCGATGGTAAGATCATGGTTGTTTAACTATCGTACATTTTAGGGGGTTGCCATATTTAAATTTCGTGGTAGTGGTAGCCGTAGGTCGTGTTACATGTTGACGCGTGGGGGGGGGGGATATCCACAGAGGACTAATGACACCAAGTCCTCCTTGCCGTTAGGGTTACCATCCGGACAAAAGGATCGCGTTCGTGTAAAAAAAAAAAAATTTAATAGTTATTTTACACCTTCCTTAAATCCATTAGGGAAATCCGATCTGAATAAATATTTTTTTTTTTATTCTTATGGACGAAGTTCGGCTCAGGAATGTTTTTTTTATGTGAACCAACTCTATCGATCGAAACTTATTGTTGTAGATGTTTATGCGGCATGATACAAATCGTAACAACGGTTCTTATCTAGGTTGGCAAGAACCCATCCTTCCGACGAGTAGAGCCCAGGCAAAAGCAAGCATGCCGAGCCAACTTAGATAGAACACCTTTCACTCCTGCCTCCCGAGACGGCTGATCGTGTCCTGTAAGACGGTGAGTTGCCCTGAGGGGGGGATAAGAAGGAGTAAAGGATTTTGGTGGCCCTGGTCATTTGTGCTTGAATAGAATTTCGGTGACGGTGAATGGCACCTCCTTTTAGGGGAGATAAGAAAGATATCCAGGGTCATTGAACAACCAGTAAAAGGTTCCGTTACAACCTAAGTAGGTAAGTAAGCTTAAATAAAATACACAATGGTCAAGTAGTTTTAAGTATAGCAAACACTGCGTCTGAAGAAAAAAACCTCCATGACCTCACCATACACCATTACAATCTTTGTGATTATATAGTCACAGATACTTGTTGCAACTCTTATGGAACAAGAAATTTAAAATCTTCATTTGTTGCAAGCGTCACCAAACCAAACCATGCCAATAAAGAAAAGAAAACTGAAAGACTAAACAGACTAGTCAAAGAACTAAGTCTGCAAAAAACTCTTAACCAAGAGGAAAAAGAAACTATCGAAGAAATCTGTAGGTACTCAGTTCTCAGACGTTTTTTATCTTGAAGGAGACAAGTTGCAGCACACAAGAGCTATGGCTCACGCAATTCCCACTGATACAAGTCGGGGACCCATTAACATCAAACAGTATAGATTACCTGAATCTCAAAAACAAATAATAGATGATCAGGTTAAACAAATGTTAAAAAATAATATAATTAAAAATAGCATAAGTCCATGGAATAGTCCGCTTTTAGTTGTACCCAAAAAAGTTGATCAAAATGGAAATAAGCAGCACAGAGTTTTCGTTGATTTTAGAAAGCTCAACGAAATTACTGTAGTTGATGTTTTTCCTTTGCGGAGAATCGATGAAATTCTCGACCAATTAGGCAATAGTAGATATTTTTCAACACTAGATTTAGCGAGTGGCTATCACCAAGTTTCAATCGAAAAAAATGACAGACAGAAAACGGCTTTCAGCACTGATAGAGGTCATTATGAATTTATTCGAATGCCATTCGGTTTGAAAGGGGCACCAGCAACCTTTCAACGCCTTATGAATCACATACTGACAGGGCTTCAAGGCAACAAATGTTTTGTATATCTGGATGACATTGTGATCTATGGAAAAAATCTTGAAGATCACAACAGAAAACTGATATGTGTTTTCGAAAAAATTCGAGATTTCAATCTGCGGTTACAACTTCGTAAGTCTAAAGTGAGAAGTATATTAGAAATCCCAACACCAAAAAATTCTAAAGAAATTCAGTCATTTTTAGTGATGGCAAATTTTTACAGGCGTAGCGTTCCTTACTTTTCCGCTTTAGAAAGACCTTTACGTAATATCACTCACAAAGACGTTCCTTTTAGTTGGAATAGCGATTGTGAAGCGGCTTTCACTACTTTGAAAGCTATTCTTTCTAGTCCACCAATACTTATCTATCCAGATTTCAAAAAAGAATTTTTCCTCACCACGGATGCCAGTGGAACAACATTAGGAGCTGTTTTTACTCGGATTAGAAATGGTCTTGATTTGCCGATAGACTTTGCAAGTAGAATTTTAAGTGCTACAGAGCGTCGCTATTCCACAATGAACGAGAAGGTTTGGCCATAGTTTGGGCTGTTAAAAATTTTAGGTGTTACCTGCTAGGTAAGAAATTTATATTATATACAGACCACCAGCCATTGGTCCATTTCTTTGAAATTTCTCAGAATTCCACCAGGCTAACTAATTTTCGGCACAAACTATCAGAGTTTGATTTCGAAATAAAATACAAGCCAGGGAAGCAAAATGTTGTTCCTGACGCCCTTAGCCGAAATCCCGATAATAACTATGATATGAATAAGGTACATGCAATAACTAGAGCACATTTTAATTCCCAAACTAAAGACGATTCAAATAATTCCAACAATAAGCAAAATAACGGACATCAGGCAAGATCAAAGACAGCTTTGGTAAAAGCTGATAGTTCAAATCAATCAAAAGTAGATAATTATCCATGTTGCTCTGACAGTGAAAGCGTAACTGATAGTGATAGCGACATAAGTTATCTACACCAGGAATGTTCAAGCAATAGCAAAAAGAAAGACAGTAGTACAATTTATCTAACAAAGGAAGACAAAATTAGTGAAGTTTTAAAAAAATACCATAATTCACCATTAGGTGGACACCAGGGTGTCTTAAAAACGTACTTACGGATAAGATCCGACTTCAAGTGGAAAAATATGTTTGCTGACATAAAAAAGCATGTTAAAGCCTGCAAACAGTGCCAAATTAACAAAAAATCGAGACATACTTTGATGCCTATGATGATATCGGCAACTTCGAGAAAACCCTTCGACAAAGTTTTCATGGATATTGTGGGACCTTTACCTACCACTATTCTAGGAAACAAATTCATACTAACTTTTGAGGACGATTTAACTCGATTTATGGACTGCTATGCACTCCCCAATATGGAAGCAGGAACTGTAGCTAAGGTTTTCTATGATGAAATAATTAGCAGATATAGATCACCATGCAACTATTGACAGATCGGGGTGCTAACTTTTGTAGTGAACTTTTTAAAAAGGTGTGCAAGTTTCTAAACATCAGGAAACTTGAAACTACGGCTTATCATCCATAAGCAAATGGAGTCTTGGAGCGTAACCATGGGCCATTGGCAGAGTACTTAAGATCATTTTCAAAAAGTAACCCCGCTGATTGGGATCAATGGCTCCGACAAGCTATGTATGTGCACAATAACACTCCACACGCTAGCTCCAAGCTAACTCCTATGGATGTTCTCTTCGGTTTTAAATCCCCTTAACGAGGACACCAACTCCTATATATGATCACGAATACTATTTTTTTGAACTAAGACATAAACTCCAGAAGGCTTATCAGGTTGCAAGAACTAACATTGATAAGAGTAAGGAAAAGACAAAGGAGTATTTTGATAAAAAAATAAATCCACAGTCTTTCAAAATAGGTGATTTGGTTCTTCTACAAGACATGAGCAGAAAAAACAAACTTTGTCCCTTGTTTGAAGTTAAGGAAGTTCATAACAACTTTTGAGTTAAGGAAGTTCATAACAACGTGAACACTTCTATTTCACGTAAAAATAAGCTTGAAAGGGTTCATAACAATCGACTCAAACATTTTTATGAATAGAAGTGTCTACCAGCATATTATAAGGCCTTTAATTAAAATTTTTATTTACAAAGTATTCATTGCCATATCTACCTGCAAAAGACAAAAATTTACGGAATGCCAAACGAGTCAAGAAATTAGTTGCTCTTCCTTAAATACTTCTTTGTAGTATTCTTAAAGGTTAACGAGTTGCAGATTAATTAGTTTTCAAACTCATAGCAAGAAGCTTCCGCTAATTTTTAATCTTTCTTCTAGATTTTATTTTAGTTACATTCTTATTTCTAATTACTGACCTTCCTAAAAATGTTTCTATTGATCTGGTTTTAAGCTTCAATTTCAAGATACTAAACATTTTATGGAATTCCATTCAATCCATATATTTTTGTATTTTTGGTTTTATTTTATGCCAACGTTGGTTTTATTATTTTTGGCTAATTTCATGTACAGCAACCATGTCCAGTTGGTATTTTTACTGTGTCCTAATGATGACTTGGTCTTGCACCCATGTGCAATTCCATGTATCATGAAATAACTTTAGAAACTGTCCAACAGACGGTAAAATTGTCAAATATTACTAAGTTTCATGGCAGACATTGAGATTCCTGACGTAAGTTTCGAACATCGATCTCACTCAAAAGATCTAAACATTGTAGGGTTTGAGTTGGCCACAAACAGTCTTCCTCTATATTGAAGTTCATCTGCGGGATCATAAATACAAAAACGACACTTGGCTAACTAAATCAGCTATTTACGGAGTGATTATCCTACTCCTCATGTTCTTTTTATTTCTATCGTTTAAAACTATCCTGCTTAAAATAATTTGCATTAGATGTGCAAAGAAATCTAATTCCTTCACTACCGACAACTCCCATCCACAGATGAAAAAACAATTGGAAAAACAGACCTTACCTATCCAATGAATTCCCCCGTTTCCAAAAGCAAAAGTTTTAATATAATGTGAAATATTTTCAATTAATTAATTGAACTAATGTAACCTAAATAACGTATATAAAAATTTAACAACTTGTCAAAATGTTCAGACATGATTTGTATAAATACACGATATGCACATTTACATGTTTAAAAAGAAAAAAAACATTCTGTAACTAGCTTATACAAAAAAAAAAAAAAAATTTAAATAAATAATAGAAAAAAAAAAAAAAAAAGCAAAAAAATTTTAGAGTAAGACTTATATTAATGTAAAACTAAAAAAAAACAATAATTTTATTAGAAGATGTAAACTAAAAAATAAATAAATAATAATAATAAAAAAAAAAAAACAAACAAAAAATCTTAGAGTAAGACTTATACTAATGTTAAACTAAAAATAAAACAGTAATTTTATTAGAAGATGTAAACTAAAATTATAATATCATATCTTTAATTGTTTTTTTTTATTGTAATAATTTTTAGCTATGATCTTGTTTAAATATTTAATTGAAAGCTTTTCCAAAGGGGGAGGAAATGTGGTGTAATATTCCAGTAGCATGCACGTTTGGTTGTCGTAATCTAATCCGAGTGCGTGCGACGTGGCCCAGACATAGGTAGCCAAAGTCACCGAATGCATTTATAAGCAGTGCTTGCATATTTCACTACGTGTAATATGCAAGCCACGCGCTTTCCCACGTTCGGTGATTTTTGCGTTGACCTTGTTTGAGCCACGATCACATTGAATCTTCCTAATGGAAAAGTTGAGTTGTTTCTTGACAGTCAACCGTGTCGGGTGAATTATTTATACCACAATTATTCCCTTCGAAGAAAATGTTCGGCGCGTTATTGCTGGTATACGGCAACCAACACTGCAAAAAGTGGCCGAAAATTGAGGCTTATCAGAATTCAAAATTTTCTTTTAACGAAAGCGCGCATTTCGACCACATTACTAAAGAGGTATATTTAAAACCAAAAATGTGATTTATTTTCCCTTTAAGGGCACTGTCACATGTGAAGTGCCGAAAAAAATCGATTTTTTAATATATACTAAAATACAACATCTTGAGAGATTCTTCTGAAACCTTCAAGTCGATCTGATGAATAGTCTCCGAGTTACAGCCATTTAAAGTTTGCGCCTTTTGTTCGAGTCAGTGCCACTTGGTGAGTGCACAAGGGACTACGATGCGTAGTCACGAGTTAACCAACCACTTTTAGCAAGCAGCGTAGTCGTGTTTACAGCGTGTTATGTTATGTTTTACATCAACTTGAAACTTTTAATGTGATTAGGTTTGTTCGTTGAAACCTTAGGGTTGCCCTGTGGTCACCACAAAGCGTTTTTTGAGCCCTAGGGTCGCCCTGGGGTCACCACACAGCTTTTTTGAGAAACCTAAAGTCGCCCTGAATGTCAAACTGACTGTTTTTTTAAGCCCTAGGGTTCGCCTAGGTTTTCCATTAACTCGCCCTAGGTTTTTGCTGTGGCGAGTTGAGGGCTATCAAATGGCATGTATTTTTTTTAAGGACAGGGATGTGTGGTGATTTGTGGCGTTTTTTAGGGACTGGAAAACAAAGGTTTTTTTGACAACTCATAGGGTTGTAAAGGAAACCTGGGTCAAACCTGGGGTTCAACCGATTATCCTCCAATTTTCCGCACTTAGTTAATACAAAAACTAGGTCCTAAATTGTGGGGTTTAAAATTTTTCTCAATAGAAGCAATTTTATAGCCGATTAGAAGTCGGATTTTTTGGTGAAAATCGAACCTTTTTCAATTAGTCAAAAAAAATTCCAAAATCGAAATTTTTGAAATCCCAACTACTAAGTTCCAAAAAAAATGTTGTATGAATCGCGGTCACCGCAAAACAAATATTTTTTTAAATCCCCTTCTGATTTAAGTACATGTAAGTTCAGTTGTAATGAATATTTTGCTTTGAAAAAATTACACAATATTGTTTAAACATGTTATTAAAATGTGTACTAAGTTTCATTTAAATCAATTTCATACCTTTCCTACAAAACTTCACGACACTCCAGGTGCGACAGTGCCATTAAACTAGTTTGCTACATGTTAACCGCATCTATGACGTCAGTTTCCCGTGAGGTTGGTCAATTAAAACAGTTTGGAATTAGTTGCGTACGACCATAAGATATTATGATTGAAGGGACATGCT
Source organism: Melanostoma scalare (assembly GCA_949752695.1). Lineage (NCBI taxonomy): Eukaryota > Metazoa > Arthropoda > Insecta > Diptera > Syrphidae > Melanostoma > Melanostoma scalare. The sequence goes on along the minus strand of OX456986.1, from coordinate 117,152,057 downwards.
TAGTTGGTGAAAATTAACTGCGCCAGATCATCAAACGATGGGCATTAATACCAAACCAAAACCAAATATTCAAAAAAAATTTTAATGTTTGCCTCTTACTCGCACTCCTATGATACCATTAAGAATTTTAAAAATAAGCTCTGATAGTTTCGTACTTTGCACTTTTACATTAGCTCAAGTCTAATACAATTACATAAATGTAGGTCTGCCGTCCTTATATTGATGAGTGTTGTTGAATAATCTGATTCCTCTTCGGCTTTTTTTGGTCACTGGTAAGCGCGATGAAATGTAACTTATTTCATTTACTTTCCCGACGTTTCGACAGGGTTTGGTGTCTTCTTTAGGGGATCTTTATTGAGAACACAAAATAGCTTAAGTGAACAAATTTGGGATTTTACATGGAATAAAGTATTAAGACTAGACTTACTTTTAAGGCTAGATGTCCCTTGCATTTTTCGTTAAAATTTGAAAGATAAGTTGACTTATTGCTTCATAACTTTTGCAATTTTCTTGATAAATTTATAAAACAAAATCAGTTGTAAAGATAATAAACACACAAACATTTGTGTATCATTCAAATGCTGAAAATTATTCCCTAACGGTTCTTATAGAGACCGGAAGCCGTTTTTTTTATTGAAAATTTCGATTTGTTCACTATTTTGGTCGGGGCATCCGTATTTATGAACTTTTTACTTTTTTCTTTTTTGTTTTATAACTAGAAAATATATATGCAACTAACCTCCGAGCTTTTTTTTTCAAATTTTGTCTCCTTATATGAAAAAAACCTTCGTCAATTTGTTGTAATTTTTCGGTTTTCGGCATACTCTTATGGTAATAACTTTGGCGTTTATTAATATTTTTTCATGAAATAAAAAGGAAATAATAGATAGATATCAGGCGCATCTTATAAAATCATTGGTAATAGTTTTAAGTGTTTTGAAACAGGTGTTATGATGAGAAGTTGGTGAAACTGCCTTTTTTAGCTTATGGGGCAAGGCGTGGGTGTTTTCTACATATATATATATACATTTTTTTGAAATTAATAAAGCTCCTGAACTAACCACCGAGCCCAAAATCAATATTTTTTCTCCACACCGCTAAAATTCAACTTCAATAAAGTCATATTTCCAAACTATTTCTGAGGAACGAGAAGCCAAAAGAACCTCAATTTTTTGTTGGTATTTTTCTTTGATATAATCTTAGTTAGTTTCAATAAAGAAATATACTTTTGTGGTCACAGAATTTGGAATATTAATTCTAGAAAAACTGTCTACTTTGCGTTTTTTAGTAGAAAAACTTGCTTAAAAACATATACATATGCATTTCAGTTCGAAGCAAATCCGCCACCAATTTTAGCGCCGTTTTCTCTTTTTTTGGTCTGTCCTCTGTGATTTGGAAAAGGAGTATCGCTCAAATGATCTTATGCGTTATGCATTTCCTCATACATATCATCTATATTCTATACCTATGACCTTATTTTGTGATCTTTTGAGCTATTCATTTCTCATTACAAACTGTGTGCCTGTTGTTTTTTTTTTTCTGATAGCAGTAGCTTACTTACTTACTTAAGGTGGCGCTACAGTCCGGGTCGGACTAGGGCCTCAACCAACATGCTTCTCCAGCCAGCTCGGTCCCTAGCTAGCTGCCTCCAGTTTTGCACGCCAAGTTGGTTGAGGTCCTCTCCTACTTGCGTGCGCCACCTGAGTCGCGGTCTTCCTCTACTGCGCCGTCCCTCGGGATTGGATTCGAAGACTTTCCGGGCCGGAGCGTTGGTGTCCATTCGCTCTACATGACCCAGCCATCTAAGCCGCTGGACCTTGACTCGTTTGACAAGGTCAGTGTCGCTGTACAGCCCGTACAGTTCGTCGTTAAATCTTCTTCTCCACTCTCCATCTATGCAGACGGGACCAAAAATCACCCGAAGAATTTTTCTCTCGAAGCATCCTAAAGCGTTCTCGTCTGCCTTTGACAAGGTCCATGCCTCTGCGCCATATATAAGAACCGGGATGAAAAGTGTCTTATACAGGGACACTTTAGTTGCTCGAGAGAGGACTTTACTACTCAATTGCCTTCTTAGTCCGAAGAAACAGCTATTGGCAAGAGTTATTCTTCGTTTGATTTCAGTGCTGGTGTCGTTGTCTGAATTAATAGCGGCGCCTAGGTAGACAAAGTCCTTAACTACCTCAAAGTTATAGCTGTCAATCGTGACGTTTTGTCCAAGACGTCGGTGTTGGGTGTCCTTTCTTGATGACAGCATATACTTGGTCTTGCCCTCATTTACCACTAAACCCATCTTCTTCGCTTCCGTCTCAATGCTCATAAACGCGCCATTGACATCACGCTGCGTTCTTCCAATTATGTCAATATCGTCGGCATATCCGAGCAATTGAACGGATTTTTGAAAGATTGTGCCTCTTGTGTTGACGTGGGAGTTTTGCACTATTCTTTCAAGAACGATGTTGAAGAAGTCGCATGACAGTGCATCGCCTTGCCTAAAACCTTTTTTGACATCGAATGTATCGGTGAGATCTTTTCCGACCCTGATGGAGCAGCGTGCGTTCTCCATCGTCATCCTACACAATCGGACAAGTTTGGTAGGGATGCCAAAACTAGACATGGCTCTATATAACTCCTCTCTATAGATGCTGTCATACGCGGCCTTAAAATCGATGAAAAGGTGGTGGGTATCGATTTGAAGCTCCTGGGTTTTTTCCAAGATCTGCCGTAGTGTGAAGATTTGGTCTATGGTGGACTTTCCTGGTCTAAAGCCGCACTGATAAGGACCTATCAGGTTGTTGACGAATGGCTACAGACGCTCACACAATACGGCAGAGAGGATCTTATATGCGATGTTAAGAAGACTGATACCTCTGTAGTTGGCGCAGTTCAGAGGGTCTCCTTTCTTGAGGACCGGGGAAACAATGCTAAGGTTCCATTCATCGGGCATGCTTTCTTCCGACCATATTTTGCAAATGAGCTGGTGTATACTCCTGACCAGGTCATTGCCTGCCGCTTTAAACAATTCGGCAGTGAGGCCATCAGCTCCAGCAGCTTTGTTGGACTTTAGCTTGGATACTGCTGTCTTCACTTCGTTCAGGTCGGGTTGGCGGAATTGTTGGTCTACGTCGCCTAAATCGAATGGTTCTATCTCTCTAACAGCGGAATTGGGTTCATCATCGCCGTTATAGAGCTTGCAAAAGTGGTATTTCCATATCCTCAGCATTGACTGCGGTTCCACCACGATGTTCCCTTGGTCGTCTTTGCAGGCTTCGGCTCGGGGCTTATAGCCCGAGGCTGTTGTTTTTACCTTTTGGTAAAACTTCCGAACCTCATTCCTGCTGTGGCACCCTTCTATTTCCTCGATCGCGCGCTTCTCATGCTCTCTCTTTTTCCGTCTGAGAAGCCGGTGTTCGTCTCTCCTCTTCTGCTTGTAGAGCTCGTAAGCAGATCTAGTCTTTGTGCAGCGCCGCTTTGTATGCTTCCTGTTTAGCTGCATGTGCTTGCCGGCATTCGTCGTCAAACCAGGGGTTTCGTTGTGGTGGCCGTGTGAAACCCACCACTTCAGAGGCGGCATCTCTGATGGCTGATTGACAGTGCTGCCACTGGTTCTCTATACTTGATGCTGGCGGCAAAGGACTCCTTAAGAGGTTGTAAGAGACTCGATCGGAAAAGGACTTGGCGATCTCTTGCGATTGTAGTCGTCCAACGTCGAATTTTCTCACAGTATTTCCTTGTGTTGGCTTGGATCGGGATATCCGCAGTCGTACCTTGGCTACAACAAGGTAGTGGTCCGAGTCAATGTTGGCCCCTCGGAATGTTCGGACATCCTCTATACTGGAGAAGTGTCGTGCGTCGATCGCAATGTGGTCAATCTGGTTGACGGTTGATTGATCAGGAGATTTCCATGTCCCTTTGTGGATATTGAGGTGCTGGAACCACGTACTAGCTACCAGAACATCTCGCCCCGCAGCGAAATCGATCAGCCTGAATCCGTTATCGGAGGTGTTGTCGTGCAGGCTGTATCTTCCGATTATTCCACCAAAGATATCCTCTCTTCCTAGCTTGGCATTAAAATCTCCTAGAACAATCTTAACGTCATAGCCAGGGCACTGCTCATATGTTTTGTCCAGGAGCTCGTAGAATACGTCTTTGGTGTCTTCATCCTTTTCCTCTGTGGGGGCGTGTGCGCAAATGAGGCTTATGTTGACGAATTTAGCCTTGATGCGGATTGTTGCTATGCGCTCGTTCACATAGTTGAAACTCAAGACTTTTTGCCTGAGTCTAGTTCCAACAACAAATCCACATCCAAACAATCGCTGCTTTTGCTCTCGGTAGCAATCGCCGTAGTAGATATCGCAGTCTTTTAATTTGCGTCTACCTGGTCCATCCCATCGCATTTCTAGCAGTGGCTTGCATTGTAAAAAAAAAAGTTTGAAATGACGAAGGATTGAAAGAAACGGACATAGGCAAAAGCACAAAGGGAAAGGGGTGAGAAAATAGCACCACTGCACTAATAGAATGGAATTCCTTGGTCAAGTGTACGCAACTTGATGAGAGTGTGTTTCATTTTTTTCTTCAGCTAAATATTTTGTATTTGACTATAGGTAGTTATTTTGTGTTTGAGAACTTCTATTTGTTGATGACATATAATACGGTTGGCATGAAAATGTATGTAGGTATTGGTCAGTAACTTATATAGGCATATAGAATTCAACTTATTTGGAATTAAGATATGCGTTTGGGTAAGGTGTATGCGAAATAATTTTTTTAACTTTGTTTCAAAGTAGTTGGTTGTACTATTCTTTCGTTATTGGTTTGTACCTATATTTTATTTATTTTATTTTTGTTTCATATTGTACATGTGGGAAGGCAATGTAAGGGTGGATAAGTGTGGGTAGGTACTTATATATCTATGAAAATACATATCCGGAGGCTCATGGGCATTTAATTGCAATTCAGCGTCTTCTTTACTTCTGATAAAGAAGGAACTTTTTTGTATTTGAGAATTCTTTCAATTGAATTAAAAATAAATTATACATTGAGAGTTACAGTGTAATTTTCTGTAAATTGTGTTGTGCTGATCGTTAGATACATGTTGAATTTGAATTGGTATTGGTATTATAACAAAGTGTTCGTGTCTACTTTGGTTTATTCGTGCTGGTGACAAAATTTTAGGCCATTCATTCAACATAAAAAAACTTGTAAAAATGTCTCAAAAATATGTTGTGTTACATAAATCCTAAAAAATAATCGAAAATAGTTTTACGAGAAAAAGCTATGGAAGGTAATTACATATTCATAACGTAGATTATTCCTAGAGAGATGGAATTCCCTTTTTTTTTTTAAAAAAAACAAGTAGGTACCTATAAGGAGGTGGTGTTGATACGGTCAAGTACATGGAATTTTAAATTCTGTAGTGATGAGAAAGACTTATTTATTATTATCTATGCATATATATATTTTTTAAGAGGACCATCCCACGTGATTTGTTTTGTTTTTTTCATAAATTGATGTCTTAAAATGTCTAGAATACGATAGCAAAGTGATTTTTAAAAATTCGAAGTCGTTTTAAAAATACAGCTGTTAAAAAAAGTCTTATACTTTCACAGTTATAAGCGGACCTAAAACTTTTTTTCTCAGAACTGTGTTTTTCAGATTTTCCTCTATACTATCTCAAAAACTTGTTTACCGAATGACTTGAAATTTGAAGGGTACCCTCAACAAATGTACTATGTGCGCATAGAACTACTATCAACCAAATATTCCCAAATTTACGACTTTTTTTTTAGCAAAAAACAAAAAAACCAACGCAAATTCGTAACTATTTTTTCCAAATATTTATCAAAAGTCCAATTTTGTATATATTCATTTCATAATAGTTCATGCCATGCATTTAGGATTGCAGATGAAAACGACGATAACTTTTTTTTTGTTTTCGACAAGCCTGTATTTGTGGAGGAATTGCGAGTTCAGAGAACTATAACTCATATTCTACCTTATAATTTTAGCTTAAAATTTATATTTATCAGTCGATATATAATATATGTTAGTAAATTATAGTAAATTTAAAGTTCTATCTATTTACTGGTCATTGAAAAAAAATCCTAAGAACTCCCACAAAAAACAGGCCGTTTCATAAGATGACTTCTTTAAATCTCAATTTGCTTGGTTATGGCCTACAATATTACTGTTTTTGTTTTGCATTGGTTTGAAGCAATTTTTTCAAAATTATTTTGTGCAGACAAGTATTATTTCTTTTCATTACTTTAATAATGAAGTCTGCGTTAGCTTTTAGGTTTTGTATGTATATTGGTGTTATCCCTGACTCTACATAAATTGCATAATTTGGGGTTGAGTTTGGTAACCGAAATAAGCGTTTGAAGAAATGTCTTTGTAGACTTTCGAAAGCTTCAAGTTTAATATATCCATAGCATACATGTATTAACCGTTGCATTAAAGACTCGGTATTTGGACCTCAAATCAATACTTTGGTTAGAAAAAAAATTTGTCCACATCATATTTAAGGCTAGTTTAGCTTGATTGCTTTTCTCATTAGCGTGTTTTACAAAACTAAGATTGTAAGTCAACAGAACTCCCAAATATTTAAACTCTTGCACAACCTCAATGTGTGTGGAACTAAGGGACCATATTTCTTCTGGGAGTCTTCTAGTGCTTCTCGATTCAAAAATAATAATTTTAGTTTTATCTGTATTGATATGCAAACCACAGGTCTCACAAAAAGAGTTGAGTCTGTTTATTTGCAACTGCAGTGAAAATGGGTTGTCAGCAAACATAACCAAATCGTCTATATATAGCAAGACTTTAATCATCGTGTTAGCAAAAAGAACTCCGCCAGGAAGTGCCTTATGAATGATTTCTGTTTTTTTTTATATGCCTACTTGCACAGCGTATGCTCGTATAATTCTCACCCCTTTGTTCTGCTTCCAATCGCTTCCAACTGACAGCTCGATTAAATACACACGTTCTTATGAGAGGTGACCCATAAGCACCGCGAGTAACGCGCCGAACGCGCCGAGTAGCCCAACTTTCTACTTTGCCGCGGCTCTCACGCGGTGACAGAAGAGAGACATGCGCAGTCACAACCAATTTGAAGTTTTCTCTTATATGGAAAAAGTGACAATGGGCGCGTTAAAGAACCTATCGGATAGTCTATCTCGGATAACCGTATCTTAGATACAACAGACAACAGCTGTGAAATATTAAAATTCGACTTTTGAAAACAGAAAAACATTCAAAATATCATTGCTAGACGATTATAACTTATTTTTTTCGATTTCCCACACGTAAACAACAACAACAAGCTATCCGGATACGATTCTTGAACGCCCCCATTTTGACTAAATTTATCTGTCAAAACACCGCAACGGATTCTATGGGTCACCCCCATCAGTTGCGCGCGGCAAAACCCACCGCATCAGTTGCCGCGCCGCTTCTACCGCACGCAACGCGTTCTATGGGTCGGGGCCTTAATTCTTTTCTAGTTTCTGGGTTCTGGCTGTTGCCGAGACCAAAGAGAGAGAGAAAAAAGGAGAGTTTGAAATCACACGCGACGATGGTAAGGGATCAATTTTAAGAGAATAAAATGATTTACTAATACAAGAAAACACTTTTACATGAGTTCTGAGTTCGCTAAAAAAGTCCACCTAGCCTTAAGAAATTAAAATTTAAAATATTTTTAAATTGCTTTTAACAAATGACAGACAGCCTAAATATAATAGAAAAACTTTATACTTTGTGATTATAAAAGGTCGCCACTACAATTTTCAGAAGAGGGATACGGTATTTGCATGAGTATTTTTTGGCACAAGTCATCTTTCCGAATTTTTTTTTTAAATTGCACAAGTTTATCTTTACGCTTTTTGATCAATCATGTCGCAGGAGTGGAGTTTGTTCTTTGAAACAGCAATAGTGGCTGTTCTTAAAAATTTTTTGAGAACGTAAAATTTTCAAGCAAATGGATCAAAAGCAGAGTTAAGGCTTCGCCTACGCAGGGCCAGATTTCTTTAAAATGCCGCCCTGGGCGCTGTAAAAAATGACGCTTTTATTATTGATATATAATTATATGAAATGTTAGTGAGATCGTTAACTTAACGAATGAAATGAATCAAAAGCGTAAAATTTGAATTCATTTATTGTTTCATGGGAAAAGAATAAGCACATAAGTCTTTTTTATAAGAAAATAGTACTCAAACTTGACATACAAGATAATTACGGATGCTTATAATCGTTTTCGTTGAATTCACAGGAGTGCACTTAATTTTTTTTTATTGTTACAGAAGTGCGTATAATTGTAATTCCATGTTTTGCATAATGAGCTTAAATTCTTAATTGAACGGTCTGAGTATGGCGGAGTGTGGTAATTCTTTTTGCGTTATCTAATCTTCGACAAAATTCGATATCCAAAGAAGAAATAAAATTATCTGACAACCAAAATTTTAAATTATATGAAAAATTACAATGGATTTGATGGATTTCTGATAAACTTTTCAAATGCAAACACCTCTTACTTTCTTTACCGCGAACTGATCTCTTAATTCTTCACAATTCAAGCGTTCAAGCAAAACCGACTCGATGCACAGAATCGCTAGACTATCCGACAACCCGTTATAGTTGAACGAAAATAGTTTTTGACTATTTTCAAACATGAAAATGAACGTTCTGCGCTGCAATTCGTCACCGCTAATGTCATAATATTCGATACGCTATTTGTACGTTTGGGAACTAAGTATATAAGTCATTCGTTTTCAAGACTTTTGATAGCTTGGATGGGGAATCACCTTCTAATTTTTTTTTCGGACCAATATGCGTGGAAGTGCACCTATTCGTCATCCAATGAAGGTTCGAGGTCCGAGGTATAAATTGTCCTTTAATGGCAACTTTCTCCTTCTTCTTCTCTCTGAGATTTCTAACGCTTTCTTTTCATAAACTTCAAATTCCATTCATACTACTTTGATCAGTCCACGATCTATGCTGATATCAACCTTTTGCAGTCTTTGGCTGACATCATCGAATCTCGAAAGTAAAAAATGCTAAAGAATCTGCATGAATGTTGTTTCCAGTCGTTCAAGTTGAATGCGAAGTCCTTTTGCTTCTTGCCTCATGATCGCGTTCTCAGTGATATCTTCTTAAATGGTGATTAGAGTTTCATTATATCTCCATAGTACTTGTTGAGCACCTTAACTGCTTCGAGACGAGCTGATCATCTTGTTGCTGACAATGATTTCATAGCAATCTTCTTTCCTGCATGAGTTTGTAGAATTTCCCAGCGGTTTGTAGATGCATTAAAAAAAACTGTACACTCGTCGTCAACGTTACTCGTTTCGATACATCGATTTTTTTTTTTGAGTTGCCGCCCATTACCACTGTATCGTCGCCGTCGTGGTAGTGTATCCATACACTCAACGCTTCTACCACGACAAAACAGTAGCACGGGCGGTAGCTCAAGGAAAAAAAATGTATCGAAGACGAGTGTATCAGGGTGTTTTATTCTTCGTATACAAAGGCGCGTGATTTTAATTTGAATTGGGTTAGACGTTAGATGATATCAATAAAGTGAAATGTTGAATACTTTGTTTTGTTACTTTCATTAACCACTATTAGACAATTACAGAGATGAATTCGGGAAGATGTAGATAATTAACTGCAAATGAATAATGCTAAGATAATCGGAATCTCGGAAATTTACAGTGATAATGTGTCCCGAAAATTTTTTTTATGACTTAAAGAATCTTTGACTTTCGTTTCAAATGTTGAAATTCTAGATGAAGAGCTGAACCTTCGCAGTATTTCCCAGAAGATAGCAGAAATCGAGAGGCAGTAGTTCTTTCAAAGGCACATGTGTCTTGCAGCTATAAAGACATGGAGGACTCAATACCTTCATTTAGCGGACACGATAATTTACCTATATAGCGCTGGTTTGAGCAATTCGAAGAATTTTCAGAAATCCTTATTCTAGAAGACAGAACAAAATTTCTGTATGGAAAAAGGCTGCTAAGAGGCACTGCAAAATTGTATGTAAGGACTATAGTATTGAAAAGTTGGTCAGAGTTTTAACACGCTTTAAAAAAAGAATTTAATTTTCATAATTGAATTAAATAAAAAAATAAAATTTACAAATTCCATTGAAAATCAATTCCCGTAGCAGCAATTTGAACAACTTTCCAGGCCGCAGCATTCTACCTAAGCGATCAGATACCAACGCAACCTCTAACAACAACGAAATTCATAACCAAAGCAGTGCTCGCCCACCAATGGAGAGAAAAAGTAAAAAAAAGTGCTTTAAGTGCAGACTGCAAGGCCAAGGTGATATGTGGTCTAGGGTGGGTCAAAAAAATCAAAAAAAATTTTTTTTTGATCCGACACACGAAAACTAGTTCTTTGGTACCTCTAGAAAGTACTTACAAAATTTGAGCTCTTTATATTAACGGGAAGATGATGCTCATCGTAGCTCATCATTTTCAGTTTAGTATCATATTAAAATGGTCATATCTTTTTAAATAGATTGTTCAACCAGTCGCAAAAACAGTATTTATAGGAAATTGAACGGTCTACAAAGATGGTTTTTTATACTTTTTTCATTAATCTGACCATTTAAAAGATATTCAAGGTCAAAAATTGAAGTATTTTAAGGAAAATAACTTTTTTGTTTTGAATTTTGTAACTCACTAAAAAATAGTTATTATCAAATGATCATCAATTATTTTAATAGAAAATTGAACATTCTACAAAAAAGGTCTTTTGTTGTTAATCGATTACTCTAACCATTTAAAAGATATTCGCAGTAGAATTTTAATTCCTACTAATTTTAATAATTTCTTAATAAATATTTCCAATACATCTATTAAAAATTTTTTTTAAAGATATTAGCAGCAGAATTGCAACTCCCACTAATTTTAATAGTTTTTTAATTAATATTTCAAGTTTATCTGTTTAATTTATAAATTTTAAGGTAATTTATGATCTACAAAGAAAATGCAGAAAATATCGTTAAGAAATGGAGTCCAATGAAATATATTCTCAAACAAAAGATACGACATAACTTGCAAACTGTCATTTTTGGAATAAACTCAAGTTCACATGAATATTATCAAAATTCATAAATTGAGTAGATAAATTGGAAATACTTATAAAGAAATTATTATAATTCGTAGGAATAGCAGTTCTACTGCGAATATCTTTTAAATGGTTAGAATAATCGATTAACAACAAAAGACCTTTTTTGTAGAACGTTCAATTTTCTATTGAAGTAATTGATGTTCATTTGATAATAACTATTTTTTAGTGAGTTACAAAATTCAAAACAAAAAAGTTATTTTCTTTAAAATACTTAAATTTTTGACCTTGAATATCTTTTAAATGGTCAGATTAATGAAAAAAGTATAAGAGTCCATTTTTGTAGACCGTTCAATTTCTTATAAAAACTGTTTTTGCGACTGGTTATAAAATTTATTTTTAAAAAGATATAACCATTTTTATATGATACTAAACTGAAAATGGAAAACTACGATGAGCATCATCTTCCCGTTAATATTAAGAGCTCAAATTTTATAAGTACTTTCTAGAGGTACCAAGAAACAAGTTTTCGTGTGTCGGATCAAAAAAAAATTTTTTTTGATTTTTTTTGACCCACCCTAATGTGGTCACCTAACTGTACGGCAAAAAAATTCAGTGATAATGTTGCAGCAGAATAACGATAAGCTTAATAGATCTTCAGAAGTTTTTAATTTTCTACCTGACAAACTTAACAACAGAGATAAGAAATTAACTAGATGGCATACCTTTACTTCTCTTGCCCCGCAACAACCATTTGTTTACATTGTTGTTTTTGTAATCACATCCTCTGTCTGTGAATACGTGGAAGCTGTACTCAAAGTGGTAGTAGTGATATTTGTTGTACTCAAAGTGGTAGTAGTGAGATTTTGTGTAAAGTGAAAGTGGAGTGGAAGCTGTACTCAAAGTAGTAGAGGTGATTTTCGGTAAATCAGCTTGTAGGCAGTTTCAATGTGTGTGTGAAGTTTGCCATCTAATTAATTTCTTATCTCTGCTCAACAACAAGGAGAGACAGCCAAGCAGAAACGAGTTCGAAAAAATAAGTTATCGGTTCCTTAGTGATCAAATGGAAATTTCAACAACTTTGCTGTCACTTTTGGACTGTGGCAGCCCCATCAACTTTATTCAGATGCAATACCTACATACATTTATGTTATCAACAATGGACACGAGAAGTCATCGATATTGTGGAGTAAACAATAGCCCTCTGTCTAGATATCTTAGGAATTATTAATAGTACAATTTTTTATGAAAATTCTTTTATTGATCTGCAACTTTTAGTGGTAAATTATTATTCAATGAACTATTCTTTAATTTTGAAAGAAATTTTTTGGCAAAAAATTAATTGGTACTACAACAAAGAACCCTAACATATTCAGCTGGAATCTATCGGGATTTCAATATGGTATCTGAAGATAGTTATGCAGGCAGTTCAAACGATCAGCAAAACGATGGCAGTGACATCGATAACATCATTCATCAAATATTAAACATTAACGTAAGTGGCGAAAAAATTACAATATACCGGAAGCCTTTAAAAGAGATTTAGTCAGGACTGTCACGCCACCTTTTTCAATACCAAACGATCACATGGCCCATGGCGATTTTAGGATCTATTCTATTTAGAATAAGTTTTAAGTCTTCTTCTTCCAGGTAGTTCTTCTCATAAGTAAATATAAAACTCTCCTAAGTTCCATCAGCATTGGGCATATTGCAATGAAATGGTAAACGTTCTCCACAACACAACACGCATATTGCAAAGAGAGCAGATACCTTCTAAATCGTTCCTGTGCGGTCTATAGTTGATTTTCAAGAGTTCCCCCCTTACTTTAGCAACTCACAACTTTTCTTGGGTTATTATCATTGAAGAAGTTTTTTTCGTTTAAATTGTAGTTAAGCTTAGCATATGTTATTCTTGCTCTTGATGACCTTGCTTGTTCTATGAATGTGTATCTCACGTTTTCGTCGATACATTGTATTATTTCATAAAGAGCCATTTTCCATTGTTGTGCATTTTCATCGGCTAAGTCTAAACTCCATCCACAGTTAGCTGCATGGTCAATCCAATATTTGTAGAACAACGATTTTCTACGCACTGCATGCATAAGCACCCGTTTCGGCAGTCGACTGTCTTCCATCTTTTTTATTCGGATCAAGTAATCTGCATATATCTTTAGAGTTGAAACGAAAAGCGTGGGTAGTCCTGTTTCGAAGTGATACATGTATTTTGGCGTATTCATCGGCATTCAACAATGTCTCCAAAGTTTCAAATTTTCTAATACCCCAATTTTGAGCTCCATAAAAAAGAATAGATTTAGCGGTTGCATTAAAAACTTTCAATTTCGCATTTGTTGAAACGAGCTTGCTGTTGAATATTTTTTTCCAATTTGCAAAAATGGCAGTCCTGGCTACGTTAGTTTTAGTTTCCAAATGTTTTTCCATATTTAAATTATAAGTAATCGTCATTCCAAGGTAAGTGTATTTTTTCACCACTTCTAACTCGACCTCACCATATCTCCAGTGTTGCTCTTTAGAAAGTCTTCCTGCACCATTCTGGTATGTATACCATCACTTTGGACTTTTCTGTGTTTACTTCTAAACACCATATTTTGCAGTTCTCAAAAAGTCTGTTCACATTCAGTTGAAGCGCAGAAGGAGATTCTGCCAATATCAAAATATCATCTGCATACACAATAACTTTGATTTTTATATTTCCATATTCAACTCCACAAGGAAGGCATTCTTGAATGTCATCCAGAAAAAGGGCAAATAACAACGGACTAAGAGTACATCCCTGTCGAACTCCGCAATTTATTGTAATATCATTCGATGTTCAAATGATGTCCAAATGCTCGTTGATACATTTTTTCCAAAGCTCTACAGAATTTAGTGGAAATACCAAGATTACAAAGTACAAATATAAAAAAGTGCTCTTATGTCCACTTTATCAAAGGCAACTTTAAAATCCACGAAAAAAGCATATAGTTTTTTTTTTTTTTGGTTTAGCTTTGAACGGGCTAAACATCCTAGCACAAAAATATTATCGACTGTCGAATAGCCCTTTAGAAAGGGACAGACTGCAATTCACTCAGTTTATTATTTATATTTAGCCTATTATTAAGGAGTGTTGTATAAATTTTCAAACTTGCGTTTAAAAAAGAGATTCCTCTATAGTTTTTGGGGTCACTTGGGTTACCTTTTTTGTGAATTAAGAGCTTCTTCAAAGTGATCCGGATAAACAGCGACATCAAAAACAACATTAAGTGCTTGAGTAAGCTTTTCTTTCAATATCGTCGAAGAATGTTTGAAAAATTCTGTAGGTATACCGTTAGAGCCAGCCATCCAAGATGGTAACTTTTAAGTGACAAGACAAGAAATATTTTACAGTCTATAAAACACACGTCCTTTACAACACCATTAGGTCAATTTGAATATGGTGGTAAATTAACAAACTAACAATGGAAATCTTTATTTGTTGTGAAGATCAGCTGGCTGTATATTTTGCTAAGATTTTCACAGTCGGATCTTCTATTGACTGTGTTCTTAGTGTTGAGAATGTGCAACATTTCCAGCAACATTCTCTTATTATAGTTCCTCTCTGTATCCAGTATTGCAACGTTATCAAAATCTGGCTTGTGTGATTCCTCAATACAATACAAAGCCAGTGCAGTTTTCTGTGCCCCACCATTGTTGATGTCAGAGCGGTGGCCGGAGATTCGGTTTTTCAGTTTTTGTTTCGATGTGCCTACATTCACCGAAGCACAAGAGGTGTTATTTCTACTACCCAAACAATTAATTTTGTACATTACATCACACTTGTCTAACTTATCAACACTTCCCTTCATTAATTGTGAAAACTAATTTCATGTCTAATTATTGTAAGTTTATTGTTATAACCATTGTGTTCTTGTTGAACAATTTAATTGACAATTGTTTTATTTATTCCAAATAAACAGACCTGATGAAGAGCTTATCCATGCTCGAAATGTCGTTAACCATTTAACAACATTGTTTTTTCTTGACCTTGAGCCTGCTCAAAGACAACTTTATTAACATTCAAAAGGTCACGTAACAAATTCCTCAATTTTATTATAACGGAAGGCACGTCGTATTCATCAAAATGGAATTCTATAATAACATCAAAATTAAATATGGTAACGATGCTTGCAGTAATCTCAAGAAATTTAGTAGGATCAATGTTTCGCTAAGTAAGAACTCTAACACCTTAATTTTCCTCCTCAAATGTAGAGAATATGGACTAACTCCTACGTTCTTACAAAATACTTCATCAAATGTTACTAACATCGATTTCTCAAGCGATGGACTGGACAAAAATATTGAGAAAAAACTTTTCACGCACATAGAAAACTTCCAGGGGCTAGATTCCGCAAGAGTGTATATAAAAAACGCACACTCACGGCCCTCTGAAAACTCACGCTCTGAAAGACCGTGAGTAAATTTGAAAGATAGTGTACACGTCTTCTCTCAAAAAAACTCCACTTCACCCTTGCGGAATCCAAATTAGAGTGTGTGCACAATTTTTCGTGTACACATTTAAAATCACTCTTGCGGAATCTAGCCCCAGAACAAACTTCTCAACATAGCCATCTTGCTTAAGCATTCACATCTTCACAAACAGAAGTTGCTATTAAACGAAACCGAACAAGCCCTATAAAAATAAACTGCATGCCGATGAAAGTTCAATTTATTTTATTAAACAATGTGATGTACAACACAAAATAGACACAGTAACAAAAACCAAACAAAAAATTAAACTAGAGAAACTTAAACATGACATGAGGCTCAAATTAAACCTAAATTATAATGAGAATTGGTTTGTAAATAAAACCGAAGTGGATTTTCCAGAAGACGTCAAAAGGTTGTTGTCGATGGGACCGAAATTTGCATTGCCAATATCGAAGAGCAAATTGCCTCTCTTCAAGATCATAGCAGATGGAGAAGAGATGATTAAAACATTGACACAGGGTGACCAAGAAAATGCTCGTGCGAATTTCACACAAATTTTACAGTCATCTCCGTTCTTCACGAACCTCATCGTCTGATAAATTCATTAATAGAATTTGTTGTAAAACAGTGAAATTTAAGAAGATACATAAAGAAATTAATATTAGGTTTGTTCATTGAAGCCCTAGGGTAGCCCTGGGGTCGCCATAATGCGTTTTTTGAGAAGTCCAAATTCGCCCAGAATGTCAAATTGAGTGTTTTTTGAGCCCTAGGGTTGACCTAGGTTTTCCATAAACTCGCCCTAGCATTTTGCTGTGGCGAGTTGAGAGCTGTCAAATGGCATGATTTTTTTTTCAATGACAGGGATGCGTGGTGATTTGTGGTTTAGCGTTTTTTGAGGACTAGAAAACCCAGGTTTTTTTGACAACTCATAGGGATGTGTGGTGATTTGTGGTTTAGCGTTTTTTGAGGACTGGAAAACCCAGGTTTTTTTGACAACTCATAGGGTTAGGGTTGTCAAAAAACCTGGGTCAACCCTGGGGAAAGTTCAACGAACAGACCTATTGTTCCTGCAGATAAAGGTAATGTCACGGTTGCATTATATAAAAAAGAATATGTAAGCAAAATGAGAGACTTGATGGCAGATAGAAGTACGCATAGGATAGTCAGGAATAATCCAACGTTGAAACTTCAAACTACGAACAACATATTCATAAAAACTTTTTTTAATGAAAATATTCTGAACTAATACGAGAAGAAATGCATGATGACATACACTGCAAACAGCCCTCGAATTTACATACTGCCGAAAATCCATAAAGTTAACATGCCGTTAAGACCAATCTGTGCAACAACTTCTTTGCTGTGCTATGAATTATCAAAATATTTGATGAGTTTTTTAGTTGAGATATTCCACGTGTTTTTTAATCTAATAAATGAAAAGATTAGTAAAGTTTTTAACAGTTAAAACACTTATTTTATTTCCTCTGATGTACATTTCAGAAGCAATGCTTCCATCGTCAGTGAGATTTATAAAATTAAATTAAATTAAATTATTTGTCAAAAAACTTATAATAAACAAAAATGTTTCTAAACAAAATTACAGTTGAGTTGAGTTGAATCTATTAAAAAATTTTTTGAATATTGAATCTTTCATTGGTCCATCATCACTATTCATTAGATTATTTTTGTTTTTAAATATGTAAAATGATTCAAAAGCATCTAATTCATAATTGCTATTTACATTTCTTATTAGTTTTAAATTTTGCAAACTAAAGCTATGATTATTTTCTAGCATATGTTCTGCAACACTTGACTGTTCTTTTTCATTATATTTAAGATGCGCAAAATGTTCTTTAAATCTTTTTAGAATAGGTCTTCTTGAGTGCAGCGAAATAAAAATAAAAAATCTGATTGGAGGATCTAAGGATAAAATTGACCAACTTCAAAAGTCAGGAATTTATTCTATCGGATGTAATGATTGTGCAAAAGAATATATAGGACAGACAAGAAGACCTATTCTAAAAAGATTTAAAGAACATTTTGCACATCTTAAATATAATGAAATTATTAGTCTAATGTGCGTTTACCGTATTTTTCTAGAAACCGAGCCTATATTAAAAATAAAAAGAAAACAAAAGTTTGATATATTCTACAATAGTATTAATAAAGGTTTCGATGGAAGATTTAAGCATATGGTTGAATATGTAGCTAATGAAACAAATTGTTGCACAACAAAAAAGGTGAAATTAATAGATGAGCTACGGAATTTCAAAACATGTTCATCTGCACCCATAATTTTTCATCTGCAACCATAACTAGGAAGTTCGTTCCCTCTCTATCAGACAAGTATGAATTTTACATCTTGTGTCTTTTTCCGATTCTCATCTGCACTTGCAGATGCATGTAAATCCACCATTATGCGAAAATTGCCAGTATGCGATAAAAAAATGTGTTGTAATGATGAAATAAACATGTTTGAAGAAGAATAATAAATAATAGTAAATAAAAAGTGTATTTGAATGCATTTTAAATCAGCTCAGCACAAAAGACTTTATTTTTTTAGTTTTGGGTATTGCTTCCCATACACTGGCCCCAGTGTGCGTCGTTAACCCTTTAACAACATTGCTTTTTCTTGACCTCGAGTCTGCTCAAAGACAACTTTATGAAAAAAATTACCAACCAATGGATTGATCTCTTTTCCTTTTTTTCTTAATGCAATAAGTTCTTATTTCAATAAAAAATAAGTGAATGGCGATATTATTTATGTTATTTATTTTTATTCTATTTTTATCTTTTTTCAAGTTTAAAAAACATTTTTTTTTGTTCTAATAAAATTTTTTTTATCTTTATATCTGTTTCTTAATTTGACATTAAACTAATAAAAACTAATAGTAGACACTCTAAGCTTCAAAATAGACTACATAATTAAAAAATGGTTAAAATACAAGCTGTCTGAACTCTGAACAGTGTCTGGTGGACTACCATGTCAGCAGAATTGTTAAATTTAGGTCACGTCAGTCGCAGAGGGTTAAAAGAGGAAGGCACATCACAATTAATTTGTAACTGCAATACTATATTGGGGATATTTATTGCTATTTTTAGCGATGTGGGAATTTAATATACTGAGACTGACTTACTTTTTGAGCACTACATTTCCCAATTTTCGAACTTTTATCTTTTTGGTTAGTTATCCATTGTGGAATAATAACCACTAATCACAAAAAAAAAAAGAAAAAAAAAAATGAAATCAGATGGCAAATCTTACATTTAAAAATAACCAGAGATTTAGATTATTCATTTTTATATTGAAAAAATTGACAAGCAGGTTTGGAAAATGTATTAAAGACAAGAATTTGTTTGACGAGGCGTACATCGCAAGTGCTACAACTCGTTTTAATTAATCCGAGGTTGAAACGAGTATTAGTAAGATCTAATAAAAAAGCCTGCAAAGATCTAGTCCCATTTATTTAGCAGATTTACTCTGAACTCAAACACACGTGCAACCACAATGGTTCTGCTGCTATACGTAAAAATAATATATGTATATGTAAAATGCAAAATAAAATTATAAGTTTGTAGTGCCAGCGGTAATTTGAAAAATTGGTTTGAATTATGAGCAAATTCATATTATGTTTTTGTTTCTGCGACGCATTTCGGAGCTTCCACTCCGAAACAACGGGAATCAAAAACAACCAAATATATACATAAGTCTTATCTCCAATAACAGAAAAATACCAAAAAACATTTTTCATTGAAAGAGTAGTTTTCAATTTGAGAGTATATCTTTCGAGTTTTCACGAAAAACTCAATAAGGGAAGAATAAAATGCTTTTTTTTCACAGAATATGCAAAGTTTTGAGAAAAATTTTTATGAATTCAATTAGATTTTTGACATATTATTTTAACACTACGGATATTTTTTGGTGCAAAAATAGGAAATATTTATTGATCAGGTGCGTTATTAGTTTCTTCAAATGTTAATCAGCTTGTTTATTTGCAGAATTAAAATAGCCGGCCCTTACTGAAATAGTGAATGCGAGTTTATTTTATACTGGAAGGAAGAACCCGCGCGCTTAAGCTTTCCCAACATTGAAGGCATTTTAAATAAACCTACTAAGATAATCTAGAGACATTATTTAAGTGCGTGTGCTCAGTATGTTGTCATTGTGAATAGCTCGAAAGAATTTGTAGACACTTCTTGTAAATGCGACTTCACACTGAATCAATTAATAAAGTGATTTAAATTGGCTCTATTTTTTCATTTTATTTGCTTACTTTAACCAATAGCTTGTTTAAGCTTTTTTTTTTATTTTTGCTAAATTCAGGACATTTCTCAAACATCATTATCCGCTCTGCCACTGACCCTTTTGATAGAATTATCTTTCGCGAAAGGTTTGTTATATCACTCTCCATTGATAAATTATTTATAGCAATTTGTACGGCTTTAACTCAAAATGTTTTTCACAATACGTATTAGCGAGTGCTTTAAAGTAAATTTTACTGATGTAAGAAATAATCAGTAAGTGCGCATTGAAATACAGGCAATCTAAAAAAAATTTAAATGCTTTTCTTTTTTTTTGTCTAGTATCCGTAGCTGTCTTTCAATACTTTTAGTTTTTAGAACCGAAATGCCATGTATCGAAAGCATACTAGAATCATTTTGATAAAAGGTTGTCCAATAGTATGACCAACATGTCCACCGATGTTTGGGTAGGTACCTATGAGCGATAAAAATTAAATTTAATTTTTTACTTTCGCACGTCATTGCACAATTGCAAGTCTCCAAAAATACAATCGTTGCATTGAATGACAAGCTGGTAGTTCCAAAAGCAAGTTTCAACAATAACTTCCATAATTGGGACTCATCAATTCAAGATTTGCCCATCACCATACCCAATGTCCTAATTGGCAGCCATCACACGACGACGACCGAACAACGAGCGCCGGGCGCTGCACAGGACGATAAAAATATCAAAAAACAATAACCCTATTGCGTGTCCTTATTAACACAGGAAAGCGGTCGCGCGATGGGTCGCACATGTTTGTTTCTTTCAAGCTTAATCCACTGCTTTATTAATATCCGTATTTTATTAGTCCGGTATTAGCCAGCGCAGGGTTGCCTCCGTTTGAATAAAGTGCGAAAGAGAAAGAAACAAATAAAGACTGAAACAGAAATAAGTCCATCCGAACACGCACCGGTAGACATTTCTGCAGTTTTTTTGACGTTTCTTTTTATCCTTGTCCGTTGTTTTTTGAATTTGCTTCATTTCATTTTCGTTCTTTGTGAAGAAACTATGAGCAATCTCTAATAATATTTCGTTTAAATGTATCTAAACAGTCGATGACCATTGATACTGAATTAAAAAACAGATCAAATTATTAGCCGATTCCATTTTTGTATTTTAATTGCTTTTACTTTATTTTGTTTGATAGAGCTCAGAAACATCGAACGAACAACGAAAGTTTAAATGAAAGAAGGCTGTCAAATAATACAGAGCAATGAGAAATCAGAAAAGTCTTAATATAATAATGCGCGTTACCGAATGATGGTTCACATATGTCCACACCTGAAGTTAACCTGGGTTTCGTTCCAGGATGGTTTTAGTTAACCAAGTAGTGTCCGCATCTCCGCATATGCAAAATGTATGTTTTGAGTTTATCTTTTCGTCTTAAGTTAAAAAGAGACAGATATAAAGTGTGAGCAGAACGTCAACGACGTATGAGAGAATTCATTATCTCTCCACTCACTTCCACTCTCTTAAATGTCAAATTCAATGGAATATTGGAAATAGTGCCTTCAGTGCACTTAGTTTCGAGTAGGTTATCAGGAAACCAGTGACTAAAAAGGTTTCATTTTGTATGGCAAACCACTTGGTTATCATGTTGGTTTGGGATTGTTTTGAGTTAAACAAGTTTAACTCTCAGGTGCGGACATAGCATTAAATACATGCGCTGTCTAATACTGGACTTATTGATCTGATCCGGATCAGATCATGGGTTTATTAGCGTTACAACAACAAAGCGAAATCCTGCTTTTTAGTTGGATCTATTTTTGTGATCTAAAAATTAGTTCTTCTATTTCACATAAGAGGAGACTTTCCATTGAAAACGTTGGTATCATTTCCAATATTTCCAATAGCAACAGTAGTGGCACATGAAAATTTTTATCTGTGTGAAATGAAATATATTTTAGATAGATAGGGAGAAACTTCACATTTATTCATTTTTGTATAATACATGACATAATGAAAAAGTTTTACAAAACAAAACATATATTCGTAAAATTAATAAGAATTAGTGCAAAAAAATGTATATTTGACAAAGTGCATGAGTATCATTTTTCCCTAAAAAAAGAACAACAAATTAACCATTGAAAAAAAAGTTCGTAGGGGAACTCTGCAACTATTTTGAAATGTCAGTTGAAAAAGCGAGTTTCTCACAGCTTCCAACTGGAAATAATAAAAAATATGATGATCTAAAGCTGTTTTATTATCAAGATCCGATCCGGATTGGATCATTGTGGTAAAAAAATACGGCTAATATCTGCCATTGATAATATTGTAATGCGGACCCAGCATTTAATACCAATTTCCTAATCGAAAACGTTCAACCGAAAACACAAGCGGCAACACTAGTGTAAGTGTAGAAACATACCAGGAGGGAAAATGTTTGACTGGAGTGGAGAGTGGAGACCACTAATTAAATGAGTAATGTCATTCGATATGAATAGGCCGCCGAGGCAACCAGTGCCCCTGTTCTGTAACTATCGCCTTGGCGATAAACGGTGGGAAATGGAACAAAATTCTATGAATTTAGTAGGATTTCGTTCCATTTTCAACCGTTTATCGCCTGCTTTTATCGAAGCGATAGTTACTGAACAGGGGCACAGAGGTCAGTTTTGATTATAGAGTGATAATGTTAAGAGTTAATGTGATTATTGGTAGAGTTGAAATCGAATAAAGTAGAAACCGAATAAAAGTGGTAAAATAAAATTAAAAGGTAAAGTTTTATTATTGCGAACTAAGTGCACGTTACATTGGTGTCAGAAGTGTAAATAAAACTTATTTGATAAGAAAAAAAAGACTAGTAAAGTGTAAAAAAAAAGAGTTAAATACATTGAAAATGGGTAAGTTGTTGTAAGAGCTCAACTGCATTGAGCTTAAAAGTGAGTTAGGTAAGCGAAATCTTTCTAGAGAGGGATCGAAAAATGCGCTCGTCCTGCGCTTGCACAACTATTTGGAACCGCAAGGGGAAGACGTAAACACTTTTGTTTTTGAAGCAGAAGTGGAGGAAGAGGAAGTAATGTAAATAATTTTTCTAGTATGATGAAACTTCTGTTAGAACAGTGAAACGAGCAAAAGAAGGAACAGCAGAATGTTCTCGAACAACTTGAAGCACAAAGAAAAAAGCAAAAGAAGGAACAGCAGAATGTTCTCGAACGACTCGAAGTACAACAAAAGAATCTGGAAGAGCAACGAAATGAGCAAAAGAAGGAACAGCAGAATGTTCTCGAAAAACTTGAAGCACAACGAAACGAACAAAAGAAGCTGATTGAAGAAAAACGAAACGAACAAAAGAAGGAACAAAAGAATATTCTCGAAAGACTCACGCAACAGAATGTTTTGGAAGGTCAGAAAAACATTCTAGAAGGCAAATTGGGCAGCATTGAGAAAAATGTATGTGGCCTAGAAAAACGCATTGAATGTGTTGAGAAACGATTTTCCGAGCTTGAGAGTCAATGCGAAAGTCAGCTTGCCACTTTGGAGAAACGAATCGAAAACATGGCTAAGGAACTAGACCAGAGAAACTTATGGAGATTATCTAAAGCAAAGAGAAGTACAAACACCAACGTTCGACGGACAGTCGTCTTGGTCAGTTAACAGGAGACAATTCGAGGCAGTTGCGACAGCAAATGGCTGGGATGACGAACACAAGTACATAGCACTGACTCTTGCTCTTAGAGGACCAGCAGCTGAATTACTTAAAACTGTTCCAGCTGGTAAGAGCAACGATTTTAGCTCTCTCGTGGCAGCTATAGACAAACGCTTTGCGGATAGCCACTTGAAAGAAGTCTTCAGAGTCCAACTTAAAAACAGAGTCCAGAAAAGGGGTGAAAATCTAGCAGCTCCAAGCAGACGTCGAAAGACTGGTGCACCTGGCATACCCGGATGCTGGAGAAGAAATCATCAACCAGCTGGCTGGTGAGTCCTTCGTTCGTGCCATTTCCGATATACATCTTCAGAGATCTGTGCGAACTGCTAGAACACGAACTCTTTCTGAAACTCTAGAATTTGCATTAATGATGGAAGCATCTGAGCAAGCTTTTCAAATGGTATATTGTCAAAGAGAAGCCATAGTCGAGGCTGGTTCATCCCCAGGAGTTAAACTACAAAGGAACCAGCGGAACGGACTTGCCAGATGTTGGAATTGCAATAAGACGGGGTACTTACAGCGACAATGCCGGCTACCACCAAATAAAACTGCTTGCCGACGTTGTGAAGTCCAAGAAAATCAATCCACGAGCTGTAGAGTAAGACCGCAGACTTATCAATACCAAATTAGACATCAGGTAGAAAACCCCCAATGGAATTGCTAGCGGAAAGTAGAGACCAAGACTCAGCGGATGAGAATGGAACCCATATTCGGATGGAACAAGGAAGAATTGAGGTCTGCTCAAAAGAAGGATCCAGACATCGGTCCGATTCTCAAATGGAAAGAGAACCACACGAAACCTGACTGGAAAGACATTTCTGACCAAAGCCCTATTGTCAAAGCCTATTGGGCACAGTGGGACTCGCTTCGCGTGCAAGCTCCAGCGCAAATGGGAATCTCCTGACGGTAAATCTTTTGTAATGCAGCTTATTGTTCCTCAATCGAAAATCAAGGAGGTTTTACAAAAGATGCATAGGATCCCTACATGAAGCCACCTGGGAGTCAACAAGACGCTGGAGAACGTGTGAAAACGCTTTTACTGGCTGCATGTTAGAGGTGACGTGGAGAATTGGTTCCGAAATTGTTATGTCTGTGATTCAAATATAGGGGTGGGTAGGCTTACCGATAGACCAAACAGAAAAGGGACATGGGCCACACTGTATGGCGACCGGATGAAGACCCGGTATGACACCAGAGCGACATATAATCCTCATCGTCAAAAGGGATTGTCATCGAAACTTCAACAGAACTGGGAAGGTCCTTATACTGTTGTCACGAGGATTAACGACGTGGTTTACCGCATCCAAAGAGGAATAAGAGGCAAGTTAAAAGTAGTTCATTGGCTGCAGATGGAATTATTCGGGACGAACAATCTTAAGGAGGGGGCAGTGTAATGCGAACCCAACATTTAATACCAATTTCCTAACCGAAAACGTTCAACCGAAAACACAAGCGGTAACACTAGTGTAAGTGTAGAAATATGCCAGGAGGGAAAATGTTTGACAGGAGTGGAGAGTGGAGACCATATGGAAATTACTGGGAAGTTCTAGATGTAATGTCATTCGATATCAATAGGCCGCCGAAGCAACCAGAGGTCAGTTTTCATTATAGAGTGATAATGTTAAAAGTTAATGTGATTTTTGGTAGAGCTGAAATGGAATAAAGTAGATATCGAATAAAAGTGGTAGAATTAAATTGAAAGGTAAAGTTTTATTATAGCGAACTAAGCACACGTTACAATATTAATAGCCCCGTTTTATTATCACAATGATCCAATCCGGATCCGACCATGATAATAAAACAGCTTTAGATCATCATATTATTTATTATTTCCAGTTGGAAGTTGTGTGAAATTCGTTCTTTCGACTGATATTTCAAAAGAGTTGCAGAGTTGCCGTACGAACTTTTTTTTAATTGTTAATTTTTTGTTTTTTTTTAGGGAAAAATGATAGTCATGCATTTTGTCAAATATACATTTTTTGCACTTATTTTTATTAATTTCACGAATATAAAAAAAAATAAAAATTTTCATTATGTCATGAACTATAGGTACAAAAATGAAAAAATGTGAAGCTTCTCGCTATCTATCTAAAATATATTTCATTTCATACAGATATTGGAAATAGTGGAAATGATACTAACGTTTTCAATGGAAAATCTCCAATTGTGTGAAATAGAGGAACTAATTTTTAGATCACAAAATTAGATCCAACCAAAAAGCTGGATCTGGCTTCGTTGTTTTAATGCAAGTAAATCAATGAACCGATCTGGATCATCGTGATAATAAATACGGCTAATTGATATTAGCAATTTGGTTTGGATTGTATGGTTGACTTTCTGCTGTTTGTTGTAGATCACTTGATATTCTGGAAACTCAGATTCTTTAATTTTGTAGATGAAGAGTAGAACATTTAAATTTATCCTCTGTTTACAATCGATCCACCGAAGTGCATCTAAAATTGCTTTAACTGGTGTAAATCTGCTGCATTTAAGTGTTTTCGGTTGAACGTTTTCGGTTAGGAAATTAGTATTAAATGTTGGGTGTACATTAGAGTGGGTCAAAAAAATGGATTATTTTTTTTTACAAATGCTACGGAAAAATTGGTAGCTAGACACCTTAAAAAAATTCTCTTTTTTCGGAACTACCAAGAGTGGAGAATTCCAAGGGCTTTTACTAGGTTGCACTATGTCGTTGTCAAGCATCTCGGCTAGTTGGTCGTTGATGATATCTCGTTGGTTTTCAGGTAACCTATAAATTTTGGTGTTGATAGGTGGTTGGTCTTGTTTGCTAGGACCTACCAAACTAACTAACCAAACTAATAACTACGTTACTAAGCATGGGTAACGCAGAAAAAAATCGTGCACTGATACACTAACTCAAGCGCAGTTTACTGTATCAACGCAATGCGTTAACGCAATTGCGCTATGGCGCTAAAGATAGATCTAGTTTTACAAAAACAACAATGTAAGCAAATAAATTTAAGAGATTTATCCGCGATACAAGTATACATCAGCCAACCAACAGACCAACACCACTATTTTCAGTACTCATTAAATTATTCTTATCAAAAAAATACCTATCCTGATTTCTCTGCTCCAAACAAGAGAATATAGATAAAGAGTAAAGAGTTACAACTGCGCTGTACTGCGTTCTTTTTTTCTTGGATGTTACGCGATGTAACTTCGGGTAACATTATGTCGTTCTTAAATGCAAAAAAGTTACGATATGTAACATCGTGTCGTTCCTAAATGCAATGCTGAACTGTCAGAATGTTACGTTTCGTAACTTTTTCCAACTCATCTCTGGGACTTGAGTTTCGATGTTGATCTGTCAAACCCCTTTAAAATTGTTGTTAGTCAGAATTGTTTCGGTTTTTTTTTTTCATTAATCTTCCAAATTCTGTGAACAGTTATTGATTTTCAATCTTGTTCATTTCAGAATTCATTTTTCTTCATCAATAACGAGTTTCCTTTAGCTGGGTTCGTATTTTAAGAAATACTTTATTCATATTTTTGACAGACCAGCAAAGTGTAACATCGAGTCGTTCCTAAATGCAACCATGATTTTGTAACAAAGTCAAACATACACAACAGCAACGATGATTTTGACACTACAACATCGCGTAACATCGAAGGATAAAAAGAACGCCCTACTGTGGTATCACTGCGCCATATGTGTATCATTGCGCTATTGAGTTACAGCTGCGCTAGTGTATCATTGCGCTATTGAGTTACAACTGCGCTAGTGTATCATTGCGCTATAGAGCCAAATGCGCCACTACTGTTTCGAAGCTGCGCCATTGAGTTACAACTGCGCTGTGTGTATCATTGCGCTATTGACTCTTCTATAGCGCAAGGCGCAAAGACACACTGGCGCATTTGTAACCCATAACTTAAATCCGCCTTTGTTTCTGTTCTCTTCACGGTGGCGGTGTGGGCTCTGTGCTATCGAGTACACTACTGTAGTATTGTGTGTGAGCTAAGGGATGATTTTTGCCTGTGACTTGTGTGTGATGCTGTTGGCTATTGGTTCTGTGTTGGGGCTGAGTATGAAAGTGCTCTACATGAAATTCAATTTGCAATGCTTTTGTGTGGTTGGGTAAGTTTTATGTTGTATATCGCATCTGGTTGTTGTGATGCTATTGAGTTGCAATTGCGCCACTGAGTTATTGCGCAGGCAAAAGTGTATCAGCGCACATAGCGCAGTTAGTGCGTCAACGCATTGCGCTAGCGCAGCGCTGAGTTACCCAGGTTTATGGTAGGTATACTGCGTTTTATTGTAGAGGTATACGTTAGCTTATCACCTGTTAGAAAAAATATGGCGTTATATATGCATAAATTAATGATGGAATGTCCTTCCTCGTCATTTAGTGTTTCATCTAGAATAAGTTGCTCTTTAAGATTCTTTTCTCTGGTATTGTTTGTTGTCGTGTTAGCATGGTAACACTTCGGTTCAGGGATATTTGCATTATTATTTTTTGATGTGTTTTCCAAAGACACGTAATTTTTTATTTCTAATAGATGTAGTTCAACTTTTTTGGTAGTTGCATTGTTTTCCATAGTGTTTATGACCGGAACAGATACCATTTCTCGTCCACCTGCTACAATAAAATTTCCTAGAAGAATTCCCTTTTGGATATGTTTTGATAAACAAATCATATCTTCGTTGAGTTTGACCGGTAGTTCTACAATCATTTTTGATCTTTCTGGTATCTGAATTTTTTGTTTTAAAATTATTTTTATTTTCCTACTCCTTTCTTCAGAGTTTTTTTCATTTTTATTTGTATCAACCGAGCCTCTTAGGGCTGATTTTTAATTTTATAATCAGAACCGTGTTGGGTTGGTTTTATATTATTTGTTTTTGAGTCAGATCAGCTTTGGGCTGACTAATGACTAATTTGTCCTTTTGAATCAAAGCCGCGTTGGCTTGATTTATCTTTTTTGATTTGTTCTTTATTATTCGGTTTGCTATGGTTAACACCAGAGCCTCTACGGGTTGGCATTTGTTCCATTGTTCTGTTGATTACTAATTTTGTAAAACTTGGTTCACCTTGTTCAACGATTGAGGAGGTCTTAGCCATTGTTTGGAACTGGATGGAAACATTTAGAACGAAAATAAACAATACTAAATATACGTTCCACAAAATGTAAACATAAACAAAAACATAGAATGTATAGAAAATTAATGAAGTTACTATACTTAAAGTCATATGACTAGAAAAGTTCTAGAAATAATATAACCAATTATCAAGTCACAAAGTGAAGTTGTGTGTTTTCCTTTAAATACTTTTTTTCCTAGTTTTTTTCAAGTTAATCAAAAACCTAGTCGGAACATTTTGGTCCTTCAAAGCCGTTTTTACGAACAGTGATTAAAAACAATTAGTGTGTGTGAAAAACATTAACATTTAAAAGACAAAAAGTGTGTGAAGTGCTTAGTCGTTTAACGAACACAAGTGCTTATATATACATATTTACATATATGAAGAACTCCTACAGAGTTTAATAAGTAAAGTTTCAATTTTTTCAAATTAAATTTGCTTAAAACTAATCAATCGCGCGCGATTAAAACGCCATTAAATTAGATTGAAAACGCCATTAAGCTAAAATAAACTTAAACTATCTGCTGCAGAAGTCGAGTCATCAAGGACTACAACTACAAGGTCATCCAAGGTTGCCACTACAAAGAGAAGAAAAAATTAAGTAAGTTCGTTCTTGTTGTGTTCGTACTTATAAATAAATAGTTTATACCCAAACAAACTTTAAAATGTCGAATCCTGCTCTTGGTTCTTCTTTGTTTTACGGAGCTCTCCAAAAAAGTCTCCTGGAACAAATAGAGAGGAATTATAGGAATTTTAAAAAAGAGCCCAAGGCACGTCGTACCCGTGCAATTGCGAGTAGTCGTTTAGCCTTGCTGGAGGAAAATA
This sequence comes from Melanostoma scalare, assembly GCA_949752695.1. Classification (NCBI taxonomy): domain Eukaryota; kingdom Metazoa; phylum Arthropoda; class Insecta; order Diptera; family Syrphidae; genus Melanostoma; species Melanostoma scalare. Next base: position 117,122,665 of record OX456986.1, on the reverse strand, counting down.
TGGCGTCCGCAAAAATCTACCACCAGAACGTCGTGGGGGGTTCAAAGTTGGAAGCTGGAATTGAAAAGGAGGATTATTTGGAGGTTTTTGACAAAATTAACGACACATACCTGGACTATAGGTCCGATTTAACTGAATTGTTAGAGAGTTTGTCTTCGGTTCCTGCATCCTCATCGCTGGCAGCAGGTCAGGCTGGTCAGAGTGTAGGCCAGTCAGGTATGGTCCGTACCGAATTGAGATTGCCAAAAATTGATCTCCCTAAGTTTAATGGGGAATATACAAAATGGCGGTCGTTTCACGACAGGTTTGATTCCCTGGTTCGTTCCAACAATAATTTAACGGACATCGACAAGATGCACTTCCTGAAGTCAAGTTTAGAAGGTGAGGCGGATCGTTTGCTCCAGCATTTACCTTGTGTCGCGGGTAATTTTGACAAGGCATGGGAGTTACTTACAGCGCGATATGACAACAAGCGTGTATTGGTAAACGCGCAACTAAAACTCCTTTTCAGCCAAAGGTGCCTTGTGAAGGAGTCGGTAGATGAGCTGAAGGAGGTAATCTTCACCTCGCAAGAGTGTATCCATGCACTCAGAAATCTGGATGTACCTGTGGATCAATGGGACGTCATTTTGGTGCACATAGTGTATAACAAATTACCTTGTAATCTGCAGCAGTTGTGGGAAGAGAAGTTGGGGAACCAGAAAGAGTTGCCAAGCTGGAACGATTTTCTGGAGTTTTTGGAAGCACGCTTCAGGACGTTGGAAGCCGTGAGTACAGAAACAGCGCAACCAAGTTCTTTCAAGAACGATGTGAGGAGACCAACTGGTACGGAGGTGCGGAAGGTGTTTCATACGAAAACTGCTGCCAGAACGGAGTTTGTCTGCCAGTTATGTCACCAGAGCCAACACTCTATAAGGAAATGCCAAAAGTTCCTGAACATGAACACAGCGGAAAGGAAGCAGACTGCTCGACGCCTGAGAGTTTGCGACAACTGCCTTTCTTCAGGGCATTTTGCGCCGGATTGCCCCTCGCCTGGCTGCTGTTACTTTTGCCAACAACGTCATCACACGCTTCTACATGTAAACTTGACCCAACACGCAGCTGTGCGCGCAAATAGCATGCCGTCGAGGACAACAACAACTTCAAGGGGTCAGAATGCAGTTTCTACGTCTTTTAACGCTTATGCACTGGAGTTTGAACCACGAGAAGTGCAACAAGCTTCTACAAGTGGCCAAGTTTTGAATTACCACACGTCGCATGGTAGCAGAACGCACCAGGTGCTTTTAGCGACAGCAATTGTTAAGGTGCGAGCAGCCAATGGTCGTCAACACCATCTCCGAGCTTTGATCGACCCAGGATCGGAAGCATGCTTCATCACTGAAGATGCAGCACAACAATTGCAGCTGAAAAAGCGACGTACCTTTGTCGAGGTGTCAGGGTTAGGGTTAGTCAGCAGTGGCACAACGCAAACTTGCGTGGATATTGAGCTTGCGTCATGCAACTCAACTTATGGAGGCGCGGTGCGGGCACTGGTCTTTAAGTCACTGACTGGCCATCTCCCGGCCCAACAAATGATACCTGACAAATGGCAACACCTCAAAGGGTTAACGTTGGCAGATCCCAATCTCCACGTTCCTTGACCCATTAATTTACTTCTCGGCAGCGAAGTATATGCTGATATACTCCTGCCAGAAGTGAGAAGACCTGCAGATGGAGTCGGACCAACCGCTCAGAAGACGCAGTTAGGGTGGATTGTGTTAGGGAAAGTTCAAGCGGAACATCCCCGGCAAATACGCAGTTTTGTGCAGACTGCTGACCTGAATTCTCAGCTGCAGAGATTCTGGGAGATGGAAGAATTGCCGTTCCAGACACATGAAACTGAGGAGAACATCGCATGCGACGCGCATTTCGACGAACACACGAAACGCCTTCCTGACGGGCGTTATGAAGTGAAGCTGCCGTTTAAAGGTGGATGTCTTCCAGCGATGGGATCCAGTAAGCAGAGCGCGGTCCGACGATTCCTGCACTTGGAGAAGAGGCTGGAGGCAAACCCAACACTTCGGGCAGATTATGCCAAATGCATACAGGAATATGCAATCCTAGGGCATATGGAAGAAATTCACGTCGGCGACTCGGTGTTGGCAACCCCATACCACTATTTTTTGCCTCACCATGCAGTTTTCAAGGAATCGAGTTCCACCACGAAACTGAGGGTCGTGTTCGACGCAACAGCGAAGACTTTGGATGGAAGTTCGCTCAATGATCGACTTTTGGTGGGTCCAAAATTACAGTCGAGCATTATCGATCTGGTTCTTCGATGGCGAGCCCACAGAATCACGTTTACGGCTGACATCGAAAAGGTGTACAGACAGGTGTTGGTGGATACACCGGACACATATTATCAGCTGATCCTGTGGAGAGACGATCGTTCCTCTCCAATCAAGATGTTTCGGCTTAAAACGGTAACGTTTGGCACAGCAAGTGCACCATATCTTTCCATCAAAATTTTGAAGCGTGTAGCCGAAGATGAAGAATCGAACCTGCCGGAGGGCGCGAAGGTTGTCCGAGAGGACATGTATGTGGACGATCTCATCAGTGGTGCCGATACAGTGGGAGAAGCACGAACAAAACGCGACCAAGCGAATCAACTTCTGGCGTCCGCGGGTCTCAAATTACGCAAGTGGACAAGCAACGTGAAAGAACTCGTCGAAGACATACCAGCAGCAGATCGAGAATTAGGCCTTGGCCAAACCAATGCGGTGAGTGCGTGCGATGCGGTTGCGATAAGTCAAATCCCTATGTAGTCTAATGGACGTTTGACTTAAGGCATAGGGATTTGACTTATCGCAACCGATGCGGTGCACTCACCGCGTTGGTTTGGCCAAGGCTTTAGACTTTGAGGTGCCGTTCAACATGTCAAATCATGTCAAAACCCTTGGCATCAAATGGTTCCCGATAGACGACTACTTTTCTTACCAAAATGTGCAACAGTCATCAGAAGCCACAACAAAAAGGTCAATGTTGTCCACCATAGCCAAACTGTTCGACCCACTTGGCTGGATATCACCATGCGTCATCACGGCGAAGTTAATGATGCAGCGGCTTTGGGAGCTAAGTTGTGATTGGGATGATCCGGTTCCAGCTACACTGAAAAAAGATTGGGATGCTTTTCATGGAGAACTTCCGATGATCGAGACGCTTCGAATACCACGCTGTACTCAGACAAGCAAAACCAACAAGGACATCGAATTACATGGGTTCTGTGATGCGTCTATGAAGGCATACGGTGCCGTAGTATACGTTCGTGTACTTGACAGTGATGGCAATATTCATGTCAACTTGCTTCTGGCGAAGACGAAAGTAGCTCCAAGTCAGCGTACGATCACGCTTCCACGTTTGGAACTTTGCGGAGCAGTAGTGTTAGCGCAGTTGATGCAGTATACGAAGGACGTTTTGGCTGTTCCCGACATCAAGATGTTTACTTGGACCGACTCAACCATCGCGCTCGCGTGGATACGAGCCACTCCCGCTAAATGGACTACGTTCGTTGCCAACAGAGTATCCGAAATTCAGCGGCTAGTGGGGATCGATTGCTGGGGACATGTCGCAACGCTTCATAACCCAGCCGATCTGGCGTCTAGAGGAGTGTATCCAGCAGAACTGACGTCATTGGAGACTTGGTGGATTGGTCCTGAGTTTTTACGCAGTCAATGGGCTTTCGATGTTCCGCATCAACCTGTTGACATCGAAACTGACGAGGAACGACGCCCGGTTAAGGCACTAAGTGCTCAAGTCACTCAGGATGATCGTATACTTCAAACCATCTGCGACTGTTCGAGTTTGTTGAAGGGGATTCGAGTTATCGCCACATGTTGCCGTTTCGCAACAAAATGTCGACGAAAATCAGTTTCTGATGGCCCGCTTAGCCCAAGCGAATTAGAAGCAGCGCGTATCATCGTTGTGAAGGCCGCACAGAAGGAGATGTTCAAATCAGAGCTTCAACAAATCGTGGAAACATCGAAAATACCCAAGTCACTCAAAACTTTGAACGCATTCGTTGACGCTGATGGACTTTTGAGAGTTGGAGGACGCTTGGAGAATTCTCTCCTCCCCTACGACGCGCAACATCCGATACTACTTCAAAATAGTCACCATTTTACGAACCTGGTTGTCAGAGATGCCCATAAGAACACCTTGCATGGCGGCATCCAACAGATGATCAGTTACATCCGTCAAAAATATTGGATTGGCCAGATACGAAGATGTGTGAAGTATCAGCTTCATAGATGCACTTCTTGCTACCGGCAAAAGGCATCGGAAATGCAGCAGTTGATGGCGAATCTACCTGCACCTAGAGTCCAGATGTCACGACCGTTCAGTCATACAGGAGTTGATTACGCAGGACCCATCGAAATAAAAAGCTGGAAAGCTCGCGGAGCTAAAATACTGAAAGGGTATTTTGCAGTATTTGTCTGTTTGGCAACAAAGGCCATTCACTTGGAAGTAGTGTCTGACCTGACTACCCAAGCATTTTTAGCAGCATTTCGACGGTTCACGGCCAGGAGAGGTAGCTGCAAACAAATCTACAGCGATTGTGGAACAAATTTCGTCGGCGCTAATAACGAATTAGCCAAAATGTTGACGGACGCGAAGCACGATTGGAACGAGATTGCCGAAAACCTAGCAAATCACGGAACAAATTGGCACTTTATTCCCCCAGCTTCTCCACACTTTGGTGGATTATGGGAAGCGTTAGTGAAATCGGTGAAGTTCCATTTAAAACGAGTTGTTGGAACCGAAAGGCTAACTTTTGAGGAGCTCACAACGCTTCTAGCTCAGATAGAAGCGTGTCTGAATTCGAGACCCTTATGCCCACTCTCCGACAGCTTGGATGATTTGAATGCGCTAACTCCTGCGCATTTTCTCGTAGGCGAATCTTTGCATGCTGTGCCACAAGGCGAACTAAACAACGACATCACGTATATCGACCGATGGAAAAAGGTACAAGCGCTGGCGGAAGGATTTTGGAAAAAGTGGAGTTCCGAATACCTTGCACGGTTGCAGCAACGTCCGAAATGGACTCATGTTCAAGAAGCTCCCAAAATAGGAGACCTAGTGTTGCTCAAGGATGAGCGGCTTGCACCGACTTACTGGAGTCTTGCCCGAATTGAGGACACTCATGCAGGAACGGATGGTCTTATACGCGTTGTCACCGTGAAGACACAAAACGGAAACTTCAAACGACCCATCGCGAAAATTTGTTATCTACCGTCCAACAAACACCAAGAGCAATCGGCGTTAATAAAAAAATTAATTTCTAAATTACAAGCGGTTTACCGAAACATTTCAAAAGCTATGCTGTTTTCAAAAGCATAAAACTCTAAATCAACAACAAAGGAGTATACACTGGTTTTCAAAAATATGGAACAATATAAATTCTAATTAAAATTCAACAACAGTTCGTTCAAAACGGAACAACAAACCATCAATGATGCCAGAGTCTTTTTACGAAAACTCACTTATCATTACTTCAAAACTTGAACACAAACGGATATTTCAAACAAATTTAAAACACAGCGCTTCAGGAATCTTTTCATCGAAAAATTCGCTGAAGCAACAAGGAAATAATCATAAACAGGTTAAAGTGATCCTTTCTTCGAAAGATCATTAGCCATATAATGTCAACACAACGATCACTCAACACAACATGCTTACACTTCAATCAACACATCTTTAAATATCCTGAAAGCTGTTCAAAGGGAAGAAAAATCAAACAAGAACTTTTCTAAAATCATCTTTATTTAAGATATCATAATTTACAAAAATTGCACGAAAGGCAATCAAAGAAGTTCATCTTTAATGCTGTGCTGCAACAACGCACACACAAGATCAAACTCAAAATATAAAAGAAACTGCAAAACACAATTTATTATGAAAACCTTAATATACAAAATCAAATTTTAAAAATACATCAGTTTTAAAACATATCTACATGTTCAAAGGGAACATCGTAACCAGAACCGAGAAACACCGCACGGCGAAGTCAAATTCACGTCGGCAAAACAAGAAAAAAAAAAAAAAAAAAATTGTCATCGACAAGACACATTTTAATAAAAACTTTCTTGTGCACTGCAGCAATGCATACACTATTAATAATATTAAATCATACTCGTAATAAAATAAATTAAATTATCAAAATAAAGGCAATTAAGCAAAACACAAAATGCACTGCCATTTTTAAAAGCAAAAGAACACGATCCACATCGAAAAATCAAAACGCGAAATGTCAAATGCCGTCGGTATATGCATTTGACCATTTTGCAACACTGATCTGATTAATTTTGAGTTTTGAGATCAATATACAGTCCACTGGCAACTTAAAACACACAAGGTTAACTTCACTTCAATATAATATAAGCACTCCTAAAACTCAACAAACTTTAAAAACGTGAATTGTTTTCATAAATTTTCATCGAAAAACAAATGAAATACGAGTTTGTTTACAAAGCAAAATGTAAACAAAAATCCTAGTTGGAACCGAAAATGTCCAACTAGAAAGAGACCGAAATCGTAGCAAGTCTCAAGCAACAAATAAAAAAGAATTCTACACACACACATTCACACATACACACAAAATCGCGATCGCGAAAAATCGATATAACGCGCGACAACGCCACCAACAACAACAACAACAATATTAACGAATATATATGTACATATTTCATGCATAATATTTATGTAATTCATATTCGGATAGAATAATAAAATTCTAATTTTAAAAATGAAAATCGAAATAAAAAACGAACAAACCACTTATCAGCTTAGAATGTGGGTTAGCACACATATTCCTTCCATCTCGGCAACGCAACTATCTCCACATCCACACTGATACGATACAAAAAAAAGAAACCAGATATCATATTCCAGATATCATATTCAATTAATTTCAAATGATCACAATTAAATTAAAACCTTACCATAAAAAAAAAAAAAATAATAATAATCGCGATTAAATTTGCAAATAGCATGTCGGCACCATGCTCGCGAAAACGAACTTATAAATGAACAACACCTACACCATACACCAATTAAGTAGTACACTACTCTTATTCATTGGAATGTAAAGCACACACGATTGAATGAAACTTCCAATTACGCATACTATTAATACAGTACATGTCTGTCTGGTGTCTCTTGTGCATTGTACAATTGTACTATTCTTTCGTGTTGTCCATTTATGTTTTAATTGAATGTACTAATTTCTCTTCGTCTCTTTTCATGTACACTATGAGAAAGAAGAGTAGCACCATCAGTTAATATTATACCAATCACGGATATCACCTAAATGTCAAAGGCCATCTGTGGAGGAGTAGCGGAACGTCGTCGGCGGTGCTGCAGTGCAGACTTTTGGACAGGGTGCACCATAAGCAGATGGATTTTTGGATTTTTTTTTGGAGGCGGGAGAATGTTTGGAACTGGATGGAAACATTTAGAACGAAAATAAACAATACTAAATATACGTTCCACAAAATGTAAACATAAACAAAAACATAGAATGTATAGAAAATTAATGAAGTTACTATACTTAAAGTCATATGACTAGAAAAGTTCTAGAAATAATATAACCAATTTTCAAGTCACAAAGTGAAGTTGTGTGTTTTCCTTTAAATACTTTTTTTCCTAGTTTTTTTCAAGTTAATCAAAAACCTAGTCGGAACAGCAATATCAGAAAATCTTTCTGCAAGGTCTATTTTCCTCTTTCCACAAGTGCCTTTTTCCTGATGGCTACAATGAGGTCCATAGGAGTTATCTCTATTTTTTGTACTTGGTAATACGAGGACCCCTGTTTTTGATTCTAACAGTGGAGTTATATATTCTTGCTTGTTGGTGATGAATTTTAAAATCTTGTTGGGACCCTCCACATTACAGTGTGGCCCAATGAAATTAAATCCCAATATTCTGTCATCTAGAATAGGTAATTCATCTTCAACTTCAAGAAGATTCCGTGGGTATTTTGAATTTTCCAGTACATTTTCCAAATGTTTCCATATGTGATCCATAAACTCCATTTGGTTCAGGTCCAAATGGAGTTTATGGATACGTTTCTGGTTTTGTCAATTTTTGTGTTTTGTTTTAACACATTCCTCCCAATGAGGCTGACTTCAGATCCAGTATCCACTAACAGACGAACGGTTTTATTTTTAGTAAAATCTGTTGGGATTTCAACAGAAGGCAATTCATAGTTTTCGGAAAACTGTTGTGTTTCAGAATACCCTTTAAAATTTTTGCTATTATCGTCGAGCCGGGGTTTTTTCGGTCGACGATGAAGCGCTTCCCGAAGTTTTGTTTTCCCACCTGAGTTTTAAACTGCATTGACTAATGGAGTGTGAGTTTCTTCCGCAAAAATCACATTCCTATTTCTTTTAAAAAACCCTCGCCCTAGGATTTAATTCGTTAATATTTTGGGTTGAGAAGATGTGTTGGAAATAAGGGTCGTTATGAGTATTCCTAAATGGATTTGTGTGTTTTTGCTATAGAACATACTCGTCTCTATTGTTTCTATTCCAGTTGTGATCTTGGAATTTTGTGTTTGATAATTTGAATTATTTTTTCTACGGCAGAGTCGGGTCTCATGTCCGTAGGTCTTACAGTTTTCACATACGGGTGAATTTTTCCTTTTCAAACAATACACGTATGTACTTACTTACTTAGTTGGGCATTACAGTTCTGGGTGAACCTGGGCCTCAACCAACATCCTTCTATAACGATTTCGATTTCGGGCGAGCTCTCTTCAGTTTCACACTCCAAGTGGATGAGGATCCACTTGAGGTCTTCCCCTTCCGCGATTTCCCTGCAATGTGCTTTCGAACACCCGACGAGCCGGAGCGTTTGGGTCCATCCGCTCTACATGGCCCAACCATCGTAGCCTCGCGATGCGTACTCTTCTGGCTATGCCCATGTCGCGGTACAGCTCATACAGCTCGTTGTTGTATCTTCTTCTCCACACATTGTCTTCGCATACGGGACCAAAGATCATCCGGAGAATTTTTCTTTCGAAACGACCAAGGGTCTCCTCATCCGCTTTCGATAAGGTCCATGCTTCCGCGCCGTACAGCAGGACTGGGATGATTAAGGTCTTATACAAGGTCACCTTTGTTTTTCTAGAGAGGGTTTTGTTTCTCAATTGCCTTCTTAACCCAAAGAAGCAACGGTTGGCAAGAGTTATTCTCCGTTTGATCTCCGCACTGATATTGTTGTCCGTGTCTTCAGCGGATCCTAGGTAGACGAAGTCCTGTACTACCTCGAAGTTATGTCTGTCTATTGTGACGTTTTGTCCAATTCGTCGATGTTGTGTGTCCTTGTTTGATGACAATATATACTTCGTTTTGACCTCATTAAACATCAAACCCATTTTTGCCGCTTCTGTTTCAATACTCGCAAAAGCACCTATGACATCAAGCTTATTTCTTCCCATTACGTCAATATCGTCTGCGTAGGCGAGTAATTGTACAGACTTTTGAAAGATTGTCCCTCTTGTGGTGACTTTTGAGTTTCTTACAATCTGTTCAAGTATGATGTTGAAGAAATCGCATGACAGTTTGTCCCCTTGCCTAAAACCTTTTTCGACATCAAAGGTCTCGGTGAGTTCTTTATCGACCTTGACGGAGCAGCGTGAATTCTCCAAAGTCATCCTGCATAGTCGTACAAGTTTTGCAGGGATGCCGAAACTAGACATGGCTATGTACAGCTCGTCTCTGTAAATACTGTCATACGCGGCCATGGAATCGATAAAGAGATAGTGAATATCGATATCGATAAAGATATAGTGAATATCGATATCGATAAAGAGATAGTGAATATCGATATTATGTTCTCGGGTTTTTTCCAAGATCTGCCGTAATGTGAAAATTTGGTCTATTGTGGACTTCTCTGGTCTAAAACCACATTGATAAGGACCTATCAAGTTGTTGACGTGGGGTTTCAGACGTTCACATATTACAGCAGACAAGATCTTATAAGCGACGTTAAGGAGGCTTATCTCTCTATAATTGGCGCAATTGTGAGGGTCTCCCTTCTTTAGGATCGGGCATACGTTACTGAGGTTCCATTCATCGGGCATGCTTTCATCCGACCATATCATGCAGATCAGCTGGTGCATGCTCCTTTCCAACTGGTCTCCAGCTGCCTTGAAAAGTTCGGCGTCAAGACCATCTGCACCTGCAGTCTTATTTGATTTAAGTTTGCATATGGCAAGCTTAACTTCCTCTAGGTCGGGAGGACGGCATTCTTGATCATCGTCCAAGCTGAATGGGGTAATCTGCCTGTGTCCTCATCGCCGTTAAGCAGTCTGCAGAAATGATCTTTCCAGATCCTCGGTAGCGACTGTGACTCTATAACTATGTTTCCCTGCTGGTTTTTACAGGCTTGAGTTCGTTGTTTGCCACCCTGGCAGGATCTTTTTACCTTTTCGTAAAACTTCCGAATCTCGTTCCTGTCAGGCACCTCTCTATTTCCTCAAACGAGCGCTTCTCATGCTGCTTCTTTTTCTCTTTGAGAAGTCGGTGTTCTTCCCTCCTTCTCTCTTGTAATTCTCGTTATACTGATCGTAAGCAGCCCTTGTTGGTGTTTGCATAAGCATTTGTCGTGCTTTTTGTTTGGCTGCATTTGCCTGCCTGCATTCTTCATCGAACCATGGGTTTCGTTTTGGTGGCCGAGTGAAACCTAGAACCTCAGAGGTAGCGATTCTGATGGCTTTTTGGCATTGCTACCGCTGGTCTTCAATGCTTAATGCTGGCGGCATGGGATTCAAGGATAATTGAAGAAACACTCGATTGGAAAAGGCATTGGCAATCTCTTGCGATTGTAGCTTTCCGACGTCATACCTCTTCACAGCGTTAGTTCGCGGAGGTCGTGAACACGATATCCTCATTCGTACCTTGGCTACAACAAGGTAGTGGTCCGAATCAAAGTTGGCCCCTCGTAAAGTTCGGACATCTAGCACACTGGAAGAGTGTCTTGCGTCGATCGCAACATGGTCAATTTGATTGACGGTAAATTGATCTGGAGATCGCCATGTACCTTTATGAATTTTGAGATGCGGGAAGCGTGTACTACTTACAACAAGATTTAGCCCCGCAGCAAAATCGATTAGCTTCAGTCCGTTTTCGGAGGTTTTGTCGTGGAGGCTATGCTTACCGATTGTGTTTCCAAAGATGTCCTCCTTCCCTAGCTTTGCGTTAAAATCGCCAAGAACGATTTTCACGTCGTGTCTAGGGCACTGCTCATACGTTTCCTCGAGGAGCTCGTAGAAACAGTCTTTGGAATCGTCGTCTTTCTCTTCTGTGGGGGCGTGGGCGCATATAAGGCTAATGTTGGCAAACTTAGCCCTGATGCGGATGGTCATTATACGCTCATTGTATGGATTTTGGCTAATCACCTTAACCCTGAGTCTTCCTTTAACGACAAATCCGCACCCAAATAAATGCTGTTCAATCATGATCACAATTCCTTTGTTCCGCATTCCTTTGTCAATACTCGTATGTGTGACCTTTAATTTTGCAAAAACTGCAGGTAAATTGAGACTTTGTTTTGTGTTCGTTAGCTTGGCTTTTCTCTAAATCTTTACCAACAGGAATCGGTTCTTCTGACAAAAATGGTTGGAACATTTGCTTCTGTGCCACCCCTTTTTGCAGTTTTTCCATTATGAAAGCTTTCTGTAAAATGCCTTCAAAAGTAGGTTCGTTCTTCCAACCATATTTTCACGGTGTCCGCATTTTTAAGATACTTTATTTCTGCTGCTTCGTGGCACTGTGCTGACGCTGTGTCAATCGTTCATTTTCAGTGATCGAATCAATCATCAATCGTTCAATGGAAAGATTCGGTCATTTCAATCAATCTTTCAATCACTTGAACTGGCCGAGGCGATCGACCAAAACTTAAACCAATAGACGCACAAGAACGAAGAACGACCAAAACCAATCATTTGCAGTGCAGCGTTTTGTTAATTTGTATTACTCTCAGTTTACGCTTCGTGTCTTCCTACATACATAGGTGCAGTCGAGTCAACATTGAAACAGAAACGCAGGCAAGAACCAATAGTATGGTACTGACTGAGTTGTAGATGGGGGATGGTTTTCTTTTTTAGATGTGCATATACACATTACATTCATTTTACATTTTCAGTGAGAATGGCTTTAAAAATTCGAAGTAGAAATCTTTCCATATCGCTTTAAAACAAGGACTAAAAAAGTTCTAAATCTACCAAATTCTAAAAGCTGAAAATATAAAATAAACATAAGTATGTATATGTGCTTCATTTGAACTGAAAAAAATCGCCCACCTAGCACCTACTCAGCAATAGCATCATTCTATGAGCATCAAAGTAGACAGAGTACTGTAGTTCATGTTTGATTCGTTTCAGTTTCGGTTAATCGTTTCGGGTCTCGTTTAAACGATTGGTTTCAGTCTCGGTCGTTCGTTTGGTTCAAGTGATTGGTGATTGGTTTCAGTCTCGTTCGTTCGTTTCGTTCAAACGATTTGTTTCAATTCCAGTCGGTCGTTTCGATCAAGTCATTGGTGATTGGTTTCAGTCTCGGTTGTTCGTCTATCGATCAAGTGACTGGTTTCATTTTCAGACGTACGGCTCGTACAAATCATTGGTCTCAGTTTCGGTCGTCTTCACTCATTTAATACAAATACAGCGTATAATAGTAAAATACTGAGTTTCTTTCAGTGGCGTTCTATGGAAATGATTGAAATGATGATTGATTTTTTTACTTTTGTATGATTGCAATCATCAAGCATTTCCAGTGAACGGGTCGAAAAGACCGAATCAATCGCGATTGACACAGCTCTACGACTGTACCAACTTGTGGCGAAGTCTTGAAGCAAACTGTACGGTACTTTCTTGTCTTTCTTGTTTACAAGATATCAAACGCGTCACTAAATCGTTATAGTTTTTTACTGGGAGGTATATCTAACTGAGGAGATCCTCGGCTTCCCGAAAAGTTTCGGGTCTGCCCGTATCTATCAGGTCGTATGCCTCCCCTCGCAATCTTGTAGTGAATAAACTTGCGAATGCTTCCTTTTCCTCCTCAGAGAGGCAAAACATCACCTGCCTGTAACATCCAATGAATGTTTGTAGGTCTTGCCAGATTTTTGGGTGTCTCTTCCGGAAAATAAAGAAACGACCTGAGCCGAAAGCTTGATAATTTTTGTGTAATCCACCGCCATGTTTTGTTTATTGTTTATTTGTTTATTTCACCATGTAGAGATTAATATTCTCATTTAGATTACAAAGAAATAATATAGTGTATAAGATAATAGTAATAGTAAAAGTATAAATAATAAATAAAAAAAAAAAAAAAAAAATATTAGAGCGTTTGCAATACTAACAAGACATTTTTCTTGAAAGAATATCTAGAACAGTAGTTGAAAATGTCAGTTAGATCGACTACTTCGTTAGTTTCTCTGATGCAACGAGCTATTGGTCCATTCCTACCATAATTAGTAGGCATGAATGTTTCCCGGAAATGAAAAGGTAAACGGAGACTACTACTGGGAGAATAAAAGTCAATTCGCTCTAGCAAGTTTGGGCAAATTATATGGGCTTTAATGACATCTGCTATTATCATAATTGAAAAATATTTCCTTCTTATCTCAAGTGTTCCTATGTCGAAAAGTAGGCACCTGACATTATATTGTGGCCTTTCAATATGCCAGTTCAGCTTATTAAAAGCATATCTCGTAAAGCTTTTTTGAATTTTCTCTATTCTATAAGAATGTGTATTATAACATGGATTCCATACCACGGAACAATATTCAAGAATAGACCTAACAAGTGCTACATAAAGCATTTTCAGTGTAAAAGGGTCTGAGAACTCTTTTGCATTCTGTTTAATAAAACCTAGCATCTTATAGGCTTTATTGACTATGTAATCAATGTGAAGTGTGAAAGATAACTTGGGGTCTAAAATAACTCCTAGGTCCTTTTTTGACTAACCTTTTCTAGTGTTATACTATTGATAGAGTAATCAAATGCAATATACGACTTTTTCCTGCAACATATAAAACTTTCACATTTGGACACATTTAGAAAAGGTTGATTTTTCTTACACCACTCAGCAAGCTTTGTTATGTCTTCCTGGAGCAAAATACAGTCATGGACTGTGTTCATGTACTTAAATATTTTTAGATCATCTGCATACAATAAATGTTTAGAATGCTGGAAAATATCTGGTATATCATTTATGAATAGATTGAATAACAATGGGCCAATGTGACTTCCTTGTGGAACTCCTGAAGTAACCTTAATACATCTTGACATAAATTTACCTATCTTAACGTGTTGCAGTCGATTTAAAAGATATGAACAAATCCATTTTAAGAAGTTAGAACTGAATCCTATTTTAGACAGTTTGTATAATAAAATTTCATGATTTACCCTATCAAACGCCTTGGCAAAATCAGTGAATATAATATCAGTTTGACAACCCTTTACAAAACCATTTATAACTGAGTCACATAAAATCGTAAGATTTGTGGCTGTAGATCTTCCTTGAACGAATCCATGCTGTGAGTCAGATATGACTTGTTTAGTAAGAAACTTAATCTTGTCACACACAATCTTCTCAAACAATTTCGGAATAACCGATAATTTACAAATCGGCCGGTAATTGCACACTTTTTGCTTCAAGCCCGATTTGAAAATCGGAATTATAAAAGTCTTTTTCCATTCGTCTAAAAACTCTCCAGTATTAAGAGATGCATTGAAAATCTTGCACAATGGTAAAGCAAGTGATGCAGCACATCTTCTTACAACCTTTGGAGAAACCCAGTCAGGGCCTTCACTTTTATTTTCATCTATGGCGTACAGTGCTTCTAAAACTTCTTCCACGCAAAAAAAAAAAAAAATTAAAGCTATCTATATTCAAACTTTTATAAATGAATATTGTAAAGTTCGAGAGGACTTCTTGGCGGAATATTACTTCCGCTTATTAATAAATTTACATTTTTACTTAAGCTTACAACAACAATGAGTTGATCAACATCAAAAATTCTATCAATGTTTAAAGACAACAGATCAACTTGTCTTGATACATACTTTACATGAATGGCAACAATTATGCCTCCCCCTCTATCTAAACTTGTCACCGGACAACGATCTTTTCTATAAACAACATATTGAATGCTTTGAAATAATTCTGATGTGAGATGACTATGATTTAGCCAAGTTTCAGTTAATATAATTATTTCATAGTTTTCAGAAGCAAAATATAAATACAACTCATCTTAATCTAGTTCTTACTCCTCCAACATTTTGGTTATAAATATTGAGTGCTCCAACGCCCAACGGGGGGTAGTGCACTAGGATATTTAACGTTAACAGCATCATCAATAGCCAAAACATCAACAGCAGCAGGGGAAACAGCAGTAGAGGAAACATCAGCAACAACAACGCCGTCAAAAGAATTATTGACATCCACTTCATAAGCAGGGCCATCATCCGCAACAGCAACATAATCAACAAACGTAATAACATCATCAGCAGTGCCTGAGATGCGACTCAATCTCACGTTTGATTTTGTTTCATTTGGAGCGCCGTGTTTTTTTGTTGGGATGAGAAATGTCTAATCTGAACACCAACTGGCCAAAAATTTTCGTTGAAAACCATCAAGGCAGCATCCACAGGAACACCAATTTTAAAATTGACAAAGCGTAAGTTGTCCGCAGATTCATCATTACGCACCAACTTATTTC
Source organism: Melanostoma scalare (assembly GCA_949752695.1). NCBI lineage: Eukaryota > Metazoa > Arthropoda > Insecta > Diptera > Syrphidae > Melanostoma > Melanostoma scalare. The sequence goes on along the minus strand of OX456986.1, from coordinate 117,106,906 downwards.
ATGCAAGCTTTGAAACATCAATTTGTGATTTTGAAGCAGAATATGTAGCAATTGATTCATGAGTAGTAGTATTACGAAAGCTTGATAGGTGAAACCATTCAAGTTTCTCTATAACGTCAATCCCATTAAAAGCATTGTTATTGTTTCCAACAACTAGATTTTTTTTTTGTTAATGGATGAGCATTTTTTGCATTAACCGCACAACCAGTATCATTTGCATCGACAGACACATCTTGATCAGTGTGCAAAGCATGGGACACAACAGGAGCGAGGGGTTCAGCGATAGCGGGAACTTCACTAACATCAGTATTGTCTGTTATTACGGAAGATGATATCGGTGCATTCGGAATTGCTTTCGAGTTGTTCACTGCAGACACACCCACTGAGCGGGAGACAGTGCAAGAGAAATTTTTTTTTCTTTTTCAATGTTTACTTGATCGTTTTAGCGCAGGAGAAGACAAATTATCTTTTCTATTTAGAGAAGTTGATAAGCGATGGGTGTCATTGGCCCCTGTCTTTTGACGCGAACGAGTAATGATTTGGGATTCACTTTTAGTTAGATGAGTTTTATCATTACTTACGGCCATATTATTCACCCAGTAAACCCGGGTTTAAATTTACATCCGGATGTAAATGTTAAGAGTATTCAGCAATACTAACTTGCCTTACTGTTTCTTAAATACATTACTGCATATGCATACCTACCTTTGCACTTGTACATATACATACTTTGCTATCTCTTTTGTAAGCTATTGACATCATGTCATTGTAAATGAATTGAACTCTTTGATATGAATAAATACTCACTCTAGTTTTGTACTCCACAGCGGTCGGTTGTTCTTTTTTTATTGCTTATCTTAACAGGTTATCTTAACAGGTTATGGGCCCAGACCCAAGTCCGCTGTGTGAACGGTTTTTTTTTCTTAGTCTGTTATACTAAAGCGTAGAATTTTTAAAATTTTTATTTTACATATATAATTCGGAATCGCAGTAATTAAGAATTGAACCATCTAAAGAATCTTTCTTTTTAGTATAAAATCAAAGAAATGGAAGTTCATAGCGATTACATGAAAATTGATAAGCTGTTGAGTGCAGACCAGTGGAGTACATGGAAACTCCAAATGAGAGTCATGCTATGCGCCAGTGAGTTGTTTGATATTGTCACTGGGGTGATGAGGAGCCCCGCTGCAACAGAGGTTCAAGAGTTGGCGGAATGGGTAAAGCTAGATAGGAAAGCACAAAAGGTTATAGTGATGGGTGTTGGTTCTCAATCACTTATCCATATAATGAACTGTTCATGTGGAAAAAGTTAGAGTCCATTTATGAGCAAAAAGCCGCTACAAATGTGCATCTACTTCAACAAAAGTTTTACAGTTTCTCGAAAAATGCGTCTGATGATGTTGCTACTCACATTTCTAAGCTTGAGTCAATTGCGCATCAATTAAAAATTGCGGTGAATCAATTTCAGAGACCATGCTGATAACAAAGGTAATAATGACTCTTCCAAAAGACTACAACCATTTTTTTACTGCTTGGGAGTCAACGGCACCAAGTGAAAAAACGGTAGAAAATTTAACAGCTCGTTTGATAATGGAAGAATCGCGCTCAAATTTACAAATGCATGATGAAACTGAAACCGTGGCAACAAGTGCATTGGTTGCCAAAAGGGGAACACATTTTTCAAAGTTTCATCAAAAATCCAAGGGCAAGCCGGGGAAGTGTTTCCATTGCAAAAAACCAGGGCATTGGAAAAAGGATTGTCCATCAAGGCATGGAAATGGACATGGGCATGTTACACAGAAGGAGTTTCATAGTGATGCTTTTGTTTGTACATTCACTTCAGGCTCTTCATCTGAAAGCAGGTGCAGTGATTGGTTTTTGGACAGCGGTGCCAGTGATCACATGACATTTCGTCGAGATTGGTTGGTAGATTATGTGCCGTTTGCAAGTCCGCAATTTGTTCGCGTAGGTAACGGAGAAACAATCAACGCTATTGGTAGCGGTAAAATTAACATTCTTTCATACAACGGTGAAATCTGGTTACCTAAATTCCTCACGAATGTTCTATATGTACCCGCTATTCACATAAATTTATTTTCGTCGAATGCAGCTATGGACAAAAACCTCAAACTAGTTTCAAATAAATTTAAGTGTCAGCTTTTGCAGGGTAAATGCACTGTGGCAGTGGGAGTTCGGGAATCATCACTTTTTAAGATGATGTTTAAAGTAAATGTGCCTGCAATAGCCAATGTGAGCGACAAAATTGATGATATACAAACTTGGCATGAAAGATTAGGACATCAAAATGTAAACTATGTTCGCAGTTTTTTGAAAGAGCGTTGTATAGATTTTCGTGACTCAGGCAACTTTTTTTTGCGACGCATGTACCTTAGGAAAAATGCATCGATTTCCTTTTGAAAGAAGTGGCAGTAGAGCAAGCTCGGTAGGGGAATTAATTCATGCGGATCTGTGCGGCCCCATGCAGAACATTTCAGTTGGTGGTTCCAAGTATTTTCTTTTACTTAAGGACGATTTCTCTAGGTATAGAATTTTATATTTCCTAAAAGAGAAAAACGAGGTTTTAGAATGCTTAAAAACATTTGTAAGTAAACTGAAAATTGAAACTGGAATGACTCTTAAGACGATTCGGACGGACAATGGCTCAGAACTTGTGAATTCAGGTGTCAAGGAGTTTCTCAAAAAGGAATGTGTTCGACACCAAACATCAGTACCCTATTCTCCACAGCAGAATGGTAGGGCTGAGAGAGATTTAAGAACAATCGTTGAGGCAGCCAGGACTTTGATTCACGCAAAAGGACTATCTTCACGATTATGGGCAGAAGCAGTGAACTTTGCATGTTTTTTACTGAACCGTACGGGACCCACTGATTCTTCTGGGAAAAATCCAATCGATTTGTGGATTTGAATTGATCAGCAACCAGATTATAAGAAATTCAAGGTGTTTGGGGATGAATGCTATGCTCATATTCCTTCCCAGAAACGTCAAAAATGGGATCCAAAGTCGCAACGTGGGATCTTTATTGGATATCCAGAAAACACAAAAGGCTACCGTGTGTATTTCCCATCAAGTGATAAAATCGAAGTGAATCGTGATGTTGTTTTTAGAAAATTGGGGGATGACACGGTGATTCTGCATGGTGAAATAACTGAAAATTCCGAAATTAAAACTGAAACAACAATTGCGCCAGAAAGCGAAACTGACATTTCCTTGTATTTATCCAAAGCTAAAGAAGATGAAGAGTTTATCACGGAAAAGGCAAATAAAGATAAGAAGGTGGCAGAATCTAAACCAATGGAATACATAAGTAGTCGTTTGAGAAGTGCTCAGAAAGCAGACGGAAATTCCTTAGTTTGCATTTTGGAAGCGGGGGCTTTTGTCGCCGAAAATTGTGAACCACGAAATTATGAAGAAGCTGTTGAATCAGAAGTTAAGTCAAAGTGGCAAACAGCAATGGAGGAAGAAGTCGAGGCACTTAACAGGAACAACACTTGGGAGTGTTATACTTTTTCCTAACAAGTCAGAGTCAGAACTCATGAACCAACCTCAGGAGCCATGAAATTACCAACGAACATCAATTGCCAACGGGACAAGACCCTCGAGTTAAATAAAGAACGTCAAAACATTGGTCTAATTCTAGATTCGGTGCTCATACTAAAAGCACTGAATATGATTAGACCTTGTCTATTAAAAATAGAAAGGGATGGGAGGAGGATAGGAGGGTCCAGCATATTATTCGCAGCCTGCTGGGAGGCTAAAATGTTAGGCCCTTGGTGAGGCCGCTTTGTTTTTTATACTTACTTGATTTGTGGTGGATATTGTTCCTTCTTATGAAATATTCCAAACTCCGGGTTAATTTTTAAATGCTTTTATTTAACTGTGCTAATTGCGCTACTTCACTGACATAATTTTCTCACTTGCTTTACTGACATAATTTTCATAATCTACTTTGGTTTATATAGCTTATTCTACTTACTTTATTTGGCCACATAACCGCCAGCTGGTGTCGTCATTCGCCAGTCATCGTTTTAGTTCGCAGTCATCATTTTTGTTTTTCAAACCACTGTGCCAATTGCATATATGGGTCATCAGTTCGCAGTCATCATTTTTGTTTTTCAAACCACTGTGCCAATTGCATATATGGGCTGCAGGTGTTTCATTTAAACCCATGTGTATTTGGGTCATAGTCGATTGGTTGTTTACTTTTTTGTATTCCCACAATGTCTTTTGTTTGACATGTGGGCCAATCAATCGATCTATGACTATACAACATTCCTCCCCATCGTAAAAAAGTGGCCAATTTCCGTTTTGGAGAGACGGAAATTGTTTCTTTGGGTGGTTGTTAGTGATCTACACTTTTGTTAGACAAGGTTTAATTTTGAGAAACTGGCAGTGTTCTTTTGTTTCTTTAAACTGGCGATCTCTCATGGAGAGTTTATTAGTGGTTGATGAATACTGGACTTTTGGCTTATTTATGTTCTTCCTTCTAATTCTTGTCTTTGGCGCGAATTCTGCTTAAGTTGGAATAGGTCTATGAGGTGCCAAATAAAGTTCCCTTATTTTAGTGTTTCATAAAGAACTTGTAGTTACTTTCCATAATTTATTGCATTGATTTGATTTTGTCAGTACTTAAATTGTTGTTTATTTTTATTTAATATACATTAGTTTATAACATAAATTTATTCCTTAGATTAATTTGAATATCAACGAATTTATTTTATTAAAGATTTACTGTACAATTATATTTCTTTTATTTAATTGTCATTAATTTAATAACTAAAATTTTATTTTACATTATTGTAGGTTTATCATTATATTTGTTTCTATTGTTTTACTATATATCTTTTTTTTGTATATATATATTTTCATCTTTGTATAAGTGCAAAGATTATCTGTTGAGCTCTTTTTTATAACTCTTGGATTTGTCGATGTAATTTTATTTATGACTTTTTAAAACATTATTTTTAACTTTAAATTATGTAGTATTTGTGGTATAATTTGACACTGGAGTTTGGTTTATTTTTTGTTCAAGTTACATTTTCTTTTTTGTTGTTTTAAGTAAATAAATTTCCTTGTTCTTCTTCTTTTTTTTTTTTTTAAATGTACATTTATATGTATTTATGTTTATTGAATATTTTTGGGTACAATAATTTTATAAGAATTTGCGTTTTTTAAATATTGTTATTATTTTTTTTAAAAGTGTAAATTTAGGTACCTATTTGTATTTTGTATCAAAAATATATAAAAATAATTTTTTTTTTTACAAGTGTGTATTCATTTATTAAATTTTCTTTAATATTCTTAACTCTATTGTTACATTTATTCATGAAAGTTTATTTTTTAATTAACATAACATAATACAAGTTTATTTCTTTTTGATAGTATGTAGATATGTAACAAAGTATATTTTAATTTAAACTATTTCAAAAAGTTTTATTCTGTTCATTTAAATATTAAGTCTTATGAGATATATTTTTTATTCCTTGCAATTTATTATGAATTTATTTTGTGTTTACTTATAGTGAAAAAGTTAAGAAAAAAAAACTTTAACCAACAATGAAAATATTTGTTGATGATTAATATAAAAAAATGTATGCATCTATATGTGCATATGTATGTTTGAAGAATATTACTTTCTTTTAAATTTAACTTTTGTTTTGGAATGTAGTATAGGTATTTGTATACAGATATATTTTTAATATATATTAAAATCAATTTGAATTTTTTATGTTTAGTATATTTGTATATAAATATAAAAAAAAATTTTTTTTTTTTGTCTTCTATAAAAAAGAATTTTATTTTTGAAGATGTTAATCTGTGTGTGTTAGTTTGTATGTGTATGTGTTTAATGTGTGTGTATTATTGTTTTAAGTCTATGTTTTTTTGGAGCTCCTTAGGTCTCTCTTTTATTTATTATAAATTTTTTTTTTTTTTTAATTTGGGGAATATGTTGAGATCATGTTTGAGAAAAATTAATTTCATATTTCTTTTTTGTTTTTTTTTTTTTTTTGGGGAATATGTTGATATCATGTGTGAGAAATATTAAATTTTTGTTTTGTTTTTTTTTTTTTTTTTGATCTCGTTAGAATATTTTTTTCTTTTTTTTTTTTTTTGTTTCCCTCTTTTTTCCCTCTTTTCAAAAAAACTTTTATTTTTTACATTTGGAACTTTTTATCTGGTAAATCTTTTTTATTTTGAACTCTGGGTAGTCTTTTATTCTGGTAAGGTTTTACTATATCTTCTATCTATCTCCTTGTTTCTTTGGTAAGTATTACTTCGAATTAGAGCTGTGTCAATCGCGATTGATTCGGTCTTTTCGACCCGTTCACTGGAAATGATTGATGATTGCAATCATACAAAACTAAAACAATCAATCACCATTTCAATCATTTCCATAGAACGCCACTGAAAGAAACTTCAGTATTTTACTATTATATACTGTATTTGTATGAGATGGGTGAAGATGACCGAAACTGAAACCAATGATTTGATAGAAACGAACGACGAGACCGCAACCAATCATTTGTATGAGCCGAACGTCAGAAAATGAAACCAATCACTTGAACGATAGACGAACGACCGAAAATGAAACCAATCGTTTGAACGAAATGAACGACCGAGACTGAAACCAATCACCAATACTTGAACCAAACGACCGACCGAGATTGAAACCAATCGTTTGAACGAAACGAACGAACGAGACTGAAACCAATCACCAATCACTTGAACCAAACGAACGACCTAGGCTGAAACCAATCGTTTGAACGAGACCCGAAACGATTGACCGAAACTGAAACCAATCAAACAAGTACTACAGTACTCTGTCTACTTTAATGCTCATAGAATGGTGCTATTGCTGAGTAGGTGGGCGATGTTTTTTTTTTCATTTCAGATAAAGCACATATACATACTTATGTTTATTTCATATTTTCAGCTTTTAGAATTTGATTCAGAACTTTTCTAGTGCTTGTTTCAAAGCGATATGGAAAAATTTCTACTTTGAATTTTTTAAAGCCATTCTCACTGAAAATGTGTAATGAATGTAATGTGTGTATGTATATGCACTTTTAAAAAAGAAAACCATCCCCCATCAACAACTCAGTACCATACTATTGGTTCTTGCCTACGTTTCTGCTTCGATGTTGACTCGACTGCACCTATATATGTATGTAGGTACTAGGTAGACGCGAAACGTAAACAGAGAGTAATAAAAATTAAAAAATACAACGCTGCAGGCTGCACTGCAAATGATTGGTTTCAATTTCGGTCGTTCCATTGTATATATAATCTGATTCTAGAATAATAAATAGATTCTATATACAATGGTCGTTCCTCGTTCTCGAGGGTCTATTGGTTTCAGTTTCGGTCGATCGCCTCGGCCAGTTCAAGTGATTGAATGATTGATTGAAACGATCAAATCTTTCCATTGAACGATTGATGACTGGTTCGTTCACTGGAAATGAACGATTGACACAGCATTACTTCGAATATTTGTAATTCATCGATTGGTGGACTTTGGTTTTTTTTTTTTTTTTTATTCCAATTTTCTTCTGCGGACTTTACTATGTTCGTGTGTTTTGTTATGTCATCTTTATATATTTCCGTTGTTGGGCTAGTGTTAAGATTGTGTTGAATAAACTAAACGTGTAGAATAATATTAATATGATTCATATCTTAAATGAACAAAATTTGTATGTTGAGTCCTACACTGCTTCCCTTTTCTTCTTTCTATATCTCTATATCTAATTCATTTCAAAATATTTGTTTGTCGTAATCTTCTCATTGCATTACATAACAACATGAACATAAAAACTGTCAACGTTTTTGGTGTGCGCCCTAGTATTCAGAAACATAAATGCGGTGTTGCATCACATTTCATATGACACCATGACACTCAATTGTCCGACATAAAAAATGTCAATGTTTTTGGCGTGCGCCCTAGTAATCAAAAACCTAAATGCGGTGTTGCATCACATACCTATGACACCATGACACTCAAATGTCCGACATAAAAAATGTCAATGTTTTTGGCGTGCGCCCTAGTAATCAAAAACCTAAATGCGGTTTCTTTGATAAAAATGTTCTGGTTACTTGAGCTTCAAAATTGTTATGGGTGAAATGAATAGTATTTAGTCAACAATTTTTTTTTTGTTTATTTTGTAGTAGGTTGAACAACTTAAGCTTTTTTTTGCTTTGAACTTGAGCTGCTTCATTCTGAATGAAAAATAAAAAAAAAAAAAAAAAAAAATTACCTTTGGTGATAAATGTCTTGTAATCGTTGAATATGAGTGAATTTTGCTGATTGGAAATTTAACAAGGTGAAGTTCGGTTTTTTTTTTTTGTTATTCGTAGAAATGTTTTAAACGGCTATTATGAACAGTCACCTGTTTTTTCTTTATTTGAACTACACTATTGACGTCATTGATGATTTTTACTATTGTGTATGGGCCTTTCCAAACTTCGTCCAACTTGTGGTTTTTATTTGGATTCTTTATTAGGATTTTATCTCCTATATGGAAAATATTGGGTCTTAGTTTTGCATCATGGTAGTTTTTGGAAGTTATTTTGCTCTGGAGAAGGTTTTTCCTAGCTATAGCGTAAGTTTTTTGGAGTTTGTGTCTTAGAACATAATAATAATTTTCGTGGTTGTATAGAGGTTCGGGATCCCTTTTTAGATTGGAAGGTACACTAGAAGTAAAACCGTAAAGGCAATCCATTGGGGTTAGTTTGGTTCCCTCATGTATACTATTATTGTATACGAATGCCGCAGTTCTGAGATACTGATCCCAAGTTCTTGGACTGTCGTCACATATAGTACGGAGATATTCCACTAAAGGCCTATGAGCACGTTCAAGCGAACCATTTGATTGTGGGTGGTATGCAGTAGTCTGAAGCTTCTCGATCTGTAGGAGTTTACACACTCTTTTGAATAGTTTCCCTACGAAGTTCGCACCTTGGTCGGTTACTAGCTGCTTGGGTATTCTATATCTTGTAACTTTTTGTTCAAAAAATATGTGCGCCACTGTTTCAGCTTCGGCGTTGGGCATAGCATACCAATCGACGAATTTTGTCAGATTATCTTGGAAAGTTAGGATGTACCTGTTTCCGATTTGAGAATCTGGAAGTGGTCCTACAATGTCGAGGTATACCTTGTCAAAAGGTAAATTACAGATGTCTGTAGTTACCATTGGCATTTTGGTTTCGAGACTTGACTTCATTTTCTGACATTTTTTGCATCTTTTTATGTAGTTGGCTATATCTTTGATCATATTGGGCCATTTATATTTTTCTCGGATTCTCTTATAGGTCTTAATAACACCTTGGTGTCCGCCAAATGGAGAGTTGTGGTAATCATTGAGAATGGTGGAAATGTCTTCTTGAGATTTTATGGTTTCATATCTTTTCTTTGTTACTTCTTCTACTGGGTGTATTATAGGAGGGGTATCTAAGTTGGGTTTTTCCGGTTCTTCATCGTTTTTTTGCGTTTGTGCTCGGGTTACAGCGAGAACAATATTGTTTGAGTTTTTGTCTTCACTATTTCCGGATTTAAAAATTATTTCTGTCTTTTTGTCAAACGTGTGTTCAACCGAATTATCGGGAATTCTACTAAGCGCGTCAGCGTTAGTATTATACTTCCCTGGTTTGTATTCGATTTTATAATCGAACTCGGAAAGTTTGTGATGAAACCTAACCAGTCGGGATGTTGGGTCCTTGACGCTAAAAATGCCTTTCAAAGGTTTGTGATCGGTATATATAGTCACTTGTCTCCCTAGCAGGTAGTACCTATAGTTTTTGGTTGCCCAAACGATAGCTAAAAGTTCCTTTTCGATTGTTGAATAATTTCTTTCGGCTTTGTTTAGCGTTCTACTTGCGTATGCGATTGGATGGTCTTTACCGACTTCTCCTTGAGACAATACCGCACCAATTGCGTCATTACTTGCATCAGTGGTTAGGTTAAAAGGTTGTTTAAAATCGGGATATATAAGTATAGGGGGTGAAATGAGCAGGTCTTTAACTTTCTGAAACGATTCTTGACATTTTTCTGTCCAGGTGAATTTTACATCTTTTCTTAACAGATTTGTCAAAGGTTTGACTACTTTTGAGAAATTCGGAATGAACTTTCGATAGTAATTTGCTAGGCCCAAAAAGGATTGCATTTGTCGAACAGTTTTTGGTACGGGAAAATCTTGTACACAACTGGTTTTACTGGGGTCAGGCTGTGCTCCAGCGGCGGAACATTTATGTCCCAAGTATACCACTTCTTTGCGCAAGAATTGGCATTTCTCCAGCTGTACTTTTAAATTGTGTTCTCGCAACCTATCGAGAACTAGTTGTAGTTTTCTATTATGGTCTACCAAATTCTTTCCGTAAACCACAATATCATCAAGGTAAACAAAGCATTCCAGACCTTGCAGTCCGGTTAAGATATAATTCATTAAACGTTGAAATGTTGCAGGAGCACCTTTTAGACCGAACGGCATCCTTTTGAACTCATAGTGCCCGTAAAATGTGCTAAATGCTGTTTTTGCCCTGTCCTTCGGGTCGACCAGCACTTGATGATATCCACTCGCCAAATCTAGCGTGGAAAAATATCTGGCATGTCCCAATTGGTCGAGAATGTCTTCGATTCGGGGTAGAGGAAAAGCATCTCCTATTGTAATTTCGTTGATTTTTCTAAAATCTACAACTACCCTCCATCGTACCTCACCGTTTGGGCCTGCCTTTTTTGGAACTACCAAAAGTGGAGAATTCCAAGGGCTCTTACTCGGTTGCACTATGTCGTTATCAAGCATCTCGGCTAGTTGGTCATTGATGATATCTCGTTGCTTTTCAGGTAACCTATACATTTTGGTGTTGATAGGTGGTTGATCTTGTTTGGTAGGTATACTGTGTTTTATTGTAGAAGTATACGTTAGCTTATCACCTGGTAGAAAAAATATGTCGTTATATTCCATGCATAAGTTAATGATGGAATTTCTTTCCTCGTCATTTAGTGTTTCATCTAAAATGAGTTGCTCTCTAAGATTCTTTTCTCTGGTATTGTTCGTTGCCACGTTAGTATGGTAACACTTCGGTTCAGGGATACTTGTAATATTATTTGTTGATGTGTTTTCCAAAGGTACGTAATTTTTTAACTCTATTAGATGTAGTACAACTTGTTTGATAGTTGCATTGTGTTCTAGAGTGTTAATGATTGGAACAGACACCTTTTCTCGTCCTCCTGCTACTATGCAATTTCCAAGGAGGACTCCCTTTTGGATATGCTTTGATAAACAAATCATATCTTCGTTGAATTTGACCGGTAGTTCTACGATCATTTTTGATCTTTCTGGTATCTGTATTTTTTCTTTTAAAATTATTTTTATTTTACTACTTGCTTCTTCAGAAGTTTTTTCATTTTTATTTTTATTAACCAAACCTCCTAGGGCTGGTTTTTCATTTTTAATTTTGCAGTCAGATCCGTTTTGGGTTGACTTATCATTTACATGAATGTTTGAATCAAAGCCGCGTTGGGTTGATTTATTATTTTTAATTTTTTGATCAGAGCCGCGTTGGGTTGACTTATTATTTTTAATTTTTTGATCAGAACCGCGTTGGGTTGATATATTATTTATTTTTGAGTCAGATCCGCTTTGGGTTGACTTATTATTTTTGATTTTTTGATCAAAACCGCGTTGGGTTGATATATTATTTATTTTTGAGTTAGATCCGCTTTGGGTTGACTTATTATTTTTGATTTTTTGATCAGAGCCGCGTTGGGTTGACTTATTATTTTTAATTTTTGAATTGGAACCATGATTAATATGATTAATTTCTGCAAGGTCTATTTTCCTCTTTCCACAAGTGTCTTCTTTACTATGAGAATTGCCAAGATTATTACCAGAGCCTCTACGGGTTGGCATTTGTTTCTTTGTTCTGTCGATTACTAATTTTGTAAAACTTGGTTCATCTTGTGTAACGATTGAAGAGGTCTTAGCCATATCAGAAAATCTTTCTGCAAGGTCTATTTTCCTCTTTCCACAAGTGTCTTTTTCCTGATGGTTACAATGAGGTCCATAGGAGCTATCTCCAAGTTTTGTACTTGGTAATTCGTGAACCCCTGTTTTTGAATCTAACAGTGGAGTTATATATTCTTGCTTTTTGGTGATGAATTTTAAAATCTTGTTGGGACCCTCTACATTACAGTGTGGCCCAATGAAATTATACCCCAATATTCCGTCATCTGGAATAGGTAATTCATCTTCAACTACTTGAAAGTTGCAAGAAGGTTCCGTGGGTATATTGAATTTACCAGTACATTGTCCAAGTGTTTTACCTGAACCAAATGGAATAATTTATGGATACGTTTCTGGATTTGTCAATTTTTGTGTTTGGTTTTAACACCTTCCTCCTAATGAGGCTGACTTCAGATCCAGTATCTACTAACAGACGAACGGTTTTATTTTTAGTAAAATCTGTTGGGATTTCAACAGGAGGCAATTCATAGTTTTCGGAAAACTGTTGTGTTTCAGAATACCCTTTAAATTTTTTACTATCTATCGTCGAGCCGGGGTTTTTTCGGTCGACGATGAATCGTTTCCCGAAGTTTTGTTTTCCCACCTGAGTTTTAAACTACATTGATTAATGGAGTGTGAGTTTCTTCCGCAAAAATCACATTCAGAATTCATTTGAAAAACCCTTGCCCTAGGATTTAATTCGTTCCTATTTTGGGTTGAGAAATTGGGTTTGAAATTAGGCTCGTTATGAGTATTCCTAAATGGATTTGTGTGGTTTTGCTTTGGAACATACTCGTCTCTATTGTTTCTATTCCAGTTGTGATCTTGGAATTTAGTGCTCTGATAATTTGAATTATTTTTTCTACGGCAGAGTCGTGTCTCATGTCCGTAGGTTTTACAGTTTTCACATACGGGTGTATTTTTTCTTTTTAAACAATCCTCGTATGTGTGACCTTTAAACTTGCAAAAACTGCAAGTAATTTGGGGTTTTGATTTGTGTTCTCTACTTTGGCTTTTCTCGAAGTCTTTATCTATAGGAATCGTTGCCTCGGACAAGTATGGTTGAAACATTTGCTTCTGTGCCGCCCCTTTTTGCAGTTTTTCCATGATGAAAGCTTTTTGTAGAATGCCTTCAAAAGTGGATTCGGATAGCCCTAATAAATACTGCCCTAGATGGGGATTTAGAACTCCACTAGCGAAAGAGGATATGGCAAAATCTTCTAACTGAGTTTTCACAGTGTCCGCATTTTTAAGATATTTTATTTCTGCTGCTTCGCGGCACTGTGCCAACTTGTGGCGAAGTCTTGAAGCAAACTCTATTGTACTTTCTCGTATTTCCTGTTTGCACGATATCAATCCCGTTACTAACTCGTTGTAGTTTTCAACAGGGAGGTATGTCCTACTGAGGAGATCCTCGGCTTCCCGAAAAGTTTCGGGTCTGGCTGTATCTATTAGGTCGTATGCTTCAGCTCGCAATCTTGTGGTGAATAAACTTGCAAAAGCTTCCTTTTCCTCCTCTGAGAGACAAAACATCACCTGCCTACAACATCCGATGAATGTTTGTAGTTCTTGGGAGATTTTTGGGTGTCTCTCTCCGGAAAATAAAGGAACGACCTGAGCCGTAAGCTTGATAATTTTCGTGTAATCCACCGCCATGTTTAAATTAATTGTCTCACTTTCTGAATCAGAAAAATCTTGGAATTCCAAGTTAGTTTGAGACTGGTCCGTAAAGGAGATTTGGGGTGGAGTTTTTATTTGGGCTATACGATCAGTTAGCTTAGTACTACTTTGATTTAGAAGGATTCCCTGGAAAACAAGAGAATCTGTCTTTAACTTTGCTATTTGTTTCAGCCGTTCAAGCCTTTGTTTTTCTGAGGATGCTTCGAGTTGGTCTAAAGCCAGTAGGGATATATTTCCCGTGGATTGAGCCTTTTCATGAAGTGCTTTAACTTGCTCCAATACGGTCTTTTGTTTGCCGGGTTGGAGAGCAGCAGCTGTTGAGGTTGACGCTTTGTAGACTTTGCGTTGCCTCAGATTAAGATAGGTCTCGTTATTTGACTCTTCTGAGTCCGAATTTGACATTTGTTTGGAAAAAACTTTTTGTTTGGTACGGAAATGATGCCTCCTTTTATTTTTTATTGTTTAAACAACATGCGAGTTGCTAAACGAAAATCTAAAATTTGGATTTACTGAGATAAATCTCTAGCACCATCCTACCGGCTGCGCCATTTGTTATACTTTTTCCTAACAAGTCAGAGTCAGAACTCATGAACCAACCTCAGGAGCCATGAAATTACCAACGAACATCAATTGCCAACGGGACAAGACCCTCGAGTTAAATAAAGAACGTCAAAACATTGGTCTAATTCTAGATTCGGTGCTCATACTAAAAGCACTGAATATGATTAGACCTTGTCTATTAAAAATAGAAAGGGATGGGAGGAGGATAGGAGGGTCCAGCATATTATTCGCAGCCTGCTGGGAGGCTAAAATGTTAGGCCCTTGGTGAGGCCGCTTTGTTTTTTATACTTACTTGATTTGTGGTGGATATTGTTCCTTCTTATGAAATATTCCAAACTCCGGGTTAATTTTTAAATGCTTTTATTTAACTGTGCTAATTGCGCATACTGACATAATTTTCTCACTTGCTTTACTGACATAATTTTCATAATCTACTTTGGTTTATATAGCTTATTCTACTTACTTTATTTGGCCTCATAACCGCCAGCTGGTGTCGTCATTCGCCAGTCATCGTTTTAGTTCGCAGTCATCATTTTTGTTTTTCAAACCACTGTGCCAATTGCATATATGGGTCATCAGTTCGCAGTCATCATTTTTGTTTTTCAAACCACTGTGCCAATTGCATATATGGGCTGCAGGTGTTTCATTTAAACCCATGTGTATTTGGGTCATAGTCGATTGGTTGTTTACTTTTTTGTATTCCCACAATGTCTTTTGTTTGACATGTGGGCCAATCAATCGATCTATGACTATACAACAGGAGCTGGTAAAACTTCCATCGGGCAAGAAAGTTATCGATAATCGCTGGGTGTTTAAAATTAAGCATGAAACCAGCAATGAACCAAAAAGGTACAAAGCGAGGTTAGTTGTACGAGGTTTTTCCCAGCGGCATGCGATTGATTATAAGGAAACATTTAGCCCTGTAGCTAGATTTGCATCCATTCGCTCAATTCTTGCTATTGAAGCAAGCAAAAATATGTCTTTAAAGCAGTTTGACATTAAGACAGCTTTTCTTAATGGTGACCTTCAAGATGAAGTCTATATGCAACAGCCGATTGGTTTTGAAGATAAAACGGAGCGCGTATCTATGCTGAAGAAGAGTCTCTATGGTCTTAAGCAAGCTTCAAGATGTTGGAACATAAAGTTTTCAAATTTCCTGCGTGCGTCCCAACTTGAAGCAACCAAAGCTGACCCCTGTGTGTTTGTTGGAAAGCATATTATTATGGCTATCTACATAGACGATGGCCTGATTGCAGGTGATGAAGACGAAATTAATAAGCTTATCCAGGAAATGAAAAAAAGGTTCGAGGTGAAAGTGTTTGAAGCTCGTTGTTTCTTGGGGCTGGAGATCTGTAGGCGGATAGATGGTTCGATTCTTCTTCATCAATCTGCTTATGCTGATAGAATCATAATGAAGTTTAATATGAGTGAAGCAAGTCCTGTTGCTACACCGGCTGATGGCTTAACATACAAGGATTCAACTGGTTCAGAAGAAGAACATAATTTTCCCTACAGAGAGGCGGTAGGGAGCTTAATGTATTTGGCGATTGGCAGCAGACCAGACATCTCTTTTGCTCTTGGGGTTGTTAGTCGACATCTGGAAAAGCCTAATACACAAGATGTCACCGCTGTTAAGCGTATTATACGATACGTGAAAGGAACAAGACTTCTTGGTATTCTTTTCAAATCAAATAATAAATTTACACTTAGGTGTTTCAGCGACGCAGATTATGGTGGTGATGTTGAGACAAGACGGTCTACGAGTGGTTTGGTGTTTTTACTGGGTGATTCACCGATATCATGGTCTTCACAGCGACAACAATGTGTTGCGCTTTCTACAATGGAAGCCGAATATATGGCAGGGGCAAACGCAGTGAAAGAAATTGTATGGTTGTTACGATTAATGAACGAGGTACTCGTAGAAGGATGTCAAAAACCAAATCTATACTTGGATAACCAAAGCGCCATAAAACTAGTGCGAAATCCAGAATACCACAAACGAAGCAAACATATCGATGTGAAATTCCATTTCATCAGGGAGAAGTTCGCTGAGGGTATGTTTGAGCTCAACTATATACCAACTCAAGATCAACTCGCCGATGTGTTTACTAAACCGCTGCCAAAGATGCGGTTTGAACTCCTAAGAAACAAAATCGGAATGACACACTTATAAACCTCTGTAATTTTAACAAAACTTATTGCATATAATTTTTGAATTTTGAATTTTTTGAGTATTGTTGAAAGTGGGAGTGTTAAGAGTATTCAGCAATACTAACTTGCCTTACTGTTTCTTAAATACATTACAGCATATGCATACCTACCTTTGCACTTGTACATATACATACTTTGCTATCTCTTTTGTAAGCTATTGACATCATGTCATTGTAAATGAATTGAACTCTTTGATATGAATAAATACTCACTCTAGTTTTGTACTCCACAGCGGTCGGTTGTTCTTTTTTATTGCTTATCTTAACAGGTTATCTTAACAGTAAATTCGCATAAACCCAATTGTCAAACGCAAATCCATATTATTCACTCCAAATAAACCCATTGGATTTAAACCGCATTGCGTTGTCGGGTTTAGAATTTACATCCGGATGTATTTTGGGATCGTTCGCATACTACAGGAAAATACAAATTTTTTCATACAATCCAAGTAAAGGCAGTAGGATTTTGACAAAAAAGTGTGCTTTATATATGGTATGCGAACAAACCCAATCCAATCTGTCAAAAGTAAAAGGTGAAGTAATGGAAATTATGTGTTTTATTTTTGTTACTATCTGCGGACTTGATTTACTTACAGCTAACAAATAAATATATTACGAGTCTTTACAAACCCATTGTTGCTAAAAAGACTGCGTTCTATTCCTTCTATTAACCATTTGCGTTGGCAAAGCATTTTGCTAGGTAAGTACATTTGATAGATTCTTTGAAACTCAAATGGGAATTTATTTTGTCTTTCGATTAGACGAGTCAAGATACCCAAGTGGGGCTCCAGGATCAGAGATGGCCACAATGATTTTAAAGGAGTTCAAAGATCCTAAAAAAAACACAGCAAAGTCACGCGTGGACAGTAACAGGAAGAAGCCAACCCAACCAATAGCAGCCAACAACAGTCAGTCTGCTATGAACCATATCAACATGGCCAAACCAAAAAGAGTTACACGCTCAAGCTAGTACAAGGACTATATCAACGATATATATTCATATCTTTTCGCGTTGGAAACCGAATTGTCCATTGAACCAGATCACTTAAAAGATCAAAAACAGGTCGTTCCAAAAATGCGTGCAATTCTATCTGACTGGATCAATGAAGTACGCCACCAGTTCCATCTAGTACCGGGAACGTTTCATGTGTGGCAATAATCGACAGGTACTTGCAAGCTGTGGAAACTGCCTCGCGCCAACACCTACAAATGGTTGGTGTTACGGCACTGTTTGTGGCCTCGAATTACGAAGAGCTTTTTCCAATGGCGATTGGTGATTTTATTAATATAACCTATGATACCAACACAAAGAACCAGGTTTTAGAAATCGAAATAAAGATAATGAAAGCACTTGATTTAAATTGTAATCGTTTAATAAATGAAATGAACATAATAAAGACAGAATGAAACGAGAAATATTGTTTCCTTTGTACGAGGGGGAGCACAAAAGCAGCACAACAATCTGTAGATGCTCGTTCTTCTTTTTCTTTTGCTCCTCGGGTCGTGCGGCGCCAAGAGTTGGGAAGTAGTCTTCGTTGATACAATCAGGTGCGGTGCCTTCGCGCAGTTTGTTCATCCGCAATGCCGAAGCATTTTGCTGGAAATCAGTATAATTTTGAAGTGTTTGAATATATTTTAATCATATTTGATTAAAAATGCTATACTATCAGCACTTTCAACAATTTGAAGTTTCTCACTTTGACAACTGGGTTTATTTTAAACCTGGGATCAAAATTTAAACCTGGGATCAAAATTTGACAACTGGGTTTATTTCTATTGGGTTTAAATTTAAAGAGTGAATAATATGGCCGTTAGGTTTTTCTTTTTAAGGAGGTTCTACCATCTAGCTTTAATTATTTAATTCAGTTTTTAGTTCAATAAAAGCCTCAGAGAGTTCATTGAGTTTTGTTAAAAACTTTCCGAGGGAACTATTTAAACAAGCATTACACCTCCAGAAAATGTTGTTATTTGCATTAAGAATTTCAACCAGATTTTTATTAACATTTATGCAGTCGAAATGAAAGTTATTAAAACAAATGCCACATGATATCATGCTGACATTATCAATAGATTTATCGCATTTAACACAGATTAGAGCCATTTTTAAAAATTAAAAATATTGTTTTCACTTTCTGATCAGACAAATCTTGGAATTCTAAGTCAGTTTGAGACTGTTCCGTAAAGGAGATTTGGGGTGGGGTTTTTATCTGAGCTATACGATCTGTTAATTTAGTGCTGCTTTGATTGAGAAGGATTCCCTGGAAAATCAGAGAATCTGTCTTTAACTTTGCTATTTGTTTCAGTCGTTCAAGCCTTAGTTTTTCAGAAGATGCTTCGAGTTAATCTAAAGCCAGGAGGGATATATTTCCCCTGGATTGTGCCCTTTCATGTAATGCTTTTACTTGCTCCAATACGGTCTTCTGTTTGCCGGGTTGGAGAGTAGCAGTTGTTGAGGTTGACGCTTTGTAAACTTTGTGTTGCCTCAGATTAAGGTAGGTTTCGTTTTGTAACTCCTCTGAGTCCGAATTGGACATTTGTTTGGGAAAAAGAAAATTTGTTTGGTTTGAAAATGGTGCCTCCTTAACGTTTTATTTGTTGTGTCAACATGCGAGTTGTTTAACAAAATTTAAAGTTCGGGATTTACTGAGATGAAACTCTAGCACCTTTCTACCGGCTGCGCCATTCGTTGTGTTTTCCGAACAAGCATCTTACAATCAGAACCCATAACCTTTATCTTTACTGAGACAAACCTTGGGACAGAACCCACGTGCTTTAAACAACAATTGTCTAATCGTTGGTACGATGCTCATACTAAGAGCACCGACCTTCATTAACATTTGTCTACTATGATGATAAAAAAGGGATGAAAAATTGATAGGGGTTGTCCAGCATATTTTACTCAGCCTACTAGGAGGCTAAAATGTAAGGCCCTTAAAAAGCCGATTTGTTTTTCATACTTACTCGGTGGCTAGATCCTGGTTCTTCTTGTAGTAATAAAACGAAATCGTGACATAAAGATTTTTAATTTTATTGTATTTCGTCACTCCACTTCGCTCAGCTTATCTGACACTTAACTGACATAATTTTTACAACCTACTTTTGTTTTTATAGCTTATTCTAAAACTTAACTTACGAAACTGCATTTGGCCTCATAACCGCCTGCTGGTGTCATCGTTTACCATAGTCATCGTTTTTGTTTATGAACCACTGTGCCAATTGCATATTTGTTTCCGCGTATGCTTTAAGAGTTTGTTTTCATTTAACCCAATGTGCATTTAGGTAACAGTCAATTGATTGTTTACTTTTTTTTTGTAGATACCCGCAATGTCTTTTGTTTGACATGCGGGTCAATCAATTTGACTATACAACAATGCGGAAACTAAGTTTACTGACTTACCTTTTGACATTGTATATACATATAAACTATAGTAGAATTGTGTAGACTTTTTTACTGGTGGCGCACCACCAGCCCTAAAAACGAACTAACAAGTTCCACATGAAATTTATTAGATACAAAAAGAAAAAGAATATTTGTGGATGTTAAGATTTTTGCTCTTTGAAATTCAATTTGTAAACATTGAGTTCTCTTTTTGAACTGCTGTACACTTAAGCAAAGATGAAACCGTAGATAATGAATGTATGTGTATGGTTAGGCAGACAGCACGATATGGATCGAGTAATGATAAAAGGAAAATATAAGCACAAAGCAAAGAGGAAACCGTAGATCTGGTTAAAAGTTTGCATGTATTATATGGTATGGTTAGGATAGGACGATATGGATCGAGTAGTGAGAAAAGCAAAATATACATTTTTCAAGGAAAGGAGAACTGACCTTCCTTGTTTTGCTTGAGGCTTTTCCTTATGTGGGTAGTGGGTTAGTATGGTAGGTGTATATTTTAGCAATAGGGGTAGGTAAGTTATATTGCATTTGCATTGATGTAAGTTTTGGTGCCAGTGTTTGGTTCCTTATGGTATTTTTGTTCATTTCATAAAGCTCTATGTATTTAATATACTAATAAGTAAATTTTGGCGCTTAAAAGTAGGAAGGTGTTATTTTCGGTAGTAACAATTTATTATAATTGAATAGAAGTCATTGAGTTCAGAAGTAATCTGTATCACTCTGATTATTTGATTAACATTTCCAAAGTTATTTCATGTTGTAAAACAGTGAAGTGAAGTGAAGTGAAAACTATTTGATATTTTCAGTGCTCATTAAAGCAGAAAAATCAAAGCAAATATACACTTGGACAAGAAACAAAATAGTGATATTTGGTACAGTGTAAAGTTTCCAGCTTTTACTAAGAAGTGAAGTGATCCTGATCTTGATATAGGGGGTATAAATAAAAGGAGAGGAAAGGAGATGATGGGAATTTGGACGGGATATGGGAAGGAAACGGAAGGTAGGAAAAAGATATGGAAGGTAGGATGAGGATATGGTTAGGAAACAGAACCAACACAGGGAACAGGAAGGTAGGTATTTAGGAAGGGAAAGGAAAATGAAGAGAAGAGAAAAAGATGGGAAGGATGGGAAGGGAAAGAATGCTGCTACTCGGAGGCCTGGCACGCTCGCGAGGCACGGCTTAGCTCGCCGGATATGGGGGGGTCTTGCCTCCTCGTAGAGCTGAACCTTATATCAAAACATAAATCGTGCCAACAAAAAAAGTTTACCACCACCACAAAATTACATCACCTCACCCTAGGTACTAACGTTGGAGCTTAGTGCGGCCTTTTCCCACCCCACCTGGGATCCCGTCGGCCAACGATGGTGGGATCCCCCTTACGCGAATGGGCTGTCAGGCACCACTCACCATAGCCACATCGTCACCGTCACAACCCCCCTGAAATTTTAAAATTACGCTTCCATTAGGCTTAGCTCAGGCCCATTAAAAATCGGTCATTTTTATTGTAGGCGTGATGCACAAAATATCGTTTATTTGAAACTTTACCCTACATTAAAACATAAGAAAAATAACGAAAATAACAACAAAAGGTAAGAATGAAACAAATTATATCATAAAAAAAAAGGAACGACTTTACTAACAAACTCAAATCTAAAAGAGAATTGTAATTTTGTTATTTGGAGAAATCTTTCTTCTTAATTTTTTATGGGGACGTAGTGGTTCACGACCAGGTTATTCGTCCTTTACCTGGGTGCTCAAGGGCATTCACTTTCGCCAGCCCGCTCTACTTTAACTCTTACCTAATTAGAGCTCTAAGAAGGGGGTCCAATCGGACTATACCAAACTCAACCACAGGTGGAGGAACTAACAACCCTGTCCTCGTTCGCCTTTTCGACCCGAAAACAAATTCAGAAGTTTCTTTTACCAAAATAAAGAACAAAAAGAAAAACTCAATATATCAAGGAACTTAACACTAATAAAAAAAAACTAAACTACAATAAAATAAAAAAATAAAATAATCAAAAATAAAAAAAAATCACGCCTATTTATTATAAAAAAAAATTCGCAGCTCTGCTGATTCTCGCTGGCGGTCCGCCAGCCACTTTAACTTATGGGGCTCCGCCCCCTGTATGTCTTCTGCCGCAACGTTTCGTGTGCTTCGACACCTTTTTATTATTATTGGCCTTAATTATTCCACGGTTGCAGAGTTCGTGTGGCTTATTATTATTGCTTCAACTGTTTCGCTTAATTCTATATATATGTATATATGTGCAGTACAAGTGCTCGAAAATTTCAATATGGGCTTATGGGTGCGAATTACTTGTGGGGTCCGGAGATTCCCACGGACCCAAATGGTGATTTTGACGACGTAATTTAACTGCTTCTTCGGCAATACTTTGTCGTCTCAATGTACAGCCAGTGGTATGTCTTGCCAGGTACCTCTACTTAGCCGCCAGCGAATTTCCCTACAACTGAACAAAAAAACACAATTTACACCTATACTACACTATATCAACTACATTTACGGCACAGATTTAACACAATTCCAGACACTTACCCGTGGATAAAATATTTTACTCTTGGGTCTTGGGTGTCTTTGCAAATGCAACTATTACTGTCCACTGAGTTTTTTTCCTCTTTTTTTTTTTTGATTTTTTTACTACGCTGCTACAAAAAAACACATTATTAAATTTACTTAACATGACAAAAAAAACTACAGACTCTACGCACTTTACATCCAATTGGTTAGTCAAACGCGACACACACTCTTTAAAGTTCAACTTTGAATATTCCCGTGGTCTTCTAAAATTTTCATTCGACCCACAAACGGACTCGTTGCGGTTACACAGTTTGACCAATGCAACTTTTGGCCGTTGTAACCGTTCGCCCAGTTACTTGGTCATCGACCCTATTTACCACGTGACATTGAAAATCAAATTAAATTCAAACATTTAACGACACTTAACACATACCCAAACCTTTCCAAATCTCACAACTGATGTCTTTCCAACGCTCCACCTTATCCGGTTTTCCATTAATCAGTTGTGGAATACAATCCACACTGACATTTCGCCAAATTTTACTTTTAAGACATCTAAAATTGCCGGATAGCGTGGTCGGATGCATGTGCATGGAAAGCAACCTCAAAAACCAACAAAAAAACCCAAAAATCATAAGCATGAGACAATCATCGTAACAAACCACGCTCAGATTTACACCAAAAAAACATTCGCCCAAAGTTCTCAGAAACAAACAAACAGGCAACCAAAACAAACATTCACACACCCAACGCTACAAACATTCCCAGGTAAGTACCATTCCTTTTTAATTTCTTTTATTCGAGGGTGGCTGGTGCAAACCGCCTTCTACTCTATCACCTTAAGTGACGGAGCGAAGGAGAACTTGCAGCAACCAACCCCCGTGGCCAGTGGTACCGCTGCACCTCCCTTGATCCTCAGCTCACAGCTGATCAAGAAGAGGTCAACAACCCTGGTCGCGTAATTCAGCCAAAGAGCCTGTAACACTCTTTTTATTTAGGCGCTTCTACCTGTCCACTAACAACACAACACAACTACAACCGAACACCAAAAGGATCTCACGTTAGTAAGGTACCCAAAAGGAAATACTCTAACTCTTTTTTTTTTGTCGTAGGTACCTGTACCTACGTTTCACCACAGGCAATCAGAACATCACTCATCTACACTCCAAATATACAGCATCAACTATTCAAAAACACGACCTCAGAATCAAAACACACCTCATCCATACAACATTCATTCTGAAGGAACACTCCTCCAAGCAACTTTCATCCAAAGCAAAAAACATTCATCCATAGACATCCTTACAGAAACCTTCATCCGCAGACAACCCTAGGACGACATCAATACAAATAAATAGAACAATGGACAAAACAACAAGGACAACAAACTACGAGAAACTAAAGCAAAACACGGTAAGCATAAGGTTTATACGTTTTCTGTTTTATTCTGAATCCAAAATATTTTCCTTTTCAGGTGCCTGCAACAAAACACCTGACTTGGGAGTAGCTAGACTCGCCAAGGTAGGTGAGAAGGAGGGACATAAACAAAAAAAACAAATGATTATGGACTACATGGACACTGGACAACACTAACGTGGGGAAGAACCCAAAAAAAAACAAAACGCCGGGCAATAAGGATTAGCTATGTACAAATTTCCTTTTTGCAACCAACCGCTGTTTTACATTTTCTTTTTTCCTATTTAGGTTTATTGAACCCTGGTGTTGGTGGTTATTTACAATGGGTTCTTTTCGGTATCAACGACCTGCAGTTGCAGTTATCACCTATCGCCTATCGGTCCTGGTTCGTTGTGCTTTTCAGGGATTTATACTGGAATTACCGTGAGTTTGAAATCGTAGATTTTAAGTTGATATAACTTCTGATTACTACTGGCTATATATATACATTGAGTTATGGTGATATTTATTTTTGAATACTTACATATATATAAACATCAAAGCATGCATTAATATAACAAAAAAAATCTTACAAACAAATAAGGATATAGAATGGAAACACGAATATCACAGATTTTAACATATAATATACATAAATAAATAAATAACATAAATCTTTGATATTGCGTGTTAACCTAAACCTAATATACTTACTAGCTAATATCACCATAAAATAAATACTTAGTCTAAGGTCGTAAATATCACATATGCTAACAATACTTAAATACTAGATCAATAAACTATATACTCAAGACTAGGTTTAATAAATACTTACTAACTACTCTATAGGTGTAAATAAAAATATAAATATATAAATACTCTGTAACGGACTCAATAATTTAACATAGATATATATATAGATTATTTGGACAGACTGAATAAGTAAACATATAAGTGTAAATAGTATAAATATCTGGAAGGACTAAATAAATTAACATATATATAGGTAAATAATATGTCTCTGGACGGACTGAAATAAATTAACATAAATAGTATAAATATAGATATCTCTTAACGGACGAGAATAAATTAACATAGATAGGTAAATAGTATAATTATATATATCTCTAAACAAACTAAAATAAATTAACATAGATATACATATACATACATGAATACTTATTATATACATATATAGCCATTTGTCTCCCTGCCTGAGTATTAAGGTCCATTGCACCTAAGAGATTAGAGACGGTTTCTATTGCACTACCCTTCTTTCGCATGTCTCATTCGTGATGTATATTATCACAGGTGTTGTTTGATTTTATATGACTGGGTCAATATCACAGATGTTTTGTGTATAGTGACTGGTCCTATCACAGGTGGTAATTATATTGCATGCTACATTAAAATATCACAGAAGGGAGTCGTTATCGTGACGTTGTATCACAGGTTGTATTTAAAGCTTTTTCATAGAAAATTTAATCGTGATGTCGTATCACAGATTGTTTTTAAAGCTTTTGCATCGAAAATTTAATCGTGATGTCGTATCACAGATAGAAAATTTTTGTTAATCGTGATTAGATCTTGTATCACAGATTGTTTTTAAAGTTTATTGTCAAATTATATTGCACCGAAGTATTTTGAAGTCCTGAATGTGATAGAATGATCTTATCACAGATATGTTCCGGTCTTATGGTTTAACATTGCCGCTAATATTGCACATTACTGTTTGAGGTCTTTCGCATGAAAAACCCCTAACGGTTTACCATTTAGGTTTTCGAGCTCATACATACATTTACCTACGGGCTTAACGATGCGACATTTAGTAAACTTAGGACACAATTTTGCGTTGAGGTACTTTGATGAGTCGCTCAAAATAAAATTTCTGCGATAAACCTCCTGACCCGGCTGGTACCTAACATCTCGTGCTCTGACATTGTATGCTTTTGCGCTTTTTTCATTAGATTCTAATATGGAATCTCGAACCTTTTCATGAATACATCGCAACTTGCTGTGCCTCGGTAGAGTCACCAACTCACCGTCTTCTAGCGCAGTCAGTTTTCGAGCCAGTTCATAGCTACTGCCGTGAGTCATCATATTAGTTCCAAAGAGAGCAAAATACGGTGACACACCGGCAGCTGAATGAACTGAGCTCCTAAGCGCTACCGCCATTTCATGGAGATGAACATCCCAATCACGCTGGTCGTCTTTAATGTAGGACCGTATCGCTGCGAGTAACGTTCGGTTGACTCTTTCCGAAGCATTCGACTGCGGAGAATAATTAGCCGTCTTAAAATGGCGAATTCCATACTTCTTTAGAAAGTTTTGGAACTCTTTCCCAACAAATTGTTTCCCGTTATCAGAGTGAATGATTTCGGGCACTCCAAATGTATTCAGTACTTCCTTTTGCAAATAATTAATTATGCTTACGGCATTTGCAACCTTAAGTGCTTTCAAAAACACAAACTTAGAAAAATGATCTAGGACAACAAAAATGTGGACATTTCCTGTTTTGGATCTGGGGTAAGGTCCAAGGAAATCAACATAAAGTTTTTGAAAAGGACGATCGGTGGTATAACTATTAGTTATGGGTGGACGTTGTACTTGATTCGAAGACTTACACTGTTTACAAATACTACAATTAGACACATATTGACGTATTTGTACGGTCATGTTGGGCCAATAAAAGTATTGTCGGATACGGTCTAAAGTCTTGGCGATTCCTCCATGAGCCGCTTGAGGTGGCTCATGAGCTTGAACAATGATTTCGTTTGTAAGACCCGATGGTATCCATAATAACCATGAGTGTTCTCTGGTGTATTCTTCGTTAGTGCACCTAGGTAACGCTCTCTTATAAACAAAATTGTCTTCGACTTTTAGATCAGGTAACTGGTCTTTGTTTTCTTCAATTGTTTTTATCAGGTTAGTGTACTCTTCTTCTAAGAATTGTTCGGAGTCGAGGTAAACTAATGGTACAACTTCTTTCAGCTCTAAACACTCTAAGTGTGCACGAGAAAGTGTGTCTGGCACGACGTTAAGGGTTCCTTTTATGTGCTCTATATCGAAAGCATAGGATTGCAACTCTAGACTCCACCTGGCCAAACGATCGTTGAGGTCTTTCATTGTCATCAGCCATTTAAGGCTGGAATGGTCTGTGATGATAGTGAAATCCATGCCTTCGACATAGGGCCTGAACTTCTTGACAGCCATGACCGCAGCCATACACTCTTTCTCGGTCACACTATAGTTTCGCTGGCAAAAGTTAAGCTTTTGCGAGAAGTAAGATATCGGACATTCCTCATCTTCACTCTTCTTTTGAAACAGGACAGCACCTATACCGGACTCGGACGCATCACACTGAACATAAAAACGTTTTGTGAAGTCTGGGTGAGTCAAGACCGGAGCAGTTGTCAACGCTTTCTTCAAGCCTTCAAACGCAGCTAAAGCTGCCTCTGTCATTTCGAATTTCGCGTTTTTCTTGAGGGTGTCTGTTAATGGGGCTGTTAGGGTAGAAAAATCTTTAATGAAACGTCGATACCAACCTGCCAGTCCAAGTAGCCGACGTACCTGTCTCGGATTTTTCGGTAGAGGGAAGTCAACAACTGCCTCGACCTTAGCCGGGTCCGTTTTTAACTTTCCGCCACCTACTATGAACCCTAGATATTTAAGTTCCTTGAAGCAGAACTTCGATTTCTTCAGGTTTATCGTAAGGTTGGCTTTCCTGAGGCATTCAGCCACTTGTCCCAGCAAGTCGATATGGGTCTCGAAATCCGGTGCAATGATGAGCAAATCGTCAAGGTACACGAAGACACGGTCCCTGAGTCGTGCAGGAATAACCTTGTCCATTAGACGACATAACCTCTGAGCTGCATTACACAACCCAAAGGGCATGACCGTAAACTGGTACAAGGGTCTCCCCGGAACCGCAAACGCAGTCTTTTCTCTACTGTTTTTCTCCAGCGGTATTTGCCAGAAAGCCTCCTTCAAGTCAACACTACTTATGAAGTATGTATCAGGAAGTCGACTGAGGAGTCTTTCTATATGAGGCAGTGGATTGGCGTCCTTTTTCGTCACCGCGTTGACTCTTCGAGCATCTAGGCAAAACCGGTATTTTACGGCGTTGTTTTCACCTAGCTTCTTGACGAGTGCAACGGGTGAACACCAAGGACTCTCACTCTCCTCAATCACACCGAGATTCAGCATTCGGTCGATTTCCTGATACAGCACGGCTTGTACCGCTGGTGAAACAGGGTAGTGACGCTGCTTAACAGGATCTGCCTCTCCGGTATCTATCGAATGCTCCATCAAAGACGTTTTTCCAAGACCGTGACGCTCATAATCCAGAAATTTCGCCCTAACAGCTTCCAATTTCGATTTTTGTTCGAAAGACAGAAGGTGCGCGTTGGACAAATCTGCCGGGTCTTGAATGAGTGAGACTTCACTCACCACACTTGGCGCGATCTGGAACGCCTTCCAAAAATCGATACCAAGATATAACTCTTGCTCCAGGTTAGGTACAACATAAAATTTTATCAACTCTTTTCTGCCTTTAAACTCAACCTCTGCGTCTACTCTTCCAATGATCTTTGGGACCGTTGACGCATGACGCTGTATAGGGAGCTTACAATCCTCAATAAACCTTTGGCAGTTCTTTCCGAGAATGCTGATACTCGCACCGCTATCTAACAATCCTAAAATCTGTTTCTTGGCTATCGTTACTTTAGCATATGGCCTAGGATCATTATCACTGACTACCACGGTTGTTAAAATGTTTTTCCTAACTTGTTTTCTTACTCTATATCTTTCCCTAGTTTTAAGTATCCTTTTTGAAAGTTCTCCTGATTTCGTCCCGAAAATCCTTTCTCTAGCTTTATAGTACTCTCTTATTCTTTGGTGCAATGGCTTAATCTCCACTCTTTTTATGTTGTTATTCAGTTTGGCGTTCTCAGGTCTCTTTAAAATTCTTACTGCTTGCTTTTGTGGCGTATGACATCGGGGTTCTGTTACATGGTTTGGGTCGAACGTGACTCCCCCGCAAATGTCACGTTCTTCGACCGGTTTTCCGAGCTGCAAACTGGACACTTGGGGGTTATCACATTCGACTTCCCACACCTATAACAGAAAATGTTATGCGCCTCTGCACAGTCCTGGTATAAGTGACCAGGCAATCTGCAGTTCCAGCAAGTCACATTTTTAGGGTCATTCCCTACACGACCTACCCTAGGGCGCGCACCCGTGTGTTGGAACGCCGCTACTTCTTCCTCGCAGTACTCTGGTTCATCGTACTCGACTTCGTGAACCGCAAACTTCTTTTGGGGCCTATTTTGCATGAAACCTTCAGTTTCCCTGACAGGAAAAGCGTATTCAGCTTCCTTGCACGCCACTCTCAACTGATCCAAGGAGTATATGTTTTGTGGGTAGACCAGCTGCGTGACCCGCTCGCTCAAATTCTTCTTTAAAATCCGTACCAACTCGTCCTCTGGGATCTGCATCCTGAGCTGAGATCTCAGTTTGTTTACGGAGGCGAAGAACTCGTCGCTCGACTCCCAGGTGCTTTGCCTGCGATCCATGATCTCACGCACAATATCGAAATCCGATTTCGAATTCCGAAATTGCCGTGAGATGGCGTTTTTCAACGTCGGCCAATCCGGCCGACCTTTGGACCGCTGGTATTGCCAAAACCAATCGTAGGCAGCACCCGAGAGGAGGAGATGAAAATCTCGCAAGACCTCAGCCCAAGAGCAATCATGCTGGCACTGCAGAGATTCCACCTTAAAGATGAAATCCTCCACCGTAAGTTCCTCAGGCTTGCCGGTAAATTTAATTCCCCACTTATCGATTCTGAGGGGTTTGAATCGGCCGCTTCCGTACGCACCGTACGCTGCCTGTGGACGGAATCCCGATGGAGGATTTCTCTGGAACTCGAACCGTTGTTGCACGAAGTTAGCTTGGTACGTTTCATATTCTGACATCGGAGCTGGGTTTGCCGCTGGTTGGGTCACTGGAACGAACGTCCTAGACGACGGGTTCAGTTGAGAGTGACCGCTATTATAGGTGTTGGTATTGATGTTGTTATTATTATTGCGGGTGGGACGAATTTCCTGCCTGACCTCGGGAGGAGTCTGCCCTTGCAACATGGTTGCGGTGAATCGGTTTAGCAACTCAGTAAACCTATCATCCAATGATTTGGCCAACTGCTCTTTCAACTCGCGAGCGAGTGACTCGTGTGCCGACTCTACCGCGCAGCTAATAGCCGAACTCACTTCCGCTGAAATCGTTCCCCTGCTTCCGCACTCGTTATTTTCATCTAATCTACTTTCCTCAGTCCTAAATTCACTTCTAATACCTTTATTTTTTCTTACAGCACCCTTAGAAGCTGCCCCTGCACCGCTCACCGGACTGTAAATCGGCGGCTCCAAGGAAGTGTCGCTGAATTCGCGACCTATATCAACTAAAGGAGGGGGCACCGAAAAATCCACGTGCTCTTGAATTTCCTCCGGACCGGCATTAGAAGGAGGTAGCTTGGAAGCAGGAGAACGTCCACCAAACGACATTGTTTTGGCCTTTGCAACTGATCGGGTAACTATTCCACTTTTTTCTTCTACTCTATATGGGCTAAACCTTTTATCTTCTTTTCTCTTATTCATGCCAGGAATCTAACGCTCACCGACTAACACCTAAGGACCAATAGTGACAAGTAAAAACGGATTTGAGAGAAAAAAAACAACAAAACTATTTGACAATTTCGAAAACTAAAATACTAATTTGAACTAGGAACTAACAATATTCTAATACAACACTAAAAAAAAACTACTAACTAATCCCTATGATCAAAAGAAAAAAACTAATCTAAACTATTCAAAAAAAAACAAAGACTATCCTAAAACCTATGCAAGAAAACCTAAAAAAAACAATAAGAAAACAAATGTATCAAAAATAAAAAAAAAACGTAAATACGAAACTTAACAATAGAAAAAAAAACAAAATGATCAAACAAAACAACCTGTTTTTTTTTTTTTTTTTTCAATTTTATATGTTTGTATTGTATAGATGTTATGTATTTAATGTGCTATTGTATGTATATATCATGTATTATTTGTATAATTATCTATTTGTGACTGTAAATTGTATGATTTGTATATTTTATGCATGTAATGTGGGGGTTGTTGTGTGACTTTTTTCAGTGGCTTATGGTGATACTTTTTCGACGTGGAGGTAACACCTGACAGCTTTAATTTTTCAACTATTGATCTCTTTTAACTAGTGTGAGGTGAAATGAAACGTTTTAGACAACAAAGATACATTTTACTTCGGAAGGATATTGTTGTCATCTTCAGTCTCAACATCTTCGTCGCTAGTGATTTGGCTTGCTAAAGAGCTATCCAAATCACGACTTACGAAGTGTTGACACCTAGGATGACAACGTTTTAAGGATTGATTTGGAAGGGGATTGCTTATACTGATGAAACCCGAATTCAGATCGCTGTTCATATGGTTCGTCATGGACCTTCCATTTGAAGACATATCTGAATTCCGATCTCACAGTACAAACAACAACATAAAAACATATGGAATAGCAACAACGTAACACCCGTCGCAAATGTTCTGGCATGCTAAAAAGCTCTCCAGAACATGACTTACGGTTCGTTACGTCACTGCTAGGGAAATGGGAATTTAACGAACAAAAACAAAAACTAGGACAACACGTCTGGGCGCCATTTGATATAAGGGGGTATAAATAAAGGGAGAGGAAAGGAGATGATGGGAATTTGGACGGGATATGGGAAGGAAACGGAAGGTAGGAAAAAGATATGGAAGGTAGGATGAGGATATGGTTAGGAAACAGAACCAACACAGGGAACAGGAAGGTAGGTATTTAGGAAGGGAAAGGAGAATGAAGAGAAGAGAAAAAGATGGGAAGGATGGGAAGGGAAAGAATGCTGCTACTCGGAGGCCTGGCACGCGCACGCTCGCGAGGCACGGCTTACCTCGCCGGATATGGGGGGGTCTTGCCTCCTCGTAGAGCTGAACCTTATATCAAAACATAAATCGTGCCAACAAAAAAAGTTTACCACCACCACAAAAATTACATCACCTCACCCTAGGCACTAACGTTGGAGTTTAGTGCGGCCTTTTCCCACCCCACCTGGGATCCCGTCGGCCAACGATGGTGGGATCCCCCTTACGCGAATGGGCTGTCAGGCACCACTCACCATAGCCACATCGTCACCGTCACAACCCCCCTGAAATTTTAAAATTACGCCTCCATTAGGCTTAGCTCAGGCCCATTAAAAATCGGTCATTTTTATTGTAGGCGTGATGCACAAAATATCGTTTATTTGAAACTTTACCCTACATTAAAACATAAGAAAAATAACGAAAATAACAACAAAAGGTAAGAATGAAACAAATTATATCATAAAAAAAAAGGAACGACTTTACTAACAAACTCAAATCTAAAAGAGAATTGTAATTTTGTTATTTGGAGAAATCTTTCTTCTTAATTTTTTATGGGGACGTAGTGGTTCACGACCAGGTTATTCGTCCTTTACCTGGGTGCTCAAGGGCATTCACTTTCGCCAGCCCGCTCTACTTTAACTCTTACCTAATTAGAGCTCTAAGAAGGGGGTCCAATCGGACTATACCAAACTCAACCACAGGTGGAGGAACTAACAACCCTGTCCTCGTTCGCCTTTTCGACCCGAAAACAAATTCAGAAGTTTCTTTTACCAAAATAAAGAACAAAAAGAAAAACTCAATATATCAAGGAACTTAACACTAATAAAAAAAAACTAAACTACAATAAAATACAAAAAAAAAAATAATCAAAAATAAAAAAAAATCACGCCTATTTATTATAAAAAAAAATTCGCAGCTCTGCTGATTCTCGCTGGCGGTCCGCCAGCCACTTTAACTTATGGGGCTCCGCCCCCTGTATGTCTTCTGCCGCAACGTTTCGTGTGCTTCGACACCTTTTTATTATTATTGGCCTTAATTATTCCACGGTTGCAGAGTTCGTGTGGCTTATTATTATTGCTTCAACTGTTTCGCTTAATTCTATATGTATATGTATATATGTGCAGTACAAGTGCTCGAAAATTTCAATATGGGCTTATGGGTGCGAATTACTTGTGGGATCCGGAGATTCCCACGGACCCAAATGGTGATTTTGACGACGTAATTTAACTGCTTCTTCGGCAATACTTTGTCGTCTCAATGTACAGCCAGTGGTATGTCTTGCCAGGTACCTCTACTTAGCCGCCAGCGAATTTCCCTACAACTGAACAAAAAAACACAATTTACACCTATACTACACTATATCAACTACATTTACGGCACAGATTTAACACAATTCCAGACACTTACCCGTGGATAAAATATTTTACTCTTGGGTCTTGGGTGTCTTTGCAAATGCAACTATGTTGTATACTGTCCACTGAGTTTTTTTTCTTCTTTTTTTTTTTTGATTTTTTTATTACGCTGCTACAAAAAAACACATTATTAAATTTACTTAACATGACAAAAAAAAACTACAGACTCTACGCACTTTACATCCAATTGGTTAGTCAAACGCGACACACACTCTTTAAAGTTCAACTTTGAATATTCCCGTGGTCTTCAAAAATTTTCATTCGACCCACAAACGGACTCGTTGCGGTTACACAGTTTGACCAATGCAACTTTTGGCCGTTGTAACCGTTCGCCCAGTTACTTGGTCATCGACCCTATTTACCACTTGACATTGAAAATCAAATTAAATTCAAACATTTAACGACACTTAACACATACCCAAACCTTTCCAAATCTCACAACCGATGTCTTTCCAACGCTACACCTTATCCGGTTTTCCATTAATCAGTTGTGGAATTCTAGTTTAGTTTAGTTTAGTTTATTTAACATCAATCAGAGATACAAACATCTTCTTATAGACTAACGAACTAAGTATGCGAGAGAATAATATACATACAGGCAAAAAAACAATATAAATATAGCAACGTGTTATATATGTACATTCTATAATCAACTTAAAAAATGCAGTAATAGCATGCGTTTAAGATTTAGTCTACTGTTATGAAAGTTGATATCAATAAAAAGGGAAATGCTATTCGTTTCTCTTACACAGCGAGATATCGGCTCATTACGCGCATAATTAACCCTATGTTCATTTTCCCGTAATAAAGGACGGCTTCTCAGCAGCCTGTATGGAACATAGAGATTAAGTAAGGACAAGAGAAAGGGACACTTAATATGATGCGACAAAATATCGAAGGTAAACATTACAGAAAAGATTTTACGTCTGTTTTCAAGAGACTGAGTACCGATAAGTTGACATCTTGTAGAATAGGGTGGCATTTCGATGTTCCAACCTAGTTTCCAAACTACATACCTCGTAAATTTTCTTTGTACACGTTCAATTCTAAAGGAATGAATCATGTAACAGGGATTCCAAATTACAGTGCAGCATTCTAAAATGGATCTAACATAAGCA
The DNA here is from genome assembly GCA_949752695.1 of Melanostoma scalare. Lineage (NCBI taxonomy): Eukaryota > Metazoa > Arthropoda > Insecta > Diptera > Syrphidae > Melanostoma > Melanostoma scalare. The sequence goes on along the minus strand of OX456986.1, from coordinate 117,072,613 downwards.
GAATAAAGTGATTTAAGCGTGTATGGATCTTTAAAGTCCGTTGAATTGCGTTTGACAAACCCCAGCATTTAATTAGCTTTAGCAACAATATTTATTTATTTATTTATTTATTTATTTATTTATTATCCATCTATCGAGTTCATAACTCTTCTAGACTTAACAATATTTACATAAACTATATAGAGAAAAGTAAGAGCAAATATTAAATAATAAGTAGCAAAAAAAATTTACATATGTAAATATATATACAAACATGCTACGATACTAGACTCAAAACAATAGTTTTGAAAACATCTCTGCTTAAATATAAGTCTATATTTTGATAAACGATATTAAATTCATGACTAGAACGTGAAATCGGATCTGATCTACCGTAGTTTGTATAAGATCGGGGAACAAAAAACAGAATCGGCCTCGTCCTCAACTGTCTTGAAGGAGCATATAAAGAAAAAAAAAGAGAGAAGTTTAGGACAATCAATTCGATTACAGAGAACATCTCTAGCAAACATAACTAAATAATACTTCCTCCTAGCTTCGAGAGTCTTTAAATCTATTAACATACATCTTGCTTAGGTAAAATATTATCAACCCAATTTAGTTTACGCAAAGCGTACCTCGAAACTTTCTTTTGAACGGATTCAATACGATTTATACCCACCCTATACAATGGACACCATATACAACATGCATACTCAAGAAGTGATCTCACAAGTGAAATATATAAAGATTTAATCGTGTAAGGATCCAGAAATTGTTTTGAGTTTCGCATGATGAATCCAACTAATTTATTAGCCTTAGAAATAACGTAGTCCAGATGCAAGTTAAAGGATAGCTTTGAATCGAAAATAACGCCTAGGTCTTTTTGTCTATCCACTGATTCAAGTTGAATGTCAGAAATGACGTATGAATGATCTATAACATTAGGTGACCTGGTAAAGGTTATGCTCTTACACTTTGCTATATTTAAAAATAATCGATTTTTAACACACCAAGCTGACACTTCATCTATATCACGTTGAAGTCGATAACAATCCAATTCACACTTAATTGGCCTAAAAATCTTAAGATCATCTGCAAAAAGCAAACATTCCGAATATCGAATTCTTGGTGGTAGATCGTTTATAAATAATATAAAGAGGAGAGGTCCTAAATGACTCCCTTGAGGAACACCTGAGTGATTAAAAATTTCTTTTGAAACAACCGTTCCAATTTTTACATATTGTTTACGATTGGTTAAGTAATTTTCAAACCATATAAGTAGGCTAGAGTGAAAACCTAACAATTTCAGTTTTTTTAGCAGAATATCGTGTTGAACTCTATCAAACGCTTTGGAGAAATCTGTATAGATAGCGTCAACTTGATTTCCACGTTCGATACCTCTAATGCAGAAGTTAGAAAACAAGGCTAGATTAGTCACTGTTGACCTACCACTAACAAAACCATGTTGATCTACTGATATACTTGAACTAACCTCATCATAAAGACATTTCTTCACAATCGCTTCAAAAACTTTCGGTATCAACTTCAGTTTTGAAATGGGTCTGTAATTAGTAACCTCTTGTTTTGAACCTGATTTATAAATTGGACTTATCATCGACAATTTCCAGTCATCTAAAAAGTTGCCAGTGGAAAGCGATAAGTTGAAAATTTTAGCAAGTGGAGCTGCAAGACTTAAAGAACACTTCTTAAGTAAAGCTGAGCAAAAATTATCAGGGGTTAGTTTGAAATCAGACTTCAGAGATGAAAGCTGAATCAAAACCTGGTCCACTGACAAAGTTAGGCTTCCAAGATTAGTTAGTGTTTCACCACTTTGAATTTCGTGCGAATGAGGAACGGGATCTAGAACAAAGTTGGACTGAAAATAAGACGCAAACATATCACATATAACTTCCTCACTATTGGATGACTGATCAAGGTAATTCATGCAAGTTGGAATCCCATATGACTTACGTTTTGAATTAACAAATTTCCAAAAGGCTCGAGAATCACTTTTAATATTATTCTCAATATTACGCATATAGCTTTTATATACAGATTTTTTCGCAGACTCATATTCTTTTCTATATCGTATATATCGAAGGTGCAAACTAGGATCTCTTCTGTAATTTTTATGTGCCTTAGAAAGTTTATTTTTAAGGTTACGTAATCTATTATTGAACCAGACAGGCTTATTTTTATGTTTTCTCTCTTTAAATGGAATAAACAAATTATATGCTTCCTCAATAACAGCAGTGAAAGAATCGTAACACTCCTTTAAGTTACGAGAACGAAGAGCTTCATCCCAATCGATGGCGTTAAAAAAATTATTCAATTCATCATAATTAGCTTTGCTGAAATCCCGAACAGAGTAAAACTCACGTTTATCAAAATTTAGCTTATCGAAATTTAAGAATTTTAAATCAAATTGCAAGGCAAAATGATGCTTTCTATTTTCAAAAATTGGAGTTTCTGACTTAACTAATTAACTGTACACACGCATAGAACTAGGCCCTAACATATTAAAGACTTTAAGGATGTTATTGATATGCATCTGATAAATACTCATATTAGAGTCAGGTGGAATATAAGTTAATTTTATTTCTCTAGGTTTTTCATAAAAAAAACAATTCTTTTTATTTTCTTTTAAATTTTATTATTTATTTGGACAGCGTTTCCGCGTCTGAATATGAATGAGCAACTAATGACAAACATGATTATAATTTGATTTCTTAAATACTAATATTTTGTTGACCTCAGCGATTACATTTCGTTACCTTAATTCTTATGAAAATTATTTGGAGCAGAACCATTTCCCCGAAATCTGTCTGCACTGTATGTTGAATGGGAACATCGGTCAGCAAAAAGTATCTGTTTCTGTATGTTGAATGGGCACATCGCATCGGTCAGCAAAAAGTATCTGTTTGGGAATTCGATTAACAAACGTTAACTCTTCCCCTCTTAAGATTAAACGTCCTCGTTGTTAGAAAGGTATGAAAGGTTGTAGATCCTAGGCTGTTCTAAGATGGAATTCGTAGAATTCGTCGGTTTTGCTTCACAAGGAACAAACAGAGGTGGTGTTAGCTCTTTTTCTATAACTTTTTCTGTTTTCCGCCGTGTAATTACTAACGCAATTATGATGAGAAGTAAGATCACGAAAAAGGAGTAATTTATGTATTGATATCTTTCCTTTTCGATCTGGATTTTATTGATATGCTTCTATGCTTGTTGTTTATGTGAAGTTCTTTCATAAGTTGTAAGGAAAGGATTTCCTCTATTTCGTCTTCTTTGGAAACTAGGTGAAGTAGTGGTGGCATCTCCAAGATTTCTGGTATTTCTTCGGAAACGTATAGTTGGTCCGCTATTGCGATCGTTGTGTTGGAGAATTTAACAAGATATGTTCCGTTTAGTTGTTGGGTTTTGTTGTCGATGCAAATTTTTCCACTAAAGCTGTTAAGTAATATTGTTCCTGATGCTAGCTCTTCGATGTGTGGGATATGTTGACTATTTGTCTGCTTGCATGTTGCATTTCTTCCTTGTAATAAATTAAAAAGGCATTTATCGTTGCTGAGGTCTACAATATTCGATTGCTTACATATTGATAATTTTTGATTTGTTTTACAATTTTTTATTATACCATAAACTTTATTATTTGTTTTTAAAATGTTTTGATTTTCAATTTTGCTTATTAGATTTTTATTTTTTATTAATGGTTTTACAATTAGATTTTCATAAAGAACATCTTCTGTTCTTGGAACACTTAAAATGTAAATAACAGTTGATGGATTCATTGCGACTTTAATGTTTGTAAATTCTAGTGCTTCTTCAATGTTATAAAAAGGGATATTTAAATTGTCTTTATTTAATCTATTCATTATAAGATTGATTTCTGGTTTTGAGAGTATATTGGAACTTACAATGTTCATTCTACTTAATTCTATCGCATAGATTGCGTTTGTTACTTCTTCTTTTATTAATTTTGTTTTATAAAGTAAACTTAAAATTAACTCATTTGAAAAACTTCTATCTTTTTTAATTTCACTTAGAACATCGTTTGTTATGTTTGTTAACTTATTTATTCGGTCAATGTATGCTTTGTTAATAAGAACCTGATTATTGTTGTTCTCTAGTATGTTATTAATTTTGCTTACCATTATTTCATGGTCATCGTGGTCGGGGGCTCCCGCGACCCATTTAAATGCTGTGCCGATAAAATTAATAGATCTCTTCGATCTGGGGTCTTGGCCTTGAATTTTTATATTATTTATCAGGTTCTTAACCTGTTTTAACTCATGTTCGAGGATGGAAAAAATTAATTTTGTGTAGGGATTTGCTGGTAAAGGATGGATGTGGTTTTGAAGATAAATTCTTCGTATGGGGATAGTTCTATGGAGTGTATGAATTTGATGTTACCGTTTTGTATTTTAGCAGCTCCTTTTTTAAAGATGTGTCTGCGGAAATTTGGGAAAGGATATTGAAGTTGGTAAGAGGTTTCATTTTCTATAAGCAATATGAGTTGGTTTCGGAAGGCATTAATGGGTGTTTCTACTGCTGGAATAAGTTCATGTGACGAGCTTTCATCACTGTGTTGTGAGGCTGTCATAGAATTTACTTGGGATTCAAGTGGTGGCCTTGAAAGCGCATCAGCGACTACGTTCGCCTTACCTGGCTTGTATCTTAACTCGTAGTTATATTCTTCTAATGCGGCCTTCCAACGTTTCATTTTCGAGTTTTGATTTTTAGTACTTAGAGCAAAAGTTAACGGTTGATGGTCGGTTAAAATTATTACCTTTGCTGAGCCATAAAGATAGTTTCTCAGTGTTTGCAGAGCCCATATTATGGCTAGCATTTCCTTTTCGTTTGCTGCATATGATTCTTCAGTTTCTGAAAGTGTTCTTGAAATGAACATTATTGGTTTTCCTTCTTGCGAAAGGACAGCGCCTAAAGCGTAATTTGACGCGTCAGTAGTGAGTTCGAATTCTTTCCTGTAATCTGGGTACGAAAGAACAGTATCGCTTGAAGCTACTGAATCCTTTAATTTTTTGAATGCTTCTATTTGATCTTCGTTTAAGGAAATTAATTTTTTGCTGGAAAGATTTTTTGATAATCGTCCGTCTTCCCCTCTTAACAGTGATGTCAGGGGTTTTGCTAATTTGGCATAATCTTTGACAAAACGACGATAGAAACCTGATAGTCCTAAAAACGATCTTAAATCTTTTAGTGTTTTGGGGTATGGGAAATCAAGAATTGCATTTACTTTTTCCGGGTTGGTTTTAATTCCTTCTGAGGAAACAATAAAACCAAGGAATTCGACTTCCTTCTTAAAGAAATCACACTTATCAAGTTGAACTTTCATATTAGCAGCTTGTAAGACTCTAAATATTGTTTCAATATTTTGTAAGTGTGTGTGTTCGTCTTCACTAAAGATAATGATATCGTCTATATAGACGAAACATATCTTTCCAATATATTCTCTAAGAATATCGTCTAATGCCCTTTGAAAAATCGAGGGGGCGTTTTTCAGCCCAAAAGGTAGGCGAGTGAACTCATATTTCCCATTGTTCACCGAAAAGGCGGTTTTTTCGATGTCTTTTTCCTTGAGTAAAATTTGGTGAAAACCACATTTAAGATCAATAACAGTGAAAAATTTGTTATTTTTTAATTGTGAGAGCACTCCGTTAATTTCAGGTATGGGGTACCTGTCGGGGATTGTTATAGTATTAAGTTTTCGGTAGTCGATCACTAATCGAAATTTCTTTTCACCAGAAGAGTCCGCTTTTTTTGGGACAATCCATTGTATATAGAATCTATAGTACTATCACTTCGGCCTTACTAGCGCCATTTAAAGACGGTGAATCACGCTACTAAAATGGCTTAAGAGCAGGAAATCACAAGAGAAATGATTTCCCTTGCCATTTCTCTTGCTATTATAAATTCGGAGGAGTAGTAGGTTAAAATGCTTAAGAATACAATTCTTCTTCTTCTTCTTGTGTATAATGCCGAAATGCGAAATGTGTATTCAATGGAGTATGGCAGATAGCGAAGCAAAAGAAGACAACTTATCGTTGTCTTATGGGTTTTCATTCCTTCATTCTCCATACCATAGGTAAGCATTTATTTTGGCTATCGTATGGGACATCGGACATGGGGTAAGACAACAGAGCATGTTAAGATGTGTGTGTGCTATTGATATAGGTCATGAACTGATATGATCATATGACATGACTTGTGTGGATTACCTGTATGGTTGCAATGAGGTAGTGAAGGAGTAGAAGAAATTCGTTTGCAGGCTTTTTTTGTGTGCTTTTTGTGTGCGGTTGAATAAATGAGTTTGCAATGTATCATTGAATGTAGGTATATTATTTTTGGCAGTTACAACTGAATTTGGTGAAGGCTTACAGAGAATTATGGCGAATTCAGTCCTTTTTGAGGTCATAAAATTATTTGATGACCTGACCAAACTGAACTAATGACTATTTTTTTTGAGATAGGCATACCTGCCAGGAACAATTGATGTGGATGAATTTTACAATCAGTAATTACGTAAAACAGACATATCGAAAGGGATAAGCGTTAATCCCAGATTTGCGAAGTTAGGCAATTTCCATCGTTTTTGAAATTGAAAAATTTTATTGATGACCTCCTACATACATGCATAATGACATCTCTGCTTAAATTTATATTATATATTTATTATTATATATACAATGGACAATCCAGACCGGTGAATTATAAGGTGACCTGGAAGGTCGAATAATGCCATCATTTAGGAGTTTATGAATTTGGCTTTCCACCTCGTCCTTAAGGGCCATTGGATATGGATAGCACTTCGTGTAAACAGGTGAATCCGATGTTGTTCGAATTTCGCCTTTTACAACAGTCGTATACGTAAGTTTCTCATCCGGTTCATCAAATAATCTCGGATATCTTGATGACATGTCTTCAATTTGATTTTTCTGCTCTATTTTCATATGCTCAGTTCGAAGAGTCACATTATTTACAGCTTGTGTGGTAAATTGCTTAATTTGTATTTTTATAGTGTCTCTAATGGTCATATAATTATGTTTTGTGTAAATGACGGCTCCTAAGTCTTTTAAACTGTCATTTCCTAGTATGCCATGAAAAGTTGTTAGGTAGGGCATCAAAAAGAATTTAATTTTCGTGTCTCTAAGTCCAAATAAATTTGCAAATGTGTGGTGTGTGATACTTATTTTACCTCCAACTGAATTGGCGTAAAATTTTTCGTTATTGGGTTTAGGATTTCTTACTAGGGAAGATTTTATATAGTTCTTATTAGAATTAATATTTTCAGCACTTCTCCGCTGCTAGTTTTGACTTCTATATATGGCAGTGAGGAGCTGGCTAGTCTAAAAAATTAATATTATCAAGTTCGGATGTTATTTCAGCAATGTTATTATCAATGTGGGAAAGTGGCTCGATATAGTTACTAAAGCTTTGATCATACTGTTCATCATAGTGATATGGAGTGGAAAGGTATTCCTGCAACTCTGGGTCTTGAGCTGGTGGATAAGGTTGAATTGAATCATCTTGTAGTGAAGGCTCTAGTTTTTCCTGAGAAGATGTTTCGATATGGAAATTTCGTTGTAATTTGTTAGGATAATTTGGTTGTTGTGGAATTTGACTTGCTCTTTTAGGTGCTGGAGGCCATCTTTGTTGTTCCTGTTGTGGTCTATTAGCATAATTTACGTTAGCAGTCCTAATTGTTGATGTTTCCATAGGAACACCTCGTGGTTGTGGCCGTGGTGGTGGTCTGAAGACATTTGGTTGTTGTTGATATCCTTGGTTCTGAGGTTGATAGCGGAAACCAGTAGGATATTGCTTGGGGTTATTGTTATTGAATGAGTTTGGATGAGGATTTGGATGAGGATTTTGTGCAAAATGCGCAAGATGTGGATAGAATGGGACTTGATACCTTGGTGAGGTATTTGTCTGGAATCTTTTTGGAGGGAGTTGCGGAGGTATTGGGTTAATAAATTTCTTAGTATTGTTGTTTGTCGCGATTGCGTATTGAGCGCGATAATCCTGGTTTTCTAGTTTAAGGCAAAGGTGGAGCGCTTGTGGCAAGTCTACCGGTTCTCGAATACCGAGAAGCCTAGGTAAATCTCCCTTAAGACCCCTTATAAAGGTGTCTAAAGCCTTATCTCTGTACCCATGCATAAGCATATTTAATGCTTCTGTACCCATCTCCATAGATGAAATTTTATTAAGTATTAGCGTTAAATGAGAATAAACTTGTTGATAGAATTCTTGTACGGAAGAATTACCTTGTACCAGTGATGTTAGCTGGTATTCTAATGTTCCCAAATCTCTTTTATCTGCGTAATGCAGAGTAAGACATCTGGTAATATTATCCCAGTTTAGGGGTGTATTATATGATTCAAGAACATGGTCGGCTTGACCAACTATTTTGTTCCTAATAGCATTAATTATGCCAAAGTATTTTGGTGATCCTCTAGTGTTGTTATAAATCCTGAGAACCCTTTCTACACTTTTTCGCCACGAGCTGAATTCTCCTGGCTGTCCAGAGAATTCCCTTAAGCTCTTGACGATGTCTGGAATTTTTTCGAGTTCAGAAATATTTGTTTCTTGGTCGGGATTAATTGTCTGATCACTTCCTGCAAATTGATCTGAGTTAGGGTTTATTATTGATTGAACAATTCGTCTACCATCTGTCCTAAGGGTCTGATTTACCATAGAAGAGACTAAGTTTTGTAATTCAACAAGCGTTAAATTACTATGTGAATGGGTAGGAGGAAGTTGATTTTGTTGGGGATTAACGGGAGGTCTAATAAGGTTTTGTGGATTCGACATGATAAAAAGGTTATATGATCACAAAAAAAAAGTATTAATTCCTTAAATTTGTTATATTTAAGTGTATTCTTAAGTCTTAATTTTCTAGTATGTTAATTTCGAAATTTAATTTCTAAGTTTCTTTATTCTTATCACTTTAGTTTCCTTTTTTTGGTAACAAATAATTTTCCTTTAATTTTTGATTTCCTTTTTCTTTCACTTAATTTTCTTTATTAATTCTTTGCTTAATTTTTCTTTGTTCATTTACTATTCTACTTTTATTCAATTTAATTATATTTTTCTTTCTTTTTCACTTTTTGATTTCCTTATTTTTCTACTTAATTTTTCTTAAAAAAAAAAAATTTTTTTTTTTTTTTTTTCAGTTACTGAATTCTATTTGTTCTTTCAATTGTCACTTCTTAACATTAATGCTTACATACATTTTATTATTTCCATCGTTCTTCTGGTCTTGATGTCCTTGTGGTGGAGCTGCTGGATTCACTTTGATCCTCCTTTTTTCCTCTGGATACTAAGGCGCTTCTTTTCTCCACACTGATTATAGATTGATCACTTAACACTTTCTGTCCTGAACCTAAGTATTTTTTTCTTTTTATTTTCCACTTTTTGAGCTACTTGAGGTCTTTTTGTGAAAAAACGCGACGCTTTTATTTTTCACTTTTTGAACTACTTGAGGTCTTTTTGTGAAAACTCGACACTATTATTTTTCACTTTTTGAACTACTTGAGGTCTTCTTGTAAAAACGCGACGCTAAAGAAAATTTCACTTAGGTCCCTGCTCGGGCGCCAGTTAATTTTATTTCTCTATGTTTTTCATAAAAAAAACAATTCTTTTTATTTTCTTTTAAATTTTATTATTTATTTGGACAGCGTTTCCGCGTCTGAATATGAATGAGCAACTAATGACAAACATGATTATAATTTGATTTCTTAAATACTAATATTTTGTTGACCTCAGCGATTACATTTCGTTACCTTAATTCTTATGAAAATTATTTGGAGCAGAACCATTTCCCCGAAATCTGTCTGCACGCGCTGGCGCTGTATGTTGAATGGGAACATCGGTCAGCAAAAAGTATCTGTTTCTGTATGTTGAATGGGCACATCGCATCGGTCAGCAAAAAGTATCTGTTTGGGAATTCGATTAACAAACGTTAACTTATATGATACAATAATATAAAGATTATTAACTCCAAATGGCAAGGTTACTTCCACACATAATTGTTCAGCAGTTTTAAATTCAAGTGGAACTTCTCTACATATAAAATATGATCTTAATGCTAGTAAAACACCACCACCTCTGACTAATCCAGTATCTTCAAACGATCTATCTCTTCTGAACACATTAAAATCAGCAGACCGGCATAGTTCAGTGGAAAGTACATCTTCAGCTAACCATGTCTCTGTTAACGCAATAATGTGATAAGGGCAAGAGTATACAGCAACGTAGAAATCCATCGTCTTAGTTTTCATACCACCAGCGTTTTGGTAATATTCAGAGAGCATATCAATAGTGGTATGAAGAGCAGGAGAGCAGTTGAAACTATCAGTTATTGAGGTTCTCTCAGCTGTCGTTGGGTCTTCGCTTCTTGCTTCGAAAAAATTCGTGAACCACAGTATGCGTAGGCCAAAAAGATATATCACAAAGCAAATTGAAGAGCTCCTGGTTCCTCCCAACTTTAATTTCGAAGGAAGAGTACTCTTTCTCTGGCGACATCACAAATTTACGGATAGAGAGATTTGATAAATTAATTGATGAGCTCTTCTTAGCAATGTAACTTTGTATCAAATGCTCCGAAGTAGAATGAGAAAGGCGGGATACAAATATACTCCTTGCGGGTGGTAAAGCGATGAGTATGTCAACATTCGAGGGGTCCGAGATCAAATTAGTTTCACTCAAAGTTGTATTTGAGATAAGGAGCTCCTCGTCCACAATGGAACTTGTCGAAGTATTCAGTGGTTTGGCAGAACCTAATACACTGGAAGAATAGGATCTTAAATTAGAGTCACCTACGTGGGATTGCACATCTAAGCTTCTGACTGATCCAGAACGTAGTACCCTTGTACTTGACGTTGAAGGCAATTGACGTTGTTGATCTTGTTGACTATGCTTTTTTTGTTGTTGTTGTCGTTTTTGCTGTTGTTGTTGTTGCTGTGGTTGTTGTTGATGTTGCTGTTGTTGTTGATGATGTTGCTGTTGATGATGTTGTTGTTGGTGTTGCTCTTGTTGTTGTTGTAGCTGTTGTTGTTGATGATGTTGCTGTTGTTGATGTTGTTGTTGCTGTTGCTGTTGTTGTTGTTGTTGTTGTTGTTGCTGATGTTGTTGCCGTTGTTGTTGCTGTTGTTGTTGATGGTGCTGCTGCTGCTGCTGCTTCTGCGGTTGTTGTTGTTGTTGTTGTTGTTGTTGTTGTTGTTGTTGTTGTTGTTGTTGTTGTTGTTGTTGTTGTTGTTGTTGTTGTTGTTGTTGTTGTTGTTGTTGTTGTTGTTGTTGTTGTTGTTGTTGTTGTTGTTGTTGTTGTTGTTGTTGTTGTTGTTGTTGTTGTTGTTGTTGTTGTTGTTGTTGTTGTTGTTGTTGTTGTTGTTGTTGTTGTTGTTGTTGTTGTTGTTGTTGTTGTTGTTGTTGTTGTTGTTGTTGTTGTTGTTGTTGTTGTTGTTGTTGTTGTTGTTGTTGTTGTTGTTGTTGTTGTTGTTGTTGTTGTTGTTGTTGTTGTTGTTGTTGTTGTTGTTGTTGTTGTTGTTGTTGTTGTTGTTGTTGTTGTTGTTGTTGTTGTTGTTGTTGTTGTTGTTGTTGTTGTTGTTGTTGTTGTTGTTGTTGTTGTTGTTGTTGTTGTTGTTGTTGTTGTTGTTGTTGTTGTTGTTGTTGTTGTTGTTGTTGTTGTTGTTGTTGTTGTTGTTGTTGTTGTTGTTGTTGTTGTTGTTGTTGTTGTTGTTGTTGTTGTTGTTGTTGTTGTTGTTGTTGTTGTTGTTGTTGTTGTTGTTGTTGTTGTTGTTGTTGTTGTTGTTGTTGTTGTTGTTGTTGTTGTTGTTGTTGTTGTTGTTGTTGTTGTTGTTGTTGTTGTTGTTGTTGTTGTTGTTGTTGTTGTTGTTGTTGTTGTTGTTGTTGTTGTTGTTGTTGTTGTTGTTGTTGTTGTTGTTGTTGTTGTTGTTGTTGTTGTTGTTGTTGTTGTTGTTGTTGTTGTTGTTGTTGTTGTTGTTGTTGTTGTTGTTGTTGTTGTTGTTGTTGTTGTTGTTGTTGTTGTTGTTGTTGTTGTTGTTGTTGTTGTTGTTGTTGTTGTTGTTGTTGTTGTTGTTGTTGTTGTTGTTGTTGTTGTTGTTGTTGTTGTTGTTGTTGTTGTTGTTGTTGTTGTTGTTGTTGTTGTTGTTGTTGTTGTTGTTGTTGTTGTTGTTGTTGTTGTTGTTGTTGTTGTTGTTGTTGTTGTTGTTGTTGTTGTTGTTGTTGTTGTTGTTGTTGTTGTTGTTGTTGTTGTTGTTGTTGTTGTTGTTGTTGTTGTTGTTGTTGTTGTTGTTGTTGTTGTTGTTGTTGTTGTTGTTGTTGTTGTTGTTGTTGTTGTTGTTGTTGTTGTTGTTGTTGTTGTTGTTGTTGTTGTTGTTGTTGTTGTTGTTGTTGTTGTTGTTGTTGTTGTTGTTGTGTTGTGGGTTGGTGGTGGTGGTTGTGGGTGGTGGTGGGTGGTGGTGGGGGTGGGGGGGGGGGGGGGGGGGTGGTGGTGTGTTGTGGGGTTGTTGTTGTTGTTGTTGTTGTTGTTGTTGTTGTTGTTGTTGTTGTTGTTGTTGTTGTTGTTGTTGTTGTTGTAGTTCTTGCTGCTGCTGTTGATGTTGTTGGTGTTTATGTTGTTGTTGTACGGGGATTGGCTTGGGTGAAGGGGTAAGGAGAATTAACGGAGGTTGAGATGCCACTACTGGGGTCAGAACATCCGGTTCATTGCTTTTAAAGGAATTCGACATAACTTTTGTGCAGGCAACGTCAAAGTCGAAAATCTCTTTTAACTCCCTTAAAATTGAGTTCGCACTAGTAAACAGTTTATCTACTGAGATCTTATCATGATCCTGACAGTAAAAGTGAAAGCCAGGAACAGAAATAAACTTATCAGCATCTTTGCCTTTAAGACCGACGCATTTAGCATGTACCTGCTGAAGGCAAACATCACAAGACACCATTATGTCACTATCACTTGTAAATTTTTTGCACACTAAGCAATTTAATTCGCTCATTCTCACTTGGGCGTTTTACGTGAGCTACACAAAAAGTAATTTATTTTTTTTTTTTTAATAAAAGTGGCTCGGCAACCCTTCACTTTGTTATTGAAATTGATAATTAATCAAAATTTCCTTAAAACTTGAATAACTTTTAAAGTATTTGACACAAAATAAAGTATAACACCTTTTCTTAAAGCTGAAGAAATTCTCTACAAGTTTTAAGTAAGAGAATAAGATAAATTGCACTCTGGGCAAAGTTTTAAAAACACTGTTAATGTTATTATTATTGACACTGTTATTTGACAAATAAGAATAGTCACAGTTTATAATAAATTAATTTTGCAGTTCACACACTAGCACTATACAATCGAAGGACCCAGATGTTTTATTTGATAAAGCTACTTATAAAACCGATCTACGAAAACTAATAATGCTATGCAAACGGCTGAAATTTATGAAATTCGAAAAAAATTCGAGAGCACTAAACTGAACACTTGATGATAAGACAGGGTTACCATCCATTGATATAATATACTCAATATGTCTAACAAAGTTTAATTTAAAATCGAAGATTACACCAAGACCTTTTTTTCAGATACTCTTTCAAGAGCTTGGTTTGTAATTTTGTACTCAAAGAAAATTGGTAATGACAAACGGAAAAACGAAAAACATTGACACTTTGAAACATTCAAAAACAATTGATTTAACATACACCAATCAGTAAGCTTATGAAGTTCTTCTTGTAAAGAAAGGCAATCATCAATCGACTTTATACAGCGATAGAATTTTAAATCATCAGCAAAAAGCAGACTGAACGAATTTGTAAAAATATCAGGCATGTCGTTGATGAACAAAAGAAAAAGAAGTGGACCAAGATGGCTACCTTGAGGAACACCAGAGGGTATCAGAATAGGCCTTGAAAGAAATTGGTCAATCGACACCAACTGAATTCGCCCTATAAGATAGGATTGAATCCATTTTAAAATATTTGAATGGAAGCCAAGCCATTCCAATTTATTTATCAAAATATTATGACTTACTCTATCGAAAGCCTTTGCGAAGTCCGTGTAAATCACATCAACCTGGTAACCCTTTTCAAGATTACTAAGAGTATAGTTACTGAAAATTGAAAGGTTAGTAGATGTGGATCTACCCGGCACGAAACCATGCTGAGAAAGAGATATAACTTCTTTGACCAAAAAAGCCAATTTGTCATATACTATCTTTTCAAAAACTTTTGGAATTGAGGATAGCTTACAAATAGGACGATAGTTAGAAACTTCCTGTTTGGAACCAGCTTTGTGAATAGGACAGACAAATGATTTCTTCCACACAGAGAGGAATTCACCATTCGAAAGAGATTTATTAAATATATAAGAAAGAGGCTCTGAAAGCACTGCAGCACACTTTTTATGAATAATTGGAGGTATTCCATCAGGCCCTGGCTTATTATCGCAATCTAAACTCAACAGAGCAGCTTCAACTTCAAAAATATTAATATCAATATGCCCAATATCTACAAGGTTTGGAGTAAATTCAGGTCTTACATAAGACTGAGGATTAAAAGTTTTATAATTTGACTCGAAGAAGTCGGCAAACAAATTACAAATCGTCGGAAGATCAGTATATGTAGAACCAAGATATTGCATACTAGTTGGAATTCCATTAGACCCTTTTTTATTTTTAATGAACGCCCAAAAAGATTTACTGTTGGTTTTCAAACTAGATTCAATTGACAATATATAATTTTTGTGAAGAAACTTGTTGAGAACATCGAATTCCCTCTCTAGACGAATATAGTTATCTTTTAGCGCTAAGTTATTTGAATACTTTCGAACATTTTTATACGCTTTGTTTTTTTTATTACTTAAATTGCAAAGTCTCCTTTTAAACCACGGTGGTTTTGAATTTCGAATAACTTTCTCTTTTGGCACATGCATATCAATTGCCTCTTTCAAAGACTCAACAAAAAAATCATAGAACTGAGTTAAATTTAATGTACTTAAGTTAAGATGCCACGGAATGAGCGACATATAAATGCTATGCCTTCAAAATTAGCTTTTACAAAATTTAATTTGAACTGGTCAAAGTTGTTTGAGTTAAAATAGTTTAAAAAAGTTACATCAAAAGCTAATGCTGGAAAACAGTGTTTGAAAAAATAGGGTATAAAGATTTATCAAGAGATATTTTGACTTCTCTGTCTACAAACATAAGATCGAGAATGTTACCAAAATTATTTTTACAATCATTCAATTGGATTAGATTAAAACTAGAAAATGAATCGACAACTTCAATCTCATAATCCATAAAAACATTAAAGGGTAGCAATTGCGATTCTTCAGGATCATAAACCCATTCAATATTTGTTAAGTTGAAATCTCCTAAAATAATAACATGTTCATTGTCTTTAAGCTGAGATAAATAAAATTTACAATTTTTTACATGCATAGAAAAAAGTTCAAACCAGCTCTTTGGTGGAATATAGCTTAGCATAAAGTAAATAACTTTAAGACGATCAATGATTACTTTTACAATGATTTGATCTATGTCATAAGAACAAGAAATAGAAGAAGAAGGTAGACACAATTCAATACATAAAAAAGTTTTTCGTACTGCCAGCAGCACACCTCCTCCTCTTTCTAATTCAGTTGTTTGGGGGCAGCGATCTTTACGAAAAACTGCATAATGTTGACAATTAATTAATTCTGCAGTGTGATGATCATTCTTTAGCCATGTCTCAGTGAGCGCTATGAAGTCATATTGTTGCGAAGAGGAGAACAAAAACATTTGTTGAATTTTCGTTCGCATGCCTCCAGTGTTCTGATAATAGCCATATAGTTTGTTGAGTGGTGGTGATGAGAAACGAAGAGAGGAATATTGTGACGTGGTAGCTGATTGTCAATTGAGTGATGATTGAGATATAGGTGGCGGGGGTTGATGCAGGGATTGAGAAGATTGCGTTTGTGATGGTGTTGGTTGTAGTGTTACTGTGGTTTCAATTTGTTGGGAATCGAGTGTTGGTACGTTTTCATTGTTGACATGGGAGTTGGAGATGAATTTTTTTATTCGCACGAAGCAAGGCCAAACAGAAGAATCCATTATCACAGGCAGTTTTGACGACGGAACGCTTAATTTAAATGTTAAAAATTTAAGTTTCGTTAAATCAGAGTCTTTTTTAACTAAAGTGAAGCATTTGAACTGATTAGATGGAATGTTTGTTTTTTGAGAAACATGATTAATAATGTCTTCAGGTTTAGTGCTGTTGTTGAATTTTGATAGATGAATCCACTTATATTCAGGGAGAGCACAAAGAGAGGACGAAGTGTCAGTACCGATAATCGACTTTGCATTAGATTTTTTTTTATTATTGCGAGCTAAATATTTAGTAGAATTATTTATGCTTATTTTATTGCTGTTATCCAACGAAGGTAAGTAATTAAATGAAGCAGAGTTAGAGATTTATTTTGAATACAATCCACACTGACATTTCGCCAAATTTTACTTTTAAGACATCTAAAATTGCCGGATAGCGTGGTCGGATGCATGTGCATGGAAAGCAACCTCAAAAACCAACAAAAAAACCCAAAAATCATAAGCATGAGACAATCATCGTAACAAACCACGCTCAGATTTACACCAAAAAAACCAGAACATTCGCCCAAAGTTCTCAGAAACAAACAAACAGGCAACCAAAACAAACATTCACACACCCAACGCTACAAACATTCCCAGGTAAGTACCATTCCTTTTTAATTTCTTTTATTCGAGGGTGGCTGGTGCAAACCGCCTTCTACTCTATCACCTTAAGTGACGGAGCGAAGGAGAACTTGCAGCAACCAACCCCCGTGGCCAGTGGTACCGCTGCACCTCCCTTGATCCTCAGCTCACAGCTGATCAAGAAGAGGTCAACAACCCTGGTCGCGTAATTCAGCCAAAGAGCCTGTAACACTCTTTTTATTTAGGCGCTTCTGCCTGTCCACTAACAACACAACACAACTACAACCGAACACCAAAAGGATCTCACGTAAGTAAGGTACCCAAAAGGAAATACTCTAACCCTTTTTTTTGTCGTAGGTACCTGTACCTACGTTTCACCACAGGCAATCAGAACATCACTCATCTACACTCCAAATATACAGCATCAACTATTCAAAAACACGACCTCAGAATCAAAACACACCTCATCCATACAACATTCATTCTGAAGGAACACTCCTCCAAGCAACTTTCATCCAAAGCAAAAAACATTCATCCATAGACATCCTTACAGAAACCTTCATCCGCAGACAACCCTAGGACGACATCAATACAAATAATCAGAACAATGGACAAAACAACAAGGACAACAAACTAACGAGAAACTAAAGCAAAACACGGTAAGCATAAGGTTTATACGTTTTCTGTTTTATTCTGAATCCAAAATATTCTCCTTTTCAGGTGCCTGCAACAATCTTTCAGTGCTTATCAAAGCTGAAAGTTGAGTGCAAATACATACACTTAGACAAAACATTGAAGTGATATTTGGTATTTGGGTAAAGTGCGTTGCAATTAGCGATTTAAGTTTTTATAAAAGCTTCAAATCGTTAATTCCGAACGTTTTATATTTCATTAATCAAAACATATTGAATTATTTTTTTCTAAACATCTTTTTTTTAGCATCCATTGCCATTATTATTTTTATTACTATTATTTTTATTATTATTCTTTTTATTATTATTATTATTATTAATCATATTAATCATATTTCCAAGCCAACCCTTCGAAATTTTAAAATTCGTGTATCGGGTAGATTTGTTTCGAACACCCAAGTTTCGTGCGATCGGGATTGCTTAAATTTTGAAGTTTTAAAAGTGCAGGTGAAAATTATTATAGTGTTGTTTATGAAGTGTGGAGGTGTGGTGTCAAAACTGACAAAAAAGCTCATCAAAAAGTGTAAAGTGCTTCAAAAGTGTTAGATTTAAGAAAATTCGATCTTATAGTTTATAGTACTTTGTAATTTATTTAACATATTAATTATTAACATCTCGAATCAGACTTTTTGGCAAAAATAAGTACTCATACGCCACAGTATTTCCCCATTTTTACTTGCGATTATAGGTAGTAGGTATGAGGCAAGTCTTGTAATCGTGCGGAAAAAAAATTTTGCTACAACAATTAAACATGACATTAACATGATAGAGAACACGAAAAAAACGGGTCCTGTAATTCTGTTTGTCTGTCGGTATATGGATCTACAGCCTGAACCGATGGACCGATTTTCTTCAAAATTTACAGTTAAGATCTGTGGGGCAGCCTACCGAGGGGTTTTTGGAATTGAGTCTCTAAGCTAGGAAATCGCGGTACCTGCCATACAACCGATGTGATAATACTTATTTTCCTCGAAAATAACTCCAACGATTTCGATAAAATTTTTCGTGAAGGTTTAATTTTAGATTGTCTGGTGATGTTAAAAAAATTTTAGAAAAAGTTAAAAAGCGGTACCTTCCATGGTATAATTTTTTTCAAAACTGACTTTTTTTATAATATTTTCCACTATCCCCTTCGATTGCTATTTTTTAAGTTTTAGTTTTGTACGGTTCAATATCCTAAATAAAAAACTGCTGCTTAATACGAAATCGAAATAAATTGAAGTGGGTGTTTTTCATTCACAGAAATATTAGCAGTATTCTATAACGATCAAAAACTTATCTAATATAAATTAAGCTTTTTAACGCATGTATGGAAATATAGACTTACTGAAATAATTCAAAGTTATTCCATTGAGCTGTCTACCCAACTGTACATATATCTAAACTCTTAACTCGGTACCTACATATGACCTTAAGAAAAGATACTTCAAATCTTAATCTTTCCATGCGAATTTGTATATTTTCTGCAAAGTTTTGCAGCTAATTCTGAAGTTTTACTTTTCCCAAATTGTCTAAAAATAGTATAATCTGAACGTCGTTGACGAATAAAAAAAACGTTTTTGTTTTTGAATTATCAACGTTTACCAATTTGATTTAAAAGTCTAACTGCTGGTAAATATCTGTACTAAAATATTTTATCCACCTGTCATTGAATTCTGTTAGTAACAGGTTGTGCTAAAATGAATTGTTACTGTATTTACTACATTGCGTTTGAAATTATTCATAATTCCATAAATTTGAAATACCTCCTGCAAAAATTTTTCTTTCATTCATTTCAGTAGGTATGAAGGTATTTCAAAGCAATTGGAATAATTTCCAAGTAAAATAATACAACGATGCTATTTGCTTCATATGCAAGTTATATCAATCAAAGGAAATGAAGAAACGCAAAAAATACATATAATTATGTCTCACACCAGTTCCTTCACCTGCATACATTACAGAAAACGAAAATCGACTTCCAAGGAACTTTACATATAACCACAAATAAAGACCAAAACAAAATCACAACATCACGAATCCCGCCTAAATGTTTTTGCCAAATGTTCAGTCTCTTAAAACATTTATCTGGCTCTCTTTTAAATACGTTCCACAAGACAACTCGGATTTTTTTAACGTTTTTTCACAGGCGACTGCAGCGCTCGTGCCCTAAAAACGTAACATTCTTAAATCGCCATGTTGTTTTACTATAGTTTATATATACAATGCTTTTGAGAACCATCCCAATTTTCAGTTTATCTTTTCGTCTAAGTTAAAAAAAGACAGATGTAAAGTGTGAGCAGAACGTCAACGACGTGTGAGAGAATTCAATCTCTCTCCTATCACTTCCACTCTCTTAAATGTCAAATTCAATCTAATATTGGAAATAGTGCATTCAGCGCACTTGGTTTCGAGTATTTTATCACGAAACCCAGTGACTAAAAAGGTTTCATTTTGTATGGCAAACCACTTGGTTATCAGGTTGGTTTGGGATTGCTTTGAGTTAAATAAGTTTAACTCTCAGGTGCGGACATAGCATTAAGTGCTGCAACTAGTATTAACGAATCCGGAGTCGAAACGAGTATTGATTTGTATCTCAGAGACTGAGCGATACTGAGCTTAGAGCTTTTGCTATGTCCGCACCTGAAAGTTAAACTTGTTTAACTCAAAACAATCCCAAACCAACATGATAACCAAGTGGTTTGCCATACAAAATGAAACCTTTTTAGTCACTGGGTTTCGAGATAACCTACTCGAAACCAAGTGCGCTGAATGCACTATTTCCAATATTCCATTGAATTTGACATTTAAGAGAGTGAAAGTGAATGGAGAGATAATGAATTCTCTCATACGTCGTTGACGTTCTGCTCACACTTTATATCTGTCTCTTTTTAACTTAAGACGAAAAGATAAACTCAAAACTTTTTTGCATATGCGGAGATGCGGACACTACTTGGTTAACTAAAACCATCCTGGAACGAAACCCAGGTTAACTTCAGGTGCGGACCAGAGATAAGAAATTAATTAGATGGCAAACTTCACACACACATTGAAACTGCCTACAAGCTGATTTACCGAAAATCACCTCTACTACTTTGAGTACAGCTTCCACTCCACCTTTACTTTACACAGAATCTCACTACTACCACTTTGAGTACAGCAAATTTCACTACTACCACTTTGAGTACAGCTTCCACGTATTCACAGACAGAGGATGTGATTACAAAAACAACAATGTAAACAAATGGTTGTTGCGGGGCAAGAGAAGTAAAGGTTTGCCATCTAATTAATTTCTTATCTCTGGTGCGGACCAGAGATAAGAAATTAATTAGATGGCAAACTTCACACACACATTGAAACTGCCTACAAGCTGATTTACCGAAAATCACCTCTACTACTTTGAGTACAACTTCCACTCCACCTTTACTTTACACAAAATCTCACTACTACCACTTTGAGTGCAGCAAATCTCACTACTACCACTTTGAGTACAGCTTCCACGTATTCACAGACAGAGGATGTGATTACAAAAACAACAATGTAAACAAGTGGTTGTTGCGGGGCAAGAGAAGTAAAGGTTTGCCATCTAATTAATATCTTATCTCTGGTGCGGACATACCATAACTGGCTGAACACAATGCATACGCATACGCATACGGAGCCGGAGCCGCAAGAGTTAAAATAAAGTTAACTTGTCCGGCTCCGTCTTGCGTTGTTTTTGTATTCCCTTGTATTTAATGTTTTGACATCTCTTGCGGCTGCGTTTCTCTAGCCATTATGTTCACGCAGTTAGAGAAATAAAGAACAAGAGGGAAAACCATTACCTCTCTTGCCCCGCAACTACCATTTGTTTACATTACATTGTTGTTTTTGTAACACGAAATCCATCAGTGATACACGTATTAAGTGAATGTGCTAACACCACTTTATTTTGGGATTCTGAAACTGACACCACTTTATTTTGGGATTCCGAAACCAGTTTCGTTATCCGAAAATTAAGTGGTGTTTGTGAAGTCAGTTCGAGGGCAGATGCCGTGGTGTGTGTGTGGTTTTCCCTCTTGTTCTTTATTCCTCGAAAGCGAGGTCCACACCATGAATGAAAGAAGACAAGATTACGACAGTTCGTGTTTCATTTTTGATTTTACTGCGCACATACGTCACAGGAGACATTTATTTGTTTATTTTGTTATTTTTGTAGAGTGGTCTTGTTGAGTGGAATTCTGTAAAAAATAAAATAGAGAATAATAACAATAAATCTGAATAGGTAAATACTTTACTTTGTTATTTGTGTGTTTATGTTGTTATTTTAACTAACTTCCTTTTTTGTGGTTTTGAGTTTTCGATTATTGCCCGGTTTAGTGTGCGTATACGAAAGAACATTCGTGCTCGGAAAAAAAGTGAAAAACTTCGCTAAGGATGGCAAGAAAATTCTTGGGGCTGTCCTAAACTACATGTAAGAACTGAAGTCGATTCTTAATATCTACTTGTATAGAAACAAAACTGATCTATTTAAAGGGACTTTGTGCGTGCTCGTGGGGTGTCAGTACCAAAAGTACCTTTGCTATTTTTAAAGCCGGCTTCCTCTTACTTAGAAGAGGGACAAGATATTGTTGTAAGTAAAGAAGATAATCATGTAGTTTTTTTTAAAGTTTGCCTGCATCAACAGATACCAAAAGTCTTCACAAAGGTTGCTCACGAAGTTGAGCTGGGATTCATTATTAAGAAAACATGTAAGAACGTTTCGAAGGAAGATGCTATGAACTATGTAGGTGGGTACTGCTTGGCACTGGATTTGACTGCACAGTACGAATTGGTAAGAAGATTTCCATTTCATTGAACAAACAATTCAAATCAAACCAAATCGGAATAGGGAAATGCTCGTCAATCATCCACTCCAGTTTCACCTCTAATTCCTGTGTCTTCAGTCAAAGATCCTCATGACTTGAAATTGTGGCTTAAAGTGAACGGGGAAATGCGTCAAAATGGAAACACCAAAGACCTGATATTTAAAATTCCCGAATTAATCGATCATGCATCGAAATACATAACGCTAGAGGCAAACGATCTGGTCTTAACTGGAACACCAGATGGTTCGACAATGTTGGTCGATGGAGATTGTTGAATGTGGATTAGGTGAACTAGTCAAACTAAAGTTTAAGGTTGTCGATGAGTGACGATAGATAAATTAATAAACAAACATGGTTTACCTACTTTAAAAATTTTTTGATTTGTTTTTCTTTATTTAACTTTTAGCAAAGTAGACTTTTGTTCTTTTAACTTTTTTATATGCCCCATTATGTTGTTCATTTTTTGTTGGATGTTGGCAGCTTCAATAATGAGTACCAGTGAGTTTTGGAATTTCTCTTTAGTCACTTGCAAGGGTCGTGGAACCAGTACTCCGAACCATCGAATTGGATCGATAAATCCAGCAGATAAATCTTTGTCAACGGGATATCGTTTTAGTTGGAATTCATTGTCAGAGCAGGCACTTTCCGATTTCACCTTTTCAACTCGAGCTAGAACATGGAATTCTGGAGTTTCTTCTGTGGGTAGTTGTGAAATTCCAACAGTATTTGGTCCTTGTACGTAGCGAGCTTTAGCACAATTGATTCTGCCATCGTTAGTATCTTTTTCAATTGTTACTTTGCATTGCACTAGCTGTTCGACTAAGCTGAGGAGTTCCAAATACAAATCATCCAGTAGATCGTGGATTTCTTGTAGTTCAAGTTCTTTATAATTATCTTTTATTAGTTTTTGTGTCATTTTCGCATGTTTAAGGACTTGTTTAATTCAATTTTTGAATTTAAAGTTTTGAATAACAAGTATTTCCTATTGAATTCCCTCGTTTTTTGTCTCCTCATACGTCACAGCTAAATGTCAAAAAAGCAAGCCATGCGCGTGTCGTAATCTTATTATTCTTTCATTCATGGGTCCACACTGTCCAATTTTTTTGTCAAGCATCGAGTTTGTCAAGCAAATTTGAAAGTGTGGCCTCTCATCAAGCGGCTTTGTTGGATGGTTTTCAAAATTTTTTGATATTTTTGAAAGTTGGACAACAAGTTGGATGAATGTGGACGCTAGTCTTCAAACTTGGAAGAAATTTAATTTCAAAAATGTTTTCAAGTAGTGCACATCGCACATAAAGAACATTTTTTCTTTGTTAGGTGCGCTGAAAAAGTAGTTTATGATATTTTCAGGTAGTGGACCTCGCAAGGAAAAAATGTTTTTTTCTTTGTTGGCCACATTGAAAATGGAATTTATGATATTTTCAGGTAGTGGACCTCGCACGGAAAAAATCTTTTCCTTGGTAGGCACATTGAAATAGGAATATACACTAGTGGAAAAAATTAAAGGATAAAAAAAAAATCCAAATTTTTTGGGGTTTTTCAAGTAGTTGTAATTCTCTTAAAAATGGTGGTACAGGAACTTCAAAAAAGCATTTTGAAGCTCAAAACTTCAAAAAATTTTCAAGCTACGTAGTTAACTCAGTCGTAATAAATACTGAGAACAAATTTTTTTCGAATTTTTTTTTGTTCTTTTTTTTGGTGTATGAACTTGGAAAATTTTTTTTCAACTTAACCACTAGATGGACTGGATAGCTTGTTTGTTTAGCTTGAATTTGCTTTTTTAAAAAGTTCGATTTGACCTTTTCTCATTGAGATATCGATTTTTGAATGAAAAAGCGTCTGTTTGTCTTTAACCATCAATATCTCAGCAACCGGTGATTGCACAAAAAAAAAACAAGGAGAGTTCTGAAATCTTGAATAAATTTCCAACAAAAATCATTTTGGTTTTTTCGAAAAAAAATGTCTTTCTAATCTGTACATTAATTTAAAAAATTAAGAAAAATGGGCTTTTGGTGTGTTTTGGGACAATCAAGCACCAAGTTGAATCTGTTAAGAAAACCGGTCATGTTGAGCGTGCCTTTTACAGTTTAATATGCCCACAAAAACCTCACAATGTTTCGATGTAATCCATCAAACCGTTTTTCTGTTTTATTCGATCAAATTTTGGAAAAAAAATTAAAGGATCATGATCTCACCTTTAAATGATCAAAATCTTAAAAAAGTGCAAAAAAAAATGATTTTGCACTTTTTTTATGGATTTTAACTGATAAAAAAGCTTGAGTTTACGGAAAAAAAATTTTAATTTTTAAAAATTTAAAGAAAATTTTTATGATTCCAAAAAATTGTAAACAAAAACTACCGCCAGCATTAGCATTACCCAAAGCGTACCACGTGGAGGTTGCCCGGTCGGATTTACGCTTCTGTGTGTGTTGTGTATGGTATTTCAGGAGAATTTTTAATTCCGGGTATTACCACCCCTGTTTTCAATAACGGCTCTTAAACGTTCAGCCATGTTTATGCAGGCGGTAAATAACAAATGTGCTAAAGCGCGCTCTCCAAAGCAGCTAAGTTCTGCAAATTTGGATACTCTCTGCGCAACCGACGGCCCATTATGTCCCAAACGTGCTCTATGGGGTTGAGATCTGGACTCATTGCTGGGTGTCGCAACAATGTGATGTCATGCCGCTCAAAGAAGCGCCTGGTAATGTTGGCTGTGTGTGGACGTGCGTTATCTTGCATCAATATGAATGACCTCAGATGCTGTCGTCTGTGCAGAACAATGGGCCTTAAAATTTGGTCGATATAGCGTCTAGCTGTCAAATTTTCGCATACAATTACCAAAGGTGTTCTCCAATTTTGTGAAACGCCGCGCCGCCCCGCACCATAACTTATCCACCGCCACGCCGTAGGCAACGACTGGACGGACAAAGTTCTGGCAAAATCGTTCTCCGTGACGGCGCCAAACGAGAGGACGTCGATCGTTGCCATACTGATTAAAACGAGACTCGTCAGTGAATAAAACATTTGTCCATTGCCTCAAGTTCCAATTTCGATGATCGTTAGCATACGCTAAACGAGCTCGACGATGTCTCGCTGTCAACAGGGGTACACGATTAGGGTGTCGTGCGTGTAACCCAGTTTCACGAAGACGGTTGATGACTGTTCGAGAGCTAATGTTTCGTACTTGATGCCGTCGTCGCTGTTGCTGTTGTTGTTGTTGTCTGCGATTGGGGAAGTTTCGAGCAACAATATTTGCATTGATGAAAGGTTGTCGTCGAACTTCTCCAACAATTGCCCGATCATCGCGGGAATAAGTGAGTCGATGGCGACCTTGTCCGGGGCGACGATGATATTGATTCGTCTCTTGGTATCTGGTATAAGCTCGAGATACGACAGATTGACTTACACCCGTCCGGATGGCAACTGCATGTTGAGTGTAACCTTCGTCAATAAGAGTCACTAACCGAGCGACTGCCGACTCCGATAAATGTCGTCTTACCATGATCAAAAAAGTCAGAAATTTTTAATTTTTACCAAAAATTTAAAAAAAAAAATTTTTAGCGCAGAGGGATTAGTTTTGATAAAAACTGTTCAATGAAGCGATTTGCTAAGAATTCACGGAAAGAAAAGAAGAACAATATCCGAAAAGCGTATGAAAAAAATCGAAATACGATTTGGGGTATTAACCTTTTTTATTAATTTAATTAAAAGGAGATCAGTAAAATCAAGGAATGCACCGGCGGAAAGGTGATAAAAATAATAAATGCTGGCGGTAGTTTTTGTTTACAATTTTTTGGAATCATAAAAAAAAATTTTCAATTTTTAAAAAAATTAAATTTTTTTCCGTAAACTCAAGCATTTTTATCAGTAAAAATCCATAAAAAAAAGTGCAAAATCATTTTTTTTGCACTTTTTTAAGATTATGATCATTTAAAGATGAGATCATGATCCTTTAATTTTTTTTCCAAAATTTGATCGAATAAAACAGAAAAACGGCTTGATGGATTGAATCGAAATCGTCAAGCTCATAACTGTTGCTTTTTTTTGTAAGATTGCACATTGTGTTTCTTTCGTAAAACTGTATAATGTTTCAAGGTCAACTATTAACAAAAAAATATGGCCTCATGACACTTTAGAGAAGCGTCATTAGGGCATTTCACTATATGGCCTAAATTCGCAAAAAAATATGGCTTTACGACGCTTTGACAAAGCGTCATTAGACCATATGTTCGAATATGGCCTTAAGTCACAATTGAAAGCGTTGTAGCGCCATATGTTCGAATATGGCCTTATGTCGTATGGCCTTATGTCAGGGCACCGCCTCAAGCGCATTTTGGATGTTCTGGCTGTGGATTCGTTTTCTCCACATCTTGACTTCTGTAAGAAAATTTTCTTTCGAATAATCCAATATATCTTCGTAAAATGTGTAGAAGTCAGCGCTTTCCTTTTCGTTAAATTCTTGTTTAAGAAACAGTTGCCCGAAACTATGAAAAATGGATTTGTGTTCCGAGAACCGAATTTTGAGTTGAGAAATGAACGTATCAAGAAACGGAATGTATAAAGAAATTCTGTAGTAGTCTTCAATACTTTGTGCTTGAACGTTGCAACGATTTTTTTGTTGATTGCAACGGCGTGGAGCCGGTGTGGCAATTTCATTGTGATTTCGTATTCAGAACAAATTCCAGCAACATATTCATAAATAACGTGGAAAGTAGAATCTGCGTTTTCGCGTATGTACGTAAATTCATTCAAAGCGTCATCTGCCAGCTTAGTAGCCTCACCCAGATCTTGGTTTTTAGATTGCTATTCCCGACTCAAAGGCAAAACAATCGAAGAAATTGATTCCATAATGTGACAGGCGATTTGGAATTCAACCATCGAAATAAAGATGCAATGCCTTTTGCGAAGTATCTCGATCTTTCCACGTTTTGATTTCTTCCAAAGATTCCATAACGGCCGGTTGCATTTCAACGTACATACGTTCCAACTGCTTCATGAAACTGAGCCCAACTGGTAGGACAAACAGACTTCAACATTTGTTTTTTTTTTCTCACTTTTGTTTGTCTACATCTTCAAAAATCAAAAATTTTGAGCAATAGACAACAAATCGATATAACTCAAAATTAATGTAATATATTCGAATATACGCTGGTTTTATCAACGAACCGGCGAAGGTTGAACACAGGTCTAGAGTTTTGAGACTTTGTTTTACAAATTTTCGTTGGCCAACTTTGCAGTTGGTATGTCGTTATTGGAAGTTACCTCAACTTGTTTCATAGTTTCAGTGACTTTCAAGAGTTTTTCAATTACTCACGCCTTCCTTCAATTTCAATTTCAATTTCAATTTCAATTTCAATTTATTGTATAAAGTAAAAGTTTGGTACATTAAGATTATTATCTTTTATAGTACTTAGAGCTAGATGAGTTTACAAATTGAAAATTAATAAAAAGTTTATTAAAAGAAGAATTTTTATGATAGTAGAGTAAAGAAGAGGATAGTGAAAGTAGAAAAAGTATTAGAAAATTAAAGAGAGAAGTGAGAAAGAATAGCTTTTTTAAAACGGTTTGTGTTAAAAATTATTCTAATATTAATTGGCAGCGAATTCCACAGCTTGATTGCATAGACAAAAAAGAAGCGCGAAGATTTCAAAAACCGGTATTTAGCTGTATTTAGCGTAAAAGTTCTTGACGAACGCGGAAAATTAAGTTTGTTGTATAAATACACGGGATTTTTATTCAGCAAAATTGGAAACATGGTCAAATCTACGTAAACCATTAATATATCTTACAGCATCATTAAAAGCAACTTGTAGTTTACGCTGAGCTAGAGAATCTAAGTTGCAGTATACATTTTCGAAATAGGTTATATATGGCAAAATCAAGGTCAGAACTAGCTTACGTCTAGTCTCAGTAGGAGTAAAGCTCGCAGTAATCCATAGTTTACGGAGGCATCCATAAATTTTTATTATCACATGATTAGTGTGATCATATCCCGACAGGTTGTGAGAGATGACAAATCCAAGATCTTTTACAGTAGAAACAATTTTTAGTTTTTTATCAGAAAGAATTATGTCAGGTAACCTATATATTTATTTCAGGCAATCTATGCGAAATTGGGATTACTTGCGATTTTTTCGGATTACAGAGTTTACAGATTTTTAAGCATGGCTTATAAGCTGTCTGCCGGTAAACTTATAAAAGATCTTGAAGAGATAACAATTTTAGTTTATTTAAAATAAAAATTATAATTTTGTGAATTTATCTTTTCTTGTTAAATTAGTTCTACAAACACAAATTTATTTATTTAATAAAAATATAAATTTGTTTAATAAAATATAAAAAAGAGAAAAAAGGAATTTAACATCGAAAAATAATGATTTTAAAGAAAAGGAAAAAAGAAAGAAGCAAAAGAAAAAAGAGAAATGCAAAGGGGAAAAATATGTTCTGGTTTCAATAGTTCAAGTGGGCTTTTAGTTTAGCTAAAACAAAATTAAGTTGTGTGTATTACTCACGACAAATCCAAATAGGTATTTCTGTAGTTCTTTGCATGTGAAATATATCCTACCAGCAACTTCCAACCATACTCTCCATTCAAAATGCTTTGACTTTCTTCTAACGTTAGAGAACTCTTATTAAAATAGAATCGCCGTATTTCTTGCAAAATAGGACAAACAGCTAGAAAATGAAAAATGTCTTCGTTTTGCCTAAGATTACACAGTGAACATGTAGGATTAATATCTGCTCGATATGGTCTAAAATTAAGTTCTAGAATTTTCGTTCTAATTTTAAAAATAAGACTCATATCGGAGATAGAAAGGTCTCTTCTAAAATAATTTTTCTCGCGTAGATTCAGATTTAAATTTCGATAAAAAATCCTGGAAGAAGATTCCCTCGCTCTTTCAATATGGGTTTGGTACAAACTTTCGTCTACCACATTAATACAGTCATACAAAATACTTCGCCAATCTTCTACGTTATTTAGACTCAAGCTCATAGGAATATGATGTGCCGAAGCGAGATCTAGCCAGTTTTTGAAAGGAGTATAACCACAGCGAAGAGAAACTAACAGTAATTTTTTATGCAGATTGGTGCTGGGTCTTTTCATTATTTTGGATAAGAAATCGTCGGCTGAGTTCTATCGTGTTCAATGTCCAATTTTCAAAACTTTGGGAAATCGATTTTTAAGGTTCAGGATTTTGGAAGTAGATTTTTTCTGCAAGCGTAGACAATTTTAGTTTTAAAACAAGTCACACTAGATGTTTTTCTTTTCTTTTAAAAAAGTTATAAATTAAAATCAATAAGGAAGTCGTTTTTTATATGGAGTTTGTATTTTTCAAAGTAATACAGAACGAATCAAAAGTGGTTTATTGAACGAAAATAACACCCAAAACAGTTCGAAATGTGTTCAATTGAACAAAGCAGTTTTCCATAACTTGAAAACTAAAAGAGATAGAACAAAATGGTTTGCGCCAAACGAAAGAGCGCCCCCAAATTATGAAGACTGCATACCTATCTCAATTTCGTGAAAAATGGCCTATTGAATAAGATAGAACTCAGCCGACGAAATGTGCGCTAGCTTTCAATTTTTTTAAGTATATTTGTGTTAGACCGGACTGTACATAAATAGCGTAGCTGGGAGTATTTGCAGGTAATTTAAATATTCTTTTAAAGAAGTATCTCTGGATTGTTTCCATTTCTTCCATCCATTGGAATCCGTACACTTCATTGCCATAGCAGAAGCAGCTTTTTATTGTGGCATCAAATACTTTGAACTTTGAAGTCGAATCAACAAAGGATTTTGCAAGAAATTGAGACCACATAGTATTGATTGCTACTTTAGCAACTGCCATTTTTTCTTTTATGTGAGCCTTAATACTCAGATTGTGTGAGATTACGAAACCGAGATATTTAAATTGATCCACAACTTCAAGATTCCTACCGTCTAGTGTCCAGATCCTTAAATTTCTATCGGAACGACTTTGAGATCTAAAAACCATAACCTTAGATTTGGTAGAGTTAATTTTGAGGTCCCATAGATCACAATATTTTCTTAGCTTATTTATTTGCAGTTGAAGTGTCACCGGGTCATCAGCAAAAATAACCAAATCATCAGCATATAACATCAATTTCACAAATACATCTCCAAAAAATACTCCCCCTGGTAGATTATTCTAAATGTCGTTGATAAATAAAGCGAACATTAAGGGGCTTAAGACACATCCTTGTGGGACGCCCGATTCGGAACTAAATTGTCTTGATTGGTTTTCACCACAGCATACTGTTGCAGACATATTAAGTAGGAGATATTCGTAGACCCCTATGAATTTAGTTGACACCCCAATTACTGACAGTTTATAAAGCAGTGACCTTCTATTAATGGTGTCAAATGCCGCTTTAAAATCTACAAAAAATGTATATAAAGATTTTTTTTTATCAATAAAGCGCCTGGCTATGGTAGTAAGTGCAAAAATGTGGTCTATAGTTGAGAGATTAGCTTGAAAGCCAGCTTGGAAAGGACTTATTAGGCTATTACAGTGCACCCATCTCGACAGTCTGAGGTAAAGCATTTGAGTGAAAAGCTTTCTCAAGGAGCATAGTACCGAAATTCCTCTGTAATTTTCAGGTTGATTTGGGTCACCTTTTTTAAAAATAGCAGATATTTTAGCCAAGCGAAAACAACTGGGAAAGGATTCCTCATGAAACATTCTATTCAAAATATTTAAAATGAGTTCTAAAAATTCAGGGGTTGAGTTCTTGTAAAATTCTATTGGGATACCATCTGCTCCTGGCGCTTTGTTATTTTTCATTTTGTTGAGTGATTCAAGTAACTCAGGCATTGTAAAAGTCGAATCTAACTCAGGGATGCTTGTGTATGGCAGAGCAAAACTAACAGTATTCTGGGTTGGGTCTAGAAGCAGAAGGTTTTCAAAATGTGAGGCGAGTTGATCTTCTAACGTTAGAGAACTCTTATTAAAATAGAGTCGCCGTATTTCTTGCAAAATAGGACAAACTGCTAGAAAATGAAAAATGTCTTCGTTTTGCCTAAGATTACACAGTGAACAAGTAGGATTAATATCTGCTCGATATGGTCTAAAATTGAGTTCTAGAATTTTCGTTCTAATTTTAAAAATAAGACTCATATCGAAGATAGAAAGGTCTCTTCTAAAATAATCATTCTCGCGTAGATTCAGATTTAAATTTCGATAAAAAATCCTGGAAGAAGATTCCCTCGCTCTTTCAATATGGGTTTGGTACAAACTTTCGTCTACCACTTTAATACAGTCATACAAAATACTTCGCCAATCTTCTACGTTATTTAGACTCAAGCTCATAGGAATATGATGTGCCGAAGCGAGATCTAGCCAGTTTTTGAAAGGAGTATAACCACAGCGAAGAGAAACTAACAGTAATTTTTTATGCAGATTGATGCTGGGTCTTTTCATTATTTTGGACAAGAAATGTGCGCTAGCTTTCAAATTTTTTAAGTTTATTTGTGGTAGACCGGACTGTACATAAATAGCGTAGCTGGGAGTATTTGCAGGTAATTTAAATATTCTTTTAAAGAAGTATCTCTGGATTGTTTCCATTTCTTCCATCCATAGAGATAGAAAGGTCTCTTCTAAAATAATTTTTCTCGCGTAGATTCAGATTTAAATTTCGATAAAAAATCCTGGAAGAAGATTCCCTCGCTCTTTCAATATGGGTTTGGTACAAACTTTCGTCTACCACTTTAATACAGTCATACAAAATACTTCGCCAATCTTCTACGTTATTTAGACTCAAGCTCATAGGAATATGATGTGCCGAAGCGAGATCTAGCCAGTTTTTGAAAGGAGTATAACCACAGCGAAGAGAAACTAACAGTAATTTTTTATGCAGATTGGTGCTGGGTCTTTTCATTATTTTGGACAAGAAATCGTCGGCTGAGTTCTATCGTGTTCAATGTCCAATTTTCAAAACGTTGGGAAATCGATTTTTAGGGTTCAGGATTTTGAAAGTAGATTTTTTCTGCAAGCGTAGACAATTTTAGTTTTAAAACAAGTCACACTAGATGTTTTTCTTTTCTTTTAAAAAAGTTATAAATTAAAATCAATAAGGAAGTCGTTTTTTATATGGAGTTTGTATTTTTCAAAGTAATACAGAACGAATCAAAAGTGGTTTATTGAACGAAAATAACACCCAAAACAGTTCGAAATGTGTTCAATTGAACAAAGCAGTTTTCCATAACTTGAAAACTAAAAGAGATAGAACAAAATGGTTTGCGCCAAACGAAAGAGCGCCCCCAAATTATGAAGACTGCATACCTATCTCAATTTCGTGAAAAATGGCCTATTGAATAAGATAGAACTCAGCCGACGAAATGTGCGCTAGCTTTAAATTTTTTTAAGTATATTAGTGGTAGACCGGACTGTACATAAATAGCGTAGCTGGGAGTATTTGCAGGTAATTTAAATATTCTTTTAAAGAAGTATCTCTGGATTGTTGCCATTTCTTCCATCCATTGGAATCCGTACACTTCATTGCCATAGCAGAAGCAGCTATTTATTGTGGCATCAAATACTTTGAACTTTGAAGTCGAATCAACAAAGGATTTTGCAAGAAATTGAGACCACATAGTATTGATTGCTACTTTAGCAACTGCCAGTTTTTCTTTTATGTGAGCCTTAATACTCAGATTGTGTGAGATTACGAAACCGAGATATTTAAATTGATCCACAACTTCAAAATTCCTACCGTCTAGTGTCCAGATCCTTAAATTTCTATCGGAACGACTTTGAGATCTAAAAACCATAACCTTAGATTTGGTAGAGTTAATTTTGAGGTCCCATAGATCACAATATTTTCTTAGCTTATTTATTTGCAGTTGAAGTGTCACCGGGTCATCAGCAAAAATAACCAAATCATCAGCATATAACAGCAATTTCACAAATACATCTCCAAAAAATACTCCCCCTGGTAGATTATTCTAAATGTCGTTGATAAATAAAGCGAACATTAAGGGGCTTAAGACACATCCTTGTGGGACGCCCGATTCGGAACTAAATTGTCTTGATTGGTTTTCACCACAGCATACTGTTGCAGACATATTAAGTAGGAGATGTTCGTAGACCCCTATGAATTTAGTTGACACCCCAATTACTGACAGTTTATAAAGCAGTGACCTTCTATTAATGGTGTCAAATGCCGCTTTAAAATCTACAAAAAATGTATATAAAGATTTTTTTTTATCAATAAAGCACCTGGCTATGGTAGTAAGTGCAAAAATGTGGTCTATAGTTGAGAGATTAGCTTGAAAGCCAGCTTGGAAAGGACTTATTAGGCTATTACAGTGCACCCATCTCGACAGTCTGAGGTAAAGCATTTGAGTGAAAAGCTTTCTCAAGGAGCATAGTACCGAAATTCCTCTGTAATTTTCAGGTTGATTTGGGTCACCTTTTTTAAAAATAGCAGATATTTTAGCCAAGCGAAAACAACTGGGAAAGGATTCCTCATGAAACATTCTATTCAAAATATTTAAAATGAGTTCTAAAAATTCAGGGGTGGAGTTCTTGTAAAATTCTATTGGGATACCATCTGCTCCTGGCGCTTTGTTATTTTTCATTTTGTTGAGTGATTCAAGTAACTCAGGCATTGTAAAAGTCGAATCTAACTCAGGGATGCTTGTGTATGGCAGAGCAAAACTAACAGTATTCTGGGTTGGGTCTAGAAGCAGAAGGTTTTCAAAATGTGAGGCGAGTTGATCTTCTAACGTTAGAGAACTCTTATTAAAATAGAGTCGCCGTATTTCTTGCAAAATAGGACAAACAGCTAGAAAATGAAAAATGTCTTCGTTTTGCCTAAGATTACACAGTGAACAAGTAGGATTAATATCTGCTCGATATGGTCTAAAATTGAGTTCTAGAATTTTCGTTCTAATTTTAAAAATAAGACTCATATCGAAGATAGAAAGGTCTCTTCTAAAATAATCATTCTCGCGTAGATTCAGATTTAAATTTCGATAAAAAATCCTGGAAGAAGATTCCCTCGCTCTTTCAATATGGGTTTGGTACAAACTTTCGTCTACCACTTTAATACAGTCATACAAAATACTTCGCCAATCTTCTACGTTATTTAGACTCAAGCTCATAGGAATATGATGTGCCGAAGCGAGATCTAGCCAGTTTTTGAAAGGAGTATAACCACAGCGAAGAGAAACTAACAGTAATTTTTTATGCAGATTGATGCTGGGTCTTTTCATTATTTTGGACAAGAAATGTGCGCTAGCTTTCAAATTTTTTAAGTTTATTTGTGGTAGACCGGACTGTACATAAATAGCGTAGCTGGGAGTATTTGCAGGTAATTTAAATATTCTTTTAAAGAAGTATCTCTGGATTGTTTCCATTTCTTCCATCCATAGAGATAGAAAGGTCTCTTCTAAAATAATTTTTCTCGCGTAGATTCAGATTTAAATTTCGATAAAAAATCCTGGAAGAAGATTCCCTCGCTCTTTCAATATGGGTTTGGTACAAACTTTCGTCTACCACTTTAATACAGTCATACAAAATACTTCGCCAATCTTCTACGTTATTTAGACTCAAGCTCATAGGAATATGATGTGCCGAAGCGAGATCTAGCCAGTTTTTGAAAGGAGTATAACCACAGCGAAGAGAAACTAACAGTAATTTTTTATGCAGATTGGTGCTGGGTCTTTTCATTATTTTGGACAAGAAATCGTCGGCTGAGTTCTATCGTGTTCAATGTCCAATTTTCAAAACGTTGGGAAATCGATTTTTAGGGTTCAGGATTTTGAAAGTAGATTTTTTCTGCAAGCGTAGACAATTTTAGTTTTAAAACAAGTCACACTAGATGTTTTTCTTTTCTTTTAAAAAAGTTATAAATTAAAATCAATAAGGAAGTCGTTTTTTATATGGAGTTTGTATTGTTCAAAGTAATACAGAACGAATCAAAAGTGGTTTATTGAACGAAAATAACACCCAAAACAGTTCGAAATGTGTTCAATTGAACAAAGCAGTTTTCCATAACTTGAAAACTAAAAGAGATAGAACAAAATGGTTTGCGCCAAACGAAAGAGCGCCCCCAAATTATGAAGACTGCATACCTATCTCAATTTCGTGAAAAATGGCCTATTGAATAAGATAGAACTCAGCCGACGAAATGTGCGCCAGCTTTCAATTTTTTTAAGTATATTTGTGGTAGACCGGACTGTACATAAATAGCGTAGCTGGGAGTATTTGCAGGTAATTTAAATATTCTTTTAAAGAAGTATCTCTGGATTGTTGCCATTTCTTCCATCCATTGGAATCCGTACACTTCATTGCCATAGCAGAAGCAGCTATTTATTGTGGCATCAAATACTTTGAACTTTGAAGTCGAATCAACAAAGGATTTTGCAAGAAATTGAGACCACATAGTATTGATTGCTACTTTAGCAACTGCCAGTTTTTCTTTTATGTGAGCCTTAATACTCAGATTGTGTGAGATTACGAAACCGAGATATTTAAATTGATCCACAACTTCAAAATTCCTACCGTCTAGTGTCCAGATCCTTAAATTTCTATCGGAACGACTTTGAGATCTAAAAACCATAACCTTAGATTTGGTAGAGTTAATTTTGAGGTCCCATAGATCACAATATTTTCTTAGCTTATTTATTTGCAGTTGAAGTGTCACCGGGTCATCAGCAAAAATAACCAAATCATCAGCATATAACAGCAATTTCACAAATACATCTCCAAAAAATACTCCCCCTGGTAGATTATTCTAAATGTCGTTGATAAATAAAGCGAACATTAAGGGGCTTAAGACACATCCTTGTGGGACGCCCGATTCGGAACTAAATTGTCTTGATTGGTTTTCACCACAGCATACTGTTGCAGACATATTAAGTAGGAGATGTTCGTAGACCCCTATGAATTTAGTTGACACCCCAATTACTGACAGTTTATAAAGCAGTGACCTTCTATTAATGGTGTCAAATGCCGCTTTAAAATCTACAAAAAATGTATATAAAGATTTTTTTTTATCAATAAAGCGCCTGGCTATGGTAGTAAGTTTAAAAATGTGGTCTATAGCTGAGAGACTAGCTTGAAAGCCAGCTTGGAAAGGACTTATTAGGCTATTACAGTGCACCCATCTCGACAGTCTGAGGTAAAGCATTTGAGTGAAAAGCTTTCTCAAGGAGCATAGTACCGAAATTCCTCTGTAATTTTCAGGTTGATTTGGGTCACCTTTTTTAAAAATAGCAGATATTTTAGCCAAGCGAAAACAACTGGGAAAGGATTCCTTATGAAACATTCTATTCAAAATATTTAAAATGAGTTCTAAAAATTCAGGGGTGGAGTTCTTGTAAAATTCTATTGGGATACCATCTGCTCCTGGCGCTTTGTTATTTTTCATTTTGTTGAGTGATTCAAGTAACTCAGGCATTGTAAAAGTCGAATCTAACTCAGGGATGCTTGTGTATGGCAGAGCAAAACTAACAGTATTCTGGGTTGGGTCTAGAAGCGTAGGTTTTCAAAATGTGAGGCGAGTTGATCTTCTAACGTTAGAGAACTCTTATTAAAATAGAGTCGCCGTATTTCTTGCAAAATATGACAAACAGCTAGAAAATGAAAAATGTCTTCGTTTTGCCTAAGATTACACAGTGAACAAGTAGGATTAATATCTGCTCGATATGGTCTAAAATTAAGTTCTAGAATTTTCGTTCTAATTTTAAAAATAAGACTCATATCGAAGATAGAAAGGTCTCTTCTAAAATAATCATTCTCGCGTAGATTCAGATTTAAATTTCGATAAAAAATCCTGGAAGAAGATTCCCTCGCTCTTTCAATATGGGTTTGGTACAAACTTTCGTCTACCACTTTAATACAGTCATACAAAATACTTCGCCAATCTTCTACGTTATTTAGACTCAAGCTCATAGGAATATGATGTGCCGAAGCGAGATCTAGCCAGTTTTTGAAAGGAGTATAACCACAGCGAAGAGAAACTAACAGTAATTTTTTATGCAGATTGATGCTGGGTCTTTTCATTATTTTGGACAAGAAATGTGCGCTAGCTTTCAAATTTTTTAAGTTTATTTGTGGTAGACCGGACTGTACATAAATAGCGTAGCTGGGAGTATTTGCAGGTAATTTAAATATTCTTTTAAAGAAGTATCTCTGGATTGTTTCCATTTCTTCCATCCATTGGAATCCGTACACTTCATTGCCATAGCAGAAGCAGCTATTTATTGTGGCATCAAATACTTTGAACTTTGAAGTCGAATCAACAAAGGATTTTGCAAGAAATTGAGACCACATAGTATTGATTGCTACTTTAGCAACTGCCAGTTTTTCTTTTATGTGAGCCTTAATACTCAGATTGTGTGACATTACGAAACCGAGATATTTAAATTGATCCACAACTTCAAAATTCCTACCGTCTAGTGTCCAGATCCTTAAATTTCTATCGGAACGATTTTGAGATCTGAAAACCATAACCTTAGATTTGGTAGAGTTAATTTTGAGGTCCCATAGATCACAATATTTTCTTAGCTTATTTATTTGCAGTTGAAGTGTCACCGGGTCATCAGCAAAAATAACCAAATCATCAGCATATAACAGCAATTTCACAAATACATCTCCAAAAAATACTCCCCCTGGTAGATTATTCTCAATGTCGTTGATAAATAAAGCGAACATTAAGGGGCTTAAGACACATCCTTGTGGGACGCCCGATTCGGAACTAAATTGTCTTGATTGGTTTTCACCACAGCATACTGTTGCAGACATATTAAGTAGGAGATGTTCGTAGACCCTTATGAATTTAGTTGACACCCCAATAACTGACAGTTTATAAAGCAGTGACCTTTTATTAATGGTGTCAAATGCCGCTCTAAAATCTACAAAAAATGTATATAAAGATTATTTTTTATCAATAAAGCGCCTGGCTATGGTAGTAAGTGCAAAAATTTGATCTATAGTTGAGAGCAGTGGCGGCTGTACCTTAAGTGCGCTCGTGCGCTGAACCACCAATTCAAAAGATTAAAAAATTACAAAACATAGCTTCAACTTTTTAAATATCCATTTTAATATTTATTTTTTAAACATACAAAAACGTATAAAAAATTAAATTTCAAATTATGTGAAACAGTTTGAGCGCTTTACTAAACTATTAAGACTTATTTTCCTGCATAGATAAAATCTCGTGCGCTTCGGCGAGCGCACGAGGACTGCTAATATAACTTGTATGAGATACGAGTAATATGCCTGACGCGTGAAACAAAAGATATTTCATAGAAATGTACCAAGTAATGAGTCGGTTCTCGAGCGCCGCACGGGAAAAGAGAAACGAAGATTGCCAAGAGCACACACAGTACACACATTGAAGTTTGAAGGATTGCGCATTTAGTCATTTTGTTGCTCATACAGATGCATACACGGCTGTGTACGGAAACGCTTTTTGCCTTTTGTGCACAAAATAGGCACTATAGAGTATAGAGAATAAAATGAAGCGACGGCAGACATGAGACATGTTTGACATCTCGTTGTCAGTGTAGTTTTACTGTACCTATGTAGTCTGTGTGAAGTGTGACGCGTTAATTTTGTTACTGTAATTGTTTTTTTGGACTTTTCAATTGTTTTTTGTTCAATTTTCTAATTTTAATATTTAAGTAAAGTGCACCACCAGTTCGTTAACCTACCAGCCGCCACTGGTTGAGAGATTAGCTTGAAATCCAGCTTGGAAAGGACTTATTAGGCTATTACAGTGCACCCATCTCGACAGTCTGAGGTAAAGCATTTAAGTGAAAAGCTTTCTCAAGGAGCATAGTACCGAAATTCCTCTTTAATTTTCAGGTTGATTTGGGTCACCTTTTTTAAAAATAGCAGATATTTTAGCCAAGCGAAAACAACTGGGAAAGGATTCCTCATGAAACATTCTATTCAAAATATTTAAAATGAGTTCTAAAAATTCAGGGGTTGAGTTCTTGTAAAATTCTATTGGGATACCATCTGCTCCTGGCGCTTTGTTATTTTTCATTTTGTTGAGTGATTCAAGTAAAATTCAAGTAAAAGTCGAATCTAACTCAGGGATGCTTGTGTATGGCAGAGCAAAACTAACAGTATTCTGGGTTGGGTCTAGAAGCAGAAGGTTTTCAAAATGTGAGGCGAGTTGATCAACATTGATGTTATGAGAGACCGGCTTACTACGCCCTCACAAAACACGCACATTACACCAGAACTTTTTAGAGTCTCTACAATTGATAAGGTCTTTAGCCGCTTTCTTACGGTACAATTGTTTTTTATTATTGCATAAGTCCTTATAAATTCTGTTATGCTGCAAATAAAGGTGTTTGAAAGCATCATTATTTGAGTCTCTAAAAAGTTTTAAGAAACGAAAAGATTTAGTTCTGGCTTTCCTGCATTCCTCATTATACCATTTCG
Source organism: Melanostoma scalare (assembly GCA_949752695.1). Taxonomy (NCBI): domain Eukaryota; kingdom Metazoa; phylum Arthropoda; class Insecta; order Diptera; family Syrphidae; genus Melanostoma; species Melanostoma scalare. The sequence continues at coordinate 117,032,954 of OX456986.1, read as the reverse complement.
ACTTTGACCACGGTGAGGCGAGCCGTGTACTACTTGCAGTTGCAGATTTACGTATCAACTCAAACGCACCACATGTCGCATTTTCGACTGAGGCAGATACTTGGACTTCGTTCGAAGTCATTTGGTGCCTTAAGTTTGCTTTATACTTAACGGCCATATGATTGATCCATTTAAGTTTACTACAAGTTGGTGTATTTTCTAGAATGTGGGCTGGACTATCTTGAGAGGAGTATTCACAAGAAACTTAAATTGGCAGGTGAGATGAATAGTTAGTGGGATATACCTCAAAGTTCTTAATAACATCCAGCCAGTCCCCTTTTACTAAGCAATAATCTATCGTCGAACATCCCTGGGGCGATATAAAGGTGTAATTATCTTTGGCATCTCCTGTTGAGACCCCGTTCAAAACAAAAAGACCAAAATCCTCAATCATTTCTATTAAATGCCTTCCGTTTGTGTTCAGATTTTCATCTAATGAGCTTCTTTCGTAGGAAAAGTTTCCATCATTCAAAATCGAAGAATTTTGAAAGTTGCTTATACGACCATTTAAGTCACCAATTAACATTATATTTTCGTGATTATTGTTTAAAAGGAAATCCTGCAATTCTTCATAGTCTTGGTTCCATCGGCTAAAGTAAAGATAAATAGGAACTATTTGAAAATGTTTTGAACCACACAAGACATCAATTATAATTTTGCTTTCACTATTTTTAAAACTTATCTGATCAATTGAATTATTTTTGATTTTGTAACCAATCATGATCACACCACTTGCTCTACCAAGCCTATTATTTCTAACAGCTGGGATAAATTTGACTCTGAATTGTTCTAGATATTTATGATATTGCATTTCTTTTCTTTCTTCCACAAAAGCTTCTAATAAAATAATAATATCAAATTTTGAAGTAAGCTTAAAAAAGTCGGGCATAATTAGTTTGTTTTTTAAACCCGTAATATTGTAAGAAAAAATTTTTAATTGAAAATAATTATTTTGGCAGACGGCAACTCTATCCTACATATTGTTATGGTGACTGGTACTTGAAACAGTGAGGTTGATCTGGCGAATAGATGTCGCTGCATCTGTTTGATAGTTCATGTTGCTGCTGTCAAAAAAACACATCGTTTCCAGAAACGATCTCTTAATTGTCGGGCTATCCGCCACTGCTTTCTTAGACGACAAAGTTTCTCCAGTGTTTCGTCTCCACTCGGTGTAAGTGCTGTATTCGCTGTTCCCAACAGGAAGTGGTTCGGCGTAAGAGGCTCTTCTTGATCGGGTTCGATTGGCAAATGTGTAAGCGGGCGAGAATTGACGACGTTCTCTGCTTCTATTACTAGACACTGCAGTGTGTATTCTCGTGGGGACACTTCTTTGAGGGTGTGAAGTAGTACACGCTTTACGCACTGCACCATTCGTTCCCAGACTCCTCCTTCAGATGGATTAGATGGACAGTTGAACACCCATTGAACTCCTCTGGCAGCTAGTTCGTCTTGTACACGGTCGCAGTCAAACACTTCAGAAAATCGTTTTGCTTCCTTGTTAGCACCGTTGAAATTCGTCCCATTGTCGGAACGCATCTTGACAGGAACTCCACGGCGGTTGATAAAATTGCGGATCGCTAAGATGCATGCGTCGGTTGATAGATCGAGGGCAATCTCGAGGTGAATTGCACGCACTACCAGACAAGTGAATAGCGCTACCCAACGCTTTTCGGTGCGGCGTCCGATCGACACTGTTAGCGGCCCAAAAAGTCCAGTCCAGTGTAAGAGAACGGCCTCACAAATGGTGTTAGTCGGTCCTCTGGAAAAGGACCCATCATTGGGGTGACTGGCGTAGCTTTCGAAATCCTGCACTCTGGACAATTAGCAACGACCATAGCTTGTCGCAGACGGGGAATCCAATATATTCGACGTATTTCACAAATCGTTGCTTCATGGTTCAGGTGCTTCATCTTGCGGTGTTGGTCAGCAATTACCAGCGTCGTAAGCTTATGTGTAGACGGCAATATGATTGGTCGCTTGGTGGCATATGCGAGCCAGCTGGCTGCATCGACTCGTCCATAAACTCTGAGGATGCCATCGTTATCGATATAGGGAGAGAGTTGGTAAAGTACACTTCCCTTTGGCACGGCTTTGTTGCACCTAAGTTGTCTCAACTCTGCAGCGAACGCTTCTGATTGGGCCTGACGATATAACTGTTGTTTGGCGGCCTCGAGCTCATAAGCTGCGAGACTGTTTCCTTCGTTAAGGGAACTATTACGACATCGATATAGAAATCTAAGAACCCAGGCCATGGTTCTTACTAGTCTGTTGAGAGAGGAAAAACGATTAAAATCTATAAGGTCTATACTCACGATGATTAGAGAATATTTTGGACGAAGCTCTTCATCATCGTTCTCAGGATCGTTGGCAGTGGTAATGATATTTGGAGGCCACATATCTTCCTTCTTCAGCATGAATTCGGGACCCCTTAGCCAGCGTGATAAAGCGCTGAAATCAGGTTGGCTACTTGACCGTGTAGCATCATCAGCAGGGTTCTCGTGGGTTGGTATCCATCTCCAATCTGATGAACTGGTTGTTGCCAAAATCTCAGCGATTCTGTGAGCCACAAATGGTTTGTAGCGACGATGCTCGCTCCCAATCCATCTTATGACAGTTGTCGAGTCACTCCAAAGAATACTTCGAGTGATACTTACGGAATGTTGCTCCACGATAGTTGACATCAAACGTACTCCTAAGACGGCTGCCTGAAGCTCAAGACGCGGGATAGTCAATGGCTTCAAAGGGGCGCATTTTGATTTTGAGCAAATAAATGATGTTTCGACTTCATGATTCTCATTTAATGCTCTCCAGTATGCCACTGCAGCAAAGGCATCCTCGCTGGCGTCAACAAAAATATGAAGCTACAGCTCTTGTGGTGAACCGTTTCGGAAGTAAAACCGTGGAATGTTGAAGCTGACCACTTCTGAAAGCTTTGGCCGCCATCTTTTCCATCCCAGTAGGACCTCCGCAGGCAACGGTTCGTCCCATGGCACGTTGCGTCGCCAAACTTCTCGCATCAGCAACTTAGCGGCCACAGTGAAATGGTTGAGAAATCCCAACGGATCGAAAACTAACATTATAACGCTCAGTAGTTCTCTTTTCGTTGGGTTTCTCCCTCCGTTGATGACTGTTTTATCAACGTGATGGAACTGCAGATGGTACCGGAAGTTGTCGCTGACCGGCTGCCAGAACATGTCAAGAAATTTTCGGTCTCCAAGCAACTTTTAGTGTTCACGAACACAGCAGCATCGTTTCCCTGTAGAGCATTTAGAACTTCTGGCGAATTCGAGGTAAAGTTTCTGAGTTCGAAACCTGCAGCTTTGTGGATCATTCTTACTTGCAATGATATTTCGAGGGCTTGCTCTATAGATTCGAAGCTATATACAAAGTCGTCCACATAGTTTTTTTTTTTTTTTTTTTATATATATATAATTAACGCGCACATCAAGGGGTTATGACTACCCTTATAATGTTATAGAACACAGTGCGAGCATTTAGGAAAATAGGAGAGGATTTGAAAGGAGACACCGATGCACGTTGCTTTTGAACTTTTGTGAATCGTAATGCAGGGGAAATACAGAGCCTGGTAAAGCATTCCACATTCGGGTGGTGCGACTGAAATACGAATCTCTATACTTGACAGTACGTCCGAAGTTGGGCTCAAGGTAAAACTGATGAGCATTCCTAGCGAGGCGGGTATTGCGGCTAAATTGTTTCAGGGGAGGAATGCAACTGGCTACTTCACTAGAGCACTGTTGGTGGAAAAAGCGATAAAAAAGAGAGAGACAGGTGACGTTTCGACGATGTTCAAGAGAATCAATCGATTCTACGATTGAACTATCACCTATCAATTTTAACGATCTATTTTGTACCCTATCAAGTAGGCGCAAAGATGTTTGAGAAGCACCTGACCAGATATGGGAATTATACTCCAGTTTAGGGCGGATGAAGGCCTTATAAATTGTAGCCAGATCAGAAGGGGTGAAGAATTTCCTGCATCGTCTCAAGAAACCTAAGCATTTAGCAGCGTTTTTGGCGACTTCAAATATGTGGTCATTCCAACGAAGATCATCGTTTACACACATACCAAGTACTGACAGCTTTTCGGTTTCTTCGATGCAGGTACCATTCATGGATAATGGCAATGGGGGAATGTTAAGCTTCAACGACAAGAGACAGCATTGAGTTTTCGAAGCATTGAATTCTACTCGGTTCATAAGACCCCATGAAACAATGCTGTCAAGGTCAGAATTCAATGAGCTTATCATACGCAACCGTTCCAGTTCCACATCCGAAGAGCAGGGACGTGAATTTGGAAACGAATATGAAAAGCTGAGGGTCGAGTCGTCAGCAAAACAGTTAAGCGGATTAGAAGTTTCAGACAAGAGATCATTTATGAAAATGAGGAAGAGAGTCGGAGACAAAACGGAGCCCTGGGGCACACCAGCATTTATTAAGTGGGTATCAGACTTGAAGCCATCCAACACAACTTGTATTGAACGGTCGGAAAGGTAATTTCTAATCCAACGAAGAAGAGACTCATCGATACCAAAAGCACGCATTTTCGATAAAAGAGCCTGATGCCAAACTCTATCAAATGCTTTAGAAATATCAAGCGCAATAATCTTACTTTCTCCAAAACAATGTAAAGATTGGTTCCACTTTTCTGTGAGATAAGCCATCAAATCACCAGTGGTCCGTTTGCTACGAAAGCCGTACTGACGGTCATTAAGAAGCTTTCGTTCTTCAAGATATTTCATAAGTTGACGGTTTATCAACGTTTCCATGACCTTGGAAAGAAGGGACGTGAGTGCAATTGGACGGTAATTGGAAGGGGAGGAGGATTCGCCTTTTTTAGGGACCGGCTGGACAAATGCAGTTTTCCATCTGCTCGGAAAAATTCCAGCAGAATAGGAAAGATGGAAAAGTTTACGCAGTGGTTTTGCCAGCGTAGAAGAACACCTCTTCAGAATAACGGCGGGGATACCATCTGGACCAGCGGATTTATGTATGTTGAGATCTTTAAGGACTCTCGCAACCGAGCGAGTTCGAAAAAAATATCTGCTTCATCAAAGAATTTGCAGATTCGAGCTCAGGTGGAGCCAATATGCTATAAGGAAGTGTCGAGTTGGCAGCAAATTGAGCTGCCAGCAAATTGGCTTTGTCGATGGAGCTGACATACGGAGAGTCATTGAAGACGAGCGTTGGGACCGATGACGTGGTCGAGTTCTTAATGTTCTTCACAAAAGACCAAAAGTTTTTACTTCCTTTTGGACACAATAGTATTTTTTGCCTTACTTTTTGGTCATGTAAAAACTTAGCCCTTTGTATCTGAGCATTACAGCTATTTCTGGCCCGTTTGAACAAATTTCGGTTTTCTACAGTAGGGTTATCTTTAAATTTTCGAAAACTACTTTCTCGATCCCTAATCGCCTCTTTACAGCTTAAATCGAACCACGAATTCTCTTTGGGGATGATACTTTTTGTTCTGTGAGGAACAAAATTTCTCATGCCGTTGAGAATTACGTTAGATATCATATCAGCTGATGCATCAACGTTTCCGTCGAGAAAGCACAATGACCAATTAAAATTTCGAAAGAAATTATTCAGTCCGTCCCAATTGGCTTTCTTGTATTGCCACACAGTTCTTTTGGGGACTTTATCTTTTTTTACCGTGACGGAAGACGAAAAATCTACCGATATGACACAATGATCCGATGTGCCTAAAGGAGATGATACTATAACCCTATATTTTTCGGGATGAGAAGTGAGAAATAAGTCAAGAGTGTTGGCCGCATGGCCTTCAATATCTGGAACCCGAGTGGGCTCATCAACAAGTTGAGTTAATTCGTTAAACTCAGCGAAGATCTCAACATATTTTCCTTCGGGTGTTGTCTGGCCAGAATGTCGAAGCCAACCTGAATTGTGTACATTGAAATCGCCCGCAATTGCGATTTCAGTGTGAGGATAAAGGGTAACAATTCTTATTATGGATTCAGATAGCGCATCAAACTCGTTAGAGGTTGAATTGCTATCTAAATTGGGGCTTCTGTAAATAAAACAATAGTGAATGATATGCTTACGGACGGTGAATTTTAACCACATGAAATTAAAGTTCGTATTAGAACAGAGGCCGTATTGTGGTAGAAGTTGGTAAGCAATATCATTCCGAACATAAACGGCGAGGCCATGGGAAGAAAAGAATAATGGCACTAAGCTATATCCAGGCAGGTTGAACTCTGAGGGATCAGAATCAACACCCACCTGTGTTTCACTTAGTGCCAAAACAGCTGGCCTGCATTTTGGAGTGTGCGTACACAGCAAAGAAATTCGATCGCAACCCCCTAATGTTGCTAAAATCGACCGTAAACTTACCCAGCATTACAAATCACAAACATAAAAAAAAACAAAGTATCAACGCAAACGCTACCTAAGTCAAACCAACAAGTGCAGTCTCTAGTTAGTAAATCAAAGCAAATTACTAGCGGTGTTATGCCCAGCTAGCAATTGACTTCGGTTCACTAACGGAAACCCCACCCGTTGGTTGACTATCCGCTTGACAAATTCAAAGACTACATCTGCACACACTGCACTGATAAGAAAAAAAATCAGATCAGATGAAATGTATGCAGATGCCGAGGCTATGAAAGTGGTGTAGGACAGGAGATGACAAACGATGGGACCGCACAATTGAGTGTAGTTTATTGCAAATTTTTATTTTTTTTTTATGTGGGTTTTTTTGTTGTTAGTAATTAGATTGGGTATGGGTGGTATGCACAGAATTAACACGGTGAATGGAAAAAAAACACTTCACAGCACACTATGCACTTTTGATTTTTTTTTTTTTTTTTCCTTTTTGCACGGCGCGAGATTTGTGGTAGGTGAGTTATTTATTGCAGCACTGAATATATATATGTAAGTATATTGTTGGTTTTTTTTTTTTTTTTGTTATTATGTATATGGGCTTTAACAAAGGCACGGACACTGATCGCGAAGCGTGTTGATGCGTTGAGTCGCAGATCGGAACTGCTAAAGAAACACTATTATATAAACATAAAGCCAATCACGAGCAAGAAACACACACAATTACGAAATAAATTATAATTTTGTTAAGAATGAGTAGGAAATTTTCAAATATATGAAATCAGAACCTGAAGATAAAATGTGTTCTAACTAACTTAATCAGAATGGGATGAGGAGTCTAAAGAGGAAAGGATGACCACTTAGGTAGGGGATGATGTCAGTTAAGGGTCACCGAGGCGAGTAAGGTGACAAGGCAGGGTGGGTAGAGGCAATTTCTCGCGTGCTATAATCATCTATGCAGCACAATAAGTCTGGCATGATTTTTGTCAGCGGGTTTAAGGGGTCAAGTTCCCACGCCCAACGGCGAGCAGGAGCCGGACCAGCATGCCAGCACGACCCCGATGAAACCAATAGCCCGTTACAAAATGCTTTATGTTTATAGTGATGGCATAAGATGGCTTCAATGGCACGTGCATGGCAATGTTGATGTTCCATAGCATTGGTTGTCTTCACGTATTGGGCGGCACAGGGCGAACATGCAGCTGCAAACGTCATGACGGACATTTCATAAACATCTGGCGGTTTTGAGTCGTCACCATCACGCCACAGAAATCGTTGAGCACACCTGTCCTCCTGCTGAATTAGTATTTGGTGGAACATCTCTTTGATGTCCCCACACACGGCAACGGCTCCTTCACGAAAGTGAAATAATACTGATGGCAGCGGTTGATATTGTTGAGGTCCTTTCATGAGGTGTGAGTTAAGTGAAGTCCCGTTCACCTCGGCTGCGGCGTCAAATACAAGACGTAATTTCTTGTAAGGGCTTACCACTGCAAAATGTGGCAGGTACCACGTTTTCGATCCAACGACGGTGGCTTCAGCTGGGGTTAACTTACGAGCGTACTTCTTGGCGACGTGAGATTTGATGATGGCATTGTAGGCAATGGCGAAGCTGTCATCTCTTTTCATCTTTCGTTCTATTCCAACAAGTCGTTTCAGCGCCATGTTGTAGCTGTTGCGCTTGTGTTTCACCAGCTCCACAACATCGGACTTCCACAACAATCATGTTTGGAATCTATCTTTTACCCTCTTCGTGGTCAACCGAAGAATATCTCTAGCTCGAACATCAGCTTTGCTCTCAATTGGAGGTGATGGCCTTACTCCGAAACTCTCAGTTTCAAAATACTCTACGACCAGTTTGTGCAGTGACTCATCATTTGTTGCACAGGTGAAAAGGCATGTCGGCGGTGTTGAACGAGCGATTTCTGTGGTTGAACCGAACACTACCCAAACCAGCTCTGTATTCGCTGCGTACGGACCCTTTCAGCTGGGCATCTGGAAGTCATTTGGCAGTCCTAATTGACAGTGATCCAGACCAATTAACAGTTTGGGTACAGCATTCGAGTATGGCTGCAGTTTCGATCTTCCAAGGCGGCTGTTGAGACTACGATGTTCACTCTCAGACAAGCTTTGAGTAGGCAGATTAAGATTTGACACACCGTAAACGTCTCGCAGCATATGCTTCTTTTTATTTCCAACTCCACTGACGCGAACATCGACTACAACTGTGTGCTCTTGAGCCTGTCTTCCTCCAACCCATTGCATATTTAGTCGGCGATTTTGGCCATGCAGACCCAGCTCCTTCATTACGTCAGCATCCATCATTGTTTTCGACGATCCCTCGTCCAATAAGGCGTACGTATCAATTACTTTACTTGGACCATAGAGAGTGACTGGCAACACACGAAATAAGAAATTGCTGCACCTTGCGACGTCCTGCATAGCAAGCAATGTGCTACCAGAAAAACTTGCTACTGGTTCTTCTGCTATTGACCTCTCCGACTGTTGTTGTTGTTGAGAACCAGAACACCTATCTGATAGTTCGTGTAGTAGCTCATGATGTCGCCTCTGGCACCTATTTATGGCACAAAGGCCCTTGTTGCGACAGTCACGAGTCACATGCCCAGGTTTCAGACATGTGAAACACAAGCGCAAATGTTTAACCTTCGACCACCTTTCAGGTATTGTTAACTTAATAAATTGCTTACACTCACTAGTCTTGTGTTGACCTTGGCAGGTAGAACACTTCTGCATATATGGACGTTGCTTTTCAGCAGCGTGCAGAATTGGCATGCGTCTCTTCGGCTCCCTGTTGTCACTATCTTGCATGGTGACACTGCAAACTAAATTGGCCACTTCACTAAGCCAGTCGCTGAAGTTTACTATCGTTGGGTATGGTTGCACTTGCGCTGCGCACCTAGCCCAGTCTAGTTTCTTGGACATTGGAAGCTTGGAGACAAGCTCATCCAATAATGTTGGGTTCGACATGTGCTGTTGAGCGTTCGCTGTTTGGAGGAACACTGCTAAGTTCTTGACTTTAGTCGCAAATGGAATTAAACGACTCATTGCATGCTCACTAACTGGTGTTATCTCCCTTACCAGATTCAATTGGCTGCGTATTAGTTGTTCTGGACGCCCGAACCGGAAACGAAGCTGTTCCATGATGGCGTTCACATTATCAGGATGAATTAAGAGAGATTTAACAGTCTCTCTTGCTTCACCTGTAAGGGTTTTTTGCAAGCGCTGGTTGTTTTCCACATTTGTAAAGTTATAGGCGGCTGTTGACTCTACAAATGCTGTAAAAAACATTGGCCAATCTTCGGGCTGTCCACCGAACGCTGGAAGATCTTGAACCTTTCTGAGACCCGTGGCACGTGGGGAGTAGGCAGTAGGCTTTATAATACTAATCTGAAATGCCAAATGAAATCAATAACAATGTTATCTTTAATACTCCTAATGATCATTTAGATATTTTTATTGGTATGAAACTTTTCACCTCATATAATGATTTAACGATTTTTCACCAAAATGTAAGAAGCTTAAGGAAAAATTTCGATTGTCTTTGCTCATATCTTCAAAGTAGCTTTAATAATCAGCCACATATTATAGTCTTGACTGAAATATGGATCTTTAACCATGAGTTAAGCTATTTTACGATACCAGGGTACAAAAAATATGCAAAATGCAATGAAAGCGATCAAGCGGGAGGAACAATGGTATTTATTAAAGAACAAATTGAAGCTGAAGTTTCCACTCCTAATATGGAAAGTGCAGATTGTGTCTGCCTTAATATTGTCGTTGGGAAATTTAAACTGAGTCTTATATGTCTCTATAGATTACAATTTATTAGCATAACTAGATTTCTTGAAGAACTTAATAGTCTCTTACCGACAGTTAATTGTAATAATGTTTGTTTGATAACATTTTAGATCTTCCCTCTGAAAGTGATGATTCGTGGATGACAAGTCATATTTGCGATGAAATAAGGAAAAAAAACTTATACTATGCTCGAAATAAAAATAATCTTAGGCAACCTGAAATAAAAAACAAATATCGCGAAATGAGAAGCAAAGTGCAAAGCCTCATAAGTAATCAAAAGACAAACTACTATAAGAATAAGTTTGAGGAGTACCGATTCAATGCGAGAGAGCAATGGCGACTTGTTAATGGCATCCTCGGAGAAAAAACACAAGATGCAAACATACCATCGGTTCAAAAACAAAATACTATTATAAACCATAAAGTAAAAATATGCGAAGAGTTCAATAGAGTTTTTGCCAGTATCTCTGATCAGATCTGTTCCACCCCACCTAATGAACATTACTACTCTTGTTTACCTCAAGATCTATCGATTTCTTCATCTTTTTTTTTTCAGTCCAACAAATGAAAGTGAAATAATATCTGTTATTAATGGACTAAAGTCTAAGAAATCCTGTGGTATAGATGGCGTAAATAGTCTCATTATAAAAAGTATATCCAAAAATATAGCAAAGCCCTTAGCTTACCTAGCCAACAAGAGTTTTGAAACAGGGGAGTTTCCTGAATGTCTTAAAACAGTTATTATTGTACCAATATACAAAAAAGAAGATCCAAAGGATCCATGTAATTAAAGACCTATTTCCCTTCTTTCAATATTTTCAAAAATTTTAGAAACTGTCTTTAAAAACACAATGCTGTCGTTTATAGACAAATTCCATTTTTTGAACAATAAACAGTTTGGGTTTAGAAAAGGCAAAAGTACCGAAGATGCAATGACGAAGCGAATGATTAGCGAAGTCTACGAGTCCCTTGATAAAAGTTTAAAAACAGCAGGTATTTTCCTTGATTTGACCAAAGCCTTCGACTTGGTAAATCATGAAATACTACTGACTAAATTGTTTAAAATGGGTTTCAGGGCGGACTCATTTCGGTGGATTAGTAGTTACCTTAGGGGTAGGAAACAATGTGTTCGTATAAATGGTACAATGAGTGACACTGTAAACAGTCCGAACATTGGCGTTCCCCAGGGATCAGTGCTAGGACCACTGCTTTTCCTCATATACATCAATTCCATTTTTCAATTGAATCTGAATTGCAAGCTAACAGCATATGCAGATGATTTAGCATTATCATACAGTAGCCCTTCACAAAACGATTTAATTAGATTTATCCAAGATGACCTAAATTCTATTAGCAGTTGGCTTACATTTCATAAAATGGTTTTGAGTAAGAAATCTAAAGGTATAATGTTTTCTCTATCGCGGTCTCAACCAATAGAGGAAATTAAATATCGTCACATTTCATGTGACACCGTATCCTGTAATATTTCTTGCTTTTCCTTGATGTTTGAGCAAGAATACAAATATCTAGGTGTAATCATAGACAGTAAATTAAATTGGAAACCATAAATTACATCAGTAAAACGTGTTCTTTACTTCTCGTTAAGCAAAATATATCTACTAAGAAAACTAGTCCCACGCGCATTGCTAATTTCTGTCTATTATGCATTAATCGGTTCCCGTCTCGAATATGGACTAGCATGTTGGGGATGTACATACAAAACCAATATTCAACCTTTGGTTATGGTACAGAAAAAAATCATAAGGCTAATATCATTTAAGAGAAGACTTGATCACACACTTCCACTTTTCCAATCTCTTAAAATACTCCCATTTCGCGATTTATACGTCTTCAAAACTCTAAAAGTATTCTTTACCAGAAGTGGGAATATAAGATTCAGACGAAATGAAAAATATCCACTTCGCAGTAACAGTAGTGCATACATACCCGCTGTATCAAAAGAACACTCCCGTAAATTTTTAAATGTCATAGCACCACATATATTTAATAAACTCCCTGCAGATTTATGTAACATCGTTTCCAACAAGTTCAAATTCCTCAAAAATTTAAAACATTGGCTCCTTTCCAGATCAGAAGTTGAAACTCTTTTTGAACTAATATCTTAAATTAAAATTATTACCCGTCTCACTGCTCTATTAGCTTTCATTTGCTCAATATTACCAATAAAATAATGTGTTTATAACAGCAAAAGTCGAAATGCATGCTCGCTACTGACAATCATTGTCACAGAGGATGCTCAAATTTTACTTATTATTTGTTTATTTAGATAAATAATTCTCTTCCTTCTTCTTCTTCTTCTAATAAAATATGATGTATGTACATAAAAAATGTAATGTAAAAATGTAGAATGAATAAAAAAAAAAAAAAAAATTCATGGCAAAAATCTGGGGAGTGGCACTGTACATCGAAGACGGCGGATGTGCGTACGTCGAAGACGGCGGCTGTGCGAACGCGACATCTGTCGTGCGAGTGAAGCTCATGTCCTCTATGGCGACATTTGGATAGACGTGACTTGCCAGCGGCATGGTGGCATATACATATGGCATATTCGTTGCTGCTTGCGTATATATGCTACCATATGGACTTGGTCGTGGTTGAGACATACATGACATTGGCTGAATGTCGAACGGTAAGTTTTTCATTGTAGAAATACCACCAGCTGGCGATGTATGCAGAGGCTTTATTGATGGCGTTGTCTCATACACTGTTGCTGTTGGTGCGAGTGAGACGGCTGGTGATACCTAGCTTTGCACCACTATTTTGAGCGAGTCGTATTGCCAATTGCTTTTCTCCAAGCATGCTTGCGTGGATTTTAGCTGACTTTCCAGAGCGGCGATTTGATTCCGCATTGCTAGCAAAATGTCCTCTGTTTGTGCTGCATCGGCAGTGGCAACACTCATGGACAAAGGACGTTTTGCTGCGGTGCTACAGGCGGAGCTTATGGAAGCAATCTTCTTGGGAATCGCAGCTGACGTTTGCGCAGAGGCGCTAAATTGGTTTTGGGATGAGGACTTTTCCTCGTCCATGTGGATTATGGCGGCGGCGTCTACTTCTAAGAACCGGGGACTTCTTCTTGGTGCTGGCGGCGGCGTGCGTTGCATTCGCAAAACTAACTGGCTGCGGGCGGCAGCATATACAATAAAAATTCCAAAATGGAAATGGCGGCTATTTCTGCAGTATAATTGCAAAAGGATTCGCAATAGATGCAAAATTAAGATTTGTCGCCGTTATGACGAATGAAAGAGTACGAATTTAACTCATGCACGCATAACGTGTGTTCTGTGGTTTATTTCTGAAAGAAATGGAATTTTACATTGCTTTACATATATTTTTGGATTACTTACCGCAGTCTTACTTCTTCCTTTCAACATCGGCTGACAAATGGCAAATGGCAAATGGGGAATGAAAAAATGCGCACACGAGGCGAATAGCCGATAAAGGAAAATAATTAAACGTCAGATGAGGCAAAAGAAAGAAAGTAAGGCTGCGTTTTCATTTAGGGTAGTTCACACTGGTCACGTTCTGCAACAGTAAAAGTTGTAGATAATTAAAAGATCTACAACTTTTGTACTTACCATTTGTCTGTATAACCTCAAAATTTTGTATTATCATACAAAGAAGCGAAAAATTGACATTTTATCATTAATTAAGAGTAATTTATTACTTGTAAAGCGGAGATGAGCAATAATAACTGAAGAAATTATATTTTATTGAATTAGTAAAAGCGTGTAACAAAAACAAAGTAGTTATTACTATTGCTCAATATTTATTTTTAGATGTAACGAAATTTTTTTTGCAGTTTTATAACAAAATTATGTTATTTGAAAATGTTTACAATATTTGTGTTTTCGTGTAAAGAAAACAGCCTCGCTTCTAATTTTTGACGAGATAGTGGAACCATGCTATGGTTTTTTAGGGTTCTCTTAATCGTAGTTGCTCTCAAAAATCTCTCTGACAGAATAACGACAAGTAATATTTGGCAGTGACTCTCTGGCCCAATCAAAAAGTTCCCGCGGTTTTCGAATAGGATTGTCGATTCTCTGAAGACTTGCTCTGGCAGCTAATCGTTTTACAGCTCCGCCTATTCAGTCGCATGGCCCCTTTCCATGTGAAGTGGGAAAAAAATGCTGCTATTTTAAAGTCTTCAAAGTGATGAGTGAGATTAATGAAGTTCTTTTTATTTTTATACTGTCCACTCGCACCGTCAGACATGTATGTATATTATTTTATTAACAAACGGTAAATTTATTTTAGTAAATTCAATCAACTGCTTTTGAAACAAATGTACGGCAATAGTGTCGTGATGTAGGCATTCAGAAATGCAAACAAAACTTGAAATTTTTAATTCATCCAAGTAGTTCTTAAAATAAATTGAAAATGGGTGTATGGTTGCCTGATCGTTGTTCCAATGTATACCCTGAACCGAATTTTGAATTATGAAAGCATAATTTTCTGAGAAGTCGCAAATTACGATGCACTTTCTCTCAGTTTATTTTTCACCTCGTTTAAAAAGTCCCTTTGTTTGTTAACCAAAAATGAATGAATCAACAGTTTTTGCAAACCTTCACTTAAGTTCTGTAAAATTCATCAACTGGAGATATTAGGGTCTGCAATGAGGTTATTTCAACCGTAATCCATTGTTTGTAGGTGACCATTTCAATACATTTTTTTTTTAAATTTTTCTCCACCTGCTCAATAACATTCGTCACGCCTGGGCTTTTCTTACAAGAATTTAAATAACAATCAGTCGTTTTGTTTTTGCATACCATACGATCCAAACAATCCTTATAATTGATCAAAGGCAACTCAGAACCGGAAGTAAGTGATTTAAAATTGGCACCACTCACTAATAAACCTACATTTTCATGTATAGGACACACACAAAGAGAGTGTGTACCAGAAGCACCTGCCAAAACACAATATTTCGGCCTTAAGCTAGCGAACTTTGAGAAACTACATTTCATAGTTGGATAAGTACTAGTAAAAATTTCATACAATTCTTTCAAATTATTTAATACTAGTCTTTTTTGAATAGGTACCGATTTGCCGTTTACTTTTATCGAAACGTAGTCTTTTTTTCCGGGCATATATTTAGTGTAGTCGTCAGACTGGTACAACCTAACAATTGTATTGATCACATTTTCTTCTAGAGATGGATGTTGTTTTGGGTTTGGATCCCCAATTAATCCCTTCTCTCGAGCAATATTTTTGCTATGCGTATCATGTGACGAGTTGCGGAAGGAAATGTGTACTCAATTTTTTTATAAGACCACGATCGAAAAATAGTCAAAATTTAAATTTTATGAACGCGGTCGGCTGAAGAAATGAAACTTTCCTGCAAAGCACTTACTATCGACGACTCGTCGTCATCTGCTTCAACGTCATCTGGAAATCTGGATCATCTCGTCTCATGTAAAAATTTTTTTTATCAATTACGGACGATATTTGTTTTGATTTTTCTTCCAAATAACTTTTCGACGATAGTTTTTGTTTTTTGATGGGCGAAGATCCTAAGAAGCTTAATCCTTTGTTGAAAAAATCCACTCGTTCACTTTGCAAAGATGGACTTACTCCCAAAAATCCAGATGCACCGTCACTCTCAACTTTTATATCAGATTCTTCACTTGAAGAATCGTCCTTTTGTAGTGTCTAAAAAAATTTAAAGTTAGGAGAGGTAAGATATGTCTGAACTCAATAAAATAATCAAAATATTGTACGTATCAATTCTGGTAGTTCATTTTCTTTCTCGTTTGTATCTTTTTTTTCAGCTTTGATAACTTCAAGCGGCAAGAAGAACAAATTTTTTGTTGTAATCCATCTGACGAAAATGCCAAGTCCAGTTTCAAAAGTTGGTTTTCTTTAACGGTCCTCAAATCAGAAGTGTTTGTTGTTGCATGTTTGATATTAAAAGGATTAAAACATCTATCTGATCGATAATTGTTACACAGTAAAAATTATTTAACTTCAAATTACGAGTGATAATATGTCTTGGTAACGGACCAAAATAAACGCACACCCGATTCAAAAGCCAACGAACCAACTTATAGCCCTCATAAGTGAAACAAATGTCGCAAGGCGCAACAACATTGACGTCATAGGATACAAAACCTTCCGACAGGATAAATCCGAGGATCGCGTTGGGACAGCAATCTATGTCAGAAATAACATAGTTGCCAGCACTACGGAAATCTTCGTCACAGGCCTACTGACCAGCGAAGCAACAGCCGTCACCATCCAATTAGGAAATGATGAATCCCTCTCAATAATCGGAGTATACTTCAAATGTAACTCAACTCGAAGGAATATCCAGAGTGATCTTCATATCCTGAACAACATCATCTCCAGAAGCACGTATGGGCTCATTGGTGGCGATTTTAATGCCAGACATACCCGCTGGCACGACACGATCATAAGTCCAGCAGGCAGAGCGGTTACAGACTGGCTGGATACGTTTGGCTCTCAACATTCACTGGCAGTTGTCTCCCAACAAATACCAACATTCCCGAGGACGCCATCAACACTTGATTTCTTTTTAATAACGGCAAATTTTATCTTTCTCGTTCCAGAGTTGCAGAACTACACCTGCTCAATCATATACAGTGACACGGACCACGAAGCAGTTCAAGTAAACATAAAGCCGGAACATTACATCAACTACAAGAAACTCGACCCAGAGAAGCTTAAAAGGGACGTTGTGGAAACTTTGGTACTGCCTGACCAAAACAGGAACCTGCTTAATTCGGAAATTGACGCTGCTGTTGAGACGCTAGAGCACGCAATTACCAGCGCACTCGACCGCCAAAAGCAATCGAAGAAGAGTAGTGATAGATACCAGCATCTTCCTGACTACGTGAACAACCTGTACAAGCACAGGCAAATATTGCGTAAGAGGCTACAGCGAATCCACCAAAGGGAACTCAACACGACCAATGTCACCTATCGAACTGTTTGGAGCGAGCTCCAGCAAATCAATGTAATGTTCCGGAGTGCGATCCGTCACTACAATGATGTCCAAATCCAAAAGAGGCTACAAGAAATAAAACCTGGACCTGATGTGTTCAAAAAAAATCAACAGGATAGTTGGTTGTAAGAATTCAATCCCGGAAGCCATCACAACCAACGAAGGAGATGCTAAAACCAATCAGGAGAAAGCGGAAGCGTTCGCAAAACATTTTGAAGGCAACTTTGTGCCCACACCAACCGATGACCCTGACTTTCTGGACGAAATCGAAACATCCGTTCAACTGACCCTTGGGCCCAACACTGATGAAACCACTTTCAGCAACACCAATCTGTCGAGTGACCCAGTCAACTGTCCAAACCTGTGCAATCCGGAAGAAATTGCGGAAATAATCAACAGCTCCAAGCCCAATAAGTCAACAGGACCAGATGGTGTTTCTAATTTCATCCTGAAGAGGCTCCCACAGACAGTGATGATATTCCTGGCCATCATAATGAATAATTGCGTCAACTACAGCTACTTTCCCGGAAAATGCAAAACGGCCAAGATTGTGGCGATTTCGAAAAAAGGCGATCGGAATCTCATCGTCAATTACAGGCCCATCTCCCTACTCAACAACCTAAGTAAGCTCCTGGAGGAGCTTTTACTTAGGAAATTAAAGAAGTTCTGCCGGGAAAATAACATCATCCCAGATATGCAGTTCGGCTTCCGGGAAAAGCATTCAACCCTACATCCGTTGATGAAACTGCATAAAGACGTCACCGCAGCCCTCAACAACCATCGAGTCACCGTCGCTTGCTTTTTGGATGTCGAAAAAGCATTCGACAGCGTATGGATTGATGCTCTCATCCATAAACTCCATCTACTAAATTTTCCAGCTCCGCTAATAAAAATAATTTTTTCCTTTCTCTCCCACAGGAACTTCTTCGTTCAAGTCGGAAGCGCAAAATCAGCCACCAAAAGTATCAGAGCAGGAGTTCCTCAAGGATCGAAGCTAGGGCCATTCCTCTTCAACATAATGACGTCGGACCAACCTACCCCAAGGGAATGCGAAAACTTGCTTTACGCTGACGACTCCTTAACATACTGCACATTTTTTTCGCCATCCATAGCTGCACGGACAGTGGAAACTCACATCCACAGACTATATGCCTATTATAGTAAGTGGGGTATACGGGTCAACTCAACCAAATCTGAACTCGTCTGCTTCAGAAGGCCTGGAGTTTATAGAGACTGCCGTACTGCTGGAAAATGCAGAGCAACATCACTATCGCTACCCGATGGAACCAGACTGACTGCCCAACTGAACGCGAAGTATCTGGGCGTCAACTTTAACGAGGTGCTTAGATTTAACCCGCACTCACGCGCTGTACTAAAGAAGGCCAACTTCGCTTTCCACCGACTTTACTCTTTGATGAGAAGAAAGACAGGACTAAGTCAGTCAACGAAACTTCTGATGTACAAGCAACTGCTGAGACCCGTCATCAACTACGGCAGCCCGGTCTGGTTTGCCATCTCCAAGACAGCGATGAAGGAGCTCCTACTTTTCGAAAGGAAAATTCTGAGACTCTGCACTGGCCTTACTTTCAACCACCAGCGCCAAAGACACTACAGCAACCAGCTTGTGTACGAGAAAGCCAAAGTGATGCCCTTAGATCAATACGTGTTATTGACAGTAAGGAAAACGGCTGCAGATATCAACAACCACTCGAATCATTTGGTGAGAAGTATAAGCAGTGAGGACCAACACCCCAAGCCAAGATACCTAAGCGTGATGAACACTTTGAACGAAGAAATAATACCAGCCAACGACGAAGCCACCAATTTCTACGCTGACCCTGGGTCAGCATATTTCCGTGGCTAATGCCCACCCCTACCTCCTCCCCATGCAGAGGGACGCCAGCGACAACCGGGACGGAACATCCCGAGATCACCCAAGTCAACCGACTTATAGTTAAGATTTTTCTTTTCTTTTCAGCTATATAATATTAAGTTATTATTTCAATTCTAGACAATGTATTTGGTTAGGACCCCTATGTGCCCACATTCTAACATTATCATTTTTAAATTCTAAAATTATCTAGCATAAGTATCAATTGTATATATATAACGTTCAATAAAATAATTATTATTAAAAAAAACCAACGAACTTGTAGTACGGGGAATGTACGCGAGTGGTGTGCGTAACACTGGGTAACACTTTGAATCTTAGATCACTCATGATTTAACTTGTAGTACGGGGAATGTACGCAAGTGGCGTGGGTAACACTTTGAACTATAAATCACTCATGATTTAATTTTAATTAAAATTTGTACTAAATAAATGATAAAATGTCAATTTTTCGCTTCTTTGTATGATAATACAAATTTTTGAGGTTATACAGACAAATGGAAAGTACAAAAGTGTTAAATCTTTTAATTATCTACAACTTTTACCTTTAACTTTTTTTGATACGATGTACAGATACCATTTTATACTCAAAAAACTGTTGTTTTTACCATTACGCGCTACATACATTGTTTTTTAATAAAAACAATTGAGAAGTCTCCATAAATTAAAAACATGATTTTTACGTAAAATCTTACGCAGAATACGATGGTAATAATAAAAACTCGATTCATTTTGGGGGCAGTTGTTAAAAATCGATTTAAAGAATTAAATTGTTAATAACAATACTAATTTGTTAATAATTTTTTTTTTTTTAACTTTTTTTTTTTTGAAAGTTCTACTTTTTAGCTACAAAAATGTCATTGGTAAAAATTTTGTAGCTCTTAAGGATTCGGAGCTATATATATTGTTTAAAATGAGTCTCCAACCACTATTATGAAATTTGTTATATCTTATAAAATCAAAAATAGGCGATAACAAAAAAATTCCTCGGACACGTATCTTTTATTTTTCAATATAGAAACTGGAAAAAAATTTTCAGCTGAATCGGAGAGGTTACGATTGATTTTTGGCAAAATCCGTTCGATTTGTAAAAGAATTACCCATATCCGAATGCTTTCAAGATCATCATTTAAATTGTTTGCAAGTTCAACGAAATCAGAAGTTTTTTTAGGGGATACAATTGTACATCGTCTGCATAGAGGTAAACAGAAGATTATTTACAAACTGATGGCAAGGCATTCACGAACATGCAAAACAAAATTGGACCAAGAATGGATCCTTGGGGAACACCCTGTTTCACCGGTAACAACGCTGATACTGATTCATCAGACGATAAAACTCGTTGATACCTGTCACTTAAGAAACTTTTGAAAAATTTTACAGCATTATTAGAAAAATTAAACAAATTTCTTAGTTTCCAAGAAAGAACTTTGTGGTTAACCTTGTCAAATGCCTTGGAAAAGTCAAGTAAGCAAAACAGAGTTAGAAAACCATTATCAAAACGTTGTCGTATTTCTTCTAGAATGTTAACCATAGCAGTTGAACAGCTGTTCTTAGCTCTAAAGCCAGATTGCTTGTAAAAGAGCAAATTATTGGAAGACGAGTAAAAAAGTACCTGTTTCGACATAAGTTTCTCTAGGATCTTTGACAAGCATGGAAGAATACTGATAGGCCTAAAATCATCAGCGTTTTCAGGAGAAGTTTTCTTAGCAATAGGAATAACTCTGGCAATTTTCCATGAATTAGGAAAAGTTGAGGTCGTAATGCAGTGGTTTAGGATTTGGGTTAGGTGGTAATTGATGAAAGGTTCGATAAGCTTTAAAAAACGTAGCGATATGCCATCTTCACCTGCTGAATTTGTTTTAATAAGGGAAAAGCATGTCTTGACTTCATATTCACACACATTAACTAGTTCAAATTCACTATCAGAAAAAAGACCCCGATTTAAATTATCAGTGAAATTAAAATCGATTTCTCCAGCACTTTCACCTACGAAATAGCTGTTCATTTCGTTGCCGAACACACTTAGCCGAATTTTTGTCGCTAGTAATACCAATCTGTCGCAGATTACTCCATAGCTTTTTAGAAGAGAGAGTAGTACTTAGCTTTGAGGCATAATAGTGCCTCTTTTCGTTACGTATAAGGACTACCACACGGTTACGCATAGTCTTATAAGTATTCCAAGTTGCATTAGAGGGATTTTTTTCCATTTTGTATAGAGTTTGTTTCGAGTTTTTATAGCATAGATTACTTCTGATGTAAACCAGGGGCAGTTTTTATTACGAATGCGAACCGTTTTAATCGGTACAAATTGATTATAAAGCTGAGTAACAACTTCTTGAAAACATGTTAGTTTAGCATCAGGATCTGAAAACAATCGGCAAT
Source organism: Melanostoma scalare (assembly GCA_949752695.1). NCBI lineage: Eukaryota > Metazoa > Arthropoda > Insecta > Diptera > Syrphidae > Melanostoma > Melanostoma scalare. The sequence continues at coordinate 117,011,475 of OX456986.1, read as the reverse complement.
TAGACCAAGGTGAAATAGAGGCAGCAGCATGTAAGACTTCAACATCTATTGAACGAAAATCCCTATAGTTAAAGAAGCAGGGAATAGCATCGTGATTAAATCTGATATCATAGGTGAAAAAAAGCAAATCGTGGTCAGAGCAATGATCGAAAGCAAGTTGGTCAAACAGTACAATTGAGGATATATCTGGAACAATAATAAGGTCAAGGAGACTAGGAGATGCATTTTTGGCAAAACGCGCAGGATATGTTGTGTTAAATATGGTAAGACCTAGGGAAGAACAAAAGTCATGCATTTGAAAAGCTCGTGAGTCGTTTTTTAATAAATCGGCATTGAAGTCTCCGCACACTAAAATATGCTCATATAAAGCAGTGAATTCAGAGAGTTTCGAGAAAAAAGCAAACGGAGAACAACTTCTACAACTTCAACTTCCTTCGAAGCCGTATTGTTCTTCCGAAGTTCCGAACTTCCTTCGAAGCCGTATTGTTCTTCCGAAGTGTCACCATCGATCGAGACTATCTCAATAGGTTTGTTCGTTGAAACCCTGTCGTTGCCCTAGGGTCGCCACAAAGCGTTTTTTGAGAAACCTAAATTCGCTCTGAATGTCAAATTGAGTGTTTTGTGAGCCATAGGTTTGCCATAGGTTTTCCACCAACTCGCCCTAGCAATTTGCTGCGGCGATTTGAGGGCTGTCAAATGGCATGTATTTTTTTAATGACAAGGATGATGGTGATTTTTGGTTTAGCGTTTTCTGAGGACAGGAAAACGCAGTTTTTTTTGACAACTCATAGGGCTGTCAAGAAAACCTGGGTCAACCCTGGGAAAGTTCAACGAACGGACCTAGTATTAACTTTAACAGCATACATTTGCAAGCTTGAATTATCTAAGCAGATAAGCATCAAATTGCATGTCCTACCCTACCATCTGAACATGTCAGACAGATGCTCTTAACAAAACGATAACGAATAGACAGAAAAAGAGCACCAAAAAGAGTTCCACCAACTACGTACTAAAAACTCAAACCAATTGCAGCTGACAAACAAAAATCATTTTAATTAATTTCCAATCCAATTTCAATCCTTGGAGATTAGTTTGATTGTTGATCTTAAAGTACGTCTGAAGTTTCTTTTCCTCTTTGAAAGCCTCAGCTTTCCCTTTGCGGTCTATGCATCCTTCCATTCCATATTCCTTGAGCAGTTTCTTTCGTTCGTTTTTCTCCTCTGGTGTTTCGTCCTCGGGTTGAATGGAAAGCACACTTAGAGTCGACAGAGACTTAGGACCACCAGACGAAACATCACCGCTGTCCAGTTTTGCCAGGGCTCTCGCTGTAAGTTTGGCGTTGTCGCTGCGACGAAGGACATTCGCTGGAAGACTGATTTTTGGATCGATAACAATTTGTTTGCCTTTGCGAGGTTTTTCAATTAGCTTCGGATGACTGTATATATTGGAGTAGCTGGATAGGATACTCTCACAGTCCCATTTCTTCTCCTGAGATTGATGATTTTTTATTTGTCTATATTTTCGGAGAAGAACTGTCAAAATTTACATTCCAATTGTTACATTATTTACGGTAGTTTACATGAATGAATTGAAATAAGACGGGGTTGCGGTCGATTCGTTGAACAATGTAATAATTTCAGTATGAACATCGCCAATGAATCAAAACTTACATTTGTAACAAATCGTCAGTTAGAATGCAGGACCTTGTGAGTATTTTAAACATGTTTTGCAGAAATCGCAAAGAACGCAGACACGATGTAAAGGGTTTTCCAATAGGTATGATTTTGCAGTGGCGTTTCGGCCATTTGTAGTATGTCATGATCTGCCATTCGTTTTTTATTGCATTCAGAAGTGTTTACAATTTCACCATTGGACCACCGTTAACGTCGTGAACTTTCTGATTTTGCGTTGGAACAACTTGAAATCGATAAAGATTTTTTTTTGAAAAAATCATCTTTTCCGAAGAGGCTTACTTTTATTTGACTAGTGCGTTAAATAAACAAAACTGGTGAAAATCGACAAAATATTAATGAAAAACCATTACATTCACCTAAATTAACAGTTTGGTGTGGTTTTTGGGCTGGTGGAATCATCGTTCCGTACCCTTTTTTTTATAATTAACGCACACATCAAGGGGTTATGACTACCCTTATAATGTTATAGAACACTGTGGTGTCCGAGCTAATTCAAATAAAACTCTAGTATATAGTTAATCACAATTTAATTCAGTTAGTGATTTTGATTAATCTAAATATACAATTAATTTGCAATGTGACTTGGATTGTATTAATTCTAATTAAAGTAATGACTTGACATGTGACTTGTTGCGTGAGTGACAAAAGAATGAATGTCCAAAAAGAATGTGCAAGCACAAAATGACAGACGCCAGATGTCAACGGCGTCGCAATGATGCATTAGGCCCGTTCGCGTATGTGGAAGTTTTGTTGTCTGGGTTAATACACGACAACTTTTCCCCCCTTATAAATCGAAGCGGACTGGTGCTCTTCTATTTCTCTTGGATCGCCTTGGGCTTACTGGTACTGATGGTGTTTGACCTTTTGTGGTAGGTGATGGTGATGTTGACACCTCTTGTGGTGAGCTCGTAATGGCTGGTGTTGATGTGGTAGGTGCTGGTGTGGCTTGCGTCATGGCTGGTTGGATTGGTACCGGTTCAGAGCTGTTTGTTTGTTGTAAGTCTGAGTCACGTCTTGTCTCGCTATCGTTTGTCGTGGTATTATTATTTGATTTTTCAATTAAAGGGTTTGCATTATAATTATATTTCTCATTTGTTGATCTGCAATCGGTTTTTAGAAGCTGGTCGACGTGGCGCGTGTGCTTCTCATCATCAATTTGCACTTCGTACGTTCTGCTTCCTATTTTTCGAACTATCTTTCCGAATTTCCACTTGCAGCACTTGTTGTTGTAAAATCGGGCTTGTATTGATTCACCGTCCTCGAATTCTCTAGGTTCTTTATGGTTAAATTTGCTTTGCTTGTCGCTCACTCTGGTAGTGACATCATTTTTGACTAAGTCGATTCTGGTTCGAATTGTTCTTTTGAACATAAGTTCGGCTGGTGAAACCCCTGTTGCTGCGTTAGGCATTTTCCTGTACTGCATTAGAAATCTGCATAATTTGCGATTCAAATCGCCATCTTCGTTTGACATTGTTCTCAGTCCATCCTTTACCGTTGAAACGTAACGTTCCGCTTGCCCGTTCGAAGATGGGTGATACGGAGCGCAAAATATGTGGCGGATACCATTCGACCTCACGAAGTCTTGAAATTCACCGGATGAAAAATTTGTACCGTTGTCGGAGACCAAGGTGAGCGGTAACCCAAACCTTGCGAAAATTTCTCGAAGGATTTTAATTGTTTTTGTAGCGCTTATCATTGGCGTAGGAATGGCTTCCACCCATTTTGTGTGAGCGTCAACGACAATTAATATATAGGAGTTCATAAAAGGTCCAGCATAATCTATATGAACTCTCTGTCAGGGCGTCGTAGGATATTCCCAATGATGTGGTTTTTCTTTAATTGGGTTATTCTTATTATTGCATTATTATTATCACGACAATTTTTTGAAACAGCTTCGATATCCTTATCGATCCCTCTCCACCATACATAGCTCCGTGCCAACGCCTTCATACGCACTATGCCTGAGTGACCGGTATGCAGCTCATTGAGAATTCTTTTTTGAACAGCTTTCGGTATCATAACTCTGTGGTGTAATATTCCAGTTGCATGCACGTTGGCTGTCGTAATCTAATCCGACTGCGTGCAACCTGGCCCAGACACAGGTAGCCAAAGTCACCGAATGCATTTATACGCAGTGCTTGCATATTTCACTACGTGTAATATGCAAGCCATGCACTTTCCCACGTTCAGTGATTTTGCGTTGACCTTGTCTGGACAACGATCACATTGAATCTTCCTAATGAAAAAGTTGAGTTGTTTCTTGACAGTCAACCGTGTCGGTTTATTTATTGTTTATACCACAATTTGGCGCAGCCAGGAAAGAGCACTACGACCAAAGTCTCTTAAGTGAAAAAGTCTATAAGTGAACAGTAAAGTGAACAAGAAATCAAAAACAACAAAGAAAAACATCAGCATATGGGAAAAAAAATAAAAGGAAGCGGAATTGTTTTGAATTTAGTTGTGAATTTGAAAAACATTTTGTGAAAAAAAATATATAAAAATTGTGTGCTTAACAATTTGAATGCAAGTGTTTTGTTCTTTGGTGCTTGTTTCTCTTTATCTGTCAATTAGATACACACACATTCAAAAAAAAAAAAAAAAAATTGCTACTTTTTCTATTTCCTAAATAGCAAAGAAGAATCGAATTTAGTGACAACTGCTATCGACTGCAAATGGGTGAAAAGAAATCGACATAAGTGTAGAGTAAAACAACAACAAGAGAAATAACGAAAAAACAAAAACACCTAATTATACCTTATGAGGAATGAGTGAGGAATCAGTAACGAGATCCGGAAAACAATTCAAGCCGACGGAAGACGGAAGTGACGACCCACTGGAACAAACATCTTTCACCAATCATCAATCATCAATTGAGGAGCAACTCCATAAACAATTAGGCGATATAGACGACAGACAAAAAGAACGCCTAGCAACACTAAGTAAGTTATCAAAACAGTTTAAGTTAGATATAAGTAATTTTAAAAAAGGGAACATAGCCAACCAACCAAATCCCACATTTCCCGAATTTCCAATCCCTTCCTTTTCTTTAACACCTCAGTTAGCTGATTTAGAAAAGGCCATAAAAAATATTGAGATTCCACCAAAAAATATTTTTAAAGAACATCCTGCAATGAGCTACGAAAAGGTTGCACGTTTGGTGTCAACTTTGATTCCCACGTTTTCGGGTGTTTATCACCCAGGGATAGTGCTCGTGGTCCAAAGTTTCATAGGTTGCTGCAAACAAGTGTGGCAATGCCTTGAAGAGGCTGAAAAGCCTCTGTTTAACAACCTTGTGTTAACAAGGCTGCGGGGCAATGCCTTTGCATTGATTTCAATGAAATCAGTGGCGAGCCTCGAAGAATTAGAGCAAGTACTGAACCAAAATTTCCTACCTAGGAAAACTTACATACAGATAACAAACGAGCTACGTCAGTGTCGGCAAATTTCAAATGAGACCGTAACGCAATTCGGTTTCAGATTAAATAGGTTGTTAAGTAATTGCCAAGAAGAGGCCAAAACAAGCTATGGCCCAGATTCTACGCCAATAATGAAAGACCTCGAGCTCGCCGCTATACACTCTTTCAAGACAGGGCTGTGTAATCTACATCTCCGTCAGTATGCCCTAGGTCTTGATGAGAGTAGCTTAACGGAAACTGTCCAAAAAAATTTAAAGCGGGAGCTAATAGATCCTCAATTAGCATACATGGCTACTGGGTTTCCAAATGCTTTCGCGTCGTCTTTCAACAGTGAAGGAGCTTGGCAATATGATTTGAATAGCCCAACTGATTACGGTGTAGGCCCATATAATAATCCCAGCATGAAAAATTTTAATGGCAGTTATTGTGAAAGCCCTCGACAACCTAGTGCAGGAATTTGTTCTTTGAATTCCCCTAGTCAGTTACCCGCTTACGAAAAAAAATCTCCTCCTTTCAATACTAACAGTGTGACAAGTTTTAATGGCAATTGTTTTGAAAACCCCAGGCAAGCAAGTGCAGGAATTTATTCTTTAAATTCCCCTTATCAGTTACCCGCTTACGAACAAAAATATCCTGTGTTCAATACTAACAGCATGACAAGTTTTAATGGAAATTGTTGCGAAAACCCCAGGCAAGCAAGTGCAGGAATTTATTCTTTGAGTTCCCCTTATCAAATACCCACCTACGAACAAAAATCTCCTAGAGTTGGAGAGAGTGGCTCTATAAACTGCAATTTTTGTAATGAGGTAAACCATTCTTTCCAAGAGTGCAGGAAGCGACGAATGACACCTTTTTGTCCAAACTGCAAAATTTATGGGCATGAGGCTGGCAACTGCAGCCAAAATATCTCATTGAGATCAGTTGCGAACCAACCGGATCCACAGCAGCCTGCTTGTAGGCGCAAGCAACAGTCGAACTATTCGGTAATGCTTACAAATGATCTGAATAGGAAACGAAGTGAGCAAAACAAAAAAAAAATGCGATTTTTGCTTGCGAAAAGGGCATGGGATAGAGGAATGCTTCACAAAGAAGCGCTGGGACGAAAATCAAAAACAGTCAAAAAACTGATAACAGGTTGGATGAGGGAAAAAAACGCCAAACCCTCATCCAACGAAAAATTGGTAAAGGATGGAATTGTAAATATTCCAGTAGACGTATGCTTAGAAAGAAATTTGAATTTATTAGTAGATACAGGCTCAGACGTCAGCATAGTTAATAAAGACGTGCTTGGAGAAGACGTCTTTGGTAACAAAACAGATGCTATTGCAATTAATGGAATCTTTTCCAACGGCACTACATTAGGGTCAGTAGAATCTAAAATTTTACTAGATCCGCCAATTGAATGTAAGTTACATGTCACGGAAAAAATTCCATCCTTAAATTGTGATGGTATCTTGGGGCAGGACATTCTGTTTCCTTACACCAATATTGAAGGTCCTAACAGATCGCTAAAATTTCTTCATGCGAAGGGTGATCTCTGTGAACAAAATATTGGGATGGCTACTAAGAACCACTCGCAGAAGAATTCTTTTCCGATAGTTAAGTCAAATCAAGTAACACCTTCGCACGGTGTTAAACCATTTGATGAAGTTGGGCAAACAGTTTGTCCTGTAACTTATCCACCTTCGCAAGGTGGTTGCCCAACCCAACTTATCGGAGATGAATTTTTTGAAAAACAAGCTAAGCCTACGGTGAAGTCATTCCCTAAAAATGTTATTGCTTCTAAAGTTACAGTGACTTTACCCCCGAGGAGCTAAATAATAGTTAACAGCATCATAAACGATGCCGCAAATGGCACTGAATTGATGTGTTATTCTTGCGAGATTATACCTCAAGTTTTTATTGGTGCATGCTTAAATAAAATACACAATGGTCAAGTAGTTTTAAGTATAGCAAACACTGCGTCTGAAGAAAAAAACCTCCATGACGTCACCATACACCATTACAATCTTTGTGATTATATAGTCACAGATACTTCTTGCAATTCCAATGGAACAAGAAATTTAAAATCTTTATTTGTTGCAAGCGTCACCAAAACAAACCATGCCAATAAAGAAAAGAAAACTGAAAGACTAAACAGACTTTTCAAAGAACTAAGTCTGCAAAAAACTCTTAACCAAGAGGAAAAAGAAACTATCGAAGAAATCTGTACTCAGTTCTCAGACGTTTTTTATCTTGAAGGAGACAAGTTGCCGCACACAAGAGCTATGGCTCACGCAATTCCCACTGATACAAGTCGGGGACCCATTAACATCAAACAGTATAGATTACCTGAATCTCAAAAACAAATAATAGATGATCAGGTTAAACAAATGTTAAAAAATAATATAATTAAAAATAGCATAAGTCCATGGAATAGTCCGCTTTTAGTTGTACCCAAAAAAGTTGATCAAAATGGAAATAAGCAGCACAGAGTTGTCGTCGATTTTAGAAAGCTCAACGAAATTACTGTAGGTGATGTTTTTCCTTTGCCGAGAATCGATGAAATTCTCGACCAATTAGGCAATAGTAGATATTTTTCAACACTAGATTTAGCGAGTGGCTATCACCAAGTTTCAATCGAAAAAAATGACAGACAGAAAACGGCGTTCAGCACTGATAGAGGACATTATGAATTTATTCGAATGCCATTCGGTTTGAAAGGGGCACCAGCAACCTTTCAACGCCTTATGAATCACATACTGACAGGGCTTCAGGGCAACAAATGTTTTGTATATCTGGATGACATTGTGATCTATGGAAAAAATCTTGAAGATCACAACAGGAAACTGATATGTGTTTTCGAAAAAATTCGAGATTTCAATCTGCGGTTACAACCTCGTAAATGTAATTTTCTTCGGCGGGAGATTTAACATTACTCAAAATGGCGTTTTTCCAGACAAGGCTAAAGTGAGAAGTATATTAGAAATCTCAACACCAAAAAATTCTAAAGAAATTCAGTCATTTTTAGGGATGGCAAATTTTTACAGGCGAAGCGTTCCTAACTTTTCCGCTTTAGAAAGACCTTTACGTAATATCACTCACAAAGACGTTCCTTTTAGTTGGAATAGCGATTGTGAAACGGCTTTCACTACTTTGAAAGCTATTCTTTCTAGTCCACCAATACTTATCTATCCAGATTTCAAAAAAGAATTTTTCCTCACCACGGATGCCAGTGGAACAACATTAGGAGCTGTTCTTTCTCAGATTAGAAATGGTCTTGACTTGCCGATAGCCTTTGCAAGTAGAATTTTAAGTGCTACAGAGCGTCGCTATTCCACAATTGAACGAGAAGGTTTGGCTATAGTTTGGGCTGTTAAAAATTTTAGGTGTTACCTGCTAGGTAGGAAATTTACATTATATACAGACCACCAGCCATTGGTCCATTTCTTTAAAATTTCTCAAGATTCCACCAGGTTGACTAATTTTCGGCACAAACTATCAGAGTTTGATTTCGAAATAAAATACAAGCCAGGGAAGCAAAATGTTGTGGCTGACGCCCTTAGCCGAATTCCCGATAATAATTATGATATGAATAAGGTGTATGCAATAACTAGAGCACAATCTAATTCCCAAACTAAAGACAATTCAAATAATTCCAACAATAAGCCAAATAACGGACTTCAGGCAAGATCAAAGACAGCCTTGGTTAAAGCTCATAGTTCAAAACAATCAAAAGTAGATAATTATCCATGTGGCACGGACAGTGAAAGTGAAACTGATAGTGATAGCGACACAAGTTATCTACACCAGGAATGTTCAAGCGAAAACAAAAAGAAAGACAGTAGTACAATTTATCTAACAAAGGAAGACGAAATTAGTGAAGTTTTAAAAAAATACCATAATTCACCATTAGGTGGACACCAGGGTGTCTTAAAAACGTACTTACGGATAAGATCCAACTTCAAGTGGAAAAATATGTTTGCTGACATAAAAAAGCATGTTAAAGCTTGCAAACAGTGCCAAATTAACAAAAAATCGAAACATACTTTGATGCCTATGATGATATCGGCAACTTCGAGAAAACCATTCGACAAAGTTTTCATGGATATTGTGGGACCTTTACCTACCACTATTCTAGGAAACAAATACATACTAACTTTTGAGGACGATTTAACTCGATTTATGGACTGCTATGCACTCCCCAATATGGAAGCAGGAACTGTAGCTAAGGTTTTCTATGATGAAATAATTAGCAGATATAGATCGCCACAGCAACTATTGACAGATCGGGGTGCTAACTTTTGTAGTGAACTTTCTAAAAAGGTGTGCAAGTTTCTAAACATCAAGAAACTTGAAACTACGGCTTATCATCCACAAGCAAATGGAGCCTTGGAACGTAACCATGGGCCATTGGCAGAGTACTTAAGATCATTTTCAAAAAGCAACCCCGCTGATTGGGATCAATGGCTCCGACAAGCTATGTATGTACACAATAACACTCCACACGCTAGCTCCAAGCTAACTCCCATGGACGTTCTCTTTGGTTGTAAATCCCCTATGCCAACTGGCATAACGAGGACACCAACTCCTATATATGATCACGAAAACTATTTTTTTGAACTAAGACATAAACTCCAGAAGGCTTATCAGGTTGCTAAAACTAACATTGATAAGAGTAAGGAAAAGACAAAGGAGTATTTTGATAAAAAGATAAATCCACAGTCTTTCGAAATAGGTGATTTGGTTCTTCTGCAAGACATGAGCAGAAAAAACAAACTTTGTCCCTTGTTTACAGGGCCTTTTGAAGTTAAGGAAGTTCATAACAACGTCAACACTTCTATTTCACGTAAAAATAAGCTTGAAAGGGTTCATAACAATCGACTCAAACATTTTTATGAATAGAAGTGTCTACCAGCATATTTTAATGCCTTTAATTAAAATTTTTTATTTACAAAAAAATTCATTGCCCTATCTACCTGGAAAAGACAAAAATTTACGGAATGCCAAACGAGTCAAGAAATTAGTCGCTCTTCCTTAAATACTTCTTTGTAGTATTCTTAAAGGTTAACGAGTTGCAGATTAATTAGTTTTCAAACTCATAGCAAGAAGCTTCCGCTAATTTTTAATCTTTCTTCTAGATTTTATTTTAGTTACATTCTTATTTCTAATTACTGCACTTCCTAAAAATGTTTCTATTGATCTGGTTTTAAGCTTCAATTCCAAGTTATTTAACATTTTATGGAATTCCATTCAATCCATATATTTTTGTACTTTTGGTTTTATTTTATGTCAACGTTGGTTTTATTATTTTTGGCTAATTTCATGTACAGCAACCATGTCCAGTTGGTATTTTTACTGTGTCCTAATGATGACTTGGTCTTGCACCCACGCGCAATTCCATGTATCGGTATTAAAGAATGAGACGGGAATCCATGACAATCCTCACTCAAAAGATCTAAACATTGTAGGGTTTGAGTTGGCCACAAACAGTCTTCCTCTTGAAGTTCATCTGCGGGATCATAAATACAAAAACGACACTTGGATAACTAAATCAGCTATTTACGGAGTGATTATCCTACTCCTCATGTTCTTTTTATTTCTATCGTTTAAAACTATCCTGTTTAAAATAATTTGCATTAGATGTGCAAAGAAAATCTAATTCCTTCACTACCAACAACTCCCATCCTATAAAAATGAAGGGGGCACGAAGTCTACCATTGTTATTTTCCACAGATGAAAACACAGACCTAACCTATCCGATCAATCCCCTTCGCCAAAGCCTACCATTGTTAGTATCCACAGATAAAAAAACAAATGGAAAAACCGACCTTCCCTATCCAATGAATTCCCTAGGCCCCGTTTCCAAAAGCAAAAGTTATAAAATAATGTAAAATAGATAAAAAAAAAAAAATTATTAATTAATTGAACTTATGTAACCTAAATAACATATCTAAAAATTAAACAGCTTGTCAAAATGTTCAGACATGATATGTATAAATACACGATATGCACATTTACATTTTTAAATAAATTAAAAAAAAAAACAATCTGTAACTAGCTTTTGCAAAAAAAAAAAAAAAAATTAAATAAATACAATAAAAATAAGATAAAAAAACTTAGAGTAAGACCTATATTATGGTAAAACTAAAAAGTAAATAAATATCTAATAATAAAAATACAAAACAAAAAAATCTTAGAGTAAGACTTATATTAATGTAAAACTAAAAATTAAACAACAATTTTACTAGAAGATGTTAACTTAAATTATAATATCATATCTTAAATTTTTTTATTGTAATAATTTTTAACTATGATCTTGTTTAAATAAATTGAAAGCTTTTCAAAAGGGGGAGGAAATGTGGTGTAATATTCCAGTTGCATGCACGTTGGCTGTCGTAATCTAATCCGACTGCGTGCAACCTGGCCCAGACACAGGTAGCCAAAGTCACCGAATGCATTTATACGCAGTGCTTGCATATTTCACTACGTGTAATATGCAAGCCATGCACTTTCCCACGTTCAGTGATTTTGCGTTGACCTTGTCTGGACAACGATCACATTGAATCTTCCTAATGAAAAAGTTGAGTTGTTTCTTGACAGTCAACCGTGTCGGTTTATTTATTGTTTATACAACAACTCTGACTCCATTGAATATGCAATGATTTTCTAAAGAAAATACCCCTTCAGGTTCTCCATTTGGTAACCGTTCACCTCTTTGCAGCGCGTTATAGTATTACTTGCATTCGACATCTTTTAATATTTCTTTCTGGATTTCTTTTTGAGTTACTGGAATAGTCTCTAATTGGTTAAGTTGGAAAATTGTACTTTCATCTTTGGACATCTCGTCTCTTGGTTCATCAGTCGGGAATCTTGATAGGAAATCGAAACCTGATAAAAAATTTGCGTAGTGAAGCAATCTCACTGCTGACATTGATGGTAAGTCTTTATTTGGATGGAAAATACTCGTCAAGGGTTTGTGATCGGTGATTAAAATTATTTTACGGCCATAGCAATACTGGAAAAAATTTTTTAGTCCCCAGATTATTGAAGTTGCTTCTTTGTCGATTTGGGAGTAATTCTTCTCTGCTTGCGTTAAGGACCTCGAAGCAAAAGCTATAGGTCTCTCATTTTGATTTTCATCGATGTGAGAGATTACTGCTCCAAGTTCATTGGGAGATGCATCCGTAGCTAGGATCAATGGTAACTTATCATCGAATGGAATCAACACTTTCGTACTAGTAATTTCGTTTTTAATTTTCTTAAAAATTTCTTCACATTCCGTTGACCAGTAAAATTTAACATATTTTTTTAACAGACTGTAAATTGGTTGTAACCGACACGCTAATTTGGGTAGAAATTTTTGGTAGTAGTTTACTAGCCCTAGAAAAGTTCGGGTTTCCGAAACGTTTGTTGGTCGAGCGCAATCTTGTATGCTTTTAATTTTATCGTTCGTTGGTTTAATACCGACCTTATCGATATAGTGACCCAAATATGTGATGTGGTCAAGAAGGAATTGACATTTTGCTTTGTTTAAATGTAGCCCGTGTGTACGTAACCTTTGTAAAACTTGTTTTAGACGTTTTAGCAGTTCTTCGTATGTGCTTCCTTGTAATTTGATATCGTCAAAGAAACATGATACTCCGTCGATATCTTGGAGAATTGAGTCCATAAATCTCTGCCAAATTTTTGGCGCCGCCTTTACGCCAAACATCAGTCGCCTTACCTTGTAAGTGCCTTTGTGTGTACTTATCGCTTGTAACATTGCGGTGCTTTCGTCAACTTCCATGTGCAGGTAAGCTTGGTGTAAGTCCAGCGTTATAAAATAATTTCCCCCGCTCATTCTAGCGAAGATATCGTCGACTGTCGGTATTGGGTAAGTATCATCCTTGATTGCTTTATTTATTGTAACTTTATAGTCGGCGCATAATCGAATGTCGCCGTTCTTCTTTACCACTGGAACAATGGGCGTACCCCATTGTGCGAATTCTACTTTTTCAATTGTTCCGTTTTTTTCTAATCTTGTTATTTCCTTCTCGATTCTATCCCTTAGCGCGAACGGAACAGTGCGGTGTCTAATGAATTTTGGCGAAATATTTTCTTGAAGTTCTAATTTACATTTGTAATTTGGAATTTTACCAATGGTCTCGACGAATATGTCGTTGTAATCACTTATTATTTTGTCGATCTCTCTTTTGCATTTGCTTTCACTCATTTTGCCTTCAAGTGAATTTAAGTCTAAGATGTTCAATTTTAATTTTCGAAACCACTCGCTTCCAAGTATCGCATCTACTTTTGCATTAATGACGTATAAATCAGATTGTACCGCTATACTATTGTGCGAAACATTTACTCTAGCTTTACCCACAGGATGTATTAATTCTCCCGTGTAAGTTCGTAATTGTAATGAAGTTGGCTGGAGTCTAATATTCGGAAGTAATTCCTCTTGACATTGTAATGACATTGTTGACACTGCTGCACCCGTATCCACCTCCATTAAGTATTTCCGCATCTTCTACTTTTACGTTGATCATAAATTTTTCATTATGTATTTTGTTTACTTGTACTACTTGAATCGTATTGAGGTCCTCCAAAGCATCGGAATCGGTGCCATCACTGTCGTACGTCGAAATTTCAATGGTGCAGCTTTCTGCTAATTTTTCACTAAGACAAACTTCTTGAACGTGTCCACTCCTCTTACACTTATGGCATTTAAGGTTTTTGTGTGGACATGTGTTCGCCTTGTGGCTAGTTTGTCCGCATTTGAAACATTTACCTTTAATTTTGTCGAATTTTGAATATGATTTACTTTTATTTGTGTAATTTGTGCCTGTCTTAGTCATATAACTTTTTTTATTATTGAAATTATTTTTAATTTGGTGGACCTGATACTGATTTCCAATCTCTTTACTTTCAATTTTGGATGCTTCTATTGATAGCGCGAGTTTCATCGCATCTTCGAAAGTTTTACTGGCGTCTTGTTGTAACAGGCGCTCTCGAATATCATTATCGCGGATTCCCCTAACAAATTGCGATCTTAAATGAGTTGAATTTGTTGATTTTTTGCAATTGTTGCATACAAAATTGCAATTTGTTGAAAGCTTTTTCAGTTCGGAATGAAAATTTGCGATGGACTCCCCCTCGTGCTGAACTCTGTTTGCAAATCTATGCTGCTCGGAAATTTCGCTTGGAACAGGGCATAAATGCGAACGTAACAACGCTATTAAGTCCTGAAATTTCTTTGTATTTGGATTATCAGGGGCGGTCAAACATGTTAAAGTGTGGTATAACTTAGGGCTTAAGCAATTTAGCAATATCCTGACACACATTTTATCGCCTTCTACATCCTTGCACGACCAACCTCTGAGATCCAAATAATTTTCAATTCTATGCTAGAGATATGAGTCGAATGTCTCATTATTTTCGTCGAACGGTTGCAAATTTACTTCGGCTAGTTTCCTTAAGGTTTCATCCACACTATCCGTTGCCATGATGCCCCTGAGTTTATTATTTTTGAGTGTATTTACTTGTCTTATTTTTCGTTAATAGTTTTTTTTTATTTATTGTAATGTAAAAAGTTATATGATTTTGTCTTTAGTACGTCCATACATACCTTCATCAACCAACCAGTTTGCACGCCGCGCCGATCGTCATAACCTCGAAAATCCACGTTGCCTCCTGTATATATGTAATGATGTACAATCTAAAGCTCTGGGTTGCACTTCACAACATCCTCGTCGCCACTTGTGGTGTCCGAGCTGATTCAAATAAAACTCTAGTACATAGTTAATCACAATTTAATTCAGTTAGTGATTTTGATTAATCTAAATATACAATTAATTTGCAATGTGACTTGGATTGTATTAATTCTAATTAAAGTAATGACTTGACTTGTGACTTGTTGCGTGAGTGACAAGAGAATGAATGTCCAAAAAGAATGTGCAAGCACAAAATGACAGACGCCAGATGTCAACTGCGTTAGGCCCGTTCGCGTATGTGGAAGTTTTGTTGTCTGGGTTAATACACGACAAACACAGTGCGAGCATTTAGGAAAATGGGAGAGGATTTGAAAGGAGACACCGATGCACGTTGCTTTTGAACTTTTGTGAATCGTAATTCAGGGAAATACAGAGCCAGGTAAAGCATCCCACATTCGGGTGGTGTGACTGAAATACGAATCTCTATACTTGACTGTACGTCGGAAGTTGGGCTCAAGGTAAAACTGATGAGCATTCCTAGCGAGGCGGGTATTGCGGCTAAATTGTTTCAGGGGAGGAATGCAGCTGGCTACTTCACTAGAGAGCCATTATTGTACTTCTTTCAAAATGAAGCTGGTAACTCCATTACTGTCAATGAAGAGCGGTATAGATCTATGATAACCAAATTGTTATGGGCGAAATTGGAAGAAATTGATTTTTAAAACATTTGGTTTCAAGAAGACGGGGCTACGTGTCACACAACAAATGCAACAATTGAATTATTGCGAGAAAATAATTCGATATTCGATTATTTTAAGAAATGGTGATATTGAATTGCCTTCAAAAAGTCGTGATTAAACGCCATTAGACTATTAATTGTAGAGTTATTTGAAGTCATTGGTCTTTCAAAATAAACCAGATTCTCTTCAAGCTTTACAAGTCAATATTGAACGTGCCATTAATGATATACGTTATTTTGAATTCATTCTCTTCAAGCTTTACAAGTCAATATTGAACGTGAAATTAATGATATACGACTTCATTTAGTGGAAAAAGTGCTCGGAAATTGGGTTCATCGAATTTGTTGCTTCAGAAGAAAGCTTGGTGGCCATTTGAATGACGTTGTATTTAAAACTTAATTGTATTGATTGAACTGCACACTAATGGCACTTTCCATTGGTTTCACTCGGGGAAGCACTCATTTTAAAAACCAATAGAACACCCAAAATAATTTCTGTTCAGTTTAACGTAATTGCTTTGTGTGAGTGAAACACCTATGGCTTTTAAAAAAATATTCCTTGAAGAAAATTTTCTTTTTGACATTTGAGTAACATATTGTAATGAACACCCAACATTTATACCAATTTCCTAATCGAAAACGTTTAACCGAAAACACAACTGGCAACAATATAATGGAATGGTATAAATGACAGGCATTGCTTGTAAGCCAGTGTGTGTGAGTGTAGAGATGCTTGACAGCAAATGTGGAAACCATAGAGAAGAAACTGGAACGCTGTAGTGTTGTTCTATATAAATAGGCCGCTGACGCAACGAGCAGTCAGTTTTGATTATAGAATGATAAAGTTAAGAGTGAATTGTTGTTAACAAGTGATAGTCCAAAAGTCGAGTTGAGATCGAATAAAGTATAGATACTGAATAAAAGTGGTAGAAATAAATTAAAAGTGAAGTTTTATTTTGCGAACTAAGCGCATGTTACATTGGTGTCAGAAGTGTAAATAAAACTTATTTGACTAGTAAAGTGTAAAAAAAAAAAAAGTTAAATACAGTGAAAATGGGTAAGTTGTTGGAAGAGCTCAACTGCATCGAGCTTAAAAGTGAGTTAGGTAAGCGAAATCTTTCTAGAGCGGGATCGAAAAATGAGCTCGTCCTGCGCTTGCGCAACTATTTGGAACAGCAAGGGGAAGACGTAAACACTTTTGTTTTTGAAACAGAAGTGGAGAAAGAGGAAGTAAGTGAAACTGTAAATTTTTCTAGTATGATGAAACTTTTGTTAGAACAGCGAAACGAGCAAAAGAAGGAACAGCAGAATGTTCTCGAACAACTTGAAACACAAAGAAACGAACAAAAGAAGCTGATTGAAGAACAACGAAACGAGCAAAAGGTGGAACAACAGAATATTCTCGAAAGACTTGAGGCGCAACAGAATGTTTTGGAAGGTCAGAAAAACATTCTAGAAGGCAAATTGGGCAACATTGAGAAAAATGTATGTGCCCTAGACGAACGCGTTGAAGGTGTGGAAAAACAGCTTTCTGTTGTAGAGAATCGTTTGGAAAGCCGATGCGATAAACAGTTCTCTGTTCTGACCAAGGAATTGGACCAGATCCAGAAAATCAAAGTTCGAGAATCTGCTGGAGAGTTTGCAAGGAAAAAGGAGATGAAACCGCCAACATTTGATGGACAGTCGTCTTGGCCAGTTTACAAGAGACAATTTGAGGCAGCCGCGACAACAAATGGCTGGGATGACGAAGACAAGTACATTGCACTGACTCTTGCTCTTAGAGGACCAGCAGCTGAATTACTTCAAACAGTTCCAGCTGGTAAGGGCGGCGATTTAATTTCTCTCGTGGCAGCTATAGATAAACGCTTTGTCGATAGCCACTTGAAAGAAGTCTTCCGAGTCCAACTCAATAACAGAGTCCAGAAAAGGGGTGAAAGTCTACAGCAGCTCCAAGCAGACGTCGAAAGACTGGTTCACCTGGTATACCCGGATGCTGGAGAAGAAATCATCAACCAGCTTGCTGTTGAGTCCTTCGTTCGTGCCATTTCGGATATAAATCTTCAGAGGTCTGTGCGAACTGCTAGAACACGTACTCTTTCTGAAACTTTAGCAATCGCTTCGCATTGACAATTGAAGCAGCAGAACAGGCTTCTCATGGAGAACATCGACTTAGAGAAGCCATAGTCGAAGAGTGCTCGTGCCAAAGAGCTGAAATACAAAAGAACCAGCGGAGCGGACTAGCAAGATGTTGGAACTGCAACAAAACTGGGCACTTACAGCGTCAATGCCGACTACCACCAAATAAAGCCGGTTGTCAACATTGTGGAAGCAAGAGATACAACCCAGAACAAAGTAACAACAACACCAGCGTTACATATCAGCCCGTTTCCCATCAGGGAATAGAGTAAGAACCAACTTCGAGGGGCAGAGGCTGGTTTCTTGTATCGATGGCCCCAGAACCACCATCCAGGTCTCTCAGACCAAACGATACAACAAAAGTCTGACTGTGGAAACTACTATTAACGGGAACAAACATGTGGCTACCATCGACACCGGGGCCACAGCCTCCATAGTACGTCGAGACCTGGTAAAGACGACGTGGCTTCATAACACCAATAGCTACCGTCTAAGAACCGCAACGGGAGAAGCAGCAAGAGTATATGGAGAAGTGTGTCTTAAGATCCGACTGGCCGATCTAGTGTTTACTCATCAATTCCTGGTGGCAGATATATGTGACGAGTGCATCATTGGAATCGACTTTATGAAACAGCACGGAGTTATTTTGGACATCGGTAATCAGGTTTTGAAGTACCAAAATAAGGAACTTCCAATGACCTATTCGAACGAAAGTACGTCGACACTGAGGACTGTCATCACGGAAGATCTGATTCTACCTCCTTCTTCTGAAGTGTTCGTTTGGACAAAACTGGAAGGTGAGTTTGGAAGCCTTCGATACCTAATGGGGGAACCAGACCCAGAGTGTTCCTCCCAAAGCGTCCATCATTGGGAAAACACTAGTAGCACCGAAAAACAAAATGGTCCCCGTACGATACCAGACCGTACGATGTAAGGTTGAAGAAAGGAGAAGTCGTTGGACGTTGCGAAAATTATGAAGGTTGCAGCAATTATGAAGATCACAGACGAAGC
This sequence comes from Melanostoma scalare, assembly GCA_949752695.1. Classification (NCBI taxonomy): domain Eukaryota; kingdom Metazoa; phylum Arthropoda; class Insecta; order Diptera; family Syrphidae; genus Melanostoma; species Melanostoma scalare. Next base: position 116,992,802 of record OX456986.1, on the reverse strand, counting down.
CCCGAGAAAAACTATAACTCCGGAGGAGCTCAAAACCATCAGAGCTAAAATACTGTATTAATCCAACCTTGATCACCAACAAACAGGGATGGCTGAAAATCTCCTACAAGAGTACACTGACATCTTCGCATCGCAAAACGGACAATATGGTAGGACACAGTTGGTGCAGCATCGCATCAACACAGGAGATGCAAGACCGATTCGTCAACCCGCAAGACGCCTTCCACTGGCCAAACAAGGTGAGGTTGAGGAATTGATAACAGCAATGAAGAAGGATGGTCTTATTGAAAATTCCAAAAGTCCTTGGGCTTCACCAGTGGTGCTAGTGAAAAAGAAAGACGGAAGCACTCGTTTTTGTGTGGACTACCGAAGGCTGAATGATGTGACTAAAAAGGACAGCTATCCCCTGCCGAGAATCAGTGATACCCTGGATGCTATGGAGGGAGCCCAGTGGTTTTCGACGCTGGACTTGAAGAGTGGATATTGGCAAGTTGACATCCACCCTGATGATCGGGAAAAGACGGCGTTTTCTACAGGTAATGGGCTCTGGCAGTTTAAAGTTATGCCGTTTGGGCTATGCAACGCTCCGGCAACATTTGAGCGTTTGATGGAGTGCGTTCTTCAAGGACTGACGTGGAAAGCGTGCCTTGTCTACTTGGACGATGTCATTGTTTACGGGAAAACATTTGACCAACATTGCAAGAATCTAAAAGCCGTGTTTCAGAGACTTCGAGAGGCTAACCTTAAACTGAATCCAGAAAAATGTGCACTTTTCAAAACCGAAGTTAAGTATTTGGGACACATCATCTCTTCCCAAGGAGTGAAGACTGATCCTGAAAAAGTTGACTCCGTCGAAAATTGGCCAACACCACAGGACAAACATCAACTCCGAAGCTTTCTTGGTCTTGCCACATATTACCGACGTCTTGTTAAGAACTTTGCTGGAGTTGCAAAAAGTTTGCATCAGCTCACCGAAAAAGGGAAGCAGTTTAAACGATCAGGTGAGTGTGAAAAATCTTTTCAGGAACTCAAATACCGCCTCTGTAACGCTCCAGTGCTGGAACATCCAACACCTAGCAAAACATTCATCATCGACGCAGATGCAAGCAACGTTGGAATCGGGGTGGTACTATCCCAAGTGCATGATGGCGAAGAGAAAGTGGTGGCATATTACAGTAAGGTCCTCTCGAAGCCTGAAAGAAACTACTGCGTGACCAGAAGGGAACTGCTAGCTCTTATCTTGGCAACAAAGCACTTCCATTAGTACATCTATGGACAGAAATTCCTTCTGCGGACAGACCATAGTGCTCTGAACTGGCTGCTGAACTTCAAAAATCCAGAAGGTCAAGTCGCAAGGTGGATAGAAAGACTGCAGACTTATGATTACCAGATTCAACACCGCAGAGGAAAGCTGCACTCAAACGCCGACGCATTGTCCCGAAGACCTTGCAAAGAGGATTGCAAGCATTGTAGGCGACAAGAAAACAAAGAAAATATTACCGCTCAGCGACTAAGAGCTGACCCCATATGCGGATGGAGCAATGAGGAAGTGAGGACCGCTCAACAGGAGAAGTGGGACTCACTATATGTGCAAGAAGGTGTCCTCAGGCGAAGATGGGAGTCCGCTGACGGTGAATCATATGTGATGCAGCTGATCGTACCGCAATCGAAAGTCAGTGAAGTTCTTCGGGAGATGCACGACGGACCTTCTGGAGGTCACCTGGGAGTTAACAAAACACTGGAGAAGGTGCGACATCGGTTCTACTGGTTACATGCTAGATATGACGTGGAGAAGTGGTGCCGAACATGTGACAAGTGTGCTGCAACCAAAGGACCTGGTAGGAAGATTCAAGGTAAGATGCATCAGTACAACGTTGGATCGCCTTTTGAGAGGATTGCAGTAGATGTGGCTGGGCCTTTTCCAGAGACCAACGCTGGAAAAAAGTACATTCTGGTTGTAATGGACTATTTTAGCAAATGGCCTGAGGCGTATGCCATCCCAAATCAATAAGCCAAAACGGTGGTCGACCAGATTGTGTTTAACTGGGTAAGTAGGTTTGTCGTACCTATGGAACTCCATTCCGACCAAGGGAGGAACTTCGAGTCAAACATCTTCCAAGGAGTGTGCGGACTTCTTGGCATCAAGAAGACCAGAACCACACCGCTTCATCCACAATCTGATGGGATGGTTGAAAGATTCAACCGGACCTTGAAAGAACACCTCACCAAGGTCATAGGCGACTACCAAAGAGACTGGAATAGGCACGTACCGCTATTCCTGATGGCCTATAGAAGTGCAGTACATAGCTCGACAGGACAAACACCATCTGACATCCTGTTCGGGAAAACCATGCGGCTGCGGCAGCGAACTTAAATTTGGATGCCCCACAGAGGAGCCACAGGACACGAACGAGTATGTGGATGACCTCAAGGAGAGACTCGCTGACATCCATAAAAGAGCAAGGGAACGGATGAAAACCTACAGCGACCGGATGAAGACACGGTACGACACAAAATCGACAACGGCAGGATTCCAAGCAGGAGATCGTGTGTGGCTTTATAATCCTCATCGTCAAAAGGGATTGTCACCGAAACTTCAGCAGAACTCGGAAGGTCCTTATACTGTTGTCACGAGGATTAACGACGTGGTTTACCGCATCCAAAGAGGATTAAGAGGCAAGTTAAAAGTAGTTCATTGTGACCGGCTGCATCGATATAGTGGCGAGGCTGCAGATGGAATTATTCGGGACGAACAATCTTAAGGAGGGGGCAGTGTAATGAACACCCAACATTTATACCAATTTCCTAATCGAAAACGTTTAACCGAAAACACAACTGGCAACACTGTAATGGAATGGTATAAATGACAGGCATTGCTTGTAAGCCAGTGTGTGTGAGTGTAGAGATGCTTGACAGCAAATGTGGAAACCATGGAGAAGAAACTGGAACGCTCTAAATGAGTGTTGTTCTATATAAATAGGCCGCTGACGCAACGAGCAGTCAGTTTTGATTATAGAGTAATAAAGTTAAGAGTGAATTGTTGTTAACAAGTGATAGTCCTAAAGTCGAGTTGAGATCGAATAAAGTATAGATACTGAATAAAAGTGGTAGAAATAAATTAAAAGTGAAGTTTTATTTTGCGAACTAAGCGCACGTTACAATATGTTAGTGCTTCTTGAATCGATTCTCATTTCAAATCGAGAAGCGGCTGTCACTCCTCAGAATCATGAGAAGCGATCTTTTTGCACCAATGGAACGGTTTGAGAATGCTTCTGGACGCTCCTGGACGGTTCTTTTCGTCCAATGGAAAGTGCCATAAATAAAAACTATTTGAATTTCCTTAACATAAAGGGTTTTTTTTCAAAAAGGAAATCATATCACTCTTATTGGAAAACCCTTTACCTTGGTATGTATGTAAAATATTTTAGAATTTTTTATTTTCTACGAAATTTTTAGATCAACGTAACTACTGACTTCTAACTGAAAATAGAAGAAAAAAAATTCTAAGCGGTTGCTTCTTCGACCATGAATTATCAGACACTCCAAGAAACAGCCTGTTCAACTTCATTAAGGTCGCAAGATGGTTAAAAATTTACCAACCATAAACTAGGTTTTTAAGACTTTACAATACTCCAGGGTATCACAATAGATCTACATTGATCTAAGAGGGGCGCAATTAGGATCTACCGTCAGCCCATTCTACGAAATTTTTAGATCAACGTAACTACTAACTACTAACTGAAAATAGAAAAAAAAATTCTAAGCGGTTACTTCTTCGACGTTAAATTATCAGACACTCCAAGAAAGAACCTGTTCAACTTCATTAAGGTCGCAAAGTGGTTAAAAATTTACCAACCATAAACTAGGTCTTTGAGACTTTGCAATACTCCAGGGTATCACAATATATCTACAAGGATCTAAGTGTGGCGTAATAAATATCAACCGTCAGGCGTCAGCCCATTCTACCTAATCTAACTACACTGAAAATGCCGAAAGCTTCCTCTGACTTTTCCCATTTTTTGAATAAATAATGTTTTTGCTGAATTTTTTGAAATACGAGGTATTGCATTTTCTGACTATATACGGTTTGGCAGCAGTTCTTAATCAAACTGAAGGAATGCTTAGCGATTAAGCCGGTACTCGCCTTGCATAATCCGAATGCTGAACATGAACTACATACTGATGCCAGTTCAAGAGGAGTGGCAGGAACTCTGTTCCAAAAGGAAGATGGCATATATCACAGTTACGAACTAGAAGCTCTTGCGGTAGTAGAAGCCACAGAGAGATTTCGACAATACCTGCTGGGGAAACACTTCTCGATTGTCACCGACTGCGAAGCATTAAAAACAACACCGAAAAAGAAGGAAATAATCCCAAGGATTGCTGGCTGCGCATGCAAGAATATGACTATGACGTCATCCATAAGCCAGTTAAACAAATGGCATATGCCGACTCGTCAAGAAACCCAATCGAACCGGTACAAACACCAAAGATGGCTGAGATGAATGTTCTAAACATAAATATCGACAACGCTGATTGGCTGTATTCCCTGCAACTACATGATACGGAAGCTGCTGAAATTGCAAGAGTACTCAAAACTTCAGCAACCAATGAAATGGAGAAGCAAATACATCAAGATTATGCTGTAGAAGACGGGATAATTTATCGAAAAGTGGATGAGGAACTGAGGATGTACGTGTTTAAAGGAAGTAGAAATCAAGTGCTAAGAAATAGCCATTACTTGATGGGCCATTTCTTAGAGAAGAAAACCCTGAACCACATTAGAGCGCCTTATTGGTTTCCCAGGATGACACAATTTGTTAAGAAATATCTAAAAACCTGTGTAGAGTGTGCCTACAACAAGCGAGAAGTGCAGCCTAAGGAAGATATTCACCTGATTAAAAAAGTTAGCACTCCCTTCGACACGGTGCACTTGACCACGTAAGACCCTTCAATGAGTCGACCATAGGGAATACTCATCTTGCAGTAATTGTTGACTCCTTCACAAAGTTTGTCATCCTAAAGGCTTACCAAACACGCAATCGAAGCCCACAATTAATTTTCTAACAGACTTGTTTTTTACATACGGGACGCCACGGCGTTTAATAACAGACCGTGGAGCCGCCTGCACCGCAAAATTTATTTATTTATTTATTTATTCCGTCTTAAAAGTTACAACATTCTATAGAGACTACGAATTTGGTTTTCATCAACATAAACATATTTTAAATATACAAAATTACAATAATTATAAAGTTATAACAATTTAACTAGCTTATTTTTTATTTCATTTCTATCAACATTGAAATCTATGGCGAAACAATATTCGTTGAAATCCAAACAATCTTTAGTAATAGGATTATGCCAAGCATAGTTGGTACAATGGTTAGGAACACTTAAATTGTTTTGTAAACCTAAACTAGTACTTATTCAGTTTATAGATATGTAATATAAAGTTATAATTGTCAATTTGGCAGACGGAAAATGCCATGCTACATTTTGTATTATAATTATCTGTGTAATTAATAATTTATACTGAATAAAAAATTTTTATTAAAAATACTACTACTACTACTACTACTACACTTAAATTGTTCGAAGACTTTGTTAAAGGCCACGCAATTACCCACGTTTTGAACACCACCAAGGACCCGCACAAACGGACAAGTAGAGCGTTATAACCGAACCATTTTACATGCGCTCCAGATGAAGAAACCAAATGGTATCAAAAAGTAAAAATGGTTCAATGGGGCATAAATAACACCTATAACTCAGTTACTGGGTAAACTGCACGTCACATGCTGATGGGTTACTGCAGAAATGCGTCCGCGTCTGTCGCTCTCCATAAATCAACTGCCGTAGTTGTTTCTCTATTCTCCATTTGTCTCCATAGAACAGTAGGTATTGCCAGATACCAATATTTATGTACATCATTCTTGAACCCCATAAGTGCTGCCAGATATTCTGGCAGAATACTACATTTACTTTCTTCCTTTTTTTTTTTTTTTAAATAAAACTACACAAGACACATATTAAATTTATTCATTTATTACTTTTCGAGTTTGCGCTTGTGGACTTGTAACTAGGATTAATTTTTCATTGTGTATAGTCCTGAAACTTGGCTGGTGCTTTTCTTTTCCGCGGTGGTAACTCATCCGTAGTCATGGTCGTGTTCACCCTTTTATTTGCGGTTGGGCCTTGATAGTTAACCGTTCTTTGATCCACACTTTGTTCTTGATGTTGTTGTTGTTCTTCTTCTTCTTGTTGCATTTGCTGTGAAGGAACTATTTCTCTATTTTCTTTTTGTAACGGAACTCGTATGGCGTGTGTTACATTTCGCCGATAACGTACCCCTGTTTCTATGTTCTCAACCACTATTTCTGAGCCACTTCGTTCGATTACTTTAAAGTCGATCGGTTCAAATGTTGCCGACAATTTTTTTGTGTTTATCAAGTTTTTCAACCAAACCAAATCTCCAACTGCTATCAAATTTTCTTTGGCATTTCGCTTTTCATCAGCATATTGTTTTTCTTTTTCCTTCTTTGTTTTGTCACGATCATGTAATTCTTCATCATATTCGAGTGGCTGATTAATTTGTGGTAGCTTGTCATTGACGGTTCTTCCAAACATCAGTTCTGATGGCGATTTTAACGTAGTGGAGTGTGGTGTTGTTCTATACATTAATAAATAATCCTGCAACTCTTTCTCCCAATCCTGGTGCAAATTTTGACTAATTTTTAAGCGCTTTAAAATAGATCGATTTTGGCGCTCTACTTCGCCATTTTGTTGTGGCCAAAATGGTGTAGAATGAATAATTTGGATACCATTTTCAGCACAATAGTCTTTGAACTCGGTGCTCGTGAACTGTGTTCCATTGTCAGCTGTTATCACATTAGGTCTACCGAAACGCGCAAAAATAGTTCTGAGTCTTTTAATTGTTTCCAATGTTGTTATTTTCATCATTATCTCCACTTCGACAAACCGACTATAATAGTCGACAACGACTAAAAGATAATGGCTTGAAGGTAACGGGCCCATGAAATCAATTGCTAAATGAGACCATGGCTCAGAAGGTAGTTCCTTACGCTTCATGGGTTCTGGTGCTGATGGCGCCGCAACCATTGTGCAACCTAGACACTTTCTCACAAAATGTTCTGCTTCAGTGTCGATCTTTGGCCACCACACTTTTGTTCGTAACCGACGTTTCATGACTGTGATTCCCGGGTGTCCTTCATGGGCCAATTTTAATGTACGCTCTCGCAAATTTTCGGGCATAACAATGCGATTTCCTCGAAGTAGGATATTTCCAGCAAAGCATAACTCGGTGTCGAACAACTTAAACGGTCCAGCTCTCTGTGACCAAATCTTATCTGCCAGCCCCACTTTAACTTCTTGAATAGTAATATCGTTTGCCGAAGCCTCTTCGATTTCCGTCAGTTTTAATGCGACCGGTACAGCATTTGCTACAACGAAGTTAATATATTGCTCGTTGTCTAAATCGAACAATTCTTCTGCCTTGTTGGTAACTACTAATCGAGACAACGGATCCGCGATATTGTTCTTTCCCGGTTTGTATACAGCCCTAAATTTGTATGATTGTAAACGAAGTACCCAGCGTTCTATTCTTGCGCATGGTTTACTTGTTGGAGAAAATATCGTTTCCAATGCCTTATGATCGGTGACTAGTTCAAAAGTTCGACCATATAGATAAAAGTTAAATCTTTCCACTGACCACACTAGGGCCAATGCTTCCTTTTCGGTTTGGCAATATCGTTTCTCAAACTTTTACTTGCATAAGTTATCACCCTCGGCCCTTCATCATTAATTTGGATTAATACTGCCCCTAAAGCGACTGGGCTGGCATCAGCGTAAGCTTGAGTGCGTTTTTGAACATCGTAATACCCCAATACTAAGTCACTTGATAGGCTTTCCTTTAACTTTTCGAATGCAACTTGTTGTTCCTTTTGCCACTTAAATGTTGTATTTTGCCTAGTTAACGTACGAAGTGGTTCCGTTAGATCAGCTAAATTTGGAATGAACTTGCCCACAAAATTCACCAGACCAAGAAAGCTACGCATTTCTGCAATATTCGATGGACAGCGAAAATTCTTAACAGCTTCAACCTTACTCTGTGCAGGAGCTATTCCACATGACGATAGCTTATGGCCAAGAAATTCCAACTCTTTTACCCCAAAAATGCATTTTTCATGACTTAACATTACGTTATGGTTCTTAAGGGTTTTCGAATTGAGTAGCCGCTACTGCCAGCCGCTGATCAGCTTTGTGTGACCACAAAATTCGCAACCAGCCCTGGCAGCCGGCGAGTGTTGAGCAGCGGCTGGCGAAGTTAAACATGTTCAACTTTTGGTAGCAAGCAGCGGCGGCTGGCAGCTAGTAGCGCAATCTGACCACATCGGCTGGTAAGTAGCAGCGAATATATTTATTTGACATTTTCGCTCAATTCAATTATAAAAATTGTAAAAATATTTTGATAACGCTGTAACTGCTGCATGTACACCACATAATATGTGACATGTAAAATTTAGAAAAAAGTCTCAAAGAATTAATAAAAAAAAAATTGATTACAACAAATGTTTTTCCTAGGTCTCCAGCACTTCAGCTACTCGTCAGGATGTTATAAACTTTCAAGAAATGCTAGACACTAGACTCTAGCAAACCCAGGCTCGAGAAACTGGAATTTGTTCTACACGCCCGAGAGCTATGTTATTCGCAATGTTTCGGTAAGCAAATAACCTTCCTATTCAAGGATTTTTTTAGACTTTTAATTATTTCGCAGATGAACTGATTCTGGAAGTAACAATAAATTGCTCCGAAAGGGGACCTACTTCTTCGTGTAGGTACGTGATGAAATTGCCATGTCAATGGAGGCCTATGAAACCCTTTATTGCAGATTGAGGAAAAAGAACTTTTACGTGAAAAGTCAAACAATTGGAAAGAAATCATCACAGATAGGAAAATAAAATCAGAACAGAACGAACGACGAAACGCCGAACTGCGTGCATCTGAAAAGAAAAAATACGCCAAAGAAGCTGCGATTCTGAAAGAGACAAATAGCCACCTTAAAGCACAACTAGAAGGAATCACAGCACCAAATAAATAAAAGAAAATATTTTATTTAATTAGAGAAGAAGTTGTTCAAAGTTTATTTGTCTGGTTCGGGTTCATCAATCTCATTGTAATGCTGTGTAAATCGTTCATTTCCAGTGAACGAATCAATCATCAATCGTTCAATGGAAAGATTCGGTCATTTCAATCAATCATTCAATCACTGGCCGAGGCGATCGACCGAAACTGAAACCAAAAGACCCACGAGAACGAGGAACGACCGAAATTGAAACCAATCATTTGCGGTGCAGCGTTGTATTTTTTAATTTGTATTACTCTCTGTTTGCGCTTCGTGTCTACCTACATACATATCTACATAGGTGCAGTCGAGTCAACATCGAAACAGAAACGTAGGCAAGAACCAATAGTATGGTACTGAGTTGTAGATAGGGGATGGTTTTCTTTTTTAGATGTGCATATACATACACACATTACATTCATTTTACATTTTCAGTGAGAATCGCCTTAAAAAATTTTAAGTAGAAATCTTTCCATATCGCTTTAAAACAAGGACTAGAAAAGTTCTAAATCTATGAAATTCTAAAAGCTGAAAATATAAAACAAACTTAAGTATGTATACATATGTGCTTCATCTGAAATGAAAAACATCGCCCACCAACTCAGCAATAGCACCATTCTATGAGCATCAAAGTAGACAGAATACTGTAGTACTTGTTTGATTGGTTTGAGTTTCGGTCAATCGTTTCGGGTCTCGTTCAAACGATTGGTTTCAGTTTCGGTCGTTCGTTTGGTTCAAGTGATTGGTGATTGGTTTCAGTCTCGTTCGTTCGTTTCGTTCAAACGATTGGTTTCAATCTCGGTCGGTCGTTTGGTTCAAGTGATTGGTGATTGATTTCAGTCTCGGTCGTTCATTTCGTTCAAACGATTGGTTTCAATTTCGGTCGTTCGCCTATCGTTCAAGGTTCAACGTTCAAATGATTGGTTTCATTTTCAGACGTTCGGCTCGTACAAATGATTGGTTTTGGTTTCGGTCGTTCGTTTCTATCAAATCATTGGTTTCGGTTTCGGACGTCTTCACCCATCTCATACAAATACAGCATATAATAGTAAAATACTGAGTTCCTTTCAGTGGCGTTCTATGGAAATGATTGAAATGGTGATTGATTGTTTTAGTTTTGTATGATTGCAATCATCAATCATTTCCAGTGAACGGGTCAAAAAGACCGAATCAATCGCGATTGACACAGCTCTATCTCATTGATAGATCGGTGTTTGCTTGAATGTTTTTGCAGATTCTTTACCATCCGCTGATTTAGCTTTCTTTTTATCAGCAGGTGGTGTCTTCCTTTTGGTATTGTTTTATCTTCGTCCAAACAGCAAATTGAAATTGAAGTATGGCAGCTGCTGTCAATCGGTTAGCTGTCAGTGTGTGATTTGGCGAGTGGCTAGCAGCTAAGTGTGACCGCACTGCCAGCCGCTGCTTGCTGCTGCTACTGCCAGCCGCTGGTAAGAAGCGGCTGGCAGCAGCCGTGTGTGACCCGTGCTTAAGACAACCTTCGCACCCAGCTAAAATCTGTTCCATTATTTTTTGAAATAGTTCCGGTGCACAAGCTATTCCAAACATTAGTCTGGTGTAACGAAACAGGCCTTTTCTTGTTATGAATGTTGTTATTGGTCTAGATTTTAACGAAATTTCCACCTGTAACCAGAAGATTTTTTATTGAATAAAACTCAAACATTCATGTCAAACGAAAAGGTATTTAAGTTTATTGAATACAAAAAAAAAGTTCAAACATAGTATTCCGGCTTACATATTTCCTCTTTTTTTTTTTTGCAGACTGTCAAGGGATTTGTTATTTTCAGTAATAAAAAAATAGTCAACTTAAGTCAGAGCTACATTTTAAAATAATAAAAAAATCTTTTGTTACTCAAGTCACACCTGGTGGAAGGCGTCTTTTACATCCAATTTAGTGAAGAATCGTCCTTTTCCGATGTGGGGGAGAAAGTCTTAAATAGTTGGAAGTGGGTGATTCTCTCTTTGGACAGCTTCGTTCGCCCGACGCATGTCTATACAAATTCGGACATCATCACCCTTGGGAACAGGTACCACAGGCGAAATCCATTGTGAGGGCTCGTTAACCTTTTCAATAATGCTTTCTTGGAGGAGTTTATCGATTTTCTTATCCACCGCCTCTTCTAATGGAACTGGGACTCTCCGATACGGCTGGGCAACAGGCTTTACGCCCTCCTTCAATGGTATGTCCACAACAAATCCATCGATTTTGCTTGTGCTAACAATGTGATTAACGCTCTCCCCGATTTTCATTATTCCTAACGGGATGCCTGTTTGGAAACCAATCAAGGCCTTACCATAATCTTTTACGACGTAAAAATCAGCCAAACAGCTCTTGTGACTGGTCTCGATGTTAGATTCGAACACCCCTATAACGGTCAAAGGGTGTCTACCGTATGCCTTAAATTCGTGGTCAGTTTGTTGGCGTTGCTTTGCCACTCTGATACCTTTTTCTTTGAGCAACTCCCAAGTTTTGTGGTCAATAATGTTGAACTTGGAACCAGAATCGACAACTACTTTAACCATAACACCACCAATTTTACAATAAATTTCGTTTCCCTCTGTGTCTCCAATACAAAAAATATATTCTATATTTTTGTTTGACTCACCAGCATCTAGGAATTGTACTGTGTCGTTTTCATTCGGCTTGTGTTTTTTTATTTGGTTATGTTCTTCGGATTCGTGTTTAATTTTTTCTCTGAAATTTAGTTCTTTGTGGGTGCTTTTTGCTGTTCTATTTTCGAAGTTGGATGTGCGTCTCTTACTACGGCATTTGCGAATGAAATGGTCCTTACCACCACATTTGTTGCAAGTTTTGCCTTTTGCTGGACATTTCTCTTCGAATGCTCGGTGTCCAGCTTACCCACACCGAGAACATTCATTTTGTTTTGTCTTTTCCCACTCCTTCTTTTTTGGATTTTATGATGGTCGATTTTGTTGACACTTTCAGGGAATTTCGAGTTTTCATTGAATGTTTGGCACTGCTCCTCAATAGCTCCGAAAACTTTGGCGGCCCTCAAAATTTTGTCGAGATTTGAGTCGCCCAGCTTTAGCAGCTCGCGCCGTAATTTAACCGAAGAACATTTTTCAATAATCTGGTCTTTGACGTTGTCTTCGACCGCATCACCAAAGTTACATTTTTCGGCTTGAATGCGGAGTTTCATAAGGAAGCTGCCAATTTTTTCGTTGCTCTCTTGCTTGAGAAGCCGAAAAACGTGTCGTTCATAAGTTGCGTTCTTTTTTGGCTCGAAAAAGTCATTCAGCTTTAGTATAGCTGTGTCATAATCGGACAAATGTGGGATGCATCCGGTGGCAAGTGGTCCCCGTGGTACTTCAATTTTACAAGTTGGTGATGGTAATGTCTCGTATAGTTCCTGTACCTTGCGGCCAGCCAAATGCATTAATTTCACAAATTTGTCCGACTCATCTTCAATATGGTTTGCTTTTAGGTACCATTCGAATGACCTGTGCCAGTTTTTCCACTCCACGCCACTATTTTCTTCGTATGACATGAAGTCGAACGGTGGTAACTCCATGAACTTGGAATATATGTTTTCTAAAAAAAAGGAAAAAGACTTTAACTTGAGGAACCAACAATTTTTTTTTTTTTTATATAGCACACAAATTAATAATCATCAAAGTTGCTCGTCACATGTCTTTTGTGATCATTTAAGTCACAACAATTTATCTGACTTTCAGCAATCTTTTAAGTTGCTCTCTTGTGCGATCATTGAAGTCACAACAATTTTCTTATGCAATCATTAAAGTTGCCCCCTCATCACTTCCCTTTATGCGATCATTGAAGTCACAACAAAATTTATTTTGTTCGGGAATCATTTAGATTGCATTTTGCAATCATTTAAGTTGCACTCGTTTGAAAAAGTATACTTAAGAAAAAAAAAATTATTTCTTCTTCTTTTTTTTGAAAAATTCATGTCAACAAGACTACTGTTAGGTACAACTTAATCATGTTACCATCGCATGTCGTCGCATGCACACAAGCATATATGTATGCAGTGTTTATCCTTTTTTCTTTTTACCGCTACTTCCTAGGAATCTAATATGAATTATTTTTTTCCTACAACATCAAACACTTACTCGAAGATAAGATTACTTATTGGGTTTTCTCTTACCATTCATGATAGTGCTTTTCCTTTACTTTAATTATTGTTTTTTTTTCTGTTCCAGTCTTTATTTTAAATATTATTATTTCCTTTTAATTTGTCGTTTAGTTTTCTCCTCGTCGCCAATGTAGAAATGCGTCCGCGTCTGTCGCTCTCCATAAATCAACTGCCGTAGTTGTTTCTCTATTCTCCATTTGTCTCCATAGAACAGTAGGTATTGCCAGATACCAATATTTATGTATATCATTCTTGAACCCCATAAGTGCTGCCAGATATTCTGGCAGAATACTACAGTTACATACCGCGAGATCCATACCATGACGTCTTTACACAAGCAGTGAATTTAAATCAATCTGCCAAGACTATCACCCAAATCCGCGAAGAGGGGGCCGACCAAATGAAGCGAATTCAAGAAGCACAAGAACGACAGCAAAACATGAAACATCTCAAGGTCTACGCTGTCGGAGAATTGGTACTGACTAGAAATGACGGAGGTGGCGACTCCGTCAGGGACATTTCGGAAGCTAGAACCACATTACCGAGGATCCTATATCATAACCGCCGTACTATACCACACGTTCGTTACCAAGTGATGGATATGCCGTTCGCGCCGAGAGCTCAGAAGCCGTATTCTGGAATATTGACAGCAGACCGGATGAAGCGCTAGATTGATGGATACGGAACTCGACGAGAACGAAACGAAAAAAGAGGGACATGAGAGATGTTCAATTATTGTATACCCCTCTGGTATTCGAAAATCATTATTCATTCCTTGTATGGACGTGAATAGAAACAGACACGTTTTTGAGCAAAATAAATTGTTTTCAAGAGTTACAGAATTGTTTTATTTTCTTATGGAGTATAAGGTTTGTTCGTTGAAGCCCTATGGTTGCCCTAGGGTCGACACAAAGCATTTTTTGAGAAAGCTAAATTCACTCTGAATGTCAAATTGAGTGTTTTTTGAGCCATAGGTTTGCCATAGGTTTTCCCCCAACTCGCCCTAGCTTTTTGCTGTGGCTTTTTGAGGGCTGTCAAATGGCATGTATAAAAAGTTTTTTTTTAATGACAGGGATGTGTGGTGATTTGTGGTTTAGCATTTTTTGAGGACTGGGAAACCCAGGTTTTTTTGACAACTCATAGGGTTGGCAAGAAAACCTGGGTCAAGCCTGGGGAAAGTTCAACGAACAGACCTATAGATTTCAAGAGTTATTGAATTGTTTTGTTTTTTTAACACTTATATTTCCACGGGAACGGGGACGTTAGCAAAAACCTAAAAACTACGGTACTGAAAGACAAAGCGGATTTTTTTTCGTATACATTGCTTAAGGAAAACTAGTTGCTGGTGTGTGGCTGCGAAGGGGTGGGAGCCTGGCAACTGATATATTGATCCCGTTCACTATTAACGCTCATCATCAAAAATTCATGTTTCCATTTGTCTCAATTTTTTCTGATGGGTGGGACATTTATACTCATTTTCTGCCTACACTTTGCTTCATTTCTGTCAAACGGCAACGATTTGCGTACTGAATACGACATTTTCACATATTTGGATAATCATTCCATACTGTACCATCGAGAAAGGTATGAAAGTATCATTATTATTATGAGAAATTGATTGTATAAAAAGTGTATCGGGTGGGACATCAAATTACCTCTCCTTTGCGAGTTGACTTACACCTTTCGCAATAGGCAAGAAACTACGAAGCTTATGTTAAAGAACCTAATTTTATATGGTTCCTGATATTGTACAGCTGAGTACAAGTTGTACAGATTAAGTTTTAGTATAATTTACGCAAATATCTCGTAAAACAAAAATATGCTTCTTAATGCTTGTGACGGGTGGGACAGTACTTTTGTGACGGGTGGGACGAGTAATATTTGGAAATACAAGTGTATAAAGTTTTTTTTTGTATTTACTTTAAATCAGCTCTTTAATGAATTATTTAAATGTAACTTAAGTAATCATTTCATTTCAGAAGAATGTATAATGTTTAATTCTCCAGATATGAATTTAATTATAAATTAGGTTATTTATTTTTTAAGTGTACGGTGTCGGTTTCGTTGGAATGGCCCTGATGTTTTTTCCTTATCGTTATAATTTTTTTATGGCTTTATATTTGTAATTTTATAAACTAATAATAAATCATAACCAAGGTTCTTCTTTAATCACAAAACTAATAATAGGCTTTAATTTGCACGAATTTCAGGCTGTTATTAGTTTTCTGATTAAAAATTATTAAAAAAGATTCATTTTAATCAAAAAACTTATTTTAGGCTATTATTAGTTTACTTATCACTTATTTACTAACGAAAAAAAAATTTGAAAACATTTCCTTCATTTCTCTTCCTTTCCTTTCCTTTCATTTCTCTTCGAATGCTCGGTGTCCAGCTTACCCACACCGAGAACATTCATTTTGTTTTGTCTTTTCCCACTCCTTCTTGTTTTGGATTTTATGATGGTCGATTTTGTTGACACTTTCAGGGAATTTCGAGTTTTCATTGAATGTTTGTCACTGCTCCTCAATAGCTTCGAAAACTTTGGCGGCCCTCAAAATTTTGTCGAGACTTGAGTCGCCCAGCTTTAGCAGCTCGCGCCGTAATTTAACCGAAGAACATTTTTCAATAATCTGGTCTTTGACGTTGTCTTCGACCGCATCACCAAAGTTACATTTTTCGGCTTGAATGCGGAGTTTCATAAGGAAGCTGCCAATTTTTTCGTTGCTCTCTTGCTTGAGAAGCCGAAAAACGTGTCGTTAATAAGTTGCGTTCTTTTTTGGCTCGAAAAAGTCATTCAGCTTTAGTATAGCTGTGTCATAATCGGACAAATGTGGGTTGCATCCGGTGGCAAGTGGTCCCCGTGGTACTTCAATTTTACAAGTTGGTGATGGTAGTGTCTCGTATAGTTCCTGTACCTTGCGGCCAGCCAAATGCATTAATTTCACAAATTTGTCCGACTCATCTTCAATATGGTTTGCTTTTAGGTACCATTCGAATGACCTGTGCCAATTTTTCCACTCCACGCCACTATTTTCTTCGTATGACATGAAGTCGAACGGTGGTAACTCCATGAACTTGGAATATATGTTTTCTAAAAAAAAAAAAAAAAGGAAAAAGACTTTAACTTGAGGAACCAACAATTTTTTTTTTTTTTTTATATAGCACACAAATTTCGTTTCTTAAGGTAATTTTTCTATTTGGTAATCATCAAAGTTGCTTTCTCGTCACATGTCTTTTGTGATCATTTAAGTCACAACAATTTGTCTGACTTTCAGCAATCATTTAAGTTGCTCTCTTGTGCGATCATTGAAGTCACAACAATTTTCTTATGCAATCATTAAAGTTGCCCCCTCATCACTTCCCTTTATGCGATCATTGAAGTCACAACAAAATTTATTTTGTTCGGGAATCATTTAGATTGTATTTTGCAATCATTTAAGTTGCACTCGTTTGAAAAAGTATACTTAAGAAAAAAAAAATTATTTCTTCTTCTTTTTTTTGAAAAATTCATGTCAACAAGACTACTGTTAGGTACAACTTAATCATGTTACCATCGCATGTCGTCGCATGCACACAAGCATACATGTATGCAGTGTTTATCCTTTTTTCTTTTTACCGCTACTTCCTAGGAATCTAATATGAATTATTTTTTTCCTACAACATCAAACACTTACTCGAAGATAAGATTACTTATTGGGTTTTCTCTTAACATTCCTTTAGTGCTTTTCATAGTGCTTTTCCTTTACTTTAATTATTGTTTTTTTTTCTGTTCCAGTCTTTATTTTAAATATTATTATTTCCTTTTAATTTGTCGTTTAGTTTTCTCCTCGTCGCCAATATAGAAATGCGTCCGCGTCTGTCGCTCTCCATAAATCAACTGCCGTAGTTGTTTCTCTATTCTCCATTTGTCTCCATAGAACAGTAGGTATTGCCAGATACCAATATTTATGTACATCATTCTTGAACCCCATAAGTGCTGCCAGATATTCTGGCAGAATACTACAGTTACATACCGCGAGATCCATACCATGACGTCTTTACACAAGCAGTGAATTTAAATCAATCTGCCAAGACTATCACCCAAATCCGCGAAGAGGGGGCCGACCAAATGAAGCGAATTCAAGAAGCACAAGAACGACAGCAAAACATGAAACATCTCAAGGTCTACGCTGTCGGAGAATTGGTACTGACTAGAAATGACGGAGGTGGCGACTCCGTCAGGGACATTTCGGAAGCTAGAACCACATTACCGAGGATCCTATATCATAACCGCCGTACTATACCACACGTTCGTTACCAAGTGATGGATATGCCGTTCGCGCCGAGAGCTCAGAAGCCGTATTCTGGAATATTGACAGCAGACCGGATGAAGCGCTAGATTGATGGATACGGAATTCGACGAGAACGAAACGAAAAAAGAGGGACATGAGAGATGTTCAATTATTGTATACCCCTCTGGTATTCGAAAATCATTATTCATTCCTTGTATGGACGTGAATAGAAACAGACACGTTTTTGAGCAAAATAAATTGTTTTCAAGAGTTACAGAATTGTTTTATTTTCTTATGGAATATAAGGTTTGTTCGTTGAAGCCCTGTGGTTGCCCTAGGGTCGACACAAAGCGTTTTTTGAGAAAGCTAAATTCACTCTGAATGTCAAATTGAGTGTTTTTTGAGCCATAGGTTTGCCATAGGTTTTCCCCCAACTCGCCCTAGCTTTTTGCTGTGGCTTTTTGAGGGCTGTCAAATGGCATGTATAAAAAGTTTTTTTTTAATGACAGGGATGTGTGGTGATTTGTGGTTTAGCATTTTTTGAGGACTGGGAAACCCAGGTTTTTTTGACAACTCATAGGGTTGGCAAGAAAACCTGGGTCAAGCCTGGGGAAAGTTCAACGAACAGACCTATAGATTTCAAGAGTTATTGAGTTGTTTTGTTTTTTTAACGGGAACGGGGACGTTAGCAAAAACCTAAAAACTACGGTACTGAAAGACAAAGCGGATTTTTTTTCGTATACATTGCTTAAGGAAAACTAGTTGCTGGTGTGTGGCTGCGAAGGGGTGGGAGCCTGGCAACTGATATATTGATCCCGTTCACTATTAACGCTCATCATCAAAAATTCATGTTTCCATTTGTCTCAATTTTTTCTGATGGGTGGGACATTTATACTCATTTTCTGCCTACACTTTGCTTCATTTCTGTCAAACGGCAACGATTTGCGTACTGAATACGACATTTTCACATATTTGGATAATCATTCCATACTGCACCATCGAGAAAGGTATGAAAGTATCATTATTGTAACGTGCGCTTAGTTCGCAAAATAAAACTTCACTTTTATTTTATTTCTACCACTTTATTCAGTATCTATACTTTATTCGAACTCAACTCGACTATTGGACTATCACTGGTTAACAACGTTTCACTCTTAACTTTATCACTCTATAATCAAAACTGACTGCTCGTTGCGTCAGCGGTCCTATTTATATAGAACAACACTCATCTAGAGCGTTCCAGTTTCTTCTCCATGGTTTCCACATTTGCTGTCAAAAATCTCTACACTCACACACACTGGCTTACAAGCAATGCCTGTCATTTTATACCATTCCATTATAGTGTTGCCAGTTGTGTTTTAGGTTGAACGTTTTCGATTAGGAAATTGGTATAAATGTTGGGTGTTCATTACACTGCCCCCTCCTTAAGATTGTTCGTCCCGAATAATTCCATCTGCAGCCTCGCCACTATATCGATGCAGCCGGTCACAATGAACTACTTTTAACTTGCCTCTTAATCCTCTTTGGATGCGGTAAACCACGTCGTTAATCCTCGTGACAACATTATAAGGACCTTCCGAGTTCTGCTGAAGTTTCGGTGACAATCCCTTTTGACGATGAGGATTATAAAGCCACACACGATCTCCTGCTTGGAATCCTGCCGTTGTCGCTTTTGTGTCGTACCGTGTCTTCATCCGGTTGCTGTAGGTTTTCATCCGTTCCCTTGTTCTTTTATGGATGTCAGCGAGTCTCTCCTTGAGGTCATCCACATACTCGTTCGTGTCCTGTGGCTCCTCTGTGGTGCATCCAAATTTAAGTTCGCTGGGCAGCCGCATGGTTTTCCCGAACAGGATGTCAGATGGTGTTTGTCCTGTCGAGCTATGTACTGGACTTCTATAGGCCATCAGGAATAGCGGTACGTGCCTATCCCAGTCTCTTTGGTAGTCGCCTACGACCTTGGTGAGGTGTTCTTTCAAGGTCCGGTTGAATCTTTCAACCATCCCATCAGATTGTAGATGAAGCGGTGTGGTTCTGGTCTTCTTGATGCCAAGTAGTCCGCACACTCCTTGGAAGATGTTTGACTCGAAGTTCCTCCCTTGGTCGGAATGGAGTTCCATAGGTACGCCAAACCTACTTACCCAGTTAAACACAATCTGGTCGACTACCGTTTTGGCTTCTTGATTTGGGATGGCATACGCCTCAGGCCATTTGCTAAAATAGTCCATTACAACCAGAATGTACTTGTTTCCAGCGTTGGTCTCTGGAAAAGGCCCAGCCACATCTACTGCAATCCTCTCAAAAGGCGATCCAACGTTGTACTGATGCATCTTACCTTGAATCTTCCTACCAGGTCCTTTGGTTGCAGCACACTTGTCACATGTTCGGCACCACTTCTCCACGTCATATCTAGCATGTAACCAGTAGAACCGATGTCGCACCTTCTCCAGTGTTTTGTTAACTCCCAGGTGACCTCCAGAAGGTCCGTCGTGCATCTCCCGAAGAACTTCACTGACTTTCGATTGCGGTACGATCAGCTGCATCACATATGATTTACCGTCAACGGACTCCCATCTTCGCCTGAGGACACCTTCTTGCACATATAGTGAGTCCCACTGTGCCCAATAGGCTTTGAGAACTGGACTCCGGTCAGAAATGTCTCCCCTTTCAGGTTTCTCTTCATTTTCTTTCCATGCGAGAATGGGTTCGATATCTGGATCCTCCTGTTGAGCGGTCCTCACTTCCTCATTGCTCCATCCGCATATGGGGTCAGCTCTTAGTCGCTGAGCGGTAATATTTTCTTTGTTTTCTTGTCGCCTACAATGCTTGCAATCCTCTTTGCAAGGTCTTCGGGACAATGCGTCGGCGTTGGAGTGCAGCTTTCCTCTGCGGTGTTGAATCTGGTAGTCATAAGTCTGCAGTCTTTCTATCCACCTTGCGACTTGACCTTCTGGATTTTTGAAGTTCAACAGCCAGTTCAGAGCACCATGGTCTGTCCGCAGAAGGAATTTGTGTCCATAGATGTACTTATGGAAGTGCTTTGTTGCCAAGATAAGAGCCAGCAGTTCCCTTCTGGTCACGCAGTAGTTTCTTTCAGGCTTCGAGAGGACCTTACTATAATATGCCACCACTTTCTCTTCGCCATCATGCACTTGGGATAGTACCGCCCCGATTCCAACGTTGCTTGCATCTGCGTCGATGATGAATGTTTTGCCAGGTGTTGGATGTACCAGCACTGGAGCGTTACAGAGGCGGTATTTGAGTTCCTGAAAAGATTTTTCACACTCACCTGACCATTTGCACTGCTTCCCTTTTTCGGTGAGCTGATGCAAACTCTTTGCAACTCCAGCAAAGTTCTTAACGAAACGTCGGTAATATGTGGCAAGACCAAGAAAGCTTCGGAGTTGATGTTTGTCCCGTGGTGTTGGCCAATTTTTGACGGAGTCAACTTTTTCAGGATCAGTCTTCACTCCTTGGGAAGAGATGATGTGTCCCAAATACTTAACTTCGGTTTTGAAAAGTGCACATTTTTCCGGATTCAGTTTAAGGTTAGCCTCTCGAAGTCTCTGAAACACGGCTTTTAGGTTCTTGCAATGTTGGTCAAATGTTTTCCCGTAAACAATGATATCGTCCAAGTAGACAAGGCACGCTTTCCACGTCAGTCCTTGAAGAACGCACTCCATCAAACGCTCGAATGTTGCCGGAGCGTTGCATAGCCCAAACGGCATAACTTTAAACTGCCAGAGCCCATTACCTGTCGAAAACGCCGTCTTTTCCCGATCATCAGGGTGGATGTCAACTTGCCAATATCCACTCTTCAAGTCCAGCGTCGAAAACCACTGGGCTCCCTCCATGGCATCCAGGGTATCACTGATTCTCGGCAGAGGATAGCTGTCCTTCTTAGTCACATCGTTCAGCCTTCGGTAGTCCACACAAAAACGAGTGCTTCCGTCTTTCTTTTTCACTAGAACCACTGGTGACGCCCAAGGACTTTTGGATTTTCGATAAGACCGTCCTTCTTCATTGTTGTTATCATTTCCTCAACCTCACCTTGTTTGGCCAGTGGAAGGCGTCTTGCGGGCTGACGAATCGGTCTTGCATCTCCTGTGTTGATGCGATGCTGCACCAACTGTGTCCTACCATATTGCCCTTTTGCCGATGCGAAGATGTCAGTGTACTCTTGTAGGAGATTTTCAGCCATCCTTGTTTGTTTTTGATCAAGGTTGGATGAATACAGTATTTTAGCTCTGATGGTTTTGAGCTCCTCCGGAGTTATGGTTTTTCTCGGGGCTTCGTCTGTGATCTTCGTAATTGCTGCAACCGATTCGCAACGTCCAACGACTTCTCCTTTCTTCAACCTTACATCGTACGGTCTGGTGTTTAGTAATCGTACGGGGACCATTTTGTTTTTCGGTGCTACTAGTGTTTTCCCAATGATGACGCTTTGGGAGGAACACTCTGGGTCTGGTTCCACCACTAGGTATCGAAGGCTTCCAAACTCACCTTCCAGTTTTGTCCAGACGAACACTTCAGAAGAAGGAGGCAGAATCAGATCTTCCATGATGACAGTCCTCAGTGTCGACGTACTTTCGTTCGAATAGGTCATTGGAAGTTCCTTATTTTGGTACTTCAAAACATGATTACCGATGTCCAAAATAACTCCGTGCTGTTTCATAAAGTCGATTCCAATGATGCACTCGTCACATATATCTGCCACCAGGAATTGATGAGTAAACACTAGATCGGCCAGTCGGATCTTAAGACACACTTCTCCATATACTCTTGCTGCTTCTCCCGTTGCGGTTCTTAGACGGTAGCTATTGGTGTTATGAAGCCACGTCGTCTTTACCAGGTCTCGACGTACTATGGAAGCTGTGGCACCGGTGTCGATGGTAGCCACATGTTTGTTCCCGTTAATAGTAGTTTCCACAGTCAGACTTTTGTTGTCTCGTTTGGTCTGAGAGACCTGGATGGTGGTTCTGGGGCCATCGATACAAGAAACCAGCCTCTGCCTCGGCTGATACGTAACGCTGGTGTTGTTGTTACCTTGTTCTGGGTTGGATCTCTTGCTTCCACAATGTTGACAACCGGCTTTATTTGGTGGTAGTCGGCATTGACGCTGTAAGTGCCCGGTCTTGTTGCAGTTCCAACATCTTGCTAGTCCGATCCGCTGGTTCTTTTGTATTTCAGCTCTTTGGCACGAGCACTCTTCGACTATGGCTTCTCTAAGTCGATGTACTCCATGAGAAGCTTGTTCTGCTGCTTCAATTTTCAATGCGAATGCTAAAGTTTCGGAAAGAGTACGTGTTCTAGCAGTTCGCACAGACCTCTGAAGATTTATATCCGAAATGGCACGGACGAAGGACTCAACAGCAAGCTGGTTGATGATTTCTTCTCCAGCATCCGGGTATGCCAGGTGAACCAGTCTTTCGACGTCTGCTTGGAGCTGCTGTAGACTTTCACCCCTTTTCTGGACTCTGTTATTGAGTTGGACTCGGAAGACTTCTTTCAAGTGGCTATCTCCAAAGCGTTTATCTATAGCTGCCACGAGAGAACTGAAATCGCCACTCTTACCAGCTGGAACTGTTTGAAGTAATTCAGCTGCTGGTCCTCTAAGAGCAAGAGTCAGTGCAATGTACTTGTCTTCGTCATCCCAGCCATTTATTGTCACGGCGGCCTCAAATTGTCTCTTGTAGACTGGCCAAGAAGACTGTCCATCAAATGTTGGGGGTTTCATCTCCTTTTTCTTTGCAAACTCCCCAGCAGACTCTCGAATTTTTATTTTCCGAATCTGGTCCAATTCCTTGGTCAGAACAGAGAACTGTTTATCACATCGGGTTTCTACGATTTCGAAACGATTCTCTACAACAGAAAGCTGTTTTTCCACACCTTCAACGCGTTCGTCTAGGGCACATACATTTTTCTCAATGTTACCCAATTTACCTTCTAGAATGTTTTTCTGACCTTCCAAAACATTCTGTTGCGCCTCAAGTCTTTCGAGAATATTCTGTTGTTCCTTCTTTTGCTCGTTTCGTTGCTCTTCAATCAGCTTCTTTTGTTCGTTTCGTTGTGCTTCCAGTTGTTCGAGAACATTCTGCTGTTCCTTCTTTTGATCGTTTCTCTGCTCTTCCAGACGTCCGAGAATATTCTGCTGTTGCTCTTCAATCAGCTTCTTTTGTTGTACTTCGAGTCGTTCGAGAACATTCTGCTGTTCCTTCTTTTGCTCGTTTCGCTGTTCTAACAAAAGTTTCATCATACTAGAAAAATCTACACTTTCACTTACTTCCTCTTCTTCCACTTCTATTTCAAAAACAAAAGTGTTTACGTCTTCCCCTTGCTGTTCCAAATAGTTACGCAAGCGCAGGACGAGCTCATTTTTCGATCCCGCTCTAGAAAGATTTCGCTTACCTAACTCACTTTTAAGCTCAATGCAGTTGAGCTCTTCTAACAACTTACCCATTTTCGCTGTATATAATTATTATTTTTCTTTTTACTTTTTTTTTTTTTTTTTACACTTTATTAGTCAAATAAGTTTTATTTACACTTCTGACACCAATGTAACGTGCGCTTAGTTCGCAAAATAAAACTTCACTTTTATTTTATTTCTACCACTTTATTCAGTATCTATACTTTATTCGAACTCAACTCGACTATTGGACTATCACTGGTTAACAACGTTTCACTCTTAACTTTATCACTCTATAATCAAAACTGACTGCTCGTTGCGTCAGCGGTCCTATTTATATAGAACAACACTCATCTAGAGCGTTCCAGTTTCTTCTCCATGGTTTCCACATTTGCTGTCAAAAATCTCTACACTCACACACACTGGCTTACAAGCAATGCCTGTCATTTTATACCATTCCATTATAGTGTTGCCAGTTGTGTTTTAGGTTGAACGTTTTCGATTAGGAAATTGGTATAAATGTTGGGTGTTCATTACATTATTATTATGAGAAATTGATTGTATAAAAAGTGTGACGGGTGGGACATCAAATTACCTCTCCTTTGCGAGTTGACTTACACCTTTCGCAATAGGCAAGAAACTACGAAGCTTATGTTAAAGAACCTAATTTTATATGGTTCCTGATATTGTACAGCTGAGTACAAGTTGTACAGATTAAGTTTTAGTATAATTTACGCAAATATCTCGTAAAACAAAAATATGCTTCTTAATGCTTGTGACGGGTGGGACAGTACTTTTGTGACGGGTGGGACGAGTAATATTTGGAAATACAAGTGTATAAAGTTTTTTTTTTTGTATTTACTTTAAATCAGCTCTTTAATGAATTATTTAAATGTAACTTAAGTAATCATTTCATTTCAGAAGAATGTATAATGTTTAATTCTCCAGATATGAATTTAATTATAAATTAGGTTATTTATTTTTTAAGTGTACGGTGTCGGTTTCGTTGGAATGGCCCTAATGTTTTTTCCTTATCGTTATAATTTTTTTATTGCTTTATATTTGTAATTTTATAAACTAATAATAAATCATAACCAAGGTTCTTCTTTAATCACAAAACTAATAATAGGCTTTAATTTGCACGAATTTCAGGCTGTTATTAGTTTTCTGATTAAAAATTATTAAAAAAGATTCATTTTAATCAAAAAACTTATTTTAGGCTATTATTAGTTAACTTATCACTTATTTACTAACGAAAAAAAAATTTGAAAACATTTCCTCATCTTCTGTGGACTTCGAAAATTTTTTTTTTATCATGCAACCAAATGCTTTTAATGGACTTCTATGCTTTGATCGACGATAACTCGCAACAAATTACCGCTCAACTAAAGCTCAAATTAAAGCTTATTGAATTTCCTAAATGAATCATATGGTTGCATGACAAAGTCCACAGACCATTAAATTTTTTTTAATTTTTTCGTTGGTTTTTGGATTATTACTTGAGAACGGCAGATAAAAAAAATTACTGTTTAGATATGAAAATAAGACACTCAAAGCTACAAGTTTCTTTTTTTCAAATTTTTCGTACTACCAACTCTCTCTGAGCTATCTCTTGTTGAAAATCACCCTAAAATTTGGAATTTTCTTAATATCCATTAATTTTTGCGAGTAGTGTGTTTTACTGCTATCTTCGTACAAAATTGTTGTTTCAGGATACTAAAATAAAATTGTCCGGAAACTAATGTCGCTTTCCATTGGTTTCACTCGGGGAAGCACTCATTTTAAAAACCAATGGAACACCCAAAATTATTTCTATTCAGTCAAACTTTTTTTTTTTTGTGTGAGTGAAACTCCTGACTTAAAAAATATTCCTTGAAGAAAATTTTCATTTTGACATTTGAGTAACATGTATTAGTGCTTCTTGAGTCGATTCTCACTTCAAATCGATAGGTGGCTTTCACTCCTCAGAATCATGAGAAGCGATCTGTTTGCACCAATGAAACGGTTTGAGAATGCTTCTAGACGCTCCTGGACGGTTCTTTTCGTCCAATGGAAATTCTCCACAACTTTTTAATGTCGATTTCCTTTCACCAATTTGCAGTCGACTGCAGTCGCTACTAAATTCGATTCTTTTTTGGGTATTTAGGAAATTAAAAAAGTAGCGATTTTCTTTTTTATGAATGTATGTGTGTCCAACTGACTAATGAAGAAAAACAAGTACCATGAAACAAAACAATTACATTCGTATTGTTAAGCACACAATTTTTATATTTTTTTTCACCAAATTTTTTCCAAATTCACAACTAAATACAAAACAATTCTCTTTCCTTTAATTTTTTTCATATGCTGATGTTTTTGTTTGCCGTTTTCGATCTGTAAAAATTGTTGTGTGTGTGAAAATCATTGTGCAAATCCGTCCCAAAAAAAAGAGATCGACGGCAAGTCGATTTTTTTCCTCCTAAATGAATTCCTTTCAAAAAAAAATTGACTGAGTCGATTTTTTTTTTTTTAAAGGAATCCGACATAAGACTTTTATTTTTAATTAATAACTATCACAAATTATCGAAGTTTGTTTGTTTTGTGCTTTCAGATGCAGTATTGCAATAATTCAGTTTTCATAGTATGCCGACGGATCAAACGCAACAATAACAAATGAGTTAAGAGTGCCTTATCAGTTATGTTCGTTAAAACACACCGCATGAATTCTACGCTCTATGGGCATAGCACTTTATACAAATTTCAATAAAAAAAACCAAAAAATAAGCCAATGTTGCTGCTCTATTTAGTAGGAAGCTTTTCTATCTTCCCTATTCTTCTGGGCTCTTGCCGAGCAGATGGAAAAGTGCACTTGTCCAGCCCGTCTCAAAAAAAGGCGAATCTTCCTACCCTTCCAACTGCCGTCTAATTGCACGATCGTGCCTCCTTTCCAATGTCATGGAAACTTTGATAAACCGCCTGCTCTTGAAATATCTCGAAGAACGAAAGCTTCTTAATGACCAATAGTACGGCTTTCGTAGGAAAAGGTCCACTGGTGATTTGATAGCATATCTCACCGAAAAGTTGAACCAATTTGTACACTGTTTTTGAGAAAGTAAGATTAGTGTGCTTGATATTTTTAAGGTATTTGATCGAGTCTGATATCAGATTCTCTTATCGAAAACGCCTGCTTTTGGTACCTATCGATGAGTCTCTTATTCGTTAAATTAGAAATTACCTTTCGGACCGTTCCATATAAATTGTGTTGGATGGCTTCAAGTCTGATACTCACCGTATAAATGCTGGTGCTCCCAGGGCTCCGTTTTGTCTCCGACCCTCTTATTTAATTTCATAAACGATCTCTTGTCTGAAACTTAATCCTCTCAACTGTTTTGCTGACGACGCAACCCTCAGTTTTCTATATTCACGACCCTGATCTTCGGATGTTGAACTAGAACTGAACTCATTGAATTCTGACCTTGACAGCATTGGTATTTTGGGTAGTAAGAACCGAGCAGAGTTCAATGCTTCAAGAACTCAATGTTGTCATTTTTCATTAAAACTTAAAATTAAAACCCCCGTCCCTCCCGTTCATTATACAGGGTGTCCCGGAATTCATGTTACATACTTTGGGATGTGATTCTTGGACATATTCTAAGAAAAAAATTGGTCTACAGTAAAGTCCGTTTCTCAACTTCTACATCACTTTTGACAATTTAGTTTAGTTTAGTTTAGTTTAGTTTATTTTGCCAAAGTGAGACAACATTAAGTATAAAAAAAAGCATAAAAGAGATTTCACAAAGATTGCAATACATAAAAAAAAATTAATTAAAATACATTTGTTGTACTAAGTATTATATAAAACCAATTTTTTGATTGATAAAACGGAATTGCTATATATAAATTGGACATTGTTTATAGAAATTGTTTATGTAGATAATTATTTATGAAGTTTGATTTAATACAAAAATACACGAAAGAAAGTCAAGAAGAGCCTTCAAACATCATTCTATTTAGAATTTTTCTCCGGAAGTTTTCCCTATTTATATTTACATTGAACAAGTCAAAATATTTGTTAAATGTTTTTGAACATCTGTTGAAACATTCATGAGAAGCATAATTAGTCTTTGAGTTGCTCTCCTTTAAAAATTTGGTATGTCGTAAAATTCGAACGTTAGGATTAACAGATATTTTGGAACACAAAAATGGTGAGTTAATATTTCCATTTAAAAGATCGAACGCAAATAAAGCTTCGGACAACTCTCTACGATTTACAAGGCTGCACATATTAATAAGATTTAGTCGATGTGAATAACGAGGTAAGACAAAACTGTCGGGGTTCCATCCAAGACCTCTCAATGCGAACAACAAAAATTGCTTTTGGACAGATTCAAGCTTCTTTATATCAACAGCATACAACGGAGACCATATTACACTACAGTACTCTAACAGTGATCGGACCAATGAACAATATATAGCTTTAGTGATATAGGGATCACTAAATTCCTTGGATCTTCGCTTAACGAAACCAAGCATAGCCATACTTTTGGAATGAACTTTATCAATATGGTGTTTAAAAGTTAGTTTTTTGTCAATTAAAACTCCTAAGTCTTTTACTACGTCGATTCTAACTAACTTTTGTCCGTCTATGGAGTAGTCAAAATTGATTGCACATGTTTTTCTTAAAAAAGAAATTATATTGCACTTCTCCACATTTAACATCATTCCGTTAGCTTTACACCACTTAACTAGGCTGATTAAACATTGCTGCAATAATTGCGTGTCGGCAATATTTTTAACTGTATGAAACAACTTTAGGTCGTCGGCATACATCGAAAATCTACAACCATCAAACAGTAAGGGCAAGCCATTTATAAAAAGGAGAAATAAAAGTGGGCCAAGATGGCTACCTTGGGGTACACCAGAAGTTACATTAATTTGACGTGACAAGACATCACAAAACTTGACACACTGCGTCCTTTGCGACAAATACGTATGGATCCACAGTAATAAGGTGTCATGAATACCATATTTTTTTAATTTAAAAATAAGCAGATTGTGATCAACTTTGTCGAAAGCTTTGCTGAAGTCAGTATAGATAGCAAACCTGGTTCCCTTTTTCCATTTCTAAAAGAATGAATGAGGTATAATCTGCTAAATTGGTAGTTGTAGATCTACCTTTAAGAAAGCCATGTTGATGCTCGCTTAAAACTGTAATCAGCTCCACGTTCAGCTTGTCAGTTACCAGTTTCTCAAATAATTTGGGAATAGCTGACAGGATTGCAATACCTCGATAATTTTTGATGTTGGATCTGTCTCCGTTTTTAAATTTTGGCGTTAGAAACGAGTTACGCCACGTGTTAGGAAATATCCCATTAGACAGGGATTGGTTGAAAAGTTGAAGCAAAGGCTTGGAAATTGTTTCAGCGGTCTTTTTTAAAAACAAAGGAGGAAAGCCATCGGATAAGGTCGTCCATAGTGATTGAAACAGGGCTTCGGCTAACATTGTGACCCGTAATGTAATTAAAATCATCGCTGTCAAAAGTGATTGGATTTGAATTCACAGATTCAAAAAAAGAAGCAAAAAGTTCACATATATCAGATGTTTCCGAGCAAACACTACTTCCAAAGTATATCGTAGAAGGGAAGTTAGTTACATTGCGTTTATTATTAATAAATTTATAAAAGTGACGAGGATTCTTTTTAATAAGAGATCCTGATTCAACCACGTATCGGTCATAACATATTTTGTCATACGATTTGAATTCAGCGTCATAAATCTGAAAAGTTTCGTAGTCAGGAGAATTGCCCGAGGCTGTCCATTTACGATGAGCTTTATTTTTACGATTTTTTAAGTTAATTAACACTTTATCATACCAGGGAGGGGCTTTAGAAGAAGTGACAATCTTTTTAGGAACAAAATTTTCACAAACAGAATTTAAAATTTCATACAACTTAACAGCCTTTTCATTTACTGTAGAGGGTTCACTAAACCATTCAATGTTATTAAAATGTAAGTTGATTACATGATAATCAGCGTTTTTGAAATCAAAGAATAATTTCTTCTCATCAATGTTCGGACGAGTCTTATCGCTATAGAAAAAGCTAATTTTGAATGACTTGTGGAAAACACTGGTTTTGTTTAAAACGATAGATGAAGTCTCTTCTAAAACAAAGTTATCGCAAACATTAGTAAACACAAGATCAAGAACGTTTGGAAAATTATTCTTTAAGCTACAAATTTGATTAGATCCGTTTTTGGTATAAAAGTCAATTAAAAGAGATTGCTGCTCAGTCGTTATATTGATTGGATCGAAGATTGAGTTATTATCTTCGCAAGATATCCAGTTCAGTCCAGGAAGATTAAAATCGCCAAAAAGAAAAAAGTCGTCATTATCTTCGAGAGTGGATAAAACAGATAATGCAGTTGTAGTTGTTGTCTCGTAAATAGTAGCAGGCTGACAGGGATGAATATAGCAACAGCCAATATAAATATTTTTGTCCTCGACAGAGACTTTGGCCCATACTTGTTGGTTCAAATTATATTCAGTAGACGACGACTGGATAACAACAGGAAAACAGGAAAGGGAAGTATGAACTCCCAATAATACACCGCCACCTTTGTTTTGATTTGGGGCTAGAGTCCGATCGCATCTAAAAACCTGCCACGATGAATCAAAAATTTCCGCATCAAGGTGATCATTTCTCAGCCATGTTTCGACAAGCACAATAATGTTGAATTCACATGAAGCAGTGGCACGACGAAGCTCAATCAAATCACCTCTCATACCCGACATGTTTTGATAAAAAATTCTTAACTCCTTCCGAAGTTGTGTCTGGTTCTTTGAAAATTCTGATTTATCTGATTTGTCTTGTTACTAGGCTTGGAAGGTAAAAATTCGCGTACCAAGCATTCATGGGGCCATTTGTTGGAGTTCAGTAGCACGTGAATGAATTCTTCGGGAACACTGACCTTAAAGTTGAGATGTTGTAACTCGGATCTTTTTAAGTTCCAAGGAACTATTTGGTTGCAGACAACATCGGAACATCCAAGATTATTGTCAATAAACCTTACGATATCAGCTTCCGTGGTTCCATGTTCGGCATTTTGAATGTATAGCTGCTTTCTCTTGGTACTTCCTGTGAGTATTTTACTGTTGTCGACTGACGCAGGTGTAGCGAACCTTGAAGGAAGACATGGGGGTGGTAAATGTGTTGGTAGTACAAGTTGTGTTTGATTTGAGTGGTGTGGGGTAGGTACCATTAGAGGAAGCGGCGGTGGTGGTAGAGTGAAGAGTTGGTTTGGGTGAGTAGAAGAAGGCAGCAATAAGGGTTGCTGACGGTTAACATGTTTAACCGAAGTCTTAATCTTCTGCTTGGAAGACGTTTTTTTAGATTTCTTTTTCTTTTTTAAAAGAAGAAAATCAGCCTTCGTTGTTTGGCAGCTAGTGCTAATGCATGTTTTAGTATCTGAGTACGAACAAGAATTATTTAGAACGCTCAACCTTTCGGCTTCTAAAAGGTTTTGCAAGTCAGTGTTCATATTGCCCAGAGACCTGCTTAGTGAGTCTAGTGGAGGACAAGTATCCACGTTGTCAAGTTGTAATAACTCCTCATGCATTGTAACAGAATTGGTATAGTCAGTTACTAACGACATGTTGTTGACATTGTCGATTTTAGTGTTAGCAAGCCTAATCTCATCAATAGCTTCATTAATTAGCGATTTGGTTGCACAGACTTCGTCAGTTATGCATATTAAGCTATTCTGAAATACTTCGTTGACAGAATTACTTGCCGTAGCGCTAGAAACGATATCGATTGTCTTATTAGTATTAGCTTTTAAGTAGTCCAGTTTCGTAGCATTGTCATTTATACTTTTTTTCATTGCTAAAAGATCTGAGGTTATTTCAGCCTGTTTATTGTAGTTATTTACTTTCTGCGTCAAAGTTGTTATGTGCTCGATTACATTTCTTGATTCTTCGGAACGAGTATTAAGATTTTCTTTGAAAGCAGAGTCGAGATTATCGACCGATTTAAATATTTTATCGAATTTGGTATTGTTTTCGTTTTCCAATCGAATAAACATGCTCGAGAGTTCATCAATGTATTGGACAAGCAGTTCATGGTTCAATCTATCGTCGCTCGCTTTTTTCTTATTTTGAGCATCTTGGTCAATTTTCCAGGATGTGAAAAAGTCTATCAATAGATTGAAATCAGTGCAAAAATATTTACTTTGACATATTTCACATAAAAAGTTAAATTTGTTTGTATAGTCTGTTAAATATTTTGAAGCTGATCTGTTCAACCCAATGCAAGAAGGATGAAAGGTTTTAGTGCACGACATACCTCTGCACCTAATCAATTCGAATGACGTTTTAAGGGAACCAGACGCCTCCATGTAGTCTTTATGGTCACACTTAGTCATTTTTTTTCCATTCTGATAATATTCAAGTTTAATTTTGAAAATTGAATTAAATTAAGGCTGTTTATAATTTAGTACTCTTAAATTTTGGATCGTACTGTCTTTTCAGAAAGGTTGTGAGATTGGATAAAGCTGGTTACGTAGTTTGTAATGATGACAGCTGACTTGAAGTGACGTTTATGTTGTGTTTATTTGTTGTTAACAAGAAAAAAAAAGATTTTTTACTTATGTAGTATATAAAATGCTAATGGCAGAACATATACTAATTTTGAACTCACCGGGTAGAATGAGACAAAATCACAAATTGTCACTAAAGATGTGTGTACATAAAGGCGAATCGGTGGACAGCCAGGAAGAATGCGCAGTCAATTTTTTTGTTACAGGTTGTGGTGGTTAAGGGCTTCTTTGCCGCGAGATGAAAACTTGCAGATACAGTACAGGACGAAAGCATGCATAAAAAGAAATGCAATTTTAAGTAGTTTCTGTGTTTGCTTCGAATTGGCAGAACATATACCAAAACAAATATTTTCACTCACCGAGGAAGAAGAGAGTACCTTCAGCAAATTCAAAAGAATGAGATGGATAGTGACACAAATTCACATATAGAACTCAATATCAAAATGGGATATAATTTATCAGCAAAAACTTGATGTTAGTATAAAAATATCACAGGTTATCATTGGTTTTTATTTCAAAACAGCAATAAGCTCAAAGTTACACACTGTAGTTAATTTTATAATGCGGATATCACTTCAAATTTATCAATTTACAAAGAAAAAATACGGAGGCAAAGAAAAGCACGGGCAAGTTGATCGAAGCCAGAGTTGCCAGTCAAAAAAAGGCTAACTTTGGTATACCCTGACCTGTGTTAAGTTCGATTTCTCTGTCAATACTGATGGTAGAGACCTAATTTTAGATTTAACTCTTTGTAGAAATAATCACCCTCATTGCGATAGGCGTTTCACTAAAAGCCTAAAAAATGACAAAGCTCCAGCCGCGACAATTTTTGTTTTCATTACTTTAGTTTAGTTTAGTTTTTATTAGTTCAGCGCTCTATCTGTTCCTCATTGCTCTTACCATTCCCTCAAAAGTTATGTTATTTAAACGGCAATTGTGGCACCTATAATAAGTCATGTTATTGGCGTTTTATTAAAACGCCATTCGTTATAAGGGTGAATGATCTTTAAAACTATATTTAAATTGGGCTCCTATAGACCTGGGGTTGCCAGATTTAAACGGTGCTTTCTTCCCCCAGCAAAGTGTTGACTTTGAGGTAATTTTTTTTTTTTTTCAGAAAATGCATGTTAAACATAGTTTCTTTATTTTTAACAGATGAACAAAACAATAATAAAAAAAAACTCAATAATAAGTGCACTCAAAAACCCATACATTTTATGATACTTGAAAAAATACAAAATGGGTAAATTTTTTTTAGAAAAAGAAAGATTTTTAGCCAAGAGGTTTGTTTGAATAAAACAATAATATGGGTACTTTTAGTAGTTTTTTATGTATTTTATGCAAATACAATTACAACAAGTGTTCAAAGTGCCCTCCTTCGCTTTGAATGCATGCCAGAGTTCGTTTTTGGATTTCATTGTGGATGTTTGCTCTCGATAACTCTACTTTACTGATCCAGTTTCTCGAAGCTTTCGAAAGGTATTTCCAAAAACATTTTGAGAAGGAAGTCGTCTGTTAGGGGGTTTTTTTTATTATTGTTTTGTTCATCTGTTAAAAATAAAGAAACTCTATATTTAACAGCCATTTTCTGAAAAAAATTACCTCAAAGTCAAAACTTTGCTGGGGGGGAAAACTAGAAACACCATTTAAAATTTAAAATCTGGCAACCCTTAGCCTATTTATAGGAGCCCAATTTAAACACAGTTTGATTATTATTTCTACAAAAAATTAAGTCTGAAATTAGGTATCAGTATTGACAGAGAAAACGAATTTAACACAGGTCAGGGTACACCAAAGTTAGCCAAAAAAGTGATGTCAAAGTTGAGAAACGGACTTTACTGTAAAATCATTTTTTTCTTAGAATATGACCAAGAACCACATCCCAAAGTATGCAACATGAATTACGGAACACCCTGTATATGAATGGTACCTGCATCAGATAAACCAAAAAGCTGTTATTAATTGGGATGTGTGTGAACGATATCCCTCGTTGGAATGACCAAATATTAAAAGTAGCAAAAAATGCTGCTAAATGCTTAGGTTTCTTAAGACGATGAAGGAACTTTTTACCATTTCTGATTTGGCTACAGTTTATAAAGCCTACATCCGCCCAAAACAAGAGTATAACTCCCATATCTAGTAATGCGCCCCTCAATCATCTTTACTTCTACTTGATAGAGTTCAAAAGAGAGCGTTTAGACTGATAGGTGATAGTTCAACCATAAAATCGATTGATTCTTTTGACCATCGTCGAAATGTTACCTGTCCAACTCTCTTTTAACGCATTTTGCATAAACAGTGCTCTAGTGAAATAGCCAACTGCATTCCTGCGCTGAAATAACATTTCAGTATTTTTATTTTCCTAAACGCTCGCACTGTGTTCCAATTATTATAAGGGTATTCATAACGCCTTGATGTGTGCGATGATTATAAAACAAATGCAATTTTTTTCAGAAAACAAAACAAAATTATCAAAAAATAGGTTTTTAACTATTTTTTTTTATTTTTTACTAGCCCTAGTAAATTGATAGAGTGGTAAAAAAATAAATAAATAAATAAAAATAAATAGGGTGACGCAACAGAGCGAGGATCCCCTGGGCCTAGCGCATTTCTCACAACCATGCCTTGTGAGGGAATGGATGGGACCTAAAATTTTCTGCCGGTTCCGAACGGCTAATTGAGAAAGCGCTTTTCATGGCAATTAATTTACTAACGGAGGACTTGCCAATTCTTCGCGAAAGGCGATACCCGTGAAAAAACATTTTTGCCTCTGCTGGGATTCGAACCTCGAACCTCGAACCTAAAAAAATAAATGCGTTCATTATAATTTAAAAACGGATTTCCATATTTTTACATATTTATTTAAAAGAAATACACGAAACATTTTTAATTTTAGTGTTTCCGTCGCTTGGGAATATTTTTTTTAAATCCTTTGCCATACCAACCAGCTTGAATCCTTATTAAATTTTTGCGATGAAATGTTTGAGATATCAATGGCAGTTTTTTGTTACGTGGGTTATCGCAACACTCGCAGAGTATAAAAACTTCATTTGAAAGCTTATTGATTCTTGTTTCGCATGACCATCGTTTATAAAACTGACATTCGAACTCTGCATAGTTATCAAAACAAAATTCGCATGTAGCTGCTGTACGATTTAATTGAAATATTGGTATAATTTGACAACCCCAAAAGTTCAGTTCAGGTGGTGGGGGACGAACAATGCTGTGGAGTCCTGAGTACGCATAGCTTACGTCAAACCAAAACGGGAGCCATGGTTTTTGTTTTCTAGATATCACTTCTGAGTTGTGGTTTGAAGAAAAATCATCAATATTTAAAACCATTTCAAGTTTACTCAACAACGCATTGTCATTTTTCAGCTTTTCTTCAATTTTTTTATTTTTATTTTGGAGTGAATCTATACTTAAAATTGAATTAGTTTTACACAAAGAAAGATTTGTCCTAATGCATGAACGATGTTTCATAGGTGTTCTTGTAAGTGGCCCCTTATTTATAGCTGTACCATTATTCTTAGAAGCCGCCAATTGGTTTAAGGTTTGATGTTTAGTTTCTATTTTCAGAACCTCAAAATCAAATTTAAGTTGAGGTTGAGATACTGTATGAATTTCTTCTGAGAGCAACGCTGTTGCGTGAGCAAATATGGGATCCAAGTTCTTTTTATACGATGGCACGTGAATATCAAGATGTTTCATTAGTAATTTCATCACAGTATCACATTTACCATTGATTTTTATTGTCGCTATATTGTCTTTTGGAGTCCATTGCAAGTTAAGAATACAAATTTTTGCGCGATTCTTAGATATGCGATCCATTTGCCAGAGCCAAGCATATTTTTTAAGTACTTTCAAACTGGACCCTAAACATAAGATGACATCGGCTTTTTCAGCATTATGACAGGCTCCTACCCAATTGAGCGGCCAGTTAAGGACTCCTTTTTCTCCGAAGTGAACTATTGTGTCTATTAAAGGACTTTCACAATTGTAGCATCTCCTGTTTGTTTTATGTGCAAATCGCGCTGTAATTTCTGTAGTATCAAACAGCCTCCAATAAACAGCATTAGGTTTGCAGGTGGTACAAACCTCAATGTACATATTTCCATGAATTTCTGATAGAGACTTAGCGGGAAGACCGGAACGCAAATGTAAGCCATCACAATTCTGTGATACCACATGACGCACAATTTTTCTTTTATAAAGTTCAAAAAGGGCCATGTGGGTAAAAGTTGGGTTAGCTAACGACAAATCATGTTGGCCAATATCCTTCCCTTTCTGTAAAAGAGTCCATATACCATTACTCCCTCTATAATCAGGTATTCGAGCCGATGTACTTATTCCGGCTCCCGTATAACACACAACATGTTTGGCCTGAGCTATTATTTTTGCAAGTTCGAAAACTTTGCTTTCAATAACGTCGATACTGTCTTCCTTTTCTAACAAGCGCTCTTTGTTAAGCCGAACACGCTCTTTTCTTGTTCTTACCTGGTTAACTAATTCAATGTTTTCCTCAAGCAAAGATGAATCATCTTCCGTCCTCAATGATTCGCATTTTTTTAAAATGCTTGAGATCTGTAATAAAATAAAATTTTATGATATTTATTAAATCTCAACTGAACATATTACATAAAAATATAAATCAAATAAAACGCATTTATGTAATTAATTGGTTTGGCGTGTACTATTCTGGAAGGCAACTTAAAGTACACATCAATTGCGTTAACTATACTTCCTTGCGCTAGCCACTGGGTACTGGTCTCCTCCAACTGATGGTGACTTGCCCAACTAGTAAGAGTGTTGACAAAGGAATGCAGAAAAATAGAAAAATATAATACATTCGCTCTGCGAGTAATGAGTATCAATTACCTACCAGAGCATATAAGGGATGTGACAAAGGACGTATTCGACTTCTCAGCAATCAAAAAAGCAGAAAGCTTTGCTTTCAGTTACGTCGATACTGTCTTTCTTTTCTAATAAACGCTCTTTGCTGAGCCGAAATCGCTCTTTTCGTGTTTCTTGTTAACTAATTCAATGTTTTGCTCAAGTAAAGATGAATTATCTTTTCGTTCTTAATGGTTCTCATTTTGTGAACCATGACCATGTTTCCTCAGTTTATGACCAGCATTCCAGCATTCGTTGCGATAACATCGTCTCTCTCTTGTCTGCGATCTCTCACTTCAAACATTATTATCTAACCTCAATCTTTTCTATTTTTCACCAATGTGTGTAACAGCTCGCGAGTTAATAGTGTTACTTTTCCCCAACTGTTAAAAGCCCATCCCGAAGGTCAAAAATGAATGGGAACAGATTCAAGGGGCTTTCTGCAGAAACGCTCCTTAACCCACCGCCTCTTCACTCTCCTCCCCTAAAAAAACAAAAAAATCTACTCTTGAAGATTTCCCTCTGCTTCCATCTAGAACTAGTACAAGAAATCCCAAATTCAAACTGATCTTATCTACTGATGAAAATAAACCACTCTCAAGCAGTTGGACATAGTAGCTGAAATGGCCATACAAGGTATCACCGAAGTGTATAAATTCTCAAAAATCAAAGCAAAGCAAAAAAAAAAAGCGACCTACTGTGCTCATGTTATTTACATTTAATCTTTACCAGCCACCAACTACAGTCGGAACGGAATAGGTTTCTACAAAGAAGGAGTCAAGGAATACATTCATAACCCTATGAGGTGCCGCAAGTGGCAGATCCTTGAGCACACTTATAAAAGGTGTACCAAGGAAGAAACTTGTGCCACGCGTAGCCTCCAATCACATGAAAATGCTCTCGCAGGTTGTATACGAATCATGTGTGCAAACTGTCCACCAACTTCAGTCGTCCTCTTCCTTCAAATGCCCAAAATATATAAAAAACAAAAAAAATTTAACCATAAAAACGAGAAATAAGTGCACAATTGCGGCACAGCACTTAAGATTCTTCAGTGGAATCTAAATGGTTACGCAAACAATTACGGTGAGCTTAACCTACTCATTCAAGAAACCAAACCTTCAATCTTATACCTACAGGAAACACACATTCTCTATATCGCAACATACACAACCGCATAAAACATATAAATCCTACTTTAATAATCTGCCCGCAAACTCAACTGCGAAGCAAGGTGTCTCATTACACAAGTAAACACGATTTTTGAGTTTGAATTCTGTGAATTTGGCAAAACAAATATAGCGGTCTGAAAAATTTAATTTTTGCGTAATTTTCGAAAAATTTGTTTCGCCATTTTGTTTTTCGAAGTTGGAAAAATTCCTAAAAAAAAGTAGAACTTTTTCCGATGAGAAAAAGATCGTGAACGGATTTTTTGGTGCTATGTACATTTATATATTGCTTAAAAAAAAAAAACTAAAACATAAAAAAAATCACATGTTACTTAAATGGAAAAAAGTACAGGTCCGGCGGCACGTGTTAAAATTGAGATAGGGGGGTGAAATTTTGGGAACATTTTTTTTTTATTTATTTGCAACATTTGTGAGGGATGCACTCATTAAAATTCCGACCTAACCACTTTAAGGACCACTCTAATGTGGATGATATTTTCGTGAATGCTTTATTGGTTGTGGATGGTATTTTCATCAATTATTAAATGTGTAAATGATTTTCAAACAATGTCATGACACGTCAAATGCAAAACAACAAACTTTTTATCACTTAGAATTAAAAAGCACATCACGCTTTAATATTGCTAACACATTTACGAAGCAAAGCTGCCCTAGCAAAAAACAATAATACTATGATGTATTGGCAGCATGTTGGCAGGGTTCTACGATTAACTTTTTCCGACAGGGGGCGATACCAGCGCTTTCCCCGCCATGGTGCTACCATAGTTTCCTTATACAATGAGAAAAAGAACTTTAATTTATATGTTAATCCCTTTTATTTTGAAAAAAAAATAACTTTAAATATCTAAATACTTGAAACAAACAAATAGAAAAAATATTTCATGACTCTTTCTTTGACAAATTATATTAACATCCTTTTTGAGCAAATAATACTGTTTTAGCCAGGAAGCTAATATTTCTGCTTTAAGTTGAGGTAGGCTTAAGTCTCTTACTAAGTCATAAAACTCTTCTGAATTTATAAGATATGGTTCAACAGATACTGATGCGGGCAAAGTTCGCTGAATACGCTACAACCAGACAATTGCGATAGCGGCAGCTGTTCCATCGGTTTTGAACAAGAAGGCACATTGAAATGTTTACTGTTGGCAGCCCGACGGTTGCGTGGATCAACTACACAAAAGTAGCAATCATTGATCTGATTAGTGTTCTTCCTCTATATTCTTGGTACTGCGAACTTTATATATTTTTTCCTCTCCTCGATACCAAGCTGAAAAATACGATGACGGCAACCCGTGTCGACTTCGTTCCAAAAAATATTTTTTTTACATTTGTCGGTCGATGGTAACCTAGCTTAGCTTAAATAATCTCAAACTTAGTATTTTTTAGAAATAACTACTTATTTCACATGAAATAGAATTGAAGCAACAGTTGAGAAAACCTCAAAATTCCGGGACATCCTACTACGTACATTAAATTTTCTGGTTTAAAATTGTTGGTTTATGGAATTAAAATAAAAAAGAGGTTGAAAATGACTCTTGAAACAAAAGTTAGGATATTTATATATAACCCTGGGTTTAAAGGCCGAAGAATTTACATTTTACCAACAATTTTTTTTTAACCAAAAAAATCAAAAGGAAGCTATTGCTACCCTACCATAAAAAAAATTGCTTAAATAGTATTGATACTGCTTCAAAAATAAATAAAAGGCTGTTTTTTGCATTAATATCTTCTCTTGTTTAGAATTTGAATATAAAAATTATCTATGTATTTATCTATATATATAAAATAGGATGTATGTATGTATGTATGTACAGTTGCGGTCAAAATAATAGTAGTGTGAGTAAAAGCATTGCACAGATTGGTATTTTTCCACTTTGTGTTGCGTTGATAGTGAAAACCCGTTACACTTTAATTGTTTTAAGGGGTGGAAAAGGATCTCGTCAATATGGAAGAAGACCCCCAAACACCGAATATAATCCACACTTTACAATCATAATGGTATGGGCATGTTTTTTCTTCTGCGGAGTTGGACCCATAATGCGGATTGAAGGCATTATGGATCAGCATCTCTTCTTCTTCTTCTTTCCATTTCCGGCGTTACGAGTAGTGATCTTGAAGCGATCACAACTCTCCCACTTTTCTGCTTGGATTAGCATCTCTATGTTAGGATAATGCAGGAAGTAACGCTACCGTATACTGAAGCTGAATGCTACCGTAAATGAAGTTGCTTCTTGCTAAAATGGGTCTTTCAGCAAGAAGCAATGGTTCCAGGAAAGTAAAGTAGATGTGATGGAGTGGCTGCAAAAAAATAAGCTTTTAGATGTAAACCAAGCAACAACACAGTCCTTTGTGAAGCTTTACAGCAATCATGGAGTTCGATAAGCACAGGAAGGTGTGGAAACCTGATAAACTCTATTTAACGTCTTTGTACTTGAATTAGGCTCATCTTACCCTTAAATTCAAAAGTGAAAATGATTTGCACACCGCCACCACCCTGGGGGTGGTTGCCACCCCTTCTCGGGGGTGAATTTTTTTTTTTTTTTTTTGAAATAACCTCGGATATCGATAGAAGGCCTAATTTTAAGCAAAAAAACAAATATAAAGTTTTTTGTTAAGTCCAATACTTTTCGAGTTATTGGCAATTGAAAATTCGCAATTTGTTCACGTTTTTCATGTATTTATTGCAAATATCTCCAAAACTATACGTTTTATCGAAAATTTTATAATGAACAAAATTGTAGCAGGTAAAACAATGAACAATTTGGTTTTTTATAAAGTATTCTAAGAACAATATTTAAATGGATGTTTAAATGGTAGACACGTGCACCCAAGAGGACCCTAGCGTTCATAGGTTTTTCTTAAAACCCACCTCTGTCTATCAACTCCTACTCTCACCTCGGTGAACATCGGGTGCCTAGTACCTCAACTGGTAGGTCCCTTAATAGACCACGTGCAGCCGAACAATTAGCGGAAGCCCTAAACTGCTACAAAGCAGATATTACCGCTATCCAAGAAATGCGATGGGATGGACCAGGTAGACGCAAATTAAAAGACTGCGATATCTACTATGGCGATTGCTACCGAGAGCAAAAACAGCGATTGTTGTGATGTGGATTTGTTGTTGGAACTAGACTCAGGCAAAAAGTCTTGAGTTTCAACTATGTGAACGAGCGCATAGCAACAATCCGCATCAAGGCTAAATTCGTCAACATAAGTCTCATTTGCGCACACGCCCCCACAGAGGAAAAGGATGAAGACACCAAAGACGTATTCTACGAGCTCCTGGACAAAACATATGAGCAGTGCCCTGGCTATGACATTAAGATTGTTCTAGGAGATTTTAATGCCAAGCTAGGAAGAGAGGATATCTTTGGTGGAATAATCGGAAGATACAGCCTGCACGACAACACCTCCGATAACGGATTCAGGCTGATCGATTTCGCTGCGGGGCGAGATGTTCTGGTAGCTAGTACGCGGTTCCAGCACCTCAATATCCACAAGGGGACATGAAAATCTCCTGATCAATCAACCGTCAACCAGATTGACCACATTGCGATCGACGCACGACACTTCTCCAGTATAGAGGATGTCCGAACATTCCGAGGGGCCAACATTGACTCGGACCACTACCTTGTTGTAGCCAAGGTACGACTGCGGATATCCCGATCCAAGCCAACACAAGGAAATACTGTGAGAAAATTCGACGTTGGACGACTACAATC
This sequence comes from Melanostoma scalare, assembly GCA_949752695.1. Taxonomy (NCBI): domain Eukaryota; kingdom Metazoa; phylum Arthropoda; class Insecta; order Diptera; family Syrphidae; genus Melanostoma; species Melanostoma scalare. The sequence continues at coordinate 116,950,467 of OX456986.1, read as the reverse complement.
GCAAGAGATCGCCAAGTCCTTTTCCGATCGAGTCTCTTACAACCTCTTAAGGAGTCTTATGCCGCCAGCATCAAGTATAGAGAACCAGTGGCAGCACTGCCAATCAGCCATCAGAGATGCCGCCTCTGAAGTGCTGGGTTTCACACGGCCACCACAACGAAACCCCTGGTTTGACGACGAATGCCGGCAAGCACATGCAGCTAAAAAGGAAGCATACAAAGCGGCGCTGCACAAAAAGACTGGAACTGCTTACGAGCTCTACAAGCAGAAGAGGAGAGACGAACACTCGCTTCTCAGACGGAAAAAGAGAGAGCATGAGAAGCGCGCGATCGAGGAGATAGAAGGGTGCCACAGCAGGAATGAGGTTCGGAAGTTTTACCAAAAGGTAAAAACAACAGCCTCGGGCTATAAGCCCCGAGCCGAAGCCTGCAAAGACGACCAAGGGAACATCGTGGTGGAACCGCAGTCAATGCTGAGGATATGGAAAGACCACTTTTCCAAGCTCTATAACGGCGATGATGAACCCAATTCCGCTGTTAGAGAGATAGAACCATTCGATTTAGGCGACGTAGACCAACAATTCCGCCAACCCGACCTGAACGAAGTGAAGACAGCAGTATCCAAGCTAAAGTCCAACAAAGCTGCTGGAGCTGATGGCCTCACTGCCAAATTGTTTAAAGCGGCAGGCAATGACCTGGTCAGGATTATGCACCAGCTCATTTGCAAAATATGGTCGGAAGAAAGCATGCCCGATGAATGGAACCTTAGCATTGTTTCCCCGGTCCTCAAGAAAGGAGACCCTCTGAACTGCGCCAACTACAGAGGTATCAGTCTTCTTAACATCGCATATAAGATCCTCTCTGCCGTATTGTGTGAGCGTCTGAAGCCATTCGTCAACAACCTGATAGGTCCTTATCAGTGCGGCTTTAGATCAGGAAAGTCCACAATAGACCAAATCTTCGCACTACGGAAGATCTTGGAAAAAACCCAGGAGCTTCAAATCGATACCCACCACCTTTTCATCGATTTTAAGGCCGCGTATGACAGCATCTATAGAGAGGAGTTATATAGAGCCATGTCTATTTTTGGTATCCCTACCAAACTTGTCCGATTGTGTAGGATGACGATGGAGAACGCACGCTGCTCCACCAGGGTCGGAAAAGATCTCACCGATACATTCGATGTCAAAAAAGGTTTTAGGCAAGGCGATGCACTGTCATGCGACTTCTTCAACATCGTTCTTGAAAGAATGGTGCAAAACTCCCACGTCAACACAAGAGGCACAATCTTTCAAAGATCCGTTCAATTGCTCGGATATGCCGATGATATTGACATAATTGGAAGAACGCAGCGTGATGTCAATGGCGCGTTTATGAGCATTGAGACGGAAGCGAAGAAGATGGGTTTAGTGGTAAATGAGGGCAAGACCAAGTATATGCTGTCATCAAGAAAGGACACCCAACACCGACGTCTTGGACAAAACGTCACGATTGACAGCTATAACTTTGAGGTAGTTAAGGACTTTGTCTACCTAGGCGCCGCTATTAATTCAGACAACGACACCAGCGCTGAAATCAAACGAAGAATAACTCTTGCCAATCGCTGTTTCTTCGGACTAAGAAAGCAATTGAGTAGTAAAGTCCTCTCTCGAGCAACTAAAGTGTCCCTGTATAAGACACTTTTCATCCCGGTTCTTATATATGGCGCAGAGGCATGGACCTTGTCAAAGGCAGACGAGAACGCTTTAGGATGCTTCGAGAGAAAAATTCTTCGGGTGATTTTTGGTCCCGTCTGCATAGATGGAGAGTGGAGAAGAAGATTTAACGACGAATTGTACGGGCTGTACAGCGACACTGACCTTGTCAAACGAGTCAAGGTTCAGCGGCTTAGATGGCTGGGTCATGTAGAGCGAATGGACACCAACGCTCCGGCCCGGAAAGTCTTCGAATCCAATCCCGAGGGACGGCGCAGTAGAGTAAGACCGCGACTCAGGTGGCGCACACAAGTAGGAGAGGACCTCAACCAACTTGGCGTGCAAAACTGGAGGCAGCTAGCTAGGGACCGAGCTGGCTGGAGAAGCATGTTGGTTGAGGCCCTAGTCCGACCCGGACTGTAGCGCCACCTTAAGTAAGTAAGTAAGAACAATATTAAGCTAGATATAAAAGATCAAAACCATTTTTTATTTTGTCTGAAATTTAATGGTTGTAGTCAATGCCATTTAGCGGCGAGCAGATGCATTTTATGCATTCTAATACAAGAGAATGTTTTGTAGTGCTTGAAATAAGCTTTAAAATGAGCACTATTAAAAGTCTTTTGCACGTAAAATAAGTGAGCTGTAGGAGAGCATCTAATGTTTTTTTCTTTTAAATCAATGAGTTTTCGGACCATAACTCCTTCAATTTTTATGCTATCACAATTTGTAAGAAACCATTGTAAAGGTAATTAAGAGAGCTAAAACATCCTTGATTGCAATATATAGTAAACAATTTTTTGCTTAAACGGTGAAGGGTTAAAGGACTTAAGAGAGGCTGTGATTGCGCTGCCACGCGCTCTTTAAACAATCATATCTCCGTCAATTTTTATTTGACAGAAAAAACTAAAAGACCAAATTGTTTGTCAAAAAAATACCAACATTTTTTATTCTTACACTATTATACGTATCTGTCGTCATTTTTGAGATATTATGAAAAAAAGTAGGGTTTTTAAAAATTTGAAAATTTGTTGTTTTTTTTTTTTAATCGTGACTTTTTTGAAAAATATGTGTCCAAAAGCAGCCAAACAGATACTATCTAACAAACTCTCTTGTATTAGAATGCATAAAATGCATCTGCTCGCCGCTAAATGGCATTGACTACAACCATTAAATTTCAGACAAAATAAAAAATGGTTTTGATCTTTTATATCTAGCTTAATATTGTTCTTAGAATACTTTATAAAAAACCAAATTGTTCATTGTTTTACCTGCTACAATTTTGTTCATTATAAAATTTTCGTTTAAACTATACGTTTGTTTTGGAGATATTTGCAATAAATAGATGAAAAACGTGAACAAATTGCGAATTTTCAATTGCCAATAACTCGAAAAGTATTGGACTTAATAAAAAACTTTATATTTGTTTTTTTGCTTAAAATTAGGCCTTCTATCGATATCCGAGGTTATTTCAAAAAAAAAATTCACCCCCGAGAAGGGGTGGCAACCACCCCCAGGGTGGTGGCGGTGTGCAAATCATTTTCACTTTTGAATTTAAGGGCAAGATGAGCCTAATTCCAAAATTTCATGCAAATCGGTTCACAGTAAAAAAATTCGGACCTAAAATGCTTCATTGACTGCACTAATTGATCAACCACTGAAGTTAATAGTCGAGGTGAGTCACTAGAACCATTTTTGAACTCGAAAGACATAAAATTATAAACTGAAAAAAATCATAAAGTATGTCAGTACAAAGGTCACCACCAAAGTCAAGCAACCCAAAAAATAAAATAACTGACAGTGCTGCACCTACAAAAAGAAAACTGTCTGCCACCTTCCCTATATTTCCTCACGAAAAAAATGGCAACAAAAAACGAAGTGGCCGTAGGTAGCATGTCCATTAATGATCTTTCTTCGCTCCTCGATGAAAAACTCAAAAACATGGCAACAAAATCGGATTTAGATGGCATTTGCTCGGAAATACAAGATCTAAAGCAAAGCAACACGGTATTGCAAAACAAACTCCATGTAATGGAACAAAAATGCAATAACCTTGAGCAGCAGGTCATATGGTTAGCAAAAAAAGCATCTGAGAAAAATGTAATAATGCATCTCCCAGCAAAAACAGGCCAAACAGTTTCAGAAAGAGCCTAAACTATTTGTATGGACCTGCTTCAGATAAATGATTCGTCGGTAATAACTGAAATTCGGCCTCTGCGGTCAAAAAACCCGAAAATAACAGTGGCGAAGCCTCCATATAAGTCGATTATTTCCGACTTACCTTTTGAAATTCACATCCGAAACATCTTAGACTTCTGGCAACATGAATCAATCAAACGTAATCATACACATGAACTCGCTGCCAACATTTTTTTAACAACTACCACTCTGCGTTCCGTTTTATTCTACACACATGTTGGCTCTTCAATTCACTCCATAAACAAACACAAAACTTTAGCAACATACAAGGTAACCCCAAATATTACGTCTTATAAAACTTGTTGCTGGATAGAACAAATTTGTGTTCTCTCCTATTTTTTCTTTTACCAAAAAATATGACGGTAGAACATCGTCTTATTTTCTTCCATAAGAAAGCATGTATTGAACAGAGAGGTGCCTCTCTCTAGCGTCATATTTTTTGGTAAATCTGTTGTTTGTTATCTCTTTGTGCTCTGAGCACGTGAATATAGCGCCGGCGCAGTAGCCCTCTTCTCATTTGCAGCATTGCTACTGCACGTGCACACTTCGGTGTTTGCATGATATTGGTTTTATAAAAGAAAAAAACGCTTTCCTTCGTATTTCTTCCCATGGACACATGCTTATAAACAAAAATGTATATCGCAGATTTGCAGGTTGAGGTAGGTCTCTGCTTGAAGAACAAGAAAATAACACGCTGTTCTCCGACTTATTTCATGAATTTGTATGTGTTTCTGCACTAGACTCATGTGTCCAAGCTCAAAGGCTGCCACTTTGATAACAAATATGCGAGGATATTAGATCTCATAGCATAAAGCATATTTTTGGGAGAAAATGCAAACTATAATTGGAATTTTTCTAAAGTGGCACAACTGGCCTAAATGAATTTAGTTCCCAATGAGCCGTATTTTATTTGAAAAACAAAATTTACCAGCAGAACGCAGTGCAATACTTATTTAAATTGATTTAGTGCTTTTCGTGTTTTTTTTAAATATTACAAATTTAGGCTTTAAAAATTGAAAAGTGCAAAAGTGTGAAAAGTTTTCCGATAGTAAGTTTCAGTGGTTTGATTATGGCCTTAATATCTGTTAACTGTTGCTTAACTGATTTTCACTCAAAGGAAACAAATAGTTTTAACTAGCTTAGTTTTATGAAAAAAAAAAGTTATGATGCTCTACCTAATAGCAAAGTTGGTTTTGGCTTGATGCGAAGACAAACATTGCACAAAAAAAATTTTAAGTAAACTTTTTTTTGTTGGTGACTAAGTTTCCTTCGAGTTACCTTTTGGAATTATTCACCCCTCGCCACTGGAAAATAAACAACGTTATGGTGGAACTGAAAAAAAAAGACTACGTGGATGCAATCGTCAAAACGTCGTATGCCCCAGCAACAAAACTTCGCGAAGAAGGCATCTCGCTTCATCGAGACTACCCAGCTGCAGCGCGTGAAAAGAGGAGAATTTTAAATAATTTCCGCAAACAAATTCTGACGAAGGACAACAACATAAAAACTCAAATTAGAGGCGAAAAAATCACAGTCAGCAATTATGCATTCCATCTAGATGTCAACAACGAACTTTCTTGCGAAGATGACAATGGAATGACGTTTCTACAGGAGATGAGGAAAAGCCATTGAACACATCTATTAGATGTGTTCAATGGCTTTTTTTAGATCAGAACAGCACAGCACAGAAGCAGTGAAAAACGTCAGGCAAGTTAGAACAAGCAAACTTGTCAAAAAAAGCAACAACAAAAACGAAAAAAAAACAACCACCAATTTTTCTTTTTCTGATATCAATTTAATTTAACGTATTTTCGTCACGAATAAGTAATTTTATTTTCAGCACAAGGTTAGGCCTTGATTTCCTGATTTTTTTAAATTTTTTTGAACTTTTCACAACAAATTAAAATTACAATGCGCTTAAAATACTACGAGAAAAAAGTCAACAGCTGCTTTTGACAGTTTTCACCAAACTTGCACTTGCTCAAGAGGAGGTGCAGAAAATGCTGTGCTAAACTGTTCTAGAACAGCTCATTGAACACAAAAAAGATCAGAAAAGAACAGAAAATTTCTCATTAAACACCAAAAGACTGATCTTTTCTGTCTGAAACTGTTCTAGAACAGGTCATTGAACACTCTTAATGGGTGACAGTTCAACTTCATCATCAGGCCTCAGAGGCTCCCAAACTGTGGAAAGCGTTCAAAAACACAACTTTTAACAATGAAGCCGTCAGCCTTTTAAATAACGTAGAAATTAATAACCGCTTAGAAATAGAAATTAACTAGCTGACCCGCCCGGCGTTGCTCGGATCTAAATTATTTAAAAAAATGTCAGGAACACCCGCTGGGATAAGCTGAAAACAGCCGGAAAGTTTCTAGTTTCCGTGGGAATATGGTCATGAAATAAAGTCTATGTAAGGCATTATCCCTTCTAACATCCTAATATCAAAAGAATTTTTAATATCGGCTCAGAATTTTTCGAGTTTTCGTTCCTGTTCCGGTTCCCTTTCCTATCCCCGTTCCTGTGGGAAACTTGGTATGAAAAAAAGTTGTAAATCTATTCTCGGAGCCGCAAAAAAAAATTTCATCGAAATCGGTGAAGCCATTTCGTACAATAACGTAAATGTAGACTGCAAAGCCATCTGCTGAGCCGACTTTTACGGGTATGAAAAATAGATACTAACCAATTCTCAGTAAAATAAGATCCATTAGAATCTGTTGAAAGTTACGGGCGTTAGAAGGAAACAAAAATTTAAGATTAAGAATAATTTATAAATACCTACAACACAATACTAAGCCGTTGTTTGCAGGAGCTAGTGCAATGTGTTGAGTACTTTTGAGGTTTTGTAACTAATCACTTAATTAACAAATCATGCAAACTGCACATAATAAAATAGGAATAAATAATTTTTGTCTAGCAAATTAATAATAAATTTACTTGAGAATATAGTTGATATGACATTTACACTGAGACTGTAAAATCAAATATATAAAATTCTCATGTCACAGTGTAAATTAAAGAAATAATGTTAAGCGTAGATGCCCCTTATCACTTAAGGGTATGGAAAATAATTAGTAGCCGATTCTCAGACCTACTGAATACGCATATAAAATTTGGTAAAAATCGGTAAAGCCGTTTCGGAGGAGTACGGTAACTAACATTGTGACAGGGAAATTTTATATATATAAGGATGAAATAAATTATAGTTACAGTAGTTTAAAAATTATTTCGTATAATATTGCAGGATTACGTAGTAAAATAGAACATAGAGAGTTTTTTGAATTAATTTTAAGCAGTTTGATATATTTTTCTTCTTCGAAACCTTTATCGAAGAAATCGAAGAAACATATGCCATTCTCTTTGAGGATTATGAATTGCACTGGATCTTAGCATCGAGAACATCGATTTATGGAAGGGCCAGTGGTGGATGTATTTACGGACTGAAAAAAAGTACAAAAAAAAGTAACCAATGCTCCTTTGTGAGTAAACTAGAGAGAACCTGTGAGCAAATTACAAATCGTGGTCAAACTTTTCTTATCATTCCAGTTTACTTGAATTGTAATAGCTGAGGGCAAGATTTCCTCAGCCTGTATAACTTCCTCCTGGAAGTCAAAGAAGAAAATGTTATGATAGTTGGTGACTGCAATGCAAGAGTTGGTGATAAACAATTATGGCTCTTCCATGAAGATTTCACGGGTGATACGACCTTTATTACCAGGAAGGCGATGGACAAAACAATAGACACTAATGGCAAAAAATTGATTGAAATGTGTGAAGCAATTAACTTGTCACTACTTAATGGGCGATCAAAAGGCGATCAATTTGGATCTCACACTTTCTTCAGAGAAAGCGCTTCCTCAACAATAGACTACTGTCTCATTAAAGGAGAATGGTTAAACTACACGACTGATCTTGAAGTAGGCGAATTCCCGTTCTCGGATCATTTGCCAATATTGATATCCGCCCGTTTCTAAACGGAACAGGTGCCCATAGAAACAGGACAACAACTACTCCCAAAGTTAACATGGAATGAAAAATGTACGGAAAGATACCAAATGGAGCTGGACAGAGCTTTAGATAGGATTGCCAACCAAGATGAACAAACCAATCATGAAATAGACACTCTACTGTCCTGCATCGCTGTTGCGGCGACATCTTTTCAAACACAAGGGAGAAGAAACACCACTTCAGTTCAAGCTTGGTATGATGCGGATTGCTTTAGGGCGAGAAACAAATCCTTTCGCTGTCTCCGTAACGCAAAAAAATCAGCAACTCTGTCTGCCAAAGTAGCTTACCAACAAGCCAATAAAGAGTATAAAAATATGTGCAAGGAAAAACAGAAGCAATATTGGCAAAATCTCTCACGGAAAATAACTGAGGTCAAGAACAGCCGTGATTTCTGGAAGTTAGCTGGAACGATAAACAGTAAAGACGTTATAAGACGCTCCCGGATCCAAATAAAAGCAGAAGTTTTAGCGGATTACTTCAAAAATTTGTTGAACCCTATTAGCATCTCAAACTTGCATCTATTCGCTCTGCCTCATATAGAAAATGAGTACCTAGATGATGCGATTAATTTAATGGAGGTAAAAGAAGCTATCAATGCAGCGAAGCTCAATAAAGCACCTGGAGAAGACCGTATACCTAACGAGTTTTACAAACACTCCACTCTAAAATTTCAACAAGGTCTCACAAAATGTTTCAACCACATTTTCAACGAAGGTGTGGTAAACGAAAACTTCAGAAAAAGTATTATTTTTCCAATATTTGAAAAAGGTAATGCAGAAATCGCTAGCAACTATCGCGGAATTTCGTTCTTGAATTCAGTGATGAAAATCTTCTCAGCAGTACTTCTCAATCGCTTAACGAACTGGGTAACGGAAAACAAGCTCCTCAGTGAGTTCCAAGCAGGCTTTCGAAGAGAATACTCAACCGCGGATAACATTTTCACTCTAACAAGCATTGCGAAAACGTATCTGGATAAAGGAAAGAAGTTATACGCCTTCTTCGTAGACTTTAAAGCGGCCTTCGATTCAGTAGACAGAAATGCTCTTTTTCTCAAACTAAGCAATATAGGTGTCTCAACTAAGTACCTAAAAACTATACAAAGCCTGTATGAAAACAAACAAGCGGCAGTGTGGGATGGTAACCAGTTATCTAACTGGTTTGATACCAAAAAGGGCGTGAAACAAGTATGCTTACTTAGCCCATTACTCTTCTCATTGTTTTTAGATGATATAACATCTTTCATCCCAGGCGGAATCGTGTTTGAAGGAGTCAACATCAAGTGTTTGATGTATGCTGATGATATTGTGCTGCTAGCAGAAACACCGAATATGATGCAACTTATGACCAACAAATTGCAGCAATACTGTTGTCAATGGAATTTAAAGATTAATACCACCAAATCAAAAATTATGATTTTTAGAAATGGTTCAGGGCGATATGCCAGGGAAGAAAAATGGACATGGGAAGGCGAGGAGCTTGAAAAGGTAAGAGAGTACAAATATCTAGGAGTTATTTTGACTCCCAAACTTTCTCTTGAGAAGCACTTCCATTCCAAACTCCAGGAATCTAAAATTGCAATTAACTGCAACTGGAAAGAAATTCTGGGAAAAAACAACATTGCACCAAGTGTAAAATACAAATTATTTCAAGCAGTTGTAAGAACTATTATGTGTTACTCAGCACAAATTTGGGGTGTTTTCCAACACGAGGAGGTAGAAAAACTACTGAGATACTTCTTAAAGAAAATTTTTCGTTTGCCAGAAAACACACCTACGTACATGTTTCATTTCAAAACTGGACTACCGCCTCTATATTTGTACACACTAAAACTGCATTTCAATTATATAAGAAAAGTATTGGAGTATGACCAACATAGACTACCTAAAATTGTGGCTTTGCATATGATGCATCGCAAAACCCAATTCTTTGGAGAATGGTTAAGGTTATGCACAGAAAACAACGTAGATCAAGTTAGCGACAATCCTGCTACATGGAAAAAATCGTTGGAACTTTTGTGGAACACAATCAAAGAGAAGCAATTTAAAATTTATCACGAAAGCGCAAAGAGGAGTGAATCCAGAATCCTCTATAGAACATTGGAACACAATCTCCAAAATAATTATTTTAACGATAGTAACAGTATTGAGACCATATCAACCATTTTTAAATCAAGAGGAGAGCTTTTGTACCTTAACTAAATACCACATCGAAATGATCGCCCTACTGAATGTACACTGTGCAATCTACATGCGACAGAAGATGTAAAACATTTCATTGGAATCTGCCCAGTACTCAATGGCATCAGACGCTTCCACTTTAGTAAAACCACACTCACTACTGAGGAATTGCAAAGCATTCTAAATGGTAGCAACTGGTCAACGCTAGTAAGTTTTGTAAAAAACGCTTTAAGATATCGTAGAAAGATTATAAACGAAAGCTTTTGAAAAAAAAAAAAAATTATAATAATTATAAAAACAATAATATTTTATAAATATAAGCATCTCTACTTATAAAACCATCTGATATTTGAATATTCTCTTTCTTTTTCGGCTGACTATGTAAAAAACAAACTTTTGTATGGATTAATAAAATCACACATTTACTACTTTACACTCAGCCACATATTGTAATAAAAATTTTGACCTAATTTTTCGATTTCGTAACATTTCAAGGTAGATTTTCCTATCACTACTATTTTTTTGACCGCTGAATTTCAACATCTGTTCAATAAACTTGCAACTATCGGATAATAATAGCCGCGTTTTATTATCACAATGATCCAATCCGGATCAGATCTTGATAATAAAACAGCTTTAGATCATCATATTTCCAGTTGGAAGCTGTGAGAGACTCGCTCTCTCAACTGACATTTCAAAAGAGTTGCAGAGTTGCCCTACGAACTTTTTTTTCAATGGTTAATTTTTTGTTCTTTTTTTTAGGGAAAAATGATATTCATCCACTCTGTCAAATATATATTTTTTTGCACTAATTCTTATTAATTTCACGAATATATGTTTTGTTTTGTAAAACTTTTTCATTATGTCATGTATTAGGGAGCGTTCAAGTATTACGTAACGCAATTTGGGGGGAGGGGGGTCTCGTAAAACGTTACGATGTGTTACAGGGGCGGGGGGGGGGGGGGGGTCTTTCTTAACACGCTACGTAACACTTTTTTTTTAAATTAGGGAATAAAAACTTCCAAATGCTGACTGGGTCGACGGATACGAAGTTGATGCAAGTGGCTTAGCAATTCCAGAACCGTCTTCGTCTGCACTCCAGGTGCCTGTGATGAGTGGCAATTAAAAGTATACCAAGTATAAAAAATATAACATAAATTTTTTCGACTTAAGGGTAAAAATGGTCAATTGAGTGTTACGTAACCTTTAGTGAGGGGGGGGGGAGGGGTACATGAAAACGTTACGCTGCGTTACAAGGGGGGGGAGGGGGGGTCAAAAATCTTCGAAAATTCCGTTACGTAAGTGAAGTTTCTCGGTATCTATCTAAAATATATTTCATTTCACACAGATAAAAATGTTCATGTGGCAATACTATTGTTATTGGAAATATTGGAAATGATACCAACGTTTCAATGGAAAGTCTCCTCTTGTGTGAAATAGAAGAACTAATTTTTAGATCACAAAAATAGATCCAACTAAAAAGCAGGATTTCGCTTTGTTGTTGTAACGCTAATAAACCCATGATCTGATCCGGATCAGATCAATATTAAAACGCGGCTAATATTAAACTAATGATTTTTTTTTGTAAATAAAAGCTTAAAACACCACTTTGAAAACCACGTTATTGGTTTTTTAAATTAGAATTGACGGATAAGTTTTTTTTTCAATTTTGTTGTTTCTTAAGCTCTATAGTACTATTATTTTGACCGCAGCTGTATGTATGTCCGGGGTAAACTCTTAAATCACCCAACGGATTTTTATGAAATTTTCAGGGTAGACATAGTTTAGTCCAGAGATGGTTCCTGTCAAGGTTTGATCCCCATATTCCCACAGGAACAGGGTTGGGAACGGAAAATTAGAAACTACTCCACAGACTTCAAAAATTCTTTCAGCACTAGGGGTGCTACATTATCTCCCTTCATCAGTAACTTAAACTATATTTCATCCCTATAACCCCACAGGAACAGAAAGGGGAACGAGAACGGAAACCATAAAGTTACTTGACCGATTTCAAAAATTTCTCTTTCAACTCTAGGATGTTACATTATCTCTCAGTGAGATAGACTAACATTTCATTCACATATTTCCACGGAAGCGCACGATTCCTTTAGGACCGGGCTTGGAAATGGAGACTTAGAAACTTCTGGACCGATTTCGAAAATTCTTTCAGTACTGGGATGCCACGTAGTCCCTCAGTAACTAAGCGTATATTTTATCCCTATAATCCAACGGGAACAGAAACAGGAACGATAACGGGAAAATTACTTTACCGATTTCAAAAATTCTTTCAACTCTAGGATGTTCCATCATCGCATTCAGTGACAGACTTATATTTCATTCACATATTTCCATGGGAACAGAAGATTCCCACAAAAACGGGGTTGGAAATGGAAACTTAGAAACTACTGGATAGATTTCAAAAATTCTTTAAATATTAGGGGTGCTACATTATCCCCCTTTCAGTAACTTAGGCTATATATTTCATCCCTATAATCCGAGAGGATCAGAAACAGGGATGAGAACGGCAACATTAAAGTTACTTGGCCAATTTCAAAAATTTTTTCAACTTAAGTGGTAACAATATCTCTCAGTGACATAGATTTATATTTCATTCACACCAAGATTCCAACAGGAATGGGTTGGGAACCGAAACTTAGGAACTACTGAACAGATTTCAAAAAATCTTTCAGCATTAGGATGCCACATAGTCCCACAAGAAGAAAGATTTTATTTCATCCCCATATTCCCACGGAAGAGGATGAATGAGATCCGAGCAAAGCCGGGCGGCTCAGCTAGTATTTTATAATTTTGAAATTTTTTTTTATACTCATGAGTCATAACATTGGCGACTCTCAAAAAACTATAAAAATTTATATTTACCATATATTCAAATTTCAAATTTCACTTAATTCGATGAAGAAACAAAAAAGTTACAGACTTACGAGACGCTCAACCTCATTTCGTCCCATAGTGCGGCGCCCAAATGTAGCAACTTATAGTAGATCTAGATGATAACTTTTCATGTTCGCCTGACAATATTCCACCGATTTTTGTGAAAAAATGCAAAAACAGTTTAAGTGAGCCACTCTTGAAGTTATTCAATTTGTCTTTGAATCAAGGTTTATTCTTAGATTCTTGGAAAAAATCATACATTTTTCCAATTCATAAATCGGGTTCAAAACAAAATGTTGAAAATTATAGACCTATAGCAAATCTTCAACTAATTCCGAAAATTTTTGAAGCTATAGTAAAAAAGCATATTTACTCTGCAGCTAAAAATTGCATATCTTCTTACCAACATGGTTTTGTAAGTAGTAGGTCTACGACCACTAATTTAGCATTATTTTCCAATTTTTGCCTTAATACCATGGAGAAGCGATACCAAGTAGACACGATATATACTGACTTCTCAAAGGCATTTGACCGCGTTCAACATAATATTCTACTTAATAAACTTAATAGTATTGGAATTCATTCCAATCTATTACAGTGGATAAGTAGCTATCTTACCAACCGTACACAGTATGTTAAAATTAATCAGTGTTTTTCTAACGTAATTCATAACTTTTCTGGCGTCCCTCAAGGTAGTCACCTAGGTCCGTTACTTTTTGTCCTTTTTATTAATGACTTACCCAATGTATTGTCGTATTCACAATGCTTATTGTACGCTGATGACGTAAAACTATTTAAATCTGTTGCTTCGTTATCAGATTGCCTAGAATTGCAAACTGATCTTGATAATATTCATGCTTGGTGTACTAGAAATTGTTTACATTTTAACATATCGAAATGCTCTGTTTTAACTTTTAATCGCACCCTTGATCCTGTAGTTTTCCCATATAAAATTAATAATGAAACTTTGTTAAGAGTATCGTTTCAAAAAGATCTTGGAGTTTTTTTTGATGCTAATATGAAGTATGATAAGCATTATGATTATCTTATTTCTAAATCGAATTCAATGCTTGGATTCTTATTTCGAAATAGTAAGGAGTTTGTTGATCCTTACTCATTAAAATCTGTATACATTTCCCTTATTCGATCATTACTTGAATATTGTTGTATAATTTGGAGTCCCTATTATAACAACAGCATTTTGCGTATTGAGAGGATTCAAAAGAGGTTCACGAGATTCGCTTTACGGAAGCTTTTCAACTATGATAATATGCCATCTTATGAAGCCAGATGCTTATTGATTGCTTTAGAACCTCTATATAAAAGAAGGTTTTCTTTTTCCGCATTATTTGCTCGTGACATTATTTGTCAGCATATCGATTGCGCTCAGTTGTTAGAGCTATTGAATATTTATGCTCCTTCTCGGCAGTTAAGACCTAGAGAACACATATTCTTCTTTACTTGTAGGCACACAACTAATTATGGTCAAAGTGAACCTTTGACAAATGCTATGTCATGTTTCAATGAATTAAATAATGTTATTGATTTTCATTTCAATAGAAATTTATGTAAGAAATTTATTATGAATGCTTTGTAATTAAATTATATCTGTCTATGAAAGTTTATACTTGGTAGAAATAAATAAATAATAATAATAATAATAATAAAAGTACACGTCAAGACACTCTTCCAGTGTGATAGATGTCCGAACTTTCCAAGGGACCGACTTTGACTCGGACCACTACTTTGCTGTAGCCAAGGTACGAATGAGGATATCTTGTTCACGACTCGCACGAACTAACGCTGTGGAAAGACAAATTCGTGTGAAGAAATATTCAATCTGCTGCTCGATACACACTTTCCGGGTAGCTCAACCAACACTGGTGGACAAAGCATAGTTAGACACAACATGCCAACAAACCACTTAAACGATCTCAATAAACCGCTTCAAACCTTACAAATCCCCGAGATCAGACAACATAACCCCTGTTGAGCTTCAGAGATCCCTCAATATAATATTACCAACTTTGGAAAACATATTGAGGGGCTGCTTAAAATTGGCTCACATTCCCGCTACTTAGAGGGAAGTGAAAGTAGTGTTTATACCAAAAGCTGGAAAATTTTCTCAAACCAAACCTAAAGATCTCCGACCCATCAGTCTATCTTCTTTTATGCTTACACACTAAAGAAGTTGATTGATATCCATTTACGAAATACGCTTGATAAGTCACTTCTTTCTCAAGCCCAACACGCATATTGCAAGGGTAAATCAATTGAAACGGACACAGGAAATTCCGTACAATAGAATACTCGCTACATCATGAGGAGCTCACTATAGTAGCTTTCCTAGATTTCGAAGGCGCCTTTAACAACATCTGCGATCTCCTGAGCACTTACAAGTCTAAAGATGTCCAGTGCCGACTTAAAAGTCGAATTATAAACTCAACACTGGGAGAGGCTTTTACCAAAAGAGTTGTTAGTAGATGCAGTCCGCAAGGTGGAGTGCTCTCTCCTGTTCTCTGGAATTTGGTGGTAAATGAACTATTGATAAACCTGGAGGGGGATTACTGCAGGGTTATTGCTTACGATGTTGCCACTGCAGTCACAGGAAAGCATCTTAGCACATCAAAAGAACGGCTTCAAAATGCTCTAAACAAACTTTCAAAATGGACCAGTAAGAGTGGATTTGGAATAAATCCTCACAAGACTGAACTGGTACTATTCTCTAGGAAATACAATATTTCGCACATAGACTCTCCTCTCATTAACGGCATACAACTAACTTTCTCCACTGAGGCTAAATGCTTGGGTCTAGTTTTAGATAGAAAGCTGAGTGGGAAGCT
Source organism: Melanostoma scalare (assembly GCA_949752695.1). Classification (NCBI taxonomy): domain Eukaryota; kingdom Metazoa; phylum Arthropoda; class Insecta; order Diptera; family Syrphidae; genus Melanostoma; species Melanostoma scalare. Next base: position 116,934,660 of record OX456986.1, on the reverse strand, counting down.
AAATATACGAAAAAGAGTAAAAAAAAGCTACAGTACCACTCTTTACATGTAAAAAAAAACCATAGGAAACATGTGGGGTCTTCAACCCCGCATCGCACATTGGTTTTACATCTCGGTCATCAGACCTATCCTCACTTATGCTGTTACAGTATGGTGGACTGCACTAGATAACGGAATTTATCGTGATAGTCTCATCAAAGTCCAACGTTCAGCATGCATATGTATAAGCACTGCCTTACGACCCACCCTTTTAGCGGCACTGGACATCCTGTTTCACCTAGTTCCAGTTGACATCTACAGTAAACAAACAGCTGCGAGTACGGCTATTCGATTACAAGAAGTCTCACAATGAACCAACAACAATATTGGTCATGCTGAACAAATTCGAAATCCCCAAACTAAAAACAGATTACACCACACCCAAACTCGAATTTGACACAAATTTCCGGGCGACCATTCCATTCAGAACAGACTGGAAGGACCAATAATTCTTGGAAAACGAATACGTCTTTTTTTATACGGACGGTTCAAAAACAAATGAAGAACTAGGTTGTAGTGTCTATTCGGACACCACAACTTGGCTCAGAGAAAACATGATATCCATAAAGGATATATGCATCTTCTCAGAGAGTCAAGCGGCCATCAAATCCCTGGCGCATCAAATTCCTTCAACTCTATTCTAGCCCTTAAGAGGTCTTTCACGCAATGTGGGAAGTATTTGTAGAACGTAGTCAGTATCTGATATTCACATCCAAGGTTCGAATACTAGATAATAATAAAAAAAATGCAATACACAAAATAAAATCCGCCCACCACCATTTACTTTGCCTACTCATACTCGTTCAGCCATCAAGTCAGTATGTATGACAAAGCAGAAGCCAACCCGATATTCGGCGAGAATCTTCTCGTTTTGGTTCTCTCTTTGCCTTCGGTCGACTTACCTTAGTGTAACACTAGCACTATTATGGAAATAACACATACACACACACACAGATGCACACAGATACACACACACAGATACACATATATACAAGCAAAAAACACACACACGCAAACAAATACACACACACACACACGCACACACACACACACACACACACACACACACACACACACACACACACACACACACTCACACACACACACACACTCACACACACACACACACACACACACACACACACACACACACACACACACACACACACACACACACACACACACACACACACACACACACACACACACACGCAAACAAATACACACACACACACACACACACACACACACACACACACACACACACACACACACACACACACACACACACACACAAACACACACACTCACACACACACACACACACACACACACACACACACACACACACACACACACATGTATATATATACACATACGCCCATACACACACACACACACATGTATATATATACACATACGCCCATACACACATACGCCCATACACACATACGCCCATACACACATACGCCCATACACACATACGCCCATACACACATACGCCCATACACACATACGCCCATACACACATACGCCCATACACACATACGCCCATACACACATACGCCCATACACACATACGCCCATACACACATACGCCCATACACACATACGCCCATACACACATACGCCCATACACACATACGCCCATACACACATACGCCCATACACACATACGCCCATACACACATACGCCCATACACACATACGCCCATACACACATACGCCCATACACACATACGCCCATACACACATACGCCCATACACACATACGCCCATACACACATACGCCCATACACACATACGCCCATACACACATACGCCCATACACACATACGCCCATACACACATACTCCCATACACACATACGCCCATACACACATACGCCCATACACACATACGCCCATACACACATACGCCCATACACACATACGCCCATACACACATACGCCCATACACACATACGCCCATACACACATACGCCCATACACACATACGCCCATACACACATACGCCCATACACACATACGCCCATACACACATAGGTAGTAAATTGGAAACGAAAAACTCAACGCTGCACAGAGGAGTAGTCGACCTCAACATCTGTTAAAAAAATTTCGTTTTTTCTGACTGGAAATGGCTTTAAGTATTATTTTAAGACCGCGTGTTGTATTTAAATATAAAAATTCAAACTAAAACGAAAATTGAAAAACAAGCACATAGTAGAATTTTTTTGAAATTTAAATACATAATTCATTTTTATTTTTGTTTAAATTTTTTTTTAAATTAAAATTAAAATTCAAGTTAAATGATCTTCCAGACACGAAATCTAAAATAAATATTTTAATTTTTTTTTACCTAAAAGGAACAATTCACAAAAAATACTTCAATAATAGAAAAGGCCTTTATAAAAAGTGTGACAAGATGGGTAACTTATTGTTTTGTGAATTGCAGGACAAAGATGTACAGCTAACTATAAAATTTTTTTTTACTCGATTGGCCCCGGATCTATAACAAAAACACTTTGTTTTGTTTAAAAAAAGCAATACTTCTTATGTTTGACTATGCATTTTTGTCACTTTATTTTTAAATCATATACTAGTAGAAAACATTTAAATTCAAACAAAAGTACATACCTTGACCTTCGATCGAAATTAACATTTTTTCACTATCATCACAAATTACAACAAACATTAGACAGAAGAATTACTGATAAGAAAACTGAATAAAATAAAGAGGCGTGAGCTTTCAACAACGGCTAAATTTTATCTACGATCCACGGGAAGGGGGGGATGCTTGGAACTTTTATTTGAAACCGGTTTTAGCTAGCTAAGGTATTGTGGAATCTAAAAAGCAAAAATTAACGATTTTTATTTTTTTCACTTTTGACCGGATTTTAAGGCTGTGCCTCTGTGCGCTGTGTGCAACAGGATTCACACACCTATTCTAAAGTCTATTTGTCAGAAGTTGAAGTATTTTGTATATTGCTTCCATCGCTTGTTTGTGGAGTTCCTACTTTCATACCACGAGGGATGCGGGGATCTACTAATTCCGGCAAAAGTCAATCTTTATAGAATATAGAAAGATGAAAGTTTGCTCACCATTTGTTTTTTTCCAAAATTCATCATCTCTTTCTATTCTTTCAATGTAAAGTTCATATTTGCTACTAGTCCAAATTGCAAAAACACAAACATACTTTTTGGAAATATATAACTGTCCTTGAATAATTAAATAATGAAAATTGGTAATAATAAATATGCCTTTTACTGAGACCTGCTATGCAACTATCATCGGAAGCTGTGATGTATTTAAGTTTTTTGTTTTTGATAGCGGCAATTGAGTCCTTAGATTTCAATTTACACAGTAAAACAACCAAAGTGCTTAAGGCCACTGTCGCACCTGTAACGTCGAAAAAAAAGTCGGTTTTTCGTTAATTTTTTGTAGGAAAAGTATGAAATGGATTTAATCGAAATTTTACACACTTATTAATACATGTTTAAATAATATTTTGTAATTTTCCCCACATCAAAATATTCATTACAACTAAACTAACATGTAAATAAGTGAGGGCATGTAAAAAAAATTTTATTTTGCAGTGACCGCGATTTCGCCTTCAAAAATTATCTGAAATAAAAAATTTAAAAAGATATCGTTAGATATCATATATTTCAGGTAAAAAATCGCTGGGTTTTCAAAAATTTCAATTTTTGAATTTTTGGTGGCCATTTAAAAAAAAAGGTCAATTTACACCCCAAATTTGGACTTTAAATTGGCTATAAAATCGGTTGTATTCAGAAAAAATAGAAATCCCACGATAACTTATTTCGTTTTTGTATTAGCAACAAGTGTGCAAAATTTGAGAATGATAAGTTGAACCGTTTTTGAGTTATCGCGGTCACCGACTTCCAAAAAGTAGTTTTGAGATAATCGCATTAAAAGTTTTTTTCGTAACGATCGACTTTTTCACTACTACACTAAAAACGGCTACGAAAATGTACTACCGTTAACCGTTGCCACTATACAGGGTGATTTGCATAAGGTGTGACAAAAAGATAGGGTGTGTAGGTTGGACTTAGACAAGCAAAAAATCGTATGGGAGGGGGGGTCCATTATCCCCCGTTTAGGCAAGAGGGGCAATTTAAGAAAAAAATCACTTAAAACGGAAAAAAAAATATTTAAAAATAACGGTAATACCTACAGAGTCGTGCTATAGCATTTTGAAAAGCCAAAAACCTATACATTAATTTAAATTTTAAAATAAGTTGTTCAAATGAACAGTTTTTGAAATATTAATTTTCAAAGTCAAAATTTTGAAAAAAAAAAAAAACATAATTTTTTTTTTTCAAACCATTTTTTTTCTTAAAATTTAACGTAATTAAGTAGTATTTTTCTGGCTTATTTTCAATGTTCTTATTTATTTTTGATCAAACACAAAAAACCGGATGTCAAAATAACCTGTAGTTTTTGAGAAAACCAAAAATTACAAAAACTTTTTTTTCAATTTTTTTTTTAAGTTTTTTTTTCGTTATTGGGTTCTTAAGTGAATTTACGAAATAAAGGATGAATTTTCTCTTTACTTTTTTTATTGAGAACACCTGCGTGAGAACTTTGGGTTAGCTTGTGATTGTTTTTTTAATCATGCAACATCACGCGCTACCTAGCCAGTGGAAGAAAAATGCAATTGCGAAATAAGAAAGCCTTAATCTTGAAATCAATCCAATTTGAAATATGTACTTGCATATTCAGATAAAAATAATAAGTTACTATTTATTATATTTTTATCTAAAGCTTCTTATAAAATTTTTTTAATATGATCCCCATTTTGAAGAAAGCAAAGACTATAGCGCCTTCTTATTTCTGCACATAAATTTATACCTGATAAATTTTCCTGTAATTTGACTGCAACCGTTTCAATCCGTTGTTTCAGTTCAGCCAGAGATTCTATTTCTTTTTCGTAAACATAGCCCTTCATGAATCCCCAAGCATAAAAATCTAACGGAGTTAAATCTGGTGATCTAGGTGGCCATTCTGTGGGACCTCTTCTTCCAATCCAACGGTCGCTAAAATGGTCATCAAGCCAGTTCCTTACAATGCGGCTGTGTGTGCTGGAGCTCCATCTTGCTGGTATATTAAATTGTCTGCTATGGCCAATGGAACGATGTCAATCAAATCGGCCAGAAGGTCTCGTAGTAACTGCAGATAGGATTCTCCACTTATAACTAAACTCAGAAACCTGGGCCCAATAACTGTTTGTCCAACAATACCAAGCCAAACATTACAGCTAAAGCGGTGTTGAGATTTGGTTTGTTTCTTGTTATGCGGATTGCTGCTACTCCAGTGATGTAAATTGTGGAAATTTGTTACTCCGTCTCTGGTAAATTGAGCTTCATCCGTCCAGAATATCCTTCGAAAATAATTGTGGTTTCATATCTTAGCAATAATGTTCGGCAAAATGCAGCTCTTAATTTCTTGTCGTTGGCAGTTAGCTCCTGAACTGGGGGGCCGTTCATAAATTACGTAAGGGATTTTGAGGAATGATTTGGCCCTCTCCCCCCCCCCCCCCCCCACTGTAAGACATCATAAGATTGAAACTACTCCCCCCTCCCCCTTAGTAAGAATTTTCGTAAGAAAAATTGATTAAAACTCCGATTATTACAAAAATATCTTTTATTACATTTTTTTTACACCAAGTATCATGTATTACAAAAGTATCATTACTTACTGCAATAACAAAAAGAGTCAGTCATTCCAGTAATTGAATCAATATCAGGCTGGTTAATACTTATTAATCTATATAAACAGTTTTGACTAGAATCAGTAAAGTTGAATAGGATAGGAAATGAATCAAAACTCTAACTTTTTACCCACGGGCTGACTAACCAGTCTGATATTGATTCAATTAATGGAAGGACTGACTCTTTTTGTTCCTCTAGAGACTCTCCTAACTTTTCGATGTCAATTTTACTTGCGATTATAGGTACTATAAGGCAAGTCTTGCAATCGTGCCGGAAAAAAATTTTGAGATAACAATTAATTTTCATTGTCGTACCATTCTACATCATGAGTTCCATTGTTGTAAGATGTAAGACACAGGCTTTGTCCAGCTCGACGACGTAATAATTTAATCGATTGAACATTCTCAGTTAGTGCACACTGATACTTGTGAACTGATAAACTATGAATTTTCATATTTTTATTTGAAGCGAAGTACAATCCACACGTTGGACATATACGTGCCATCAATTGCGTTTGAACTGAAGGACAATAAAAGTCGTATGGTGATAAAATAAAGTCTGTACGGCTAGGAATCTGAATGCCAAGAGATAATTGCACAAATAAAGGACAAAAATTAGTATTTGCTTGGTCTTTAGGAAGTGGAATATCTAAAGTTTGAGCTTGTCGAAGAGGATGAGGGGGTGAAATAAATCCATCCAATAAAATCATTCGCAAACTACTCCCCAATTTTCTACAGCATCTCGATTCAGTGCATTTGCTAATTTGCAGTAAATACTGAGATTTTCTTATGTGTCTACAGTACCATTCTGGTGAACTTACATCAACATTATCACGCCCAGGATCTATGTATACAGCAACAACTGGTTTATCATCAATAATCAATTTGCTCCATATTTGCGCTAAAATATCACCGGCCATTTTGAAGTTTTTCAGTTCAAGTTCATCTTCAAATGTACGTCGCTGATCATCAAGATGATTACCAAAAGAATCATACGGTAAGACAAGTCCAGAGCCATTAAATTTAATATCTTATTTAATATCTTACGTAATGTCAGGTTCACTACCCCCCCTCCCTATAGTAAGAAGTTATAATATTCAGTTGACCCCCTCCCCCCCCTAAACGCCTTACATAATTTATGAACGGCCCCTGGTGTAGTGTGGTACGGGTGCTACTTGTCGGTATCACTCCCCATACTCTAGTTTGGGGCAAATTAAGCATAGTAGCTATCCTCCTTGTGCTAATGGAGGGATTTCGTCGGACCAATCCCAAAATTCTTTCCTCTGTGTGCACGTCTGCGGAAGATGCACTGTCTCGCCCTCGTTGCTCCAGTACTCCACGTTCTCGAAGACGTTGATGAATTCTTGAAAATATCGTATAACTGGGATGCCTCCTATTGGGATACAATTCAGCGTAGTCTTTGCGCTTCTCGACCTCGACCATGAGCCACACCGTAGCAGTAATGCATATCAGTTAATTCGGCCCGAGAGTAATTTGACATCGTGATATGTTGACGACTTGACATTCAAATTAGAATTAATTTGTTCAACAAAACATTCTTGCATTTTATATGTCCTTAGGTAAGAAATATTTTTATTTAATGTGTACAAAATTACGCGACGATTTGTTCTTGAACTCAACAGGTAGACCTCGTTCGCCAAACCGACCCCACCGCAATTAAAACAAGTTGGCAGGTCAATGTCAATTCAATGCTCTCACGCAGGTTTTTTCATTGAAAAAAGGGTGAAATATGGTTAATCCACAAATCCCAATGTAGTAGTGCATAGAATGTACGCTGCGTATAAGAGAGTCAGCACTCTCTCGTCTGCACAACAGCACTGCGACCGTTGTTTCCATGAAGTAAAACCGCACAGCAACAGTCAGTCGTTCAGAGGAGTTCGCCCATCACACATCAACTACTTAATTACTTTTACGATAACTATTAAATAAGTTTTTTTTTTTTTTTTATAATTAACGCGCACATCAAGGGGTTATGACTACCCTTATAATGCCATTAAACACAGTGCGAGTATTTAGGAAAATAGGAGAGGATTTGAAAGGAGACATCGATGCACGTTGCTTTTGAACCTTAAGTTTAAGTCCACGTTGTTTAATAAATGAATTATTATTAGTTGTTATTCACTGAACAAACATTTGGCGATGAGAAATAGTTTTTGTAGAATTAATAAGAAAAAGTTTTGTTTTTTTTATTTTCATGGATGCTAAACAATTAAAAGATCTGCTTGACCAGCAGAGAACGCTTTACGAAGCATTGTTAACTAGCCAAAAGCAATGGATGGAGGGACAGGTGAAAAAGGAAAAGAACTTGTCAAAGGAAAATTTGAGTATGAGTGTAGGGGCCATTCCACCGTTTCATCCACTCGAGAAAAGTAAACACCAGTGGGACACTTATTTGAAGCAGCTTGAACAGCATTTTGCAGCATATGATGTAAGCCAGTGATTCCCAAAGTGGTCCAGGTGGACCCCCAGGGGTCCACGGGAGACTTACTAGGGGTCTACGTAGGCGTGAACAAAAAATGGGGGTCCATAAGATGTTAATGGGGGTCCACGAAAATTTATCTGCTTTTGATAGTAAAGAGCAAAAATATAAGCATAGTTTTTATAAGGACTTACATTGTTTTAAGTACCTAACTAATCAGATAATATTTCAATAAGGCAAGCGACTGTTACTTGTCCAAACTTGCGTATTCGATATTACGTACAATTTCGTGTACAGACTTGCAAAGCATTATCCTCCCGACAATGCTTAGTGCTTGTTCAGACATGAACTTGATCTACTATACTATAAATACTTGATGCCAAAGGCGAACTCATTCATTTGTTTCCGGAAATTCGAAAAAAAGGTGTGAGAAAATTTATATCATCAGTGTTTGCTAGTGCCGGAGAAAAGTAGGTACCTATCTTTTTTTTGATATAGTAGTCAAGTATTTTATTTACGTGTACTAATCGTTTGATCACAACTGCTCGTATAGATAGGTAACTTAGTAACTTACAGATATTTTGATTGTCCTCTTTCGATTTGAAAACAAACACAGCACGTTTTATTCAATTGTTTTTTTTTTTTCTAGAGAAGCATTGCCTCTCTAAAAAGGCCGAATAAGCAATAGGCGTGTTTTTTTGCACGAGGATATAAGCTTCGCCCAAAAAAACGACTTCCCCAAATTATTCAAATATTTGGCAGCACTGCAATTTGACATAAATGAAAATGTTTTATTTCACAGCTGTTTGTACTAGACTGTAGACGATGGTCTTTTATTTAGGGAAACTAAATTTCTTCAAATTTCACATAAATATTAGCTTCCCCCAGACTTATCGGCGAATGTGGATACAAAAACTTCTAATTTATTCATCCGTCGGCACATTTGGACACCATTGTATCGTCTCCCATACGATCAGCGTTTGAATTTTGTGGAGAGAAATGCTCCGCCTGTTGAGAATGTATGTCCCAGTTCCCAGAGTCACTATGGCCCAAGGTAAGTGATTTCATACGCTTTGGAAAAGGCAAACCGTTTTAACTACTAGACATTCATTTCGTTTACAGATTATGAGTGACCTCTTGGAAAAGACCGGCCAACTGAAAACTGGAGACGTGGCGGATTTCTCTTCTTTCGGTTCAGCAGTTCTTATTGACAAAAATGCATTTAAATGGATTACTTCCTATATAGATTATGCTAATAAAAACTGTGACTTGGAAATTCTGGTTGGAGGCACATATTCTGATGAAAAAGGATATTTTGTTAAGCCAACAATTGTACAAACCCAAGATCCTCACTCGAAATTCATGACAGGAGAATACTTTTGCCAGTTTTAACAGTTTATGTGTATAAGGACAGCGAGTTGGAAGACACTATGAAGTTGGTGACTACTTCAACGCCATTTGCACTAACTGGAGCTGTTTTTGGATTAGTAAGTTTGTAGTACAACCTATAACGCAAAAAAAATTTTAACAACTTTCGTATCACCGAAACAGGAGCTTCCTAGTGCATGCAGCTCTTGACAAGTTCAAGATGGCTGCTGGAAATTTCTATATCAATGACAAATCGACAGGCGCAATCGTTTTGGAGGTGGTCGGGTTTCTGGTAAATTAATTTATTTCAAAAATCATGAATGTGATTCCTCAAACTCAATTTATTTTAAGGAACAAACGACAAAGCTGGTGCTCTGCATTATTTGCTCCGATGGACCACACCACAATCGATCAAAGAGACTTTCGTCCCACTCAAAGACAATTGAATATCCATACATGAGAGAATAAATACAAATTATGAAACTATTAGACACATACATAGATTTAAATAATTATCCATAACTAGAGACAAAAACTTTATTGATGTAAGTTCATTCAATCAACTGTGTACTTGTATTTAGACTCGAAACTATCATAAAACTAAGAGGATAAAAAGATTCATGAGAATCTGAAAAAAATCAAATCTCAAAATTTGCAAAATTGCCAGAAAATGTATTTTGCTAGCTTTTAGAGAAAATCACACTCAATTAAGGTAAATAATAAAATTTAAATTTGCTTTCTCAGTCACCGTCTGACATTCAAGCCGTAAACTTGTTACTCAGCTTTGCTCCCTCTATTTTCTTAAACCGCACCGTTACTCAATAATCACTTATCACATCATTTTGTTCCATCTCGCTTTTGCAAAAAAAAAAAAAAAAACGTATACAGTGTGATCAAGTATGTTAGAAATCATGGCCCCTGGGCCAAATGTGCTCTCGGGGAACAGGTTTGAGCTCCTTGATAAAGAGCCGCCTGAACCCAATGTGAAAAAAAGAAAAAAAAATATCCCCACCTATTTAGACATCGGAAATTCATTGCAAATAAATACATCTCTTACCGACCCAAAGTTTATAACTATCGCCTCAACTGATGAAAAAATACCATTGTCTTCTTTAAGCATATTTCTACTTAAAAAAGCCATCGACGGCATAAGTACCGCCTACGAAAATATAACGGAATTACGCGACGGTAGCCTCCTTCTGCTTGTAAAATCCTCAAAAATAGCTAATCTATTCCTCGCACAAAAAAATCTCGCTAATATGTGCCCCATCTCGGTTAAACTTCATTCAAACTTGAACTCTAGTAAAGGAACAGCATACGCCCCATGCCTTATTAACGTGCCAGAATCAGAAATAATCAACGAAATGAAATTCCAAGGCGTAATCGATGTTTTTAAGTTTAAAAAAACAACACCCGACAACAATCTTAGAGCTACCGGTCTAGTTCTATTTACTTTTGATCGTTTCCGCCCTCCCTCCGCTGTAAATATAGGCTGGTATAACGTCAAAGTAGAAGAATACTTCCCCAACCCAATGCGCTGCCGCAAATGCCAACTCATTGGACACACCGCCAAAAGATGCACATCATCCGAATCCTGTGAGACATGCAACCTACCACCACATCAGCCACTAAACTGCACCCGCATTTTGTGCGCGAACTGCTCCGAAAAGCACCCATCGTCCTCCAAAAATTGCAAAGAATTTATAAAAGCTAAAGAAATCCTCAAAATTAAAACAATTCAAAAATGCTCTATGTCCGACGCAAAAAAAACATACAAGGAAAAAAATCCAACCCCCCTCCTCACAACTACATATTCCTCAGCTGCACAAAGCTCATCGACGTCCAACAAAGAAACCGTTTCAACATCTGTATCAAGTTCAGCCTGCCCACCACCTCAACCCTCCTCCACCACTTCTTCAGCTGCCTTAATAAACAACACATCCAATTCAGTTACTCGCAATCAAAGCACCACAATAACCGGTCTTCCTTCAACAACAAACAACGATAAAAACACACCAACAATATCAGCCCACGTCGAACAAAACACCTCTTCAGTTATTCCTCTCCCCTCCAAAACGAAAGAAACAGAATATAATTTAACAAGCAACAAAAACACGAGCGCACACACAAGCTCTCTCCCGCTCACTCACTCAGATGAAACCCTTCAAACTCATACAGCCACTAGCTGTTCATCTCCTTTAACAAAATTAACAAAAAATCTCCTCTCACAAAATAATTACTACGTCAACAACAACCACATGGATCAAGATGATGATGAATCAATATAAAATTAAACCTCTCAACCAAAACAACGACTCTGCGGTGGGGATACCGAATCAGGGGGGCAATACTCTGTGCCCGCCTGCTCCTGTATCCATACCGCGGAGTCAATATAACCGTATACGAAAAAACAACACCGTCATTACACCCACACAAAATAATCTTCACCTGAAGGCTAATAGCCGTCTACGAATCGAAATTAAACGCTGGACTCTTCTGGTAGATGGACGTCGTCGCTTCAAATGCAACAAAGATGGAATTGTAAGAGCCTTCAACGAAAAAGACCGAGAGTTTCTTACACAGTTTTTAGGAACAGACTCAATTTACTCTGTTTTTCTGGATACTCCTACAAACATGCAGGACTCAAGTGTCAATAACCCTAACAATAATAACCATTAGCAAACGAAAGTCTGTCAAGTCTTGTCATATAATGTAGCTGGTCTTGTTAATAAAAATATATTATGTAACTTTTTTAAATACGTTTGTAAATTTGATATTTTCTTTTTGTACGAAACTTTTGTTTTATCAGAGCATATACACCATTATGAAATTTATTTTAAAGAATTCAAACTGTTCTGGATTGCGGCAACAAAAACCCAAAACTTTGGCAGAGCTAGTGGCGGTTGCTTATACGGTTTCCGTAAAACTATTGAATCCACATACCAACTAAGATTCACAAATTTCTTCGATACAGTCATTTTAAAAGGCAATTTTTCTGGGTCCATTCTTAATCTAGTACCAAGCTATTTAAACTGCAATAATTGGACACGTGATTTTGAAAAATTAAAATCCTTTTTCGAAGAGCTTCAATCTAACCACTTCATCCTTATGGGTGATCTTAACGTCAGAACTGGACAAAAAGGAACAATTGATTCACGAACATCACAGTTTATCACTGACAAAAGATACTCTAAAGATGTTGTAAGTGACAGCAACTGTAATAAATTTTGCGAGCTCTTGGAAGACATTGGCGCATTTATACTTAACGGAAGGGGCTTCGGAGATACAACCGGCGAGTATACTTTTGTGTCAACTAGAGGATCATCTGTGATTGACTATTGCTGTCCTTCGTACAGTGCTTTAGAAAGTATAGTAAATTTCTCAGTTGATAGAGCAACCTTTTCTGATCACATGCCGCTAGTTTTGGGTATAAAAGCTTTCGAAGATACGACTAGACACCCCACTTCCATCTTGCTCCCAAGTCTTAAATGGTTTACCAATAGATGTGCAGAATACAACCAAAAAATTGATGAAGTTGCTGCGGAAAAACTCACGCCTCTAGATAGCATTGAAACACGTTGCCTTTCTTTAAAACAATGTATTTATACTGCATACGGGAATCCTAGTAATTCAAATGTCAAGTTCGACCGAAAGAAACCGTGGTATGATACAGAATGCTTTATAGCTAGAAAAGCGTTGCTAAAACTTCTTAACATTTATAGAAAGTTCAATCTCGATGCAAGCAGAAAAAATTATTGTGATGCTAATAAAAAGTATAAAGTCCTTTGTAAAGCAAAACAACGTGAATACTACCAGCGCATTTCTGTTCAACTTTCAAGTATTACCTCAGCAAAGGATTGGTGGAAACTTGCCAAAGAGATACGCGGTAATCCTAAGAATAACGGTATACAAATCACGGCTATTGAGTTTATGTCACACTTCGAAAATTCCCTTAATTCTGATCGGTTAACCAACGTGGAATATTTACTTGAAACACCTTTAGTTCAAATACCGGAACTTGATCGCCCAATCGATTTGAATGAAGTAAGAAATGCGATAGCATCTTCAAAAGAAAATAAAGCACCGGGTATAGATGGAATCCCATTTGAATTTTATAAAAACGCGAATGATTCCTTTATTGGTGAGGTCCACATTTTACTTAAAAGAATTTACGAAACAGCAACGATACCATCATCCTTCAACAAAGCAATTATCTTTCCCCTCTTTAAAAAAGGTGATCCTAGCCTTGTATCTAATTATAGAGGTCTTTCATTTTTAGACACCCTCTACAAATTATTCACCACGGTCCTCTTAAATCGTCTTACAACTTGGATTGAAAGTAATAGCATACTCAATGAATACCAAGCTGCTTATAGAAACAATTATAGCACTGTCGATCAGATCTTCAACCTTTCATGTCTAATTCAACTGCAATTAAGTCAGAAAAAAAAAATTTATGCTTGGTTCGTAGATTTAAAGGCCGCATTTGACAACATCAATAGAGAAGCTCTTTTTCACAAACTTGTCACATTGGGAATTTCAACGAAAATGGTTCAAATCATCAAACTACTATATCAAGATACAGTTGCAGCAGTCTGGGATGGAAACAGCGTATCTGATTTTTTTCGAACGAACAAAGGTGTTAAGCAAGGTTGTGTACTGAGTGCTCTCCTTTTTGTCCTGTTTTTAAATGATCTCCACTCTGAACTCCCCATTGGAATATTTGTAGAAGGAATTGGCATAAATGTCCTCTTATACGCTGATGACATAGTAATTTTGGCTGAGAGTCCTGTAATACTTCAAGCTATTATAAATAAGTTCAGCAACTATTGTGATAAATGGAACCTTGAAGTTAATCTTGAGAAGTCGGAAATTGTTATCTTTAGGAATGGAGGACGAAGAGCGGTCTGTGAAAAATGGTATTTTAATGGCACAGAAATAAAAATTACAAATCAGTATAAATATCTTGGTGTAGTCTTTACGTATAACATGTCCTGGTACGAACATCTCACAAAGAGGCTGGCTACATCAAAAAATGCTGTAAACGCAACCTGGTCCAAATTCGTAAAAAATAAATCCGTACCTCATTCAGCCAAGTTTAAAGTTCATGATGCAGCCGTTAGATCCATAATGTACTACTGTGCACAAGTATGGGGGTACAAAGAGTACATACAATGTGAGAAACTTCAAAGATTTTTTGTCAAAAGATGCTTTAATCTACCTGATAATACACCAAACTACGTTGTACACATCGAAACTGGTCTGCCAAAATCGTTTCTTACTACTCTTGAAATACATTTTACATATATGCGTAAAGTTTTGAGTCTACCCAGCTTTAGACTACCACGAATACTTTCAACAGCAGTACTCCGCAAAAATATTTATTGGGCCCAGGAATGGTCAGGCCTTTTCCGCGAGACTGGCATCCTTGTTGACTGTGAAACCAGCAATTTCGAATGGAAACAGACTCACAACTTGATTTTAACTAAACTTAAGGAACAACAGTGGAATGCTTCTACCGAACGGGCTTTACAATCACAATTTCATGACGAATACTGCAATCTATCCTTCACAGAGGTACCCAATTATTTTGATGACTCGAACTCACGAGAAATGATAAGTCTGCTCTTAAGAACACGGTGTGGGCTACTTAATTTGAATGCTAGGGCATTTCAGCGTGACACTGTTGGCTTATGCACGTTATGCAATCTTGATGCAACTGAGAACACCTACCACTTCGTCAGCGTTTGTCCTATTTTCAAATCCTACAGAAGAATATTTCTAGGTGCCGAAACAATTGATCGAAATGAATTTCTTCAAATATTGAATGGCAAATGTTATTTAAACCTTTATAGATTCTTAAAAAATGCTCTTAATTATCGCAACTTAATTGTAAATGAATATAATTAATTTAAATTCAAGCTAAGCCAAAATGTAAATAGTAAAATTATGACTTGACAGACAACTTTAACAAGTTATTGTCTCAACTAATTTTGAAAACCAGCATAATCTTGTTTTTATAACTACTTTTTAAAGAAAATAAAATTAATTTATCTATCTATCTATCTATCTATCTATCTAATCTTCACCGCAACAAAATTAACCAGCTACGTTCAGTTAATCAAAGTCTCACTGTACTTCAGTGGAACCTTAATGGCTACTTGAATAACCTACACGAATTACAATTACTAATGAAAGAAATACAACCAAACGAATACACGAATTACAATTACTAATGAAAGAAATACAACCAAAAGTAATTTGCCTACAAGAAACCCACATCGCCGCCGGCTGCTATCTTTTTCCACCTAAACAATTTTCTTCCTACCTTCACAATATTGATTGCGTATCAACCTCTAAACAAGGAGTTGGAATCCTCATCCATAACTCAATTCCACATTCTAGCATCACAATCAACTCACGAATATCAGCAATAGGTGTCAAAATTAATTTAAACATGCCACTCACAATTATTTCGATTTATATACATCCCGAACAATCCTTTTCAACAAAAGACCTTGAAGATGTTATCGATGGTATTGACAATCCAGTCCTAATTACGGGGGATTTTAATGCTTGGAGTCCATCCTGGGGCTCAGATAAACTAAACAAACGTGGCAAAACAATCGAGAATTTTATTGCTAACTCTGGGTTAGCAATACTCAATGACGGTCGTGCAACACATTTCTCCACCCACAAAACGTTCACACACATCGACCTATCACTTATTTCACCCGTTCTTCTCAACAAAACAACATGGGACATATCCAACAACCTCCACGGCAGCGATCATTTCCCGATTTTCATTAACCTCACTACCAGCAACGAGAGTCAGGAACTAAAAAAACCAATAAAGTTTATCCTCAACAAGGCCAACTGGGATCTATTTAGATCTACGGTTTCTTCTGGATTGCTTGCAAGGGATACTTCCGGGAACATAAACAAAGAATCTGCTTTGATCCTCAAAATAATACGTTCTGCAGCAAATATATCCATTCCCCAAACTAGCAACAAAAGCCGCAAAAAGACAACTCCCTGGTGGAACAAGGAAATAAGTTCTCTGCGTATGCAAAAGCAGAAAGCCTGGTATAACTTTAAAAACTCTCCTACCGATCCAAACCTAATTCTGTACCGCAAATTAAATGCAAAATTTCGAAAAACAGTGAAAGCTGAAAAAATATTATGTTTTGAAAAATTTACGTCAAATATAAACCCTAACTCAACTCCCCAAAAACTTTGGGCTGATGTAAAATCACTAACAGGTACATATACCCCACACAAAATAGAGATAATAAAAACAGGAACCACGGTGCTGACATGCCCTGGTAAAATTGTTAAACACTTTGCCGAAACATGGGAACAATCTTCGGACGACACCAATTTCACATCTAATTTCATCAACCAAAAGTTAAAAATATTCTACAATTCGAACATATCTTTTGATCCAAGTCCTGCAGCAATCAGCATTGAATCTGACATTAAGATGTCAGAACTCATTTCATGCCTACATACTGCAAAAGGCAAAACACCTGGTTTCGACCGTATTTCATACACTTTGTTAAAAAATTGCCCGCAGACTTTAAAAACACGGCTTCTTAAACTATACAACACCATCTTTGAAACAGGTATCATTCCGCAAGCATGGAAAGCTGCAAGCATCATCCCACTTCGTAAACCAAATGGAGATTCTACTTCAACCGCCGCCGCCGGGTATCGCCCTATATCCCTCCAGTGGACAACCGAAAAGTCGCATTTAAAAGAGGAAAATCTACGCTAGATGCACTTCTCCATATTGATTATTTTGCCTGCTCTGCATTATCTGAGCGAAATCATGCCACCATCCTAAGCCTCGACTTTCAGCATGCCTTTGATAGAATCGGGGCACATGTTGTCCTGAATCAACTATTAAAATGGAATATTGGACCAAAAACATTCAATTATATAAAAGCTTTTCTATCAAACAGAAACTTCCGAATCAAATATTGCAACGTATACTCCAATCTACACAAATTAAAAAATGGTATTCCCCAAGGATCACCCCTATCGGTGGTTCTATTTATCATAGCCTTAAACGAAGTTAGTAACATCATAAACAATTTCCATAAAGTTGAACATTCTCCTTACGCCGACGACTTAATTATCATCTCCAAAAATAAAAACCTTGAAGAATTGAGTTACATCCTATCTAGGATTATAGAAGCTCTCCTTCAATGGAGTAACTATTCGGGTTCAAAAATCTCATATCAAAAATCTGAAATACTACATATATGCAGGAAACACAACTGTCCAAAAACCATCGAACTCAGTTTAAACAATAGCCCAATAAAAAACGTTAATTCTTTGAAGCTCCTCGGAATAATATTTGATTCAAAATTAAACTTTAAAAATCATTGCATTCACTTAAGGAAAAGTTTGACTACCAGGGTTAACATAATTAAATACCTAAGTTCCAAAAACAGTCATGCAAACGTTAACACTCTCATAAATCTTACCAAATCCATTGTGTTATCAAAAGTCGACTATGGTCTACCAATTTATGGCAAATGCTCCAAATCATCTTTGAGACTTGTCACAACACCATATCATACTGCCACCAGAAGTTGTCTGAGTCCCATACGTACAACACCAATTATGAATATACTTACCGAAACTGGACTTCCCAATTTAACCGATAGAATTGATTTTCTTACCTCAAAAATCATCACAAAAATCAACTCTATGCATAAAACATCCATTCATCCAGAAGTAAAAAAGCTTTTAAATCGAAAAAAAAACAATCAACACTATGTACAGCAATTACTTCCGCAAAAAATTTAGATATACCCATCTCCCTTCGGAACCACACAAGAATCAGCCAACCACCCTGGAAACTACCTAGCAACACCATAAACACAGATCTTTGCACATATCCAAAGAACTCAACCACTGACAATATTTATAAAACTCTGGTGTTCGAAATTTTCGAGAAATACAAATCGCTGGATTGGAAACTAATATTGGCCGGGTTCAAGACAAATTCCGAAAGTTCGAAGAGATCTGTCAGTCCCTGAACGACTATCTTAACTTTTTTTTTGTCTTAAAGTGGTAGTGTGATTCACCTCTCGATTCTACATAGTTAGTAGTAAAATTATTTGTAAAACACATATTTTTTCAGTTTGAAATTCAACAATTTGACTTCCAACTGTTTCCAAGTTGAGCAGTTTTAAAATTACATTCATTTTACTTAATTTTGATAAAAAAAATGAAAATCGTGTGCCTTCAAAAATGTATTTTCTTTGTTGATAAACTCACTATTAAAATTAATTTACAAAACAGAATATCCAAACACCAATAATTATCAATTTCAATTCAACAAATAAGCGAAAACTTGTAGAACAAAAAAATAACCCAAGAATACCGAGTAAAGTTCGATTGTCATATATGTTGTTTTCCTTGTTTTGACAAGTAAAATCTTAAGTTCAGATTTTCAGCCAAGATTGGCTGCGTTCGGGAACCTATCGGATAGCCTATCTCGGATAGCAGTATCTTGGATATCTTTTCGAACGACTCAGATATCTTTTTTCAGATAGCTGCAGACAACAGCTGTGAAATATTAAAATTCGACTTTTGAAAACAGAAAAACATTCAAAATATCATTGCTAGAGGATTATAACTTAGTTTTTTCGATTTCCCATACGTTTTAAAAGACTCTTATGCTAAAATAAATGCACACCAAAACAAAAAATCAACATGAAAAGAAATAAAAATAAATTTTCTATATGTTTGTATCAGCTGTTCGCTAAGGTATCTGAGGTATACCGAAAATTCACAGATAGCTTTGGTTTCTCTATTTGACAGAAATGGTTTGCATCTTTGCTAAATGTTTAACACGTAAACAACAACAACAAGCTATCCGGATACCATTCCCGAACGCAGCCATTTTCCATCTGAAAATCTATGTTCGAAAATCTTAAGATCTAAATGTCATCTGAATTGTCATCTGAAAATCTGAAACTTTTTACAAGGGAAAAGTGACAGAATCTTAAGTCAAGATTTTCGAACATAGGTCCCAGGAACGCGGCCATTCACAGACGCATCCAAATCTGACACATACACCTCCTTTGCTGTAGTCAACGAAAACGGTTCCGTAGTTTCAAAAGGACTCCTACCAACTTATACATCAACCTTCACTGCCGAAGCGTTTGCCATTTACAAAGCAATAACACTATCGCAAAAAAGTAAAACGGTTATATTCTCTGACAGCCTTTCTACACTAAAAGCCATAGCAAATACATCAAACTCTACTGAAATAATTGAAACTATACGCAACCATCTAATTTTGAAAAGTGAAACTTTAAAAATCGTCTGGATTCCCGGTCATGTCGGTATTAGCGGCAACGAAGCAGCAGACGCAGAAGCCAAATCAGCTATAAAAGAACCTCTAAAAACATTTATCCAACATAATAATAAAGATATTTCGAACTATCTCCGGGAAAACTGGAAGTATAAAAGAAAAAACTCATGGACAAGATACAACCACTCCTATAAAAACGCTAACCCCAACGGAGATAGAGCAATATACCCCAATAATACATCCCTAAAAAAACTAAAAGTATTCATCAGACTCAGACTTGGTCACACCTACATTACACACAAACATCTCTTCAATAAGGAGCTTCCCCCTATGTGCCACCTTTGTCAAGATAGTACATCCACTTTGACAATTGGCCATCTCCTTTCCTGTCCGAAAGTCCTATCAACCTGCGCAAGGCTATCCAACAACAACAACTTACACAACCTTTTGAAAGATATCAACACCAACAACATAAATCTAGTTTACAACATAATAACGAATTTAAAACTTGAAAATCTCATCTAAAAAAAAAAAAAAAACAATAAGAACGATACTGTTATATATAACTTTATTACCACTCTAGTAGATAGCCCTGGCAGCTAATTCTAGTCAATATTGAATATGTAATTTACTTACTGTTTAATAAAAACAAAAAAATAAATAAATAAATAAATAAATTTGCTTTCTAAGCACATTCCTTCACGTGGTACTGATTTTCGAGGAAGAGAACTGCAAATGTTCAACTGGGTTTGCAGCAGATATTTTTGTAGATTACACATAAAGTGGAACAGTGCCGGACAATCGAATTTGTTGGATCTGTTGTAAGTAAAGAATGACCGATACACTTTGTTCGTTGCTTTATCTATAAGCAGGTAATTTAAGTCTGCAATGAAGGCTAGAAGACTGCATAGAAAGCTAAAGCTGGACATCTTACTCTCTATCACCGCTTCCTTAGACATAATAACTACATGGACATTGGGTTAATCGGCCCTATCGAGGTAACCGTCGGATTGGAATTCTCTCCGATTTCTTACGATTCGGAAACATTTTGCTTCGTGGTAGTTCTCTGATCGGCAGATCCAACGTCCTCCGATAAGTTTTTGTTGCGGAAAGTTTTAGTTTTGGGAATGCAATGCTTTGCATTGATCTTTGTCAAACTTGAAAAGATCAGATATTTTCCCCAGAACTGGCGTTGACAAATTTAAAAGAAAAAAAAACATCAGAATTTGTTTTTATTTGCTTTGTCAAACGGATTAATTTTGAATGAATTTTTTGACATTTCTAAAAATTCATCTACACCATCTTGGTAGCACTTGCAGTTTATATTCGCTTCAGAAATAAACGTAGATGTTTATCCTCGCTATTCGCTTATTTTGTTGTTGTTTTTAACTCGCAAAAATTTGAGCAAGCGTATATCGGCGTGCAAAAAAAAAGGACCTAATATTTCAGAGCAATTAATTTTGTAATTTTTCTTGCAAATAACTACTAATTTTATAAAACAGTAATTCCACAATCATTTTAAATTGATTTTGAAGTAACTATTTTATCAAATTTCCTTCTCGGAAGAGCGGGGCTTGAGCTTCGATGCCAGTTTGTCACGTTTTAACAATGAAGCCGCAGACAAAAAATACGCAAATACACGGAGCGCGTGAACTCATTGATTTGATGAAATGTTAGTTATCGTTTTTATGGACAGTTTTGCGATTTCGACTTTTATTTTTTCCTACACAATTATGATCAGTATTCGATACTGAGTACACCAATTTGTCTTAGCGGTTTATTAGTTGGTTCCTTTACAAGCCGTAATTCTATTTCCGCGTGCTGACAAAGGCTGCTGTGTGATACCTATAATAAATAGAATGTATTGATGAGGATAACCATACCTACAGTCAACATTTAAGTGCCCTGCATGATGACTTCAAAACCAGGTTTGAAGATATGCTGACGATGGATATACCACCATGGATCACAATTTTACATTTAATGAAACGTGCTGTGCTTAATGTTGTAATACAAGAGGAGCTGCTCGAGCTAAGCACCAATGAAGAGCTGAAGGGAAATTTAGAAAAGGCTACCAAACATTGTGGCTGCAAGCAGAAATACCCGAAAAATATCCTGGACTGTGGGAAATCGCAAGGAAATTTTGAATAGCTTTTCCCTCGTCATACCTTGCGAAAGGAGTTTTAGTGCCGTTGAAAACCTCTTAACAAAAAAAAAACGAAGCTAATTAAACATCAGAGAGCGTTGAGATTTGCGGTTATTGCTCACAAAAATAAAGCCAAACATTGATCGTTTGCTGACACTCCATCAAATACACCTGAACTCCATCAAATGACCTAAACCTATATTACCTTATTAATTTTTTCTTATAATTCTATTCTTTTGATAAATTTAGTGTTATGAGATGTACCATTTTTCGTTTTTATTTTACCTATCATAATAAAGGGACAGATCTCAGAAGCGACTCAATTTTTATTTTTTGGTGACTTTAAGAATGTGGTAGAAATGTTGCAGCAGGGGGTCCACCGAAACCAGTAAAATTTTGAAAGTGGTCCACGAGAAAAATAAGTTTGGGAACCACTGATGTAAGCGATAGTGAGAAGCAAAAGGCATTTTTCTTATCGTGGGTAGGTTCTGAGATATTTGATCTAACGCAAAAGATACTGGGTAATGACGTTGGGACAAAATCATTCGACGTAATAACGGAAAAGCTAACGGAGCATTTCAAACGGAATGTACATATACTTGCAGCGAGGTTTGAATTGGAACAGGCAAAAATGGTAGAGGGTCAAAGCTATGCCGAATGGGTAGCAGAGCTAAGAGGGCTAGCTAGAAATTGCAAATATGTGTGTTCTAATGTGAGCTGCAAGAAGGAATTTGTGGACGAGCTGTTAAGGGATACAATTGTCATTAACACTCCACACGATACTGTTCGCGCCTCTGCGCTACAAAAACCAAATCCATCATTAGAAGAGGTTCTTTTGATAGCCGAATCATACGAGGCAACAAGAAACACAGTTAAGGTTATAAAAAATGACAAAGCACTTACACAGGCGTCATCATCAGCAGAGGTTTTTCGGGTACAAGGCAAAGCAGGTCGACGTAACATGTCCTTTAAAACGAAGGCAAATAATTCTAATGGGAAGAAGCCCCAATTAATGAAATCTTGCCAAAGCTGTGGAGTTACACACAAAAGAGAAAACTGTAAATTTCGAGAGGCAGTGTGTTACAAGTGTAATCGCAATTACCACATTTCAGCGGTTTGTATGAGCAATGCAGGGCACAAAAGCAACGGTAGTAACGAAAAAAATAGCAACGGTAGAAGAAACTGGTACGGATCTCAAGCTCAAAACAAATTTACAGCTAACTCGATTGAGAGAAGAGTAGAAAATATTGACACAATTGAAATCATGCCTGTATCTAATCATGCGAACGCATGATTAGATACAGGCATGACCTCCTCAACGGGTCTCCACCTTGCCGTGGTGAGGAGGCTTACGCTGGAAACCTCAAGCATGATGGCTATGGTTAGATGCTTCTGAGCGGAAAATCAGCTACCAGCTAGGGTTTTGGGCAAACTAAGTGAGACCCACCCCTATGAAAATTTATGAAAAGGAAACAAAAAAGCAATAAAAAAATAGCGGGGATATACGCTAAAGTGTCAGCAGATGTCACGGCTGCTGGCTTGGGCTTTGCCCTACGATCTCAATATCGTAAGGAGAAGTCGCCAGTGACTGACTTTTCTTATTTCACTTTTTGTTTGGATTGTTTGACGATTTTACTTATAATTTTGGATCTTTTCCTTTTTTCTTTTTCTTTTTTCGTTCTTTTCTTTTTCTTTTTCTTTTTCTTTTTACATTTTCTTATAGATCCAACTTATATAGTACTCAAATTAACTCCTAAAAATAAAAACGATAAAGCTGAACTAAAAATGAACAACTTAAAGAACAACAACGTTTCGAAGATGACCGAGGAAGAGGAAAACCTCCTCCTAGACCCATTCTCCAGCTTAGGTATGGAAGATGGAGCCAGTGGTGAGGCTATCATTGTTGATGACATCAGCGATGCCAGCTCCATAGCGGACTCCGATACGTCAAACCTATCGTGCGTGTCCAGGCGGAGTAAAATCTCCAACTGCAAGCGCACGGTCAAAAGGCTGGGGAAGGTTGACTGGAACGATATGACTGACACTGACCGGAAAAGACTCCACAACGCACGAGCCTTTTTAGACAGGGAGAACTTGGGAAAAGACGGGCCTACTGCTAGTCTAGCACCAAGCCCCCTGCAAGGTAAGACCGACAAAACTGACAAGACCGACCAAAACGAACCGCACAACACACGAGCCTTTTTGGATAGGGAGGGCTTGGGAAAGGATGGGCCTACTGCTAATCCAGCACCGAACCCTCTCTCCCTTCTAGGTGAGAGTGCTAAGACTTTGATGGGTCCGCCTGCTCCATACGCTGATAAAATTCAGCCGAAGAAAAGGCCAACCCCATCGATGGCTGGTGCAAAGACTATAACGAATACAGGACATAACACGAAGGACAGACAGACAGACCCTAGAGTACGGAAACACAGCGGAACTCCTAACCCAGAAATGGGGAACGAAGTCCTTGCTGAGGGGAAGGAAGAACGGTTGCGTGAAGGTAGTGTAGAAGGCCTCAGCCCTCCGCAAGACCTGAACGTGACTGAGGAATCCAACCCCGAAAACCCGGCACTAGACAAAACAACGGACAGTCTGGCAACTGTCATCGACAGAAATGCCGGACAACGACGACGAGCTGGGGTCCTCAGTAATAACGAACTACTACTGAGACAAAGACGCAACGCGGAAAGGATCGTCAGACGCCTGTCGAAAAAGGACCCCGAATCCTTAACGGTAAAGGCCAAAAGGGCGCTGGTCAGGTCCGAACAAAGACTACGGACAGTGACACCAACAGACATAACAAAACGAACTGGACAAGACCCAACAAACAAAAAACAAGCTGGCTGCGGAGCAAGTATCGGAACTGGCGAGGTGGCCTCCCTGCCCTTTGTCGACACCGGTATGCCGAGCTGCTCAAAAAGAGCAAGAAATGCCAGCTCCTCCCCAAATAACTCCTCACCCAACAGGATACCTAAGAGGATGAAGACCTCCTCAGTCCCTGCTGTAAAGGGCCACCCAGTCGCTATCGCCGACTTTGGGAAACCCGACCGCAAACTGAGTGAAGACGAATGGCAGTTACTTGAACTAAGAATCCTGGAAGAGGTAAACGAGGCGATCGTCAAGAGTAGGCCACCGCCACTCTTCGGGGACCTCACTACCGTCCATGGTTTCAAGATGATGAACTGCGAAAATGAATGGACCCTTCAATGGCTCCAGGAGTTTGTGAAGAAGACGGCAGCTCCCTGGCAGAATGCCGATTTACGGCTTGTGACTGCCAGTGAGATTAAAGATCTTAACCGACCAATAGGAAAACTATTGGTCAAAGGCCCCGCTATTCCCCGCGATCGGCTGGAGAGGTATATCCTTTCTCTAAATGCCGAACTTCTGAGTGATCAATGGAAGATCATGAAGGTGGAGAAAACGGAGACAGGAACTGAAGTGATTGTGAGATTGAACCACAACTCCATACCACTTTTAAGACGAGTCAGCTTTAAAGTTCGCGTTGGCATAACCCGATGCAAGCTCAGGCTGATAGCCAGAATCAAAAAACAGGTTAGTAAGGCGTTGTATATAAAACAAATTATGTCATGGAATTGAAGTTAATACAAATAAATCTCCAACATAGTAAAGCCGCCTCCGCCAACCTGGTCTACCTCATGGAGAGTAGACAAATTGATGTAGCCCTTATACAAGAACCTTGGGTCGCAAGAGGAAAAATTAAGGGCCTACACTCCAAAGAACTTACGCTGTACAAATCTAATTTTGTCAGCCCAGACAGTAACCTCAGAACATGCATAGTAGCTAGAAAACAGTTAAATCTTTTTCTTCTAACTACTTATAGCACAATAGACCAGACCGCAGTAAAGATGGAACGTGAGGGACTCCCACCTCTAATTTTAGCTTCCATCTACATGCCACATGATGGAATTGAAGGACCACCAGCGAATATTACTTACCAACTGGTAGAATACACAAGTAAGAGTAGACTAGATATTATTATGGGCTGTGACGCCAACGCACACCATGTGCAATGGGGAAGCACCGACACAAATTCTAGGGGGGAACTCTTATTTGAATTTATTTTAAGAAACAATCTTTTGGTTATCAATAGAGGTAACACACCTACCTTTGTTACAAAAAACCGTAAAGAAGTACTTGATATTACCCTCACTAATAACTCGGACACTTGTCCAGTAGAGCAGTGGAAAGTACTAGAAGAACTCTCTTTCTCAGACCATCGTCTGATAAATTTTATCATTCCCACTACAGATCGCCCAATCAAACCATTTCGTAATAATAGACGAACAGATTGGGCAACCTTTAGTAGGGAGGTAGACGATAACATAGATTCCCTAAATACAAATAGGTACCTTGAACCACAAAGCCTTGATAAGTTGACTGCAGAACTCACAGGGATTCTGAGAAATGCCCTGGATAAAAGCTGTCCTCTGATCACAACGGTAAAAAAGAACAAAAAACCAATTTGGTGGACCAACGAGCTGAGCAGCATTAGGAAAGAAACTAGAAGACTTTTCAATGCTGCCAAACGAACCGGCTCCGAAAATGACTGGGAACATTACAAATCCAGCCAAAGGAAATTCAAAAATGAAACTCAACGAGCAAAACGCTGCTCATGGAGAAATTTTTGCAGCGAAATTGAGTGTACGAACAAATCGGCCAGACTACGGAAAATCCTCTCTAAGGAGACCATACCTCTTGGTTCTCTGAAGAGACCGGATAACCACTGGACTGAATCCCCGGTAGAGAGTCTGGAACATCTGTTCGATTCGCACTTCCCTGGATGCAGCCCTATAGAGAACGGTGAAGTAGATACCACTAATTACTCTAGACATGAAATCCCGATAGATATCGTAACAGAAGAGAAGTTGGAATGGGCTATCAACTCCTTCTCCCCTTTTAAATCTCCGGGTCACGATGGCATTTTTCCTATGATGCTTCAAAAAAGCAGAGAAAAAGTCATCCCACATCTCAAGAACATTTTTGAAAGTAGCCTCATATGGGGTTACATTCCCAAAATATGGCGGGAAGTTAAAGTCGTTTTCATACCGAAAGCCGGCAAACCCAGCCATACAGAAGCAAAAGACTTCAGACCTATAAGTCTGACCTCCTTTATACTGAAAACTTTTGAAAGGTTGCTTGATTTACATATCCGTAGTTTTATGAAACCGGAAGTAATATCCACCTTTCAACATGCTTACACAAAAGGAAGAAGTGTGGAAACAGCACTTCACTGTGTAGTAAGAACCATAGAAAAAACGCTGCAAGATAAGGAATACACTCTGGCAGCTTTCCTGGACATTGAAGGAGCTTTCAACAATGTACAGAACAGTGCAATTAAGAAGGCCCTAAATGATCTAGAAGTTGAAGAAACAATAACAAATTGGATCATGAATATGCTAACAAAACGTCAGATCCACAGTGAACTGGGAGGTGCAAACTTGAAAAAGTGTGTGTCAAGGGGAACCCCACAAGGAGGTATCCTCTCACCCCTGCTCTGGATCCTGGTCATGAATGAGATCCTCGTAGCTCTCAAACATGATGGCGTAAAAGTGGTCGCCTATGCCGATGATCTAGCTCTTCTGGCAACGGGGAAATTCCCTTCCACTATTAGCGCACAATTGAACTACACACTAACCAAGGTAAGCGCTTGGACAAAAAGGTGCGGCCTTGCAGTGAACCCCCTCAAAACAGAGCTGGTACTCTTTACAAATAGAAGAAAAATACCTACTTTCGAGTTACCAAGACTAAATGGGACCCCTCTTAAAATCTCTGATCAAGCCAGATACCTGGGTGTGATCTTAGACAAAAAACTAAATTGGAGTCCCAATATACAAGAAAGATATAAGAAATCTATGATAGCACTATATTCGTGCAACAGGATTTTTGGCAAAAACTGGGGACCAAATCCCAAGATCATCCTGTGGATGTATACTGCCATTGTTAGACCTATCCTATCTTATGGCAACTTGGTCTGGTGGAAGGCGTTGGAAAAATCCACGCATTTAAAAACCCTAACCAAAGTTCAAAGATCTGCCTGTATTTGCGTAACTGGTGCAATGAGAACTACACCGACCGCGAGTTTGGAAGTAATCCTCAATCTCACACCTCTTGATCTCTACGTTCAAGAAGCGGCAGCAAATAGTGCACTTAGACTAAACCAATGTAATGTCTGGAAAACAAGCCAAATAGGACACGCACAGATTTTATCAAGATACGCAGACAACAATATCTGCACGGATTACATAACTCCATACTTGGACTTTAAAAAATCCTTCACAACCAGCTTCCCCAATAGACAAGATTGGGAGAATGAAACACCTTACGAAACGTCTATAGCAATCTATACCGACGGTTCAAAAATGGAAGTTGGAACAGGGGCAGGTTTCTTTTCAGAAAGCCTAAAACTTGCCAGTTCATTCAGACTTCCTAATCACAGCAGCGTCTTCCAAGCCGAGATCTTGGCAGTTACAAACGCTGCAAAACAGGTGTCCATGATGGCGCTATCACATGCTGATATCACTTTTTTCATTGATAGCCAAGCAGCAATAAAAGCGATTTCTGCCACTCTTGTCAAATCAAGGCTTGTTTCTTGCTGTCGCGAAGAGCTAAGGGTTCTTGGCACACAGCATAACGTTAGACTCTGCTGGGTCCCCGGTCATAGTGGTATACCGGGAAACGAAAAAGCGGACGAACTAGCGAGGAAAGGATCAGCACTTGACCCTTCTCTCATTGATAAATCAATCAGGATCCCACCCTGTGAAATGAAACAGATCATTGGTAACAAAATAATGCGAAAATCCAATGAAAGATGGGAATGCCTAGATTCCTGTGTTACTTCCAGGAAACTATGGCCGAAATATGATAAGAAAGAATCTGAAAAGCTGCTATCATTGAATAGAATTTCATTGCGAACGCTTATCAGTATCATAACTGGACATAACCTACTTGGTTATCACAAAAAGAAAATGGGTCTTTGCACCGATGACCTATGCAGAGGATGCAATGACGAAGATGAACATGAGGACACTAGTCACTTCCTTTGTCAATGCCCAGCACTCTGTCATACCAGGAAAAAATTTCTAGGAAATTACTTCTTTAATGAACTAGAAGAATTATCAGACGCTCCAAAGAGCAGCCTGTTAAACTTCACTAAGAACACAAAATGGTTAAATACTGAACAGACATAAAATCATAGGTTTCTGGGACGTTACAATACGTCAGGGTATCACAACGGATCTACATTGATCTAAGTGTGATGGTAATAAGATCAACCGTCAGCCCATTTTACCTAACCTAACCTAATCATGCGAACGCAAATGTCATCACAGACCACTTAACTGCAGAATGTAACAAACAGCCTCACAGAGAAGGGAACAAAATATTTGTCTATATAAAAGTAAATAGAACTCCCATGAAGTTCCAAGTTGACACGGGGGCGACTGTTTCGATGATCGGTTTAGACGAGTATGAAAGGTTATGTAATATGAAGGTAGAACCTGCAGATCTGATTCTGAAAGGTTATGGCAGTGTCGTCGTGCCGGTGCTGGGTAAAGCAAGTGTAAAGGTGGAGTTTTGTGGATCACAGAAGATTCTTCCGATTTTAGTTACAAAGGTGAGAGGCACTAATAATATCCTTGGGATGGACTGGATAGATGGGCTAAAAATGGGCATAAGTCAAGAGGTAGTACAACAAGCAGTGGCACAGAGAGTAGAAAGTAGAATTGATGATTTGTGTTGTGAGTTTAGCTCTTTGTTTGATAAAGCTGTAGGGTGCTGTGTGCCGTATAAAGCACACCTTGAATTAAATTCTGACGCACATCCAAAATTTTACATAGCTAGACCAATACCGTATTCACAAATTAAAGCGTTTGAGGACGAGGCTAAACGACTTGTACCAGCAAATATATGGAAGCCGGTAAAATTTAGTGACTGGGCAGCACCAGTTGTCATCGTCCCAAAACGTGAAGGGCGAGTTAGGATTTGCGGCGACTTTAAGGCCGTAAACTCACAACTTAATGTGGACCAGTACCCTATACCTAGGGTTGAAGAGTTGATCTATAAACTTCGAGGTGGAAAATTTTTTTCTAAAATCGATTTGTCTGATGCGTATTTGCAGATAGAACTGGACGAGGAATCGAAGCGTATCATGGTTGTCAATACTCCACAAGGGCTATTTCAGTATCAACGCTTACCATTTGGAGTTGCAAGTGCACCTGCTATATTCCAGCGGTTATTAGAACAGGTAATTGGTGATATTCCAAACTGTGTTAATTACCTAGATGATATAGTAGTGACAGGGAATACGGTAGACGATCATTTAAGGTCATTGAAAGAGGTTTTCAAAAGATTGCAAGAAAAGGGTTTAAAGTGCAACAAAGATAAATGCGACTTTCTACAACCTAAAATTAATTATCTAGGTCATACAATAAGTGCGGCTGGTATAAGCCCATCTGAAGCGAATGGCTACCCCCCCCCCCCCCCCCCTCCCCCCTCAGAACCTTAAAGAACTCCAAGCTTTTCTTGGGAAGATTAATTACTATAACAAATTTATTAAGAATTTATCCCAAATAGACCCGTTGAATAGATTACGACAGCAGAATGTACCATATGTGTGGGGAGATCAAGAGGAGCATGCTTTTCAGACTTTAAAGTCACAGCTAGTGGATGCCACACTACTCGCATATTTTAATGACGATCTACCCATTATTTTAGCCACAGACGCGTCTTCTCATGGAATCAGAGCCGTAATTTCACACCAGCAACTTGATGGTTCAGAAATCCCTATAGCCCACGCATCCAAAACCCTAAACATTCATCAGAAGCGTTATAGCCAAATAGAGAAAGAGGCTCTCTCTATTATTTATGGCATTCAAAAATTTAATCAGTACCTGTACGGTCGTCGATTTATTTTATATACGGACCACAAACCATTAGTGACTATATTCAGCCCACATAAAAATTTACCCGTACTAACAGCACAGAGACTACAACGTTGGGCACTGTATCTTATGGGTTATCGTTTCGACATACGCTACAAACCAACAAATAAACACGATAATGCAGATGCTCTCTCACGGTTGCCAATGGGTCCAGATGAAAAATTCGATAGTAGCGAACATTCCTGCATGCAAATGAATTTTCAAAGTCACTTAGATGAATTTCCAATAGATTCCGTTCGGATTGCACACTTCACTCGCATAGACCCCGTATTAAAAAAAGTTCAAAAATTTGTTCTCAATGGCTGGCCGGAGCATCTTGCCGAAGAAGATAAAGTTTTGAAACCATATTTTGATCGCAGATTGTCGTTGCTCATAGAAAATAATGTTTTACTACTGCAAAGCGAAGCAACTCGAGTTATAATCCCTTCAGTGTTACAGCCCAAAGTATTAAACTTATTGCACAGTGGTCATTGGGGTACTACACGGATGAAACAGCTCTCTAGAAGGTATTGTTGGTGGCCCACGATAGACAAGGACATCACAGAGCGAACTGCTAAATGTTGTCAATGTCAACAGCTAAGCAACAGTCCCACCAAGCAGTTTTCACCGTGGCCCGCACCTACAAACCCATGGGAACGACTACACCTCGACTTTGCAGGCCCTTTCCTTGGAGACATGTGGATGATATGCGTGGATGCACATTCCAAGTTTCCATTTATAATTAAAATGAATACTAGCAACTCTAATGCTACCATAGCCGCATTACAAGGAATATTTTCTCTAGAAGGCCTTCCCGACACTATCGTCACTGACAACGGACGACAGTTCGTGTCAAAAGAGTTTACAGACTTTTGTAAACAAAACGGAATTAAACATTTAACCTCTGCTCCGTTTCACCCAGCTTCCAATGGAGAAGCAGAACGCTTTGTAAGAACGTTTAAAACGGCATTAAAAAAAGCAATTGCTGGAGGAGAAGAGAAAGACCCCGCCTTGCTTAATCTTCTTAGTACTTTCAGATCGACTCCCAACCCGATCTCTGGAAAATCACCAGCAGAAATTCTCCACGGTCGACAACCAAAGGTTCCTCTATCGTTGATGCTTCCTCACTCACAGAAAAAAAGGGTTTATAGCGAAGGTCGTTTCAATAAGCAACAGTTGGTCTTTGTTAGTAACTTTTCACGTGGTCCAAGCTGGGTTCGTGGAGTAGTAACGAACAGAATGGGACGGATGATGTATCTAGTCTCAACGCCATTTGGAACTTGGCGGCGACACCAGAATCAGTTGAGAATTCGCAAATAATGCGACACTAGTACGAAGAGCCCCACAACCGACAACAATCTTATACGAGTCGAACTAGATCAGGTAAGTATGCAATCAAGTTATGCTAACAGTAGTTCTCCTCATAATTCTAGTCTATCGGGAAATACACAAGACAACAGCGCTCTTAATTCGAGGGTCCAGCAAGTACCGACACCTAGTACACCAATTTTGAGAAGTTCCGCTAGACCCAGTAAGCCAGTTGTTCGGTTCCAGATAAATCATTAACGTCTTATTTAGTTGAGGAGGAAATGTAGTAGTGCATAGAATGTACGCTGCGTATAAGAGAGTCAGCACTCTCTCGTCTGCACAACAGCACTGCGACCGTTGTTTCCATGAAGTAAAACCGCACAGCAACAGTCAGTCGTTCAGAGGAGTTCGCCCATCACACATCAACTACTTAATTACTTTTACGATAATAAATGAATTATTATTAGTTAGATTGAGTTATTCACTGAACTAACACCCAACAAAGACTGATAATAAAAAAATAGAAAATTAAACCAAGTTTCTTTCATAAATTAACCAAGAATTAAATAATGTAAAAACCCCACCGTAATAAAAACAAGTTGGCAGGTCAATTTCAACCCAATGCTCTCACGCAGGTGTTCTCAATGAAAAAATGTGCGAAATGTGGTTAATTAAGTACTTTGTCACTTTATTGTATGTTTTGAAGACTAATAATAAAAAAAAGATAAAGTTAATCCTTTCTTTCGTAAGTTCACCTAATTATCCAATAACGTAAAAACTAAAAGAAAAGGTTTTTCTCAGAAAAAAATAGTTTTGGTCATTTTTGGTTTTCTCAAAAACTACAGGTTATTTTGACATCCGGTTTTTTGTGTTTGAAATAAATAAAATAAATAAGCCAGAAAAACACTACTTAATTACGTAAAATTTTGAAAAAAAAATGGTTTGAAAAAAAAAATTATGTTTTTTTTTTCAAAATTTCGACTTTGAAAATTAATATTTCAAAAACTATTCATTTCAACAACTTTTTTTTTTAAATTTTAATTAATTGTTATGAGTCAGGTTTACCACAGAGGCGTTACTTGGATGCTGGAGAAGAGCGTAGGCATGCTTGTTCTTGGCTCGGCTCAGCTCGAAGGATGGGGTGGTTCTTGCGCCTTCTCCAGACATCTCCTACTCAAATAACAAATTTCTCATGCCTTTGAAAGGGAAAGAGGAAAGGATCAAAGGATACAGGTTGAGGGATGTGAAGGAAAGGTCAAGTGTGTACCTGGAAACCTATGCCACTGCCCAGGAGAAAGAGTGTAATCTGAAGAAACTTGTATTTTCTAATTTCCTTAAAATTTTACACTAAAACTATCTAAGACTATTACATCCATTCATATGCTTAATCATTCTGGCAAATCTGAATGAATACATGTATGAAACTTACCCTAATCTCTATCTAATTATATATATACATATATTTTTTTATATATATATACAAATATACATATACATTAATATGCATATGCTTATATTTATATAGTTCATCATATAAATAACCTAAACCAGAACCTACACTACACTTCATCTCACCGTCTCTCCTAGACAATGGTTCACCAAGTCGCTGAGAACTCTGACTGATGTTAATGCCAGAGCAACCCCTCCCTTGTATCATAGATACAACCATTTGCTACCACCTATGTCAATGAATTTTGGTGGTAGCCCCTTTGCTTCACTTCCAGTCACATCCCTCCTCGTTAGTGTTGTTCTTGTCACATCCCTAGTCTTGTTTGTTCAAATTGTCCTCTGTAGTCATTGTCGTTCGTAAAGTCACTCCCCTCTTGACGCCGGCCTAGTCGGGTCTCACACACCTTAATAAGTTCTTAGCAACTCATTGTAAAAAAAAATTCACCTTTTCAATTCTAGATTATTACAATGGTTTATTTAAATTACTCTTAATAACTTTAACGTGACATCCAAAAGAAAAGTAATTGATACCATTTAAAAGATCGAGATAAATCAACCGCGGTAAAACTTATTCTTATACGATATTATTTCAAATCCGTACAAAAATTCAAAATGGAGGGTATGAGATGGTCATATGATATATATATATAAATATAAATATAAAAAAATTTATCAATAAAATATTCACTCACTTTTTTACTGTCCCACGGAGTCCTGCCGGCAGCACGTTCCAATATAGGACGATGTTCCAAGTGGAAATTGGGCTCACTTGGTGTATTTTTTTTTTTCTACTAGGGGTTTATGTGTATATCTATAATATATATATTTCGCTCACTTCACTACCCCCACACGGATATTTAAACACTTTCTGAATAATTTTATCTCTTTCTTTTTTTTTTCTTGTTACTAAGTATCACTTTTCAAAACTTTCAATTATTCAATTTATAAAATTTAAATTAATAATTCAAGAAAATCCATGCACTGATGTTACAATCGTTGAGATTTTTCGATGTTCTCTAGCCTCCTTGTTGCACCTCCACAAGAGCACCCAGCCAGTAAGTCAGTGGTTGCCGACAACCTCCACAAAAGGATTTCAGGGGTGAAGGTCAATCTGCCAACCAATTTTGCCGAGGTAAGGGTTTCACTTTGCCGGAATCGATCTTGTATTTGATCGTGGCCTATACGTTGGTTTAAATGTAGATCTACCTGTATTTTGCTGTCCTTTCGTAGTCCACCCAACCAATTAAGAAGAGGAAGACCCTTACCTCGGTTTAAACTTATCCTTCGCAACGTCCTTTTCGAACAATTCAAATTTTGCCTCCTAAAATTTCCATCCATTACTACACTTTTCTCTATAAATGTATATTTTTTTTTTTCCTTTACCTTTTAGTCTCACTAGTGTACAATTTATTATAACTTTTCCTTCCTTTTATTTTTCTTGTTTTTTTTTTCTTTGTCACCAAATGAGTAAAAAACTTTTACTTAGCTGATCGGCTACCTCACTCAACAAGTGTACTTTTCAAATTAATTCTTTTTGTTCAGTAAACTCTTAGTAAAGCACTGCTTTTTGTCATACTGTTACGGTATGAAACGATTTCCCCGTTCTTACGTTTTTTCAGTGGTATATGAATTGTTGCCTACCATATGTTCAATGACCTAGTGCCCTAGTTATCTTTATTTCCTTCATTATTCGTAATTTCTTTAATATTCTAGGTCTGTGCTGTCTCCTACGTTAGTATGTACGTCAGTGGATACTAGTAGTACGTACTATTTTCTTGTTGTCTAAATAATGTTCGTCTTTTTTTGATATATATATTAATATGAATACTTAATCTAGTCTAATCCTATCCTAATCAGTCCTTACTCTCATATACTATACCTAATATATATAAATAAAAAAAAATATTGCACAAAAATAATCACCGACTATGTCCGAATGGATTCCACATGGTAGTTTGGTAGTCTTTTGGCTGCTGGTGTTTCTGTTTTCTAAGTTGCGACTATTCATCGCTAGATCGCGCTTGCACCATTCACTTTTTCCCTTTTGTTATGACATTTCGTTTTCTTTCGTTTTCTCGTGTCATTTATTTTAAAGACGTTTAGTTTACAAATCAAAATGTTTATTTCGCGAAATCAAAGTTTATTTTCGGTGTTTGTTTAACTTGCGGTCAACAAAAATACGCATAAAGTTTTGAATCTCTTTGAGGGGTTTCAATGGGACATTTCACCTAAGAAATGGTGTAAAGTTTTGAGTCTCTTTGATGAGTTTCAATGGGACTTCAAGGGGCCCCACGGTAAGTTTTTTTCTCCTATATATTCTTTTAGTCAGGTTAATTTCCTATATTTGTTTTTAGGTTTCAACTTTCATGTCGCTACTCATGTTTCCAGTGGACTTCCTTTCATATGATAAGTGATAAAATTGTCACTAGGAAGTGTCTTTTGATGTCCTATTAAACTATAAATAGGTACCCATAGAAGTACTTGTCTATGTGAATCAATAGCCAGCTCCTGTGACAATCTTCTTATTTTCTGTTAATTTTTTTTTTCTAATTTAGTTCCTACTTATTTTCTAGGTTTTTTTTTTTTTTTTTTTTTTTCACACATCCCCAACACAACACAACATTTACCAACCCTAACAGGACCAGGGCTCCGAGTTCTGAGGTGGACAAGGCATATTTCGTGAACCCTGTCTGGCCCCCGATTTATCCTTCGTCCACTACGTCACAAACACGATGGTGCTTTATGAGTGGTCACGAGTAAAGCAACGTCGAAACCAACGTAGTTGACCATATTGGACACTCTTGGATTTTTGGTGATGCTGTTCGTATCGTGTGGCTCGTCCACTACCTGGATAGTGAGTCTCTATACTAGCTCGGGCATTTAATAACAGGTACCTCACATCTTAAACGAAACTTTTTTTTTTTTGTTTTTTTTTTTTTTTTTGCTGATCTTAAGATCATCTTTTGAAACCATAGATATCGTTTAGAATTCATAGTACTTAGAGCTGTGTATGCTCATCTCGCGTCCCTAATCTAAGCTAGTCATACCTTCCTTGATAAATTGCACTGATTAACTTATCATAATAGACGAACACTCTATTACTACTTTGTTAAATAAATAATCCTCTGAAAATAAATAAAATAATAAATAAATAGATAAACTCTGTAAATGAATAAATAATAAATAAATAAATAAACTCTGTAGATACATAAATAATAAATAAATAAATAAACTCTGTAAATAAATAAAATAGTATGTATATAAATAAACTCTGTAGATACCTAGAACTAAATATCACAGACAGCCTTATCTTTCACAAAAGCAACAACAGATTGAGTGCGTCAGGTATTTCTATCCTATATCACAGTTTGGTATCACAGGTTGTTATCTACTATCAGATCACAGATTAGAATTTAGGAATGTAGGTCCTTCGCATGAAAGACTCCTACCTTATCTCCTCTCATATTGCCGATTTCATATAGAGAGTTCCCTACTGGCTTTAATATTATTGATTTTATGAATTTTTGGCCTAGTTTGGCATTGTAGTGATCTGGTGCACTGCTTTGTTTGAAATTTCGCCTATAAACAACCTGCCCTGTTTTATAAGATATATTTCTGGTTCTCAAATTATATGTTTTCGTCGCTTTATCGTGGGATAGTTTTAAGTTATCGAAAATGTTTTTTCTGATTATTGCTAACTTGTCAGCTTTGAGATTTATCTCGACATTTGAATCTTTTAACATGTCTAGTTTTCGTAACAGTTGGTACGTGTCTCCATGTTGAATCATTTGCGTGCCGAACACTGCATAATATGGTTCGTATGTCGTGGAGTCATGTATTACGCTTCTCAGAGAAAACGCTGCGTTACTGACATGTTTATCCCAATTTGTTTGATCTTTATCAATGTAGGATCGAATTTTTGTCAGTACCGACCGGTTCACTCTCTCCGAAGCGTTAGCTTGGGGAGAATAAAATGCGGTACGTATATGTTTGACTCCATATCGTTTGAGGAAGCTGGAAAACAGTTCGGAAATGAACTGTTTTCCGTTGTCAGAGTGGATGTACTCAGGTACACCGAACAAATGGAATACCCCTTCTTCGAGGTACTTTACTACCTCAACTGCTGTTGCTTTGCGTATTGGTTTTAGAAATACGTATTTACTAAAATGGTCAAGTATGATAAAAATGTGTGTGTTTCCTGTCTTAGTCCTTGGGTACGGTCCTAGAAAGTCTATGTAAAGTCGTTGAAATGGTCGTTCAGTTATCGTTTGTTGTCCCATGGGTGGCCTTGTAATTGTGTTTGTGGGTTTATTGCACTTACAAATATCACAGGATTTCACATAGCTTAAGACATCAGTTGTCATATTTGGCCAAAAATACTTTTGCCTTAATTTGGCTAAAGTCTTCTGGATTCCTCCATGGCCTGCTGTGAAAGAATCGTGTGCCCTTTTCAAAAGACCCCCTCTCAACTCCTTCGGTACCCAAAGTTTCCATGCTCTATCTTCTTGGATCGGATCTCCGGTCCGTCTGTCAGTTCGTTTGTAAATGTAGCCGTCTGATACGTAAGTGTCGGGAAGTTTGTCTTGGTTCTCGTCGATTGTCTTTTTCAGCTCAACATATTCTTCTGATGAGAAATATGGAGACTTGAAATCCACTTCTGGTATTTCAGTTTCGATCTCGTCCATATGTATTCTGGAAAGAGTATCCGGGACCACATTGAGAACACCTTTCCTATGCTCTATGGTAAAATCAAAACCTTGCAGCTTGAAACTCCATCGAGCTAATCGACCACTCAAGTCCTTCTGTGTCATTAGCCACTTGAGACTTGCGTGGTCGGTTATTATAGTGAAAGGAAGTCCTTCAATGTAAGCCCGGAATTTCTTTACAGATAACACGGCCGCGTAACATTCAAGTTCCGTCACACTGTAATTCCGTTGTGCGGAGTTCAGTTTCTGAGACATGAATGCCAGCGGTCGCTCGTTCTTTTCTTCGTCCATCTGGAAAAGAACGCTCCCTACGCCAGTGGATGATGCGTCGCATTGAATGTAGAAGTGTTTGGTAAAGTCAGGGTTCGTCAGTATAGGTGCTGTCACTAATGTCGTTTTAAGTTCGTCAAAAGCCTTTAAAGCTTCGTCTGTCATTTGGAAATCCTTACCTTTTTTAAGACAGTCCGTCATTGGGGCTGATATAGTTGCAAAATTTGGGATGAAGCGTCTATACCATCCCGTCATCCCTAAGAACCGACGGAGTTGCTTGGGGGTTTTCGG
Source organism: Melanostoma scalare (assembly GCA_949752695.1). Classification (NCBI taxonomy): domain Eukaryota; kingdom Metazoa; phylum Arthropoda; class Insecta; order Diptera; family Syrphidae; genus Melanostoma; species Melanostoma scalare. The sequence goes on along the minus strand of OX456986.1, from coordinate 116,895,637 downwards.
TATCGGGAAGTCTTTCACAGCTGAAACTTTGTCGGGGTCAGTTCTCAAACAACCATCTCCAACACAATAGCCTAAATATTTAATTTCTTTGAAGCAGAATTTACTCTTTTCGACGTTGATCGTCAAACCTGCTTCTCGTAAGCACCTTGCTACATCTTTAAGCACGCTCATGTGGGTTTCAAACTCTGGAGAACAAATCAAGAGATCATCTAGATAGACAAAAACATTCTCCCTCAACCGAGTGGGAATGACTTTGTCCATCAGCTTACACATTCTCTGGGCAGCGTTGCACAGTCCAAACGGCATAACCGTAAACTGATACAACGGCCGCCCAGGGACTGTGAAGGCCGTTTTCTCTCTAGATTTGGTCTCCAGAGGAATCTGCCAAAACGCATCTTTAAGGTCGATGCTTGAAATAAAGCGCGTGTTGTGTAATCTGCTTAATATACCCTCTATGTGAGGAAGCGGATAAGCGAATTTCTTCGTAGCAGCATTTATTTTTCGGGAGTCTAGACAAAGCCTATTTTTACCTGGTTTCCTGACTAAAACCACTGGGGAGCTGTACGCGCTATTGCTCTCCTCAATGACTCCGAGTTCCAGCATCCTATCTAATTCCGCGTACATTAATGTCTGTACTACCGGTGAGATCGGGTAGTGTCGTTGTTTAATGGGAATAGTGTCGTCGTCCATTTCAATGACATGTTCCTCTAGTGAGGTTTTACCCAATCCCAGCACGGCACACGAAGGAAATTGCTGTTTGACCTTTTCCAACTCCTCAGTCTGTGTGGCTGTCAGTTCCCTCATTGTCACCCCTTCTTTTACCTTTTCTGAGCCTTGAATCTCTATTGCACTTATGATTTGTGGAGCAACTTTGAAGTTTCTCCAGAAGTCTACCCCTAAATAGAGCTGCTGTTGCAAACTTGGAACAACATACAGTTCCATTTCTTGGGTGTTACCGCCCCATGAGACTTCTGTCTTGATTAGTCCGTTAATTTGTTGGTGTTTTCCGTCTGCTGTCCTAATGTCAATCGTCATAGTTTTCATTGGAATGTCATGCTTCTTCACGAACTCGATTGCACTTTTCCCTAGACAACTAACGGACGCACCACTATCCAATAGTCCTATCATTTCCTCCCCGTTTACTACTACTTTTGCATAGGGCCTATTGTCGTCCGATACCGCTAAAATCGTAGCTTCAATTTTGTTTTTACTCCTCCTATATATTGCACATTTTTCCCGTAGCCTAGCTATTTTTCTGAATTTTCTACTATTTACATTTTTTTCTGTTATGATCTCTTCATTAAAGATTCTCTTTCTTGTAGCTTCGTACTCTACCATTCGTTGATGTAGGCTCTTGTGGTGTTTGTTTGGATTATGGTGAGTATTTTTCTCTTCTTCTTTAGCTTCGTTTTTTAATATTTTTATTTTTCCAGGTTGTCCGGGAATGTCAACTCCGCCGGCGGTGGAATCCCGGAGGCACTGCCGACTTTCAGGTTTCCCTGACATGACGCACAAGTAAAAGAGACATTGCCCTTGCCACAGTTGAAGCACGTCAGGGCGTGGAATGACGACGGACATGTGGCTGAGTTTAATGTTTTGTCTTTTGTAAGTTCTGTCCTAGTGTCTCGTTCGTTGTTTTTATTGTAAGTAGGTCTTTTGTCTGTTTTCATGTTAGTTGGATGTCTGTTAGAATGGTTACTCGGCATAGCCGCGATATGCCATTCTTCCTCTTCTTCCGGTTCATATGTCGCTCTGTTTTGATGTAAGTGCCTGTCCTCTATTTCACTTATATTCCTTTTTGCCTTCCAGTCTCTTGAAGCTAAGTGGATTTCGGCTCTCCTACACTCTTCTCTGAGGTCTCGAATGCTGTTAATAGAACATCCGAAAACCAACGAAGCCACCCTGTCTTTTATATTTTGTCGAACTATCGACACTAAATCTTTTTCATTGGGCTTGCTCTTCATTTGAAGCGTAAGCCCCCTTATTTCTTCATAAAATTCGTCAAAGCTTTCGTTTGGCTGTTGACGCCTATCCATTATTGATCTGAGGATCTCGTGGTCAGTTTTGATGCTCCTGAACTGCCTTAGGAGCTCCTCCTTCAGGTCATAATAGTTTAGCATCTCGTCACCTTGGTTTTCCTCTAAATACTGCCAATACCATTTTTCTGCAGTCCCGGTGACGAGATGATGAAAGTTGGCAAATACTTGGTCACAGCTAACCTCGTTCTTCTTTTGTAGTGTCTCCACTCTAAAAATGAAACTCTCCACTGTCATAGATTTGGAGGTTCCATCATATTTTATCCCCCACTTATGTATTTCATTTTTCTTGTTTCTTTCCCTACCATCATGCCTACTGTTAAAATCGGGAGTAGGTCGCGTAACATGTATTGGAGAGTCTTCCCTCGATACTTCCCTTCTTGGTAGATTCTCTTCTCTCCTTTCTCTACCTACTCGTGAAATTGAGGACCTCTCAACTACCGCCAACCTGTCATTAAAATTCGATAGTTTACCTGTCACCACTTCCACCATGGCGTGGAGGGTTTTCATGTTTTCCATCTGGGTGGAAACAAGACTCATGGTTTTGAGTTGCATCTCTTTGATGGACTGGGATGCCGTGGAATCCATGAGTTCACTCAGGCTGTCCCGAGTTTGTTTAAAGGCATTGCTTTGTTCTCTAACTAATTGATCCTCTTCTCTAATCTGCCTCATTTCTCTTTGGATTCCTGTGATTTCCCTTCCTATATCCTCACTGCTTTCTATATTAACATTTCTTTCTCCTGTTCTTTCCCCACCTACTGCTTCTCCTGCTGACTCGTTTCGAGTCGAAAATCCTCTAAATGTTTCCCCCAGGCTACTCTCATTAGTTACATTAAATGGATTTTCTGCTGACTCGTTCGGTTCCCTAAATTGACCTTCCGAATCAAATTGGTTGGGTGGATGAGCATCACTCCCTTCTTCTCCCTGACCCTGAGCTCTTTTGGCGGCTCCTCGAGTGTTTGGGCCGATCCCTGCTCTTGATGGGTTTGACTGGGTGCCCTTGGGGATTGCCCCAGTATCTCTGGTGCTATTTGACATAGTTTTCAGTAATTCAAGAAAATTCAGTAATTCAAAAAACTTTATGTCAAATCGAATTCAAAAAAAATTGTATTTAAAAAAAATTAAAATGTGATTTCAATTCAAGAATATTGTGTAAAAATAAATGGAATTCATAAAAAAATTATTAATAAATAAAAAAAATGTTTCAAAATTCAAAACAACTATTGTTTCAGAATATTCTTCTGAGACTTCAAAAAAATTAAGGTTGTTTATGTTTTTCGTTTAACTAGGTGTGTGTAGATCCGACAAGTTTTCTCCAGAACTGTACTAGGAGAGGAGTTATGTCCGTTTCGTTGTCCTTTGTCCTTGTCAATTGTTTTTGTCAGTAAAAGTTAGTACAAAGTCAGTCGTCTTGAATATGACCGGTGTTCCCGCGACTTGGCGAGCGCTTCAATTTGTCTCTTACCTCCTACCTCATTCTATTACCTGGTGTGTAACCTGATAAGGGTGTGGCAAGAAGCTCAAAACAAATTTCCACGCGAATAGGATTTACGAATCCCTCACTCAAAACTCACTTTGAGTCTGGCTATGCCTAACCCAAAGGACATCATTGAGTGGTGGACCTTTCAATCCTATCCCGCTCCCTGTGATGCGATAGACTTCGTTTCACCTCACGAAATCTCCTAGCTCTTGGCCTGAAAGATTGGATGGCTGTCTTACATCCATCGTCTACAAGGAGCATGTACGGATTCCAGATGCACACAAAAGGGAATTGGAATTGGGATTGAAAATGGAAATTTAAGGAAAAAATTTTTAAACAGATTATTGAAAATCCAAGGGGTTGGTCTTATTGACTTTAAAATCAACTCCTTGGAGTTCCAAAGGATCTCTTTGTGCCGTTCGTTAACGTTGGGCGCCATTGTTATGAGTCAGGTTTACCACAGAGGCGTTACTTGGATGCTGGAGAAGAGCGTAGGCATGCTTGTTCTTGGCTCGGCTCAGCTCGAAGGATGGGGTGGTTCTTGCGCCTTCTCCAGACATCTCCTACTCAAATAACAAATTTCTCATGCCTTTGAAAGGGAAAGAGGAAAGGATCAAAGGATACAGGTTGAGGGATGTGAAGGAAAGGTCAAGTGTGTACCTGGAAACCTATGCCACTGCCCAGGAGAAAGAGTGTAATCTGAAGAAACTTGTATTTTCTAATTTCCTTAAAATTTTACACTAAAACTATCTAAGACTATTACATCCATTCATATGCTTAATCATTCTGGCAAATCTGAATGAATACATGTATGAAACTTACCCTAATCTCTATCTAATTATATATATACATATATTTTTTTATATATATATACAAATATACATATACATTAATATGCATATGCTTATATTTATATAGTTCATCATATAAATAACCTAAACCAGAACCTACACTACACTTCATCTCACCGTCTCTCCTAGACAATGGTTCACCAAGTCGCTGAGAACTCTGACTGATGTTAATGCCAGAGCAACCCCTCCCTTGTATCATAGATACAACCATTTGCTACCACCTATGTCAATGAATTTTGGTGGTAGCCCCTTTGCTTCACTTCCAGTCACATCCCTCCTCGTTAGTGTTGTTCTTGTCACATCCCTAGTCTTGTTTGTTCAAATTGTCCTCTGTAGTCATTGTCGTTCGTAAAGTCACTCCCCTCTTGACGCCGGCCTAGTCGGGTCTCACACACCTTAATAAGTTCTTAGCAACTCATTGTAAAAAAAAATTCACCTTTTCAATTCTAGATTATTACAATGGTTTATTTAAATTACTCTTAATAACTTTAACGTGACATCCAAAAGAAAAGTAATTGATACCATTTAAAAGATCGAGATAAATCAACCGCGGTAAAACTTATTCTTATACGATATTATTTCAAATCCGTACAAAAATTCAAAATGGAGGGTATGAGATGGTCATATGATATATATATATAAATATAAATATAAAAAAATTTATCAATAAAATATTCACTCACTTTTTTACTGTCCCACGGAGTCCTGCCGGCAGCACGTTCCAATATAGGACGATGTTCCAAGTGGAAATTGGGCTCACTTGGTGTATTTTTTTTTTTCTACTAGGGGTTTATGTGTATATCTATAATATATATATTTCGCTCACTTCACTACCCCCACACGGATATTTAAACACTTTCTGAATAATTTTATCTCTTTCTTTTTTTTTTCTTGTTACTAAGTATCACTTTTCAAAACTTTCAATTATTCAATTTATAAAATTTAAATTAATAATTCAAGAAAATCCATGCACTGATGTTACAATCGTTGAGATTTTTCGATGTTCTCTAGCCTCCTTGTTGCACCTCCACAAGAGCACCCAGCCAGTAAGTCAGTGGTTGCCGACAACCTCCACAAAAGGATTTCAGGGGTGAAGGTCAATCTGCCAACCAATTTTGCCGAGGTAAGGGTTTCACTTTGCCGGAATCGATCTTGTATTTGATCGTGGCCTATACGTTGGTTTAAATGTAGATCTACCTGTATTTTGCTGTCCTTTCGTAGTCCACCCAACCAATTAAGAAGAGGAAGACCCTTACCTCGGTTTAAACTTATCCTTCGCAACGTCCTTTTCGAACAATTCAAATTTTGCCTCCTAAAATTTCCATCCATTACTACACTTTTCTCTATAAATGTATATTTTTTTTTTTCCTTTACCTTTTAGTCTCACTAGTGTACAATTTATTATAACTTTTCCTTCCTTTTATTTTTCTTGTTTTTTTTTTCTTTGTCACCAAATGAGTAAAAAACTTTTACTTAGCTGATCGGCTACCTCACTCAACAAGTGTACTTTTCAAATTAATTCTTTTTGTTCAGTAAACTCTTAGTAAAGCACTGCTTTTTGTCATACTGTTACGGTATGAAACGATTTCCCCGTTCTTACGTTTTTTCAGTGGTATATGAATTGTTGCCTACCATATGTTCAATGACCTAGTGCCCTAGTTATCTTTATTTCCTTCATTATTCGTAATTTCTTTAATATTCTAGGTCTGTGCTGTCTCCTACGTTAGTATGTACGTCAGTGGATACTAGTAGTACGTACTATTTTCTTGTTGTCTAAATAATGTTCGTCTTTTTTTGATATATATATTAATATGAATACTTAATCTAGTCTAATCCTATCCTAATCAGTCCTTACTCTCATATACTATACCTAATATATATAAATAAAAAAAAATATTGCACAAAAATAATCACCGACTATGTCCGAATGGATTCCACATGGTAGTTTGGTAGTCTTTTGGCTGCTGGTGTTTCTGTTTTCTAAGTTGCGACTATTCATCGCTAGATCGCGCTTGCACCATTCACTTTTTCCCTTTTGTTATGACATTTCGTTTTCTTTCGTTTTCTCGTGTCATTTATTTTAAAGACGTTTAGTTTACAAATCAAAATGTTTATTTCGCGAAATCAAAGTTTATTTTCGGTGTTTGTTTAACTTGCGGTCAACAAAAATACGCATAAAGTTTTGAATCTCTTTGAGGGGTTTCAATGGGACATTTCACCTAAGAAATGGTGTAAAGTTTTGAGTCTCTTTGATGAGTTTCAATGGGACTTCAAGGGGCCCCACGGTAAGTTTTTTTCTCCTATATATTCTTTTAGTCAGGTTAATTTCCTATATTTGTTTTTAGGTTTCAACTTTCATGTCGCTACTCATGTTTCCAGTGGACTTCCTTTCATATGATAAGTGATAAAATTGTCACTAGGAAGTGTCTTTTGATGTCCTATTAAACTATAAATAGGTACCCATAGAAGTACTTGTCTATGTGAATCAATAGCCAGCTCCTGTGACAATCTTCTTATTTTCTGTTAATTTTTTTTTTCTAATTTAGTTCCTACTTATTTTCTAGGTTTTTTTTTTTTTTTTTTTTTTTCACACATCCCCAACACAACACAACATTTACCAACCCTAACAGGACCAGGGCTCCGAGTTCTGAGGTGGACAAGGCATATTTCGTGAACCCTGTCTGGCCCCCGATTTATCCTTCGTCCACTACGTCACATAATGTACAGGTTTTTGTAGGTATTACCGTTATTTTTAAATAATTTTATTTCCGTTTTAAGTGATTTTTTTCTTAAATTGCCCCTCCCGCCTAAACGGGGGGAAATGGATCCCCCAGCCCCCCCCCCCCCCCCCCAAACGAATTTTTGCTTGCCTAGGTCCAACCTACACACCCTATCTTTTTGTCAAACCTTATGCAAATCACCCTGTATACATTATGCTGCCTAAATCTGCTTGCTAAAAGTTGTCGGTAAGTTCGTAGGTAGGCATTGTAGTACCGTGTTCACTCACCAAGTGGCACTGACTCGAACGGCAGGCGCCAACTTTAAACGGCCGTGAATCGGAAAATATTCGTTAGATCGACTAGAAAATTTCAGGAGATATTCTTTTAGATGTTGTACTTTAATTTATATTTTTTCCAATAATCGATTTTTTTCAACCCTATATTTGCGACAGTGCCCTTAATACCAGGTAATTTTTGTAGATTAAACAAAAATAATAATAGGTACAACCGTTAAAATACAAAAACCATCGCAATCATAAACCTGAGGTTTCAAAAAACAATAATATCTTGTATTTATACGTACAGGTACCTAGTTACTTTAAAAGGAGCTCTAAAATAATTTTCAAGAAATGTCTTGACACATAAAATTTACTAAAAAATCTATTTAGGAAAATATTTTTCATAAATGTACTGAAATTTAAAAATCAAATATTTTTAATTATACATTTTTTTTAAATTAAAAATAAATTAATAATCCCACTGATGATGGAAGCATAGCTTCTGAAATGTACATTTGGGAAAGAAAATAAAAGAGTACTTGATGTGTTTAAACTTTAAACTGTTAAATTTATTAAAAATATAATAAATAAAACTGAGTAAGTATTTCTCTTATTTTTTTTTTTTAAACAATTCTAACAACTTTTATAGGGAATCACGGTTGCAAGCAAATCCTAATCAAAATATTTCTTTTGCAGAAAACAATCCTAATCAAACCCAATATCAAAAAATGAAGTAATTGAATAAATGTTTTTTGAAATTATCTCGGATGCAGGCACTTTTACAAATAGGGCCTTACTCTAATACACAATCATAAATAAATCTAGCACCTACCTATAACATTTTTCCACCCATTTATCGAACTACAATTACCCTAACAATCCAAATGTATGTAGGTACTTTCCATATTTCACTTTTTCAAATCCAAAAATTTATTTCTATGTTTGATGCAGACACAAAACGACAGAAAGATCACGACCAAATAAAACTAGCATACAAAATTCCTAGAACCTGTGAATAAAATAATGGAATTTTGTTTTATGTAGAGTTTTTTAAATTGACTCTTTTATGTAGAATATAAAAAGTGCAAAATATAATACATAATCGATTTCGCTGCGGGGCGAGATGTTCTGGTAGCTAGTACGCGGTTCCAGCACCTCAATATCCACAAAGGGGCATGGAAATCAGTATAGAGGATGTCCGACCATTCCGAGGGGCCAACATTGATTCGGACCACTACCTTGTTGTAGCCAAGGTACGACTGCGGATATCCCGATCTAAGCCAAAACAAGGAAATACTGATTCGACGTTGGACGACTACAATCGCAAGAGATCGCCAAGTCCTTTCCGATCGAGTCTCTTACAACCTCTTAAGGAGTACTACGCCGCCAGTATCAAGTATAAAGAACCAGTGGCAGCACTGCCAATCAGCCATCGGAGATGCCGCCTCTGAAGTGCTGGCAAACATGGGTAACTCAGCGCTGCGCTAGCGCAATGCGTTGACGCACTAACTGCGCTATGTGCGCTGATACACTTTTGCCTGCGCCAATAACTCAGTGGCGCAATTGCAACTCAATAGCATCACAACAACCAGATGCGATATACAACATAAAACTTATCCAACCACACAAAAGCATTGCAAATTGAATTTCATGTAGAGCACTTTCATACTCAGCCAAAACACAGAACCAATAGCCAACAGCATCACACACAAGTCACAGGCAAAAATCATCCCTTAGCTCACACACAATACTAGAGTAGTGTACTCGATAGCACAGCCCACACCATGAAGAGAACAGAAACAAAGGCGCATTTGAGTTATGAGTTACAAATGCGCCAGTGTGTCTTTGCGCCTTGCGCTATAGAAGAGTCAATAGCGCAATGATACACACAGCGCAGTTGTAACTCAATGGCGCAGCTTCGATACAGTGGCGAATTTGGCTCTATAGCGCAATGATACACTAACGCAGTTGTAACTCAATAGCGCAATGATACACTAGCGCAGTTGTAACTTAATAGCGCAATGATACACTAGCGCAGCTGTAACTCAATAGCGCAATGATACACATATGGCGCAGTGATACCACAGCGCAGTTGTAACTCTTTACTCTTTATCTATATTCTCTTCTTTAGAGCAGAGAAATCAGGATATTTTTTTGATAAGAATAAATTAATGAGTACTGAAAATAGTGGTGTTGGTCTGTTGGTTGGCTGATGGATACTTGTATCGCGGATAAATCTCTTAGTTTTATTTGCTAACATTGTTGTTTTTGTAAAACTAGATCTATCTTTAATAAACGTATGTAGCTGAATATAAAGTGGTGTTTTTAAAGTCAATTGTATGGGCGTTGGGCGGTGGCGGATGCAGTGTGGTGTGTGAGGTTTACCCTCTTGGTTGTTGCAATGAAAAAACCGTTATGAAAAGGAACACTTTATAAGATGTTTTTATTTTCAAATCTTCAATCACATTAACATCACTAACTCAAAATATACAAGACAAAAAATAAAATAGATAATTTTGCCGTTGGATTGAATATATCGTCCGAAAAAATTGCGCCATAGCGCAATTGCGTTAACGCATTGCGTTGATACAGTAAACTGCGCTTGAGTTAGTGTATCAGCGCACGACTTTTTGCTGCGTTACCCATGTTTAGTTGGGTATCACACGGCCACCACAACGAAACCTCTGGTTTAACGACGAATGCCGGAAAACACATGCAGCTAAACAGGAAGCATACAAAGCGGCGCTGCACAAAAAGACTAGAACTGCTTACGATCTCTACAAGCAGAAGAGGAGAGACGAACACCGGCTTCTTAGACGAAAAAAGAGAGAGCATGAGAAGCGCGCGATCGAGGTTCGGAAGTTTTACCAAAAGGTAAAAACAACATCCCCTGGCTATAAGCTCCGAGCCGAAGCCTGCAAAGACGAACAAGGGAATATCGTGGTAGAACCGCAGTCAATGCTGAGTATATGGATAGACCACTTCTCCAAGCTCTATAACGGCGATGATGAACCCAATTCCGCTGTTAGAGAGATAGAACCATTCGGTTTAGGCGACGTAGACCAACAATTCCTCCAACCCGACATGAACGTAGTGAAGACAACAGTATCCAAGCTAAAGTCCAACAAAGCTGCTGGAGCTGATGGTCTCACTACCGAATTGCTTAAAGCGGCAGGCGATGACCTGGTCAGGAGTATGCACCAGATCATTTGCAAAATATGGTCGGAAGAAAACATGCCCGATGAATGGAACCTCAGCATTGTTTCCCCGGTCCTCAAGAAAGGAGACCCTCTGAACTGCGCCATCTAAACAGATATCAGTCTTCTTAACATCGCTTACAAGTCCTCTCTGCCGTATTAAGTGAGCGTTTGAAGCCATTCGTCAACAACCTGATAGGTCCTTATCAGTGCGGTTTTAGACCAGGAAAGTCCACCATAGACCAAATCTTCACACTACGGCAGATCTTGGAAAAACCCCAGGAGCTTCAAATCGATACCTACCTCCTTTTTATCGATTTTAAAATGTGTGTACCAGCCGAACACTTAGAAGTTCTTTTGAATGATTCAGCTATTTGGCCTTACGGTGTAAGGGTCAAACATTTTATCGAGTATTCAAAAAACAGCAAAGCAGCCTCGATAACTCTAGCCGATACTTAAATCTCTTCGGTGATGACTCTTATGGCGGTACTGTATCGAAAACAAGTGATGTACCTAGGGCCGTCGGCGCGCCGCGGCGTCGCCGTATCAACTTCATCGAATTTATATAATTTATCTATTTATTATCAAAATGTTGGTGGTGTAAGAACCAAATTAGAACAATTATTCTTGTCACTTTCTTCTGAGCTATATGATATTGTTATTTTTACAGAAACATGGCTAAACGATAATTTTCTTACTACTGAAATTTGTAATTCTTCTTATAAATGTATTTAGGAAAGATAGATTTCCACATATAACTGGGAAAGAACGTGGAGGGGGAGTTTTGATAGCTGTAAAATCGAGTTTTGCTTGTAAAAACGTAGCTTTAGTATCTGACTCACCTTCCTTTCAGACTACTTTTGATATTGGCCAATTAATTATCAATGTTTTGTTGTGCAATAATGAAGAACTTTTTATTATGTGCAGTTATATACCACCAAGAAGTTCTATTGAACTATATGATATACATCTAAGCAATTGTAAGGATATTCTTCAAAATCTCTCCAATCTCCAGCATGTTTTTTATGCTGGTGATTTCTATTTAGGTGATATTAATTGGACTTTTGATCATGAAGAAAAATATTTAGTTCCTTTCGATGTAACTACTGCGACCGAAGCATTGGTAGTAAATTTTTTTAGTCAATTTGATATTATTCAAACAAGTGACTGTAAAAATGATCAGGGTCGGATACTTGATTTAATTTTTGTTGATAAGCAATTCAAAGTTGCAGTTGAAAAATGTTTGCTACCAATGCTCCAGAACTCAATCTTTTATTGTGCCTTGGTGTGTAATCTTAGTTTATATAATTATTTCAAAAAGAATTGTTCAAAAAACTTGTTCATTGCTTTGAGAATGCTGACTTTGATGTTATCAACGCTCATCTTGCCTCGTTGCCTTAGAGGAATATTATGAATCAACCTGATTTAAATCTTGCGTACAATGAATTAAAAAGTGTTATTAATTGCACAATTGAACGATTTGTTCCTAAGAAAACAATATCGTGTAATTCAAATCCAATTTGGTTTAATAAAAGGTTGTCACGTCTTAAAAACCAGAAAAATAAAGCATATAAGAGATACAAATTCAATAAAAATAACCAAAATCTGCTTAATACATATTTAATGTTGCATCGAGAGTTTGAATCCCTTAATACAGTTCTATACAGGAATTATATAACTTCAACTGAGAATAAAATTAAAACCGATAGTGGCCACTTCTGGAATTTTATTAACTCTAAGCGAAAAAATACTGGTCTTCCAAATTGTATGATTCACCTAGACACTACTTCAAGTAATTTACATGAAATATGCAATCTATTTGCTAAATACTTTGAATCTGTTTATAGTCATGAGTTGCGCTCTCAAAATCTTCCGAATGTATATGAGAGATTTAGTTTGGGTTCCCTTCGAATCAACGCAGATGAAATCTTAGTTGCTTTAAAGCAAATCGATACTTCAAAATCAAATGGGCCGGATGGATTCTCATCCCAATTTCTTAAAAATGCAGCAAATTCTATTGCTGAACCTCTTTCGATTTTATTTAATCGATCATTGGAGAATGGTTTGTTTCTAAGCGAATGGAAAGTTTCGTTCCTTACACCTATATTTAAGGCAGGTTCTAGACAAATTGTTTCCAATTATAGGCCTATTTGCAAAATCTCAACAATCCCAAAAATTTTTGAAAAAATCATGAGTGAAAAAATCTTTTTCGTTGTCCGAGAGCACATATCAGTCTTTCAACATGGTTTTATGCCTGGCAGATCAACGGCTACTAATTTGTCTATCTTTGTCAACTCTGTTATCTCGAATTTTGAAAATAACTCGCGAACAGATATAATTTTCACTGACTTTGCCAAAGCATTTGACAGAGTGAAACATACAATTCTAATCCATAAGCTCGCCTGCCTTGGTTTCCATTCTAATTTACTAAAATGGATTGAATCTTATTTAACTGGGCGTGTTCAGATCGTAAAAATTGATAAATATTTTTCCGATCCTATCTATGTGCCATCGGGAGTTCCACAGGGAAGTCACATTGGACCATTGCTATTCCTTTTATTCATTAATGATATATCTGATATATTCATTAACTCGCAGTGCCTTCTTTATGCTGACGATCTAAAGCTCTTTAAAAAGGTTGAATCCATACACGACTGTATACTCCTTCAGAATGATTTTCTTAGGCTTTCACAATGGTGCGATGCAAATTCTCTTCATCTGAATGTAGACAAGTGTCAAGTGCTAACTTGTTTTAGAAAAAAGGTCTTTTTTGATTATAATTATAATTTGGGGGATATTACCCTGGAAAGACTCCATCAGAAAAAAGATCTAGGTGTAATTCTTGTTGAAAAATTATCCTTTAAACCTCATATGGATCTAATTATTAGTAAAAGCAATTCGATGCTAGGCTTCATTAAAAGAAACGCTCGGGAGCTATCTGACATCTTAACTCTTAAAGCACTATACTTTGCATTAGTTCGATCCGTTTTAGAATATTGTTCCATTGTTTGGAATCCTTTCTATTCTAATGCGTCAGATAGAATAGAAAGAGTTCAAAGGCGATTCACTAGGTACGCTATCTTTAAACTCAGTTGGAATATTGAAATCCCTTGTTATAATGCTAGATGCTTATTAATGGGAATGCAATCTCTCAGCATAAGAAGAAAATATTTTTCGATTATGTTTGTTCGTGACATTCTTAGTTTTCGTATAAAGTGTTCATTTCTTTTAAATGAATTAGGTTTTCGTATCCCCCCAAGAAACATCAGGGCAAGTGATCTGTTTTTTATACGTTTTCATAGAACAAATTATGGTTGCAATGAACCATTAACAAGGTGCATCAAAGAGGCAAACTCAGTTTGTAATTTAATAGATTTTTTTCAAAATTGTTCAAGAGATGCGTTCAAAAATAAACTTTTTTTTATATTATCCAATCTTTGACAAGAAATTCTTAACTCTATGATTATAAACTCTTTTTCATTATATAATAGTAATTTAAATAATTTATTCACTTTTTGTTATCTAGTCTATAAGAGTTTCTCTGATTGACAAATAAACTAAACTAAACTAAACATATTAAGGCTAGGTGTCCCTTGCATTTTTCGTTAAAATTTGAAAGGTGCGTTGACTTATTGCTTCATAACTTTTGCAATTTTCTTGATAATTTGATGAAACAAAATGTATTGTAAAGATGATAAACACACAAACATTTGTGTATCATTCAAATGCTGAAAGTTATTCCGTAACGGTTTTTATAGGGACCGGAAACTGTTTTTTTTATTGAAAATTTCGATTTGTTCACTATTTTGGTCGGGGCACCCGTATTTATGAACTTTTTATTTTTTTCTTTTTCGTTTTATAACTAGAAAATATATATGCAACTAACCTCTGAGCGTTTTTTTTCAAATTTTGTCTCCTTATATGAAAAAAACCTTCGTCAATTTGTTGTAATTTTTCGGTTTTCAGCATACTCTTACGGTAATAACTTTGGCGTTTATTAATATTTTTTCATGAAATAAAAAGGAAATAGTAGATAGATATCAGGCGCATCCTAAAAAATCATTGGTAATAGTTTTAAGTGTTTTGAAACAGGTGTTATGATGAGAAGTTGGTGAAACTGCCTTTTTTTAGCTTATAAAGCATGGGGCAAGGCGTGGGTGTTTTCAAGTACATATATATATGCATTTTTTTGAAGGTAATAAAGCTCCTCAACTAACCTCTGAGCCCAAAATCAATATTTTTTTCTCCAAACCGCTAAAATTCAATTTCTCTGTAAATAATATACCAATTCAAAATGTGAACAAACTAAGTATTTTAGGTTTAATTTTTAATAATAAGTATTATTGGAAAGATCATTGTATTGAACTTAGAAAATCCCTAGCTGCGAGAGGCAATATTATTAAATATTTAAGCTGTAAGAAAAGTAATGTTCATATAAACACCCTGTCTTACATAACTAAAATGTTAATACTAAGTAAAATTGACTTCGGAATCTACGTCTACGGCAGATGCCCAAAATCCACGCTGAACATAATTAAACCACCATACCATCAAGCTGTAAGAAGATGTCTTAACGCCTTCCCAACCACACCAACACAAAACTTGCTAGCCGAAGCGGGTCTTCCAACCATCGAACATAGAGTAGAAGAACTGACTCTAAGACTGATTCCAAAATTAGTCTTCTCCAAAAACTCCGTAATCGACAAAGACATTGCCCAGGCCATGAAGCAAAAATCTACAAAACGAACCCCATCTGCAATAAGACTAATGCTACTAAAAGCGAACCAACTGAAACTCCCAATAAAACGAGGATTCAATTTCAAACCTTCCGCCCCACCTTGGCTTTTTAGACCAGAATCCATCTTGATGTCACTAGCCCAGTACAAAAAAGCAAACACAAGCCAAGCTAACTACCGGACTTTGTTCTCCGATTCAGTAATGGACCTCCGCAACCAAGGATGGAGACTATTCTTTACTGATGGCTCCAAGACTCCCGAAAACACATCATTCGCAGTTACACTAGAAGACGGCTACATAATCAGCATCGGAATCCTTCCTGATTTCGTATCGATTTTTACAGCCGAAGCATTTGGTATCTATCAAGCAGCCTCGAAAGCATCAAAGCTCGATAATAAAACCATAATCTGCTCGGACAGTATGTCTGTACTTCAAGCTATCGCCAACCCAAATAACAGCTCGGAACTAATAACCGAAATAAGATGCCAACTTATTAAAGCCCCAAACAAACTTAAACTAATGTGGGTTCCCGGACATACTGGTATACGCGGGAATGAAGAAGCAGATTTAGCTGCAAGCTCAACAAAAAATTCTCCCGTATACAAATTCAATATATTTTCGAAACAAGATCTAGCGAACTCAATACAAAACGCTTTAAAAAAGAAGCAACTGAACGACTGGAGCCATTACCACCACCACTATAAGGAACTAAACGCTGTACGTAGTCAACCACGATACCCCTGCTTAGCAAAAACGAAAATAACAAACTTTGTCCGCCTGAGGCTTGGACACACAACTACAACACATGAACACCTTCTCAAAAAACAAAGCCCCCCAACATGCAACACCTGTAGTGCTACACTTAGTTTAGAACACTTTCTAAAAAATTGTAAAAATACCAAAAAACTTTTAACAGCAACAACCAACGAACAGTCCATATACGAACTCTTGAAAACTCCCGATAAAAAAAATATAGAACTAGTATATCATATTATAAGCCAATTGAATTTTAAAACTTAAAAAAAAAAAAATTTCCACTCAGAGCCAATAGCCATCGCAGCTAGGCTCTATATTTTTAAACATTGTCAATTTACTTTTAAGTACTTGTCAATAAAAATAATAATAATAATAATAATTTCAATAAAGTCATATTTGCAAACGATTTCTGACGAACGAGAGGCCAAAAGAACCTCAATTTTTTGATGGTATTTTTCTTTGATATAATCTTAATTAGTTTCAATAAAGACATATACTATTGTGGTCACAGAATTTGGAATATTAATTCTAGAAAAACTGTCTACTTTGGGTTTTTTACTAGAAAAACTTGCTTAAAAACATATACATATGCATTTCAGTTCGAAGCAAATCCGCCACCAATTTTAGCGCCGTTTTCTCTTTTTTTGGTCTGTTCTCTGTGATTTAGAAAAGGAGTATCGCTCAGATGATCTTACGCGTTATGCATTCCCTCACACATGTCATCTATATTCTATACCTATGACCTTATTTTGTGATCTTTTGTGCTATTCATTTCTCATTACAAACTGTGTGCCTGTTGTTTTTTTTTTGCTGGTAGCAGTAGCTTGCATTGTAAAAAAAAAGTTTGAAATGTGGAAGGATTGAAAGAAACGGACATAGGCAAACGCACAAAGGGAAAGGGGTGAGAAAATAGCACCACTGCACTAATAGAATGGAATTCCTTGGTCAAAGTGTACGCAACTTGAGTGTGAGAGAGTGTGTTTCTTTTTTTTCTTCAGCTAAAATTTTGTATTTGACTAGGTAGTTATTTTGTGTTTGAGAACTTCTATTGTTTTGTTGATGACATAACGCGGTTGGCATGAAAATGTGTGTAGGTATAGGTCAGTAACTTACATAGGCATATAGGATTCAACTTATTTGGAATAAGATATGCGTTTGGGTAAGGTGTACCTATGCGAAATAATTTTTTTTAACTTTGTTTCAACGTTGTTGGTTGTACTATTCTTTCGTTATTGGTTTGTACCTATTTGTACCTATATTTTATTTATTTTATTTTTGTTTCATATTGTGCATGTGGGAAGGCAAGCAGAGGGTGGATAAGTGTGGGTAGGAAGTAAGTACTTATGTATATCTATGAAAATACATATCCGGATGTTTATGGGCATTTAATTGCAATTCAGCGTCTTCTTTATCTTAACATATGTACATAGATTTTTAAAACAACGCAACGGATTTTGATGCCGTTTTTTTTTTTAATGAATAGAGTGATTCAAGAGGAAGGTTTATATGTATAATACATGCATATTATAGCAGAGAAAAGCCAAGAAATTTAAAGTTTTGTAATGCGATGTCATAACAAACATATTTATTAAAAATATTTACTTTTACTTTTACTTCAATTTTATAATTTTCAAAATCGGTTTGAAACTCACGCGAAAAGCAAACTATTTTTTAAAGCATCGTAGTTTATGTTGAAAAGAATAGGTATCTTTTGTTTTTGTTTCTGAATGGTAAGTATTCAGATATTTTTTTACTGCGGCACATACTAATAATATGGCAATTCGTACATACATAGGTAATCATTCATATAGAACTAAGAAATTTTTGTTCAAGTCTGGAAGACGTCGGCGTTCGAACATATGTTCGAACGCCACGGTGGTACCACGGGTACCACCTGTTATTTTATTAAGAAACCTGAATTCACCAGAACTTTGCAATGGCACGCGTTTGCTGGTAAAATCACTGAAAACTTTCATAATAGAGTGCACAATACTCACAGGATGTGGTACCGGAGAAAATGTATTGATTCCCCGAATCCCTCTGATACCATCGGATTTACCCTTCCAATTTAAACGCTTGCAATTTCCGGTGAAGACATCTTTTGGAATGACCATTAATAAATCGCAGGGTCAAACCTTTAACGTTGCAGGCTTAGATTTGAGTGTTGACTGTTTTTCACATGGCTAACTGTATGTCGCTCTTTCAAGAGTAACTTCCAGAGAAAATATGTTTTTAATTTTATACCCGTACGAAGCCATAGCGGGCCGCTGTGTTTTTATATACAACGTTCACAGTTTTCTGTAGGGTATTTAGTATCAGCATTGTACCCGTGCGAAGCCGGGGCGGGTCGCTACTCAACTATCCAACCCTGGGGAAAGTTCAATGAACAGACCTAATGATGGAAATAAATAAGTATAAACCTAGAAATTTTCAGGCATTCTTAAACTTAGTCTTCTTAGTTTTCGTTTCTTGACAGTTTTGTGTTAACAACGGTATAAATAAGTTAGACCCGAGCCCATTCATTCAACATAACAAAACTTGTAAAAATGTCTCAAAAATCGTTTTACAAGAAAAAATTATGGAAGGTAATTATTCATAAGGTAGATTATTCCTAGAGAGATGGAATTCCTTTTTTTTATTTTGAAAAAAACAAGTAGGTACCTAAGGAGGTGGTGTTGATACGGCCAAGTACATGAAGTTTTAAATTCTGTAGTGATGAGAAAGACTTTTTTTTATTATTAACCATGCATATATATATTTTTTAATAGGACCATCCCTCGTGATCTGTTTTGGTTTTTCATAAATTGCTTTCTTAAAATGTCTAGAATACGATAGCAATGTGATTTTTGAAAATTCGAAGTCGTTTTAAAAATACAGCAGTTAAAAAAGTTTTATACTTTCACAGTTATAAGCGGACCTAAAACTTTTGTTCTCAGAACTGTGCTTTTCAGACTTTCCTCTATACTATCATACTACACACTACACACTGCTATCAACCAAATATTCCCAAGCTTACGACTTTTTTTTTTAGCAAAAACCAAAAAAACCAACGGAAATTCGTAACTATATTTTTTCCAAATATATACCAAAAGTCCAATTTTGTATATATTCACTTCATAATAGTTCATGCCATGCATTCAGGATTGCAGATGAAAACGACGATAACTTTTTTTTTTGTTTTCGACAAGCCAGTTGGAACCGTGGAGGAAGTGCGAGTTCATTTTTTGAAGCGGGGTATACAGAGAACTATAACTCATATTCTACCTTATATTTTCAGCTTAAAATTTATATTTATCAGTCGATATATATATTAGTAAATTATAGTAAATTTAAAGTTCTATCTATTTACTGGTCATTAAAAAAAATCCTAAGAACTCCCACAAAAAACAGGCCGTTTCATAAGATGACTTCTTTAAATCTCAATTTGCTTGGTTATGGCCCACAAGATTACTGTTTTTGTTCAAATTTCAAGTGAAAAAAAAAATAATAATAATTGTAACGGAAAATTTTTTAAAACAAATTTAACTTAAAAAATTTTGAATTTTCTTAGGGAATTTTTCATCCTTCGATTGCAGTTTTCAAAAAACATCCATTCCTTTATTTTCTTAAAATATATCTTCTTGCAAATGAAATTATTAAAATGGATACAAGTTATTGGTAAAAAAAAATAAAAAATAAAATAATAAAAATAAATAAATGAAAAAAAAATGAGTATTATCTAAGTTCCCAAGTTATCCCCTTTTTCATTAATTTTTCTGATCAAACTAGGCCAAGAAACTGACCTACAATTAAATCACACAAATATCATGTTTTCCACATCCGCAAAAACACAAGATAAGAAATATCGACCCTACAACATCTTCATTATTTGTATTTATCTCAGCAAGCAAACAGACAAAAAAAATGAACCGGTTTCCTGACTTGACACAATACATATTTCTATTCTCAACCCATCCAAAAACAAGAAATCGTAAAAAATGTTCATTCGCCGGACATATTGTGTACATGCATATATCTTCGTCAGTGTGCCTTATGAATGATATCTGTTTTTTTTTTATATGCCTACTTGCACAGCGCATGCTCGTATAATTCTCACCCCTTTGTTCTGCTTATGCAAGTAGCAAGTGCGTAATTCTTTTCTAGTTTCTGGATTCTGGCTGTTGCCGAGACCAAAAAGGGAGAGAAAAGAGGGAGAATTTGAAATCAGACGCGACGATGGCAAGAGGGATCACTTTTAAGAGAATAAAACGATTTACTAATACAAGCAAACACTTTTACATGAGTTCTGAGTTCGCTAAAAAAGTCCACCTAGCCTTAAGTCTCTTTGATTGGTTGAAAATTCAAAATTTGGGAAAAAAACACATTTTTTCAAACAAAACAAAATAACCTGTAGTTTTTGAGAAAACCAAAAATTATAAAAACTACTTTTATCAATTTTTTTTTTTAAGTTTTTTTTTTTATTGGATTCTTAAGTGAATTTACGAAATAAAGGATGAATCTTCTCTTTACTCATTTTCATTTAAGAATCACTTAAGAAATGAAAAAAAAAACTTAAAAAAAAAAAAAAAATTTTTTTCTTTTTGTTTTTGGAATTTTTGGTTTTTTCAAAAACTATAGGTTATTTTGACATCCGGTTTTTTGTGTTTGATCAAAAATAAATAAGAGCATTGAAAATGAACCAGAAAAATACTACTTAATTACGTAAAATTTTGAAAAAGAATGGTTTGAAAAAAAAAAAAAATATGTTTTTCTTTCAAAATTTTGACTTTGAAAATTAATATTTCAAAAACTATTCATTTGAACAACTTATTTTTAAATTGTGTATAGGTTTTTGCTTTTCAAAATGATATAGCACGACTCTGTAGGTATTACCGTTATTTTTAAATAATTTTTTTTCAGTTTTTAGTGATTTTTTTCTTAAATTGCCCCTCCCGCCTAAATGGGGGAAAATGGACCCCCTCCCCCCCCCCCCCTCCCATACGACTTTTTGCTTTTCTAAGTCCAACCTACACACGCTATCTTTTTGTCACACCTTATGCAAACCACCCTGTATAGTAGAGTACCTGGGAAAATGCCCAGAAGTATTATTTTCAACTTTCAGGAACTTTCATTTTTCTCGACATGTTTTATGGGAGGGGTCTGATCTCGACTAATGAGCTGGATAAGTTTTGGGAACAAACCCCCAACAACTTTTTCAGTTCAGTGTGATTGGAAAATTGTGCGAGTGAAAGGTCTCGCTGGAATTCGACAACGGAGGTACTTGTCAGCCATAAGGCTACATGTGCTAGAAAGCCGTGACAGAAAACCTCGAGACACGATTGGCCGATTGTATGAATGTGTGGGTGAATTTGAAAGTCGAGAAAGGACAAATTGTCAAGATCAAGGACTTCTTGGTTGACCTAGTCTATGACAAGTGGTTTTTTTGCGAATTTGAAATTGTGAAAAGAGAAAAAGAAAGTTTAAGAGTGAAATTTGGAGATATGTAGTTTGAAAAATAGTTTTGTAGATTAGTTTGTTTTAAAATTGTTAGAAAAGCTTTGAGAAATTGTAGAGTCAGCGGAAGGAGAAATTTCAAGGAGAAGCAGAAATTGTCAAACGGACGAAAGAACAATTAACGTTTCAATCTTCCGGTTACTTTCGTTTGTTTACTTTTTAAACGGTTCGCCTAACCGTCCACCATTGTAAAATTTGATTGTCGAAAAGATTTGGGTTTTTAATCCCACTTTTTTTAAGGTTTCCCCAACAATTTACAAAATAAATATCTTAAAATCCCTATTTGGGAATTTAATTGAATTGTTTTTATTCGGTTTTAACATTTCAGCCTTGATACTTGGTTTGGAAATTTCACCTAAAAATTTCCTGGCGCCCACTTTTCTTTGTACACCCTGTAGGGTAACGTGGTCATAGATGCACCATCCTCTTTTCAAATGATCATAACTTTTTTAAAATAAGTCGTTTCTGGTTGGCTTTTTGATATGCTTTTGATAGATTAGTTCTGAAAATATTTACAAAATTCAACTGTCGATATGATCTGAAAATTTTAAGTAAACATAAATTGTTCGAAAAATGGCAAATGGTGCATAGAGCACCATGGTTGGTACTAAATGCACCAGTCATATGTCCACAATGAACCAGTGTGCTTAATGCACCACAGATTGATTTAAAGCATTACTATTTTTTATTAAAACAAAAGTAAACGAAAAACAATAAATAAAAATAAACCGAAAGACTTCATATCACACAAAAAATTAGCAAAAATAAATTATTCTCAAAAAAAAGAAACAAAACTAAATAACAAATAATAATTCCTTTCAACGAATATTTAGTGAACCCAGGGATTCGGAAAATTTATATAGGGAGTGCTGCCGTTTGGTAGGTCCCGATACAGTAGGATCATTGAGTGTGCATTGAGCACTATGCTTGTGTGGTGCATTTTGCACCACCATGGAATTTTTGATACAAATTATAGCTGTTCAAAAAGAACGTAACAAAACTACGCACTCTTCACATGAAAATAAGAACAAAAGTCCAAGCAAATCTTTTAGTACTTTCAAATGAACTAACACTGGAATTTCATGGAAATATTACAAAAATTAACTCACCCTCTTTTTTTCGTTTTTCGCCATGAAAGTAAAAAAATCTCCGCACACGTGCGACAGCTAAGAGAACCACTACCAGACTGAACTCTACCGTGGTAACTGGAAGTAACGGATACATTTGAGTGAGCCATACGCCAATACAGTGGCGTATTTGGCAAATATAGCTATGGTGCATCTTGCACCACTGGTGCATTTATGACCACATCACCCTACTTAGAAAATACTTTTAATTCTTCGTTTAGTAATTAATAAATCGGACTTTAAATTCGCGATCAATCGTTTTATTCGCGCTACGTTATCATTTGATTTATTTGTGAACCCAGCCCAGCTGAGCTTAGCCGTGGTGTCAGCAGCCTACCTGCTGAGTGTTACACTTTTACTTATCAGCGCGATTTACAGTTCATTTGTTTACCTTGCGGCACACCGGTTGTGTGTTTATTTTAATTGTTCTAAATTTCGTCTATTTTATTTTATTAATTGGATTCGGAAAATCCAATCGCGTTTAGTAATTTCGTACTCATCGTGAAGTTTAATTTATCGCGAAAAAAAGTGTAACAGAGTATCTGTAACCTGATGCGAGAACAGGTCATTCACAAAGAAGGTGAAAGGACACAAAGCTCCGCGGTGTCTTCATCTCATCCACAGGATTCACTGAGTGTGGTTTCACTTAAGCCAAACACGTTAAAATTTTTGGCAAAAGAGAAGGATTGTTAACCTAAACGTCAATAAAAATATAAAAAATAAAATAGATAATTTTGCCGTTGGATTGAATATATCGTCCGAAAAAATTGCGCCATAGCGCAATTGCGTTAACGCATTGCGTTGATACAGTAAACTGCGCTTGAGTTAGTGTATCAGCGCACGACTTTTTGCTGCGTTACCCATGTTTAGTTGGGTATCACACGGCCACCACAACGAAACCTCTGGTTTAACGACGAATGCCGGAAAACACATGCAGCTAAACAGGAAGCATACAAAGCGGCGCTGCACAAAAAGACTAGAACTGCTTACGATCTCTACAAGCAGAAGAGGAGAGACGAACACCGGCTTCTTAGACGAAAAAAGAGAGAGCATGAGAAGCGCGCGATCGAGGTTCGGAAGTTTTACCAAAAGGTAAAAACAACAGCCTCGGGCTATAAGCCCCGAGCCGAAGCCTGCAAAGACGACCAAGGGAACATCGTGGTGGAACCGCAGTCAATGCTGAGGATATGGAAAGACCACTTTTCCAAGCTCTATAACGGCGATGATGAACAAAATTCCGCTGTTAGAGAGATAGAACCATTCGATTTAGGCGACGTAGACCAACAATTCCGCCAACCCGACCTGAACGAAGTGAAGACAGCAGTATCCAAGCTAAAGTCCAACAAAGCTGCTGGAGCTGATGGCCTCACTGCCGAATTGTTTAAAGCGGCAGGCAATGACCTGGTCAGGATTATGCACCAGCTCATTTGCAAAATATGGTCGGAAGAAAGCATGCCCGATGAATGGAACCTTAGCATTGTTTCCCCGGTCCTCAAGAAAGGAGACCCTCTGAACTGCGCCAACTACAGAGGTGTCTTCTTAACATCGCATATAAGATCCTCTCTGCCGTATTGTGTGAGCGTCTGAAGCCATTCGTCAACAACCTGATAGGTCCTTATCAGTGCGGCTTTAGATCAGGAAAGTCCACAATAGACCAAATCTTCGCACTACGGAAGATCTTGGAAAAAACCCAGGAGCTTCAAATCGATACCCACCACCTTTTCATCGATTTTAAGGCCGCGTATGACAGCATCTATAGAGAGGAGTTATATAGAGCCATGTCTATTTTTGGTATCCCTACCAAACTTGTCCGATTGTGTAGGATGACGATGGAGAACGCACGCTGCTCCATCAGGGTCGGAATGGATCTCACCGATACATTCGATGTCAAAAAAGGTTTTAGGCAAGGCGATGCACTGTCATTCGACTTCAACATCGTTCTTGAAAGAATAGTATGTAATAGTTAATAGTAAAAGATCCGTCCAATTGCTCGGCTATGCCGACGATATTGACATAATTGGAAAAACGCAGCGTGATGTCAATGGCTCATTTATGAGCATTGAGACGGAAGCGAAGAAGATGGGTTTAGTGGCCAATGAGGGTAAGACCAAGTATATGCTGTCATCAAGAAAGGACACCCAACACCGACGTCTTGGACAGAACGTCACGATAGACAGCTAAAACTTTGAGGTAGTTAAGGACTTTGTCTACCCAGGCGCCGCTATTAATTCAGACAAGGACACCAGCGCTGATATCAAACGAAGAATAACCTTTGTATATATATCGTATAGTACTATCACTTTCCAATATTTTTTTTGGAACTTGGAAGTCGAAAGTGGTCCACAAAATTTCCAATGTGGTCCACAAGCCTATTTTTCAAGAGCAGGAGGTAAGAGTAGGAAGCAAATAACAACGTTTAAATTTCATCATATATGCATTACTTTCTAACCCATAGGAAATGCTCACCTAAATTGATACATTCCACCATGAGCATAACAGCTGCTCCGCTCGTGTTGGCGCACCCTAGTGACGAACAATGTTAATAAAAAATATTGGAAAGTGATATTACTATAGTTTCTATATACAAAGGAATAACTTGCCAATCGCTGTTTCTTCGGAATAAGGGGCCAGTTATAGCGATAAGGAAAACGAATCAGGAAACATTTTCAAATGGAATAAAATAGTAAATAAAAAAAAAAAAAAAAAATAGTTTTTCTTTCGATTTGAAAGACAATTGCTTGATCAATCGATTGCAAATCACTCAAAGAATTTTTTACGACCAGAAAATGTATAATTGAACAAATATTTTCTGTCAAAACTGCATTTTTCTAGTTTCCTGATTCAATTTTATTTTTCGTGTCAGCTGATTGAAATTTCAGCCAAAATGGAACAAATCGTTCCAATTGTTTGGATTCCATTTTCCATGTATTCCACTGACAGACTCACAGCAGATTTCTTTTTTCGTGTGCATTGCATAAGGAAAACCAGTTGCTGGTGTGGCTGCGATGGGTTGAGAGCCTGGCAACTGACATATTTTTCCTGTTCGCTATAAACAGAAAAATAATAAGGAAAAAATTTATGTTTCCATTTGTTTCAACTTTTCCTGATGGTTTTTCCTTATTGCTATAATTGGCCCCTAAGAAGGCAATTGAGTAGTAAATTCCTCTCTCGAGCAACTAAGGTGTCCCTGTATATGACACTTATCATCCCGGTTCTTATATATGGCGCAGAGGCATGGACATTTTCAAAGGTAGACGAGAACGCTTTAGGATGCTTCGAGAGAAAAATTCTTCGGGTGATTTTTGGTCCCATCTGCATAGATGGAGAGTGGAGAAGAAGATTCAACGACGAACTGTACGGGCTGTACAGCGACAATGATCTGGTCAAACGAGTCAAGGTCCAGCGGCTTAGATGGTTGGGTCATGTAGAGCGAATGGACAACAACGCTCCGGCCCGGAAAATCTTCGAATTCAATCCCGAGGGACGGCGCAGAAGAGGAAGACCGCAACTCAGGTGGCGCACGCAAGTAGGAGAGGACCTCAACCAACTTGGCGTGCAAAACTGGAGGCAGCTAGCTAGGGACCGAGCTGGCTGGAGAAACATGTTGGTTGAGGCCCTAGTCCGACCCGGACTGTAGCGCCACCTTAAGTAAGTAACCACACAAAGTGCTTCAATGTTGCTGAGCAATATAGACTATAGTTCATTACCATTTGCCCACAGGAACGGGAGCTGGAATTCAAAAAGCACTGTAATGATTTGAATACGATTTTCACCATTACAATACGGTATAACATAGACTATATTTTATCCCCATATGGGAACGGATCGGAAACGGGAACTGGAACATATCCGGGAACTTGGAAAATACTATACCGATTCATCGTATATAAATTCTTCTTATAGTTTAGATATACAATGACCGATTCTAAAAATTCTGTCATCGTTAGAGTGCTTAATTGTCCCTGAGTAACATGAACTATATTTCATCCGCACTCTTCCACTAGAATAAAAAAAATTGAAACTTCTTTACTTAACTTTCAACTTGATAAACGTAAGGCCTGAGCTATGCCGGGCGGGTCAGCTAGTAAATAATTAAAATTGTAAATTGAGTGTTTTCTCTACAATAAAACAGTGAAAAATTTTGTCTTATTCGTTAGTTTGATTTCATTCAACTGTTCCTGTTTTAAAGAAAAAAAATCTAAAGTGAAGTTAAAACCGAACAATAAAGTGTTTTTAAACAACTTAGAGGGGTTTTAGCACTTTCATTTTAAAAATTTATTCTATTGAAATGCCTCCCTACCTGTTAAGTTTTTCAAGCCAAGCCCCAACTCGTTATGTCCCGAATAAATATCAGCCCTCTATGATTAAGTTTACATCTCAACTTTAAAGCTAAAAACAAACAATGAAAGAAAAGTGACAAAAAACACAGAATGCAATAATAAAAAGTAATTCTGAGTGTAACAATGTGAAATTATAGGGATGACTGTTCAAAAGAAATACATCAGAATACAGAAAGTCTGAATGTAATAAAACATTTGACACAACGTAGCAAAGAAAATTTGCCAACTATACCCGTTGTAATAAACATAATAATAATAATAACCGATACCTTTTTAATAAACTCCTTTTTTTGTTTCCCATCGTCGCCACTCTGTGCTGACTTTAATTTTCCACGGGTACTGTAAGACTGAGTTCTTACTCCACCGGTGCTTTCCATTTTATATTTATATACTTTTTTCTAACATTGAAATCAATAAGATTGTCACATATAATGTTAGTTTTTTTAATCTCCAATTCAATAAATTACGATTTTCAAAGCTGCATCTTAAACAAATTCTTTATCCAAATAGAGAAAATAGATAGAGAGCAAGTCTTCACATTGAAATCAAACTACAGCCTGATCCACAGATGAGTAATTATTAGATGCCCAACTTTCCAGACACATTAGGGCTGTTTTTTTGGGAGGAAGTCCGGTACATTGTAAATACATGTAAAGCAAAAACAACAAAAGATACAGGGGATAAAAGGATGAGTAAGTGCCTGTCCAGACGGGTTATGCTGTTAACGTTATGCTGTTAACACCTACAGCCGTATTTATTAGATTTTGCTATTACACGCTTAAAACGCATAATAGTTTTAAATCTTTGCCAGTCTTATATGGAGATTACACTCAACTAGCAGTCCATATATCAATGTTCGAACTGTTTTGTGAAACAAATTTCACCGTATAATAGCAGTCATACCAGTTGGGTTTCAATTTCGAAATGTTTGGTGGTGTATGTAACGGCCATATTATTCACCCAATAAACCCGGGTTTAAATTTACATCCGGATGTAGAATCGCATAAACCCGATTGTCAAACGCAAATCCATATTATTCACTCCAAATAAACCCGATGGATTTAAACCGCATTGCTTGCGCATTGCATTGTTGTCGGGTTTAAATTTTTACATCCGGATGTATTTTGGGTTCGTTCGCATACTATAGGGAAATTTCAAATATTGTCATACAATCCAAGGAAAGGCAGTAGGATTTTGACAGTTGCAGGTAAAAAGTGTGCTCATGTGTACTACCCCATTTTCAGTTGTCTCTATTCAAGTCAAACTGTGAAATAAAAGTAAACAATTGTAAGCATTTTGAAGATTTGGAATGCATACTTTCTTATAGCGTGAGTTATTTTACTTTAATTGTATCATTAATATTGTTTATCGATATCATAAATAGTCTAGTGGCTAAAGATAGCAAACTAATTCGCAGTGAATCTTCCACCCCGGTTATTTGGTAAAAAATTAACAATTTTGACGTTCTAAAATCTAAAATGTGAATTTTTTTTTTAGGTATTTGGAAGACGAATGGAACGAAACATTTTCAAGAGTCTACCGACATCACGGTTGTGCAAGAAAACAGCCAGTATCGCCTATGTTAAGTTGGTCATGCATATATCAGCAATTACAATAGCACAGAAGCTCAACGATTCATCACACTGGGATGCTCTGCTTGACTATGTTTTGTCAACTTGGAACTACATTCGAGCAACTCACGTCTGGGGCAATAAACTAAAGCTTTCCGATGAATACACTGCCTGCTTATAAACACACTGCCTGCTTGTAGGCACGCTACCTGGGGCCTATTTCACAGATCATACATCACATACAATGTATGATTTTAAAATTTATTGTACAAAATACTGTTTCACAGAAATGTTGTATGACTGCTGTCATTGATTGATTAATTAGACTGGAATATTTCCAGTATAAATTCTGTTTCACAGAATTTTGTCATACAACATTTCTGTGAAACAGTATACGGTATAATAGCATTTATAAGTCGGAGAGTGTCCTTTTCGGTAAATTGTCTTAGGTATCAACTTAAAAGTTATCCCAAAAGTGGCTTCAAAAGCGCAAAAAAAAAGAGAGTTAGAACTGTCATTTATTTAAAAAATTTGCTTATATACATATGCACTTCTTTTATTTTGCACTTCCCCAAGTATCCCATGGAACACATTCAGCCTGTGGATTGATTAGACCCATTTAAGCTAAGGCCAATAATTTCAACGTCTCTAAAAAATTTCAACCTCTTCCTACATATGTATGTATGCATATGCATTCCCCACTTGAATTCTAATAAGCTAAAATTACTAACAGTCTATTGTAGACCGATTTTTTTTATCACTGACAAAGTATCTTTTGCTAGATATAAGAAGTACACGCATGGATATATTCAAATAAACTTCTTTTCTTAGATTAATTTCATAAATTTTGACTTTTTGCTAAATTGAATTTTGCTTTTTTCAATAATTTTTGCTGTCAAATCATACAACAAATTTGAATATCATACAATCTTTCCAATGAAATCTGTGAAACAGAAAATTGTATGTGATGTATGATTTTTAAATTGTTGTATGTTGTATGAAATGTAGTGTTGTATGATCTGTGAAACAGGCCCCTGGTTGTGAATACACTGCCTGCTTGTGAACGTTTTGCGTGCTCATGAGTATTTGAATATATTCTTACAAGTCAATTGTTGCTAAAATGACTGCGTTATATTCCTTCTAATTACCATTTGCATTGGCAAAGCATTTTGCTAGGTAAGTACATTTGATAGATTCTTGTAAACTCAAATGGGAATTAATTTTGTCTTTCAATTAGACGACTAAAGATATACCCAAGTGACAAGGACTCCAGGATCAGAGGTGGCCACAATGATTTTAAAAGAGTTAAAAGATCCTAAAAATCAAAGTCACGCGTGGACAGTAACTGGAAGAAGCCAACCCAACCAATAGCAGCCAACAACAGTCAGTCTGCTATGAACTATATCTAAGCTAGTACAAGGAGCAACAATCAGGCAGGATGACAGTAATTTGTCGTAGCCATTAAACAAACTGCTGCAAAACCAACGCAAGGTTCTTTGATTGGAAGTGATTCACAGGACGAAGTAAAAGATACAGCATCAGAAAAAGAATGTAAAATCAAAATCGTAAATGTGCAATCGCATTCGACCAATTTAATTGATGCGGTTCAAAACATTGATGCTGACAATGCGGAAAACCCCATTCTGGTTTCGAAATATGTCGACGATATATATTCATACCTTTTCGCGTTGGAAACCGAATTGAACCGCCATTGAACCAGATCATTTAAAGGACCAAAACAGGTCGTTCCAAAAATGCTACAGCGCTGATCACGACTGATGTGAAATTTACAGCCGTATTTATTAGGTTTTCTTAAGACGTCTCTTAGACGTCGATTAGTTAAGTTTCAATTAAAATTTAATTGGAACTTAAGAGAGGTTGATTAAATTCTTATCGATAATCGATTCTGCGCTGATGCTAAACTAATTGATAGTTGTGTCAAAATAAAGTAGTAAAAACAGAAATCTAGTCCAATTTAAACTGCGTTTTGACAACCATTCGTTTGTAAACAGATGTGGTGCCTTTTTGCTTATCAAAAAAAAAAAAAAGAAACACTATGTACGAGTATCATCAACCTAAAATGTGATGAGGATTTCTTTCGAATATTCATTCAAAACTAACGCAACGCATTGTTCGTCTTAGGCCCTTATTATGAGAAGCAAATCGACCACTCGACCATGGAACAATCTTTCTTTGCCAAGCAAAACTGCAATTCCCTGACAAACTCTTAGCTCTGGTTGTAGGCACACGACATCCATAGCGAAATGGATAAAGCATAACTACTGCGTGGGTGTTCGACCACCATAAACATCCAAAATGATTTTTCTCTGGTAGGTATCACCTGAAGGCAGGAAAATATGCCTTGAAGAATGCTATTCCAATTTAACCTTTCAGACCCGCACGAGAATGGTTGTTGCGAGAACAACGCGTTTGGCCTTGTAGCTCTGTGGAGCTTTTGTGCCAGCTTTTTATGTTTCTATTTATTAATCATGACATCTGAAAAATTCTTAGCACATTGAAAACATTTAAATCGCGACGAAAATCTTCCATATTTTTATTTTAAGAAAAGTTTCATTTTATTACCAAAACAACAGAGCGAAATTGACACCGATTTTCCCGAAACGTCAGAATGAATTTTTAATTTGGATTTAAGAGACCTTTAAACGTCATTATTGGCATTTAAGTTAAGAGGGCTCTTAGCAAGGTTACTTAAATGTGAAATTTGATTATCGATACGGATTCGTTACTTAAGTGTTACTTAAATGGCAATTAAATCTAATCGATGATTAAAAGTTCTTTATAGATACGGCTGTTAGTGTTTAGTTTTTTATTTTACGAGTATATTCATTTTTGCCGTAAATGTTCTCGTTGGCAGGCATATACATATGTATGTTTACATGTTTACAGCCTTATTTATAAACCAATAATAGGGAGTGAATAGCGCTATGTTCCTCTTATAATATCTCTGAACAAGAAAACCTTATTTATAAAACTTTCTGAACGTAACATAGGCTGAACGCCGATTTAGTTAGTATAGGGACTGAATAAATTTGTGTCTTCGCTATTTTGAAATGACAGGGGACTGTTAGTACGCCGGCGGATACATAGATGGCTTTCAGGGACCGTTTTGTTTTCGATAGTGAAGTATACCTGGGATTTTCCTTTTTGGTGGTTTTCTTACGCACCAGCTGTTCAATAGGTAGAAAATACACATCATTGCCATAATAGTGTAACGTGCGCTTAGTTCGCAAAAATAAAACTTCACTTTTCAATTTATTTCTACCACTTTTATTCAGTATCAATACCACAGAGTATAACCAGAGAGTCCACTTCAGCAAGGTAGTGCGTTTTGCCTACAAGCTAAACTAAACCGGATGACCCCACCCGGATGATCTCACTGGCCTTCACTTCCCACAGATCAAAGTCAGTTGAGTTTGAAAAGTAAAAAATTTTTTTTTGGTTGCCAGAAAAATCGATAGTTTTTAATTTTCATACAGCCTAGAATTTAGAAAAATTAATTTAAGTTGCAGGAAATAACTTTTTTTTGAATTTTGACCAGTATTTCACTGAAAAAGACAAAAATTAGTAAAAAATTTCATACCGATGCAGGCGTTTTGTTAAGTTTTTACAGTTCATACTAGTGAGCACAGAGCCTCAAACTCAGAAATAGGACGCCATATTGAAAATTTTTTTGCGGGTGTTTCGGGTTGAAGGGGTGGAAGTGGATACTCTGTATTATCTACTCTGTGATCAATACTTTATTCGAACTCAACTCGACTTTTGGACTATCACTTGTTCACAACAATTCACTCTTAACTTTATCACTCTATAATCAGAACTGCCCTCTGGTTGCCTCGGGCGGGCTATTTATATCGAATGACATTTCCATTGACATAATAGATATGGACTGCCAGTACCCAACTTCACGTCGGTCCCACTTGATGCCTAGCGCCTGTGAAAGGTTAGCGGCATTTGTTGGTACTAAAATTTGACATTACGCTGTCATGTCTTTGTCAACTTTTTTCATTAAAAAAAAGTAGATAGCAGAATGAGTATTCTAATTTCTCAAGATAATAAATTTGTTTCCGGTCTTGGAGCTTAGCTCGAAGCTGATATAGTTAAGAAAAAAACCAGTCTAAGTTACAAGAAGACATCGATAAACTAGGGGTACGTATCAAGTGGCGTTCTGAAAGTTAAGCCATTAATGAGTGTTTTGTTTTGTAGGTGCGTTTTAGTTAAGCCACATCCATACATTATTGGAGGGTATGTGCAAGTTGGAACTACGATTACATACACCATTAACAGTCTCCGAATTCTGGAGGTGGTGGTGGATGTGTTTCAACGTGCATTAGAGAGGTGGTTGACTCTGGATCAAAGTTCAGAATAACTATTGCCATGACTCGATCAGCAACACAGACTTCAGCAACATCAACAGGGAATTAAAAAGCGCGTGAATATTGGGGCACAGTTGATGAGTTTCAAATCACTCAACAGCCAACACCGACTACGCAGCCAGCGAAGATTTTGCCGACCAATTCAGCAGAGGCAGTTGAGATCCTACTTGTGTTCTCAGGCTCCGTCAACTGCGTCATTAAATGTTTTGGTAAAATCACATTTTTGTACTTTCTTTTTGTTAGATTATAAAAAATTTTGTTTCTCTTGTAAAGATGTAGAGCCATGAACTGTCACAAACAGATCGTATCTTACCCTTGCCAGAGAAACTGTTGAAATGTTCCACTATTTAACAGTAAGTTGCATTAAAATGTTTGATAGTGTTCTTACTACAATTGCCAATCTAATTTGCAGGACGACATTAAGGAGCACTTTATGCGGGCTGAACGAGTTGACCGGCTTAACTCAATGTTGAATTTCAATCTCCAACAACTATACATGTATCATAGTTTTACTTTATACTTTCCAAGAAGTAGACACTGAAAGTTTGTAAAAATCATTTCTTCAATTAAGCTTCATTGAAAAGTAAGAAAGTTATTTCTTATATACCATGTATGGGCTGGGCATGGAAATACTCAGAGTTCGTGTTCCTCGTCATTCGATAAGGATAAGGAAATTATTGCAAGACAACTCGATGCGATCACATATTATCCACATCCGACATGGTTGTTACTCAACGCTGAAGGAACGCGATTTACTGCAAAGAAGCATGAAGCTTCAGTGAAGTTTGCAGAGGAGCGTAACCTCGCACCATAAAATACTTTACTTTGTGTTTATTATACTACATATTTTATATATCAATATAAACAAAAAATATGCACAGCAAGGAATCTATTTCTCATGTAATTAATTACCTTAAAAAAAAAGCAAAATAGATTGCGTAGAACTCGTTCAGTTTTTGGTTATTTATTTTGAAATAAATTGTTGAATTTAATTTTAAAAAAATGTCCAAAGTGCAATGACTTAAAAGTTTGGAATCCAGCTAAATACGGCTGGTAGCTTCGAAGACTCCTTGGCCAAATTTTTGACATTTGTTTACATTTCGATAATTTCTTATTTTCACCCCTCGCATTATCTTTATGTGTTGCTTAGTTCTTCCAACTTTTCCAACTTGTCATTCACTGTTAGGGTTTTTGCTAAGCGACGATCCTTCTGCCAAATGGAATAGCAAACGTAGAACAATTTTTCAAAACTGAAAATGAACATGTTTAATGCTGGTATCAACTACCTACCTCAAAAAATATAATCTTGTGTACAATTAAGTAAAAAAAATGCTTTTATTTTTCATAACAGCAATCGATATTTTTTGATTTAAATAAACAAATTCATTGTTTTAAAAAAAATGGTTTAGTTTAGCTTTTTACAACTGGTTGACTTTAATATACATAGTTGGAGTTGTTTACTTTTTATATTTCTTCTGTATTCTGTTTTTAACACCTTTAGATGCTCCTTTCCTAGCTTCTTTGACGATTCCCTTGAACGTTCCAGCGTGTATTGCACGTTTTCTGTTTTTAAAAAAGAAATAGGTACTATTTGAAAATACACAAATATAAGAAAAGTAACAAAGAACACAAAAATTGAACTGACTTACCTTTTGTTCACAACATTCCTGCTCAGAGGAATTTAAGCATACGGGTCCAATTTTTCTTTTGTCATCATATCACCTTGAGCTTTCTTTGTGGAGTTTTAGATGATGTCGTTTGTACCGAATAACCTGAATGACCAGATTTTACTGATGCAGCAACTGGTCGATGGATACCTTTGCCACCAGCTGTGTATTTCGAGGTTTCTGTGCGTCCTGATTCCATACTAATTGATTCCATTGCTTTTCGTTTGCGACTGGGCGCAGCAACAGGTTCTTCTTCTATAAAATAGATACAATCAATCTTATTGTAGGAAGCTCCAACACCAATTGAACAAAAAAAAAAGATACCATCACTACTATCCTCCTCCATTCCCCGTTTCGTTGATTTTTTAGGAGCATCGACAACTTCATCATCATCATCGCTTCCACTGCTACTGGCATCTGAGTCACTCCAAAACTTATCACTTATAATCAGTCTTCCATCATCGGCTGTTTTAAAACCTCCATTCTTTTCTGTTTGCTTTTTCTTGGTCGACACCGTTGCTGCTGAAGATGTGCTTGGCTTGTTTGCTGCCGAATTAGGTATGTAAAAATTTGCAAGAAAAAATGAAATCATAAATTGCACTCACTCAATACGTTTCCAATTGACTTTATGTCTGCCCTTGAAATATCTTTTTATATCTTAACACCCCACAAACATGGACATTGAACTGTGTAATAAGAAATGCCACTGCTACTTCAGCTTGTGGTCGGCTCTTTGGACCAAAAACACTAACACTTGATCCAATATAAACTCCAGGGTGTTAATAATCAAATGTTTTCCAAGATTCTGCAAAAATGACCGGAAAGCCAAAATAGTATTTGATGGTTTCATCACCAGTGCAATCATTGAGTTTATCTGCTTCTTGATACAGATTGCCAACCAACTTGATTATCTCTTCGGATATATTTTCTTTTCTTGTTGAGAATTCTCTATAACTGACTTTGGCATCAGGAATGGTTTTAACGACAATCTTGTCATTCAATGTTAGGGTTTCGCGGTTCTCTATGAGGATTTTTAGACATCTATGGATTGAAATAAAAACATTTTACTCTAGCTAGCTTTTTCTTTAAAAATACTCACTTCAAACAAACAGCTTTTACAAACAGAACAACTGGTCGCAAAGGCTTCTAGCAAGAACTTTTGCAGAGCAACATTATTTTTTTTTTTTTAACTTTTTACGTTGCGTTATGTCCGTAGTCAGAATGTCTCGAAAGAGCCTGCGAAAAAAGCAGACCAATCATTAAATGGATGTCATTTACAATTTGAGGCGGACTCAAACTTACTCGTATGTCTTCCTTTGCTGCTTTATCAATTTTTGTTCATCCTTGGCTATACAATTTTGGATTTTTACTTCTTCAAGACCGGCACTCACAATGCTTCAAAGAAGCCTTTAATGATTTCTTCAGGTTGATACAACACCAGAATGGACTGATGGACGCAATAACTCTGTTTCTGTTTACCTTTTACCAGCATTCAATTGCTTTGCTATTTTAAACAAATTGTGGTTCTTTTCAATAAAAAATTAAACCTATCATTTATGTCAACAGCGTTGACATAAGACGACAAAAACAGAGAGACATCTGTTGTTTAGTGGTAACTTTTCTCGTTACTTCTCGGAAAACGATAGATGGCCATAGCGGGAAATCACGATTATTTTGCCACTATCCTTTCAGTGGCGAAGTGTAGCGGGGACCGCTTTGCTTTTAGGGTTTTGTATGGATATGACGTTTCACTAGCAGTCCATATCTATTATGTCAATGGACATTTCATCTAGAACTCTCCAGTAGCTTCCACATGGTCTGCAACTCTCCACTGTTTTGGCTGTCAAACATTTTCCCTCCTAGAATTTCTACACTTACACTAGTGCTCCCAGATGTGTTTTTCGGTTGAACGTTTTCGATTAGGAAATTGGTATTAAATGTTGGGTTCACGTTACACTGCCCCCTCCTTAAGATTGTTCGTCCCGAATAATTCCATCTACAGCCTCGCCACTATATCGATGCAGCCGGTCACAATGAACTACTTTTAACTTGCCTCTTAGTCCTCTTTGGATGCGGTAAACCACGTCGTTAATCCTCGTGACAACAGTTTAAGGACCTTCCCAGTTTTGCTGAAGTTTCGGTGACAATCCCTTTTGACGATGAGGATTATAAAGCCACACACGATCTCCTGCTTGGAATCCTGACGTTGTCGCTTTTGTGTCGTACCGTGTCTTCATCCGGTCGCTGTAGGTTTTCATCCGTTCCCTTGTTCTTTTATGGATGTCAGCGAGTCTCTCCTTGAGGTCGTCCACATACTCGTTTGTGTCCTGTGGCTCCTCTGTGGGGCATCCAAATTTAAGTTCGCTGGGCAGCCGCATGGTTTTCCCGAACAGGATGTCAGATGGTGTTTGCCCTGTCGAGCTATGTACTGCACTTCTATAGGCCATCAGGAAAAGCGGTACGTGCCTATCGCAGTCTCTTTGGTAGTCGCCTATGACCTTGGTGAGGTGTTCTTTCAAGGTCCGGTTGAATCTTTCAACCATCCCATCAGATTGTGGATGAAGCGGTGTGGTTCTCGTCTTCTTAATGCCAAGTAGTCCACACACTCCTTGGAAGATGTTTGACTCAAAGCTCCTCCCTTGGTCGGAATGGAGTTCCATAGGCACGCCAAACCTACTCACCCAGTTGAACACAATCTGGTCGACCACCGTTTTGGCTTCTTGATTTGGGATGGCATACGCCTCAGGCCACTTGCTAAAATAGTCCATTACAACCAGAATGTACTTGTTTCCAGCATTGGTTTCTGGAAAAGGCCCAGCCACATCTACTGCAATCCTCTCAAAAGGCGATCCAACGTTGTACTGATGAATCTTACCTTGAATCTTCCTACCAGGTCCTTTGGTTGCAGCACACTTGTCACATGTTCGGCACCACTTCTCCACGTCATCTCTAGCGTGTAACCAGTAGAACCGATGTCGCACCTTCTCCAGTGTTTTGTTGACTCCCAGGTGGCCTCCAGAAGGTCCGTCGTGCATCTCCCGAAGAACTTCACTGACATTCGATTGCGGTACGATCAGCTGCATCACATATGCCTTACTGTCAGCGGATTCCCATCTTCGCCTGAGGACACCTTCTTGCACATATAGTGAGTCCCACTGTGCCCAATAGGCTTTGAGAACTGGACTCCTGTCAGAAATGTCTCCCCATTCGGGTTTCTCTTCATTTTCTTTCCATGCGAGAATGGGTTCGATATCTGGATCCTCCTGTTGAGCAGTCCTCACTTCCTCATTGATCCATCCGCTTATTGGGTCAGCTCTTAGTCGCTGAGCGGTAATATTTTCTTTGTCTTCTTGCCGCCTACAATGCTTACAATCCACTTTGCAAGGTCTTCGGGATAATGCGTCAGCGTTTGAGTGCAACTTTCCTCTGCGGTGTTGAATCTGGTAATCATAAGTCTGCAGTCTTTCTATCCACCTTGCGACTTGACCTTCTGGATTTTTGAAGTTCAACAGCCAGTTCAGAGCACCATGGTCTGTCCGCAGAAGGAATTTCTGTCCATAGATGTACTTATGGAAGTGCTTTGATGCCAAGATCAGAGCTAGCAGTTCCCTTCTGGTCACGCAGTAGTTTCTTTCGGGTTTCGAGAGGACCTTGCTGTAGTATGCCACCACTTTCTCTTCGCCATCATGCACTTGGGATAGTACCGCCCCGATTCCAACGTTGCTTGCATCTGCGTCGATGATGAATGTTTTGCCAGGTGTTGGATGTGCCAGCACTGGAGCGTTACAGAGGCGGTATTTGAGTTCCTGAAAAGATTTTTCACACTCACCTGACCATTTGAACTGCTTCCCTTTTTCGGTGAGCTGATGCAAACTCTTTGCAACTCCAGCAAAGTTCTTAACGAAACGTCGGTAATATGTGGCAAGACCAAGAAAGCTTCGGAGTTGATGTTTGTCCTGTGGTGTTGGCCAATTTTTGACGGAGTCAACTTTTTCAGGATCAGTCTTCACTCCTTGGGAAGAGATGATGTGTCCCAAATACTTAACTTCGGTTTTGAAAAGTGCACATTTTTCCGCATTCAGTTTAAGGTTAGCCTCTCGAAGTCTCTGAAGCACGGCTTTTAGATTCTTGCAATGTTGGTCAAATGTTTTCCCGTAAACAATGACATCGTCCAAGTAGACAAGGCACGCTTTCCACGTCAGTCCTTGAAGAACGCACTCCATCAAACGCTCGAATGTTGCCGGAGTGTTGCATAGCCCAAACGGCATAACTTTAAACTGCCAGAGCCCATTACCTGTAGAAAACGCCGTCTTTTCCCGATCATCAGGGTGGATGTCAACTTGCCAATATCCACTCTTCAAGTCCAGCGTCGAAAACCACTGGGCTCCCTCCATGGCATCCAGGGTATCACTGATTCTCGGCAGGGGATAGCTGTCCTTCTTTGTCACATCGTTCAGCCTTCGGTAGTCCACACAAAAACGAGTGCTTCCGTCTTTCTTTTTCACTAGAACCACTGGTGACGCCCAAGGACTTTTGGAATTTTCGATAAGACCGTCCTTCTTCATTGTTGTTATCATTTCCTCAACCTCACCTTGTTTGGCCAGTGGAAGACGTCTTGCGGGTTGACGAATCGGTCTTGCATCTCCTGTGTTGATGCGATGCTGCACCAACTGTGTCCTACCGTATTGTCCCTTTTGCGATGCGAAGATGTCAGTGTACTCTTGTAGGAGATTTTCAGCCATCCTTGTTTGTTGGTGATCAAGGTTGGATGAACTCAGTATTTTAGCTCTGATGGTTATGAGCTCCTCCGGGGTTAACGTTTTTCTCGGGGCCTCGTCTGTGATCTTCGTAATTGCTGCAACCGATTCGCAACGTCCAACGACTTCTCCTTTCTTCAACTTTACATCGTACGGTCTGGTGTTTAGTAAACGTACGGGGACCATTTTGTTTTTCGGTGCTACCAGTGTTTTCCCAATGATGACGCTTTGGGAGGAACACTCTGGGTCTGGTTCCACCATGAGGTATCGAAGGCTTCCAAACTCACCTTCCAGTTTTGTCCAAACGAACACTTCAGAAGAAGGAGGCAGAATCAGATCTTCCGTGATGACAGTTCTCAGTGTTGACGTATTTTCATTCGAATAGGTCATTGGAATTTCTTTATTTTGGTATTTCAAAACTTGATTACCGATATAAAAAATAACTCCGTGCTGTTTCATAAAGTCGATTCCAATGATGCACTCGTCACATATATCTGCCACCAGGAATTGATGAGTAAACACTAGATCGGCCAGTCGGATCTTGAGACACACTTCTCCATATACTCTTGCTGCTTCCCCCGTTGCGGTTCTTAGACGGTAGCTATTGGTGTTATGGAGCCACGTCATCTTTACCAGGTCTCGACGTACTATGGATGCTGTGGCACCGGTGTCAATGGTAGCCACATGTTTGTTCCCGTTAATAGTAGTCTCCACAGTCAGACTTTTGTTGTCGCGTTTGGTCTGGGAGACCTGGATGGTGGTTTTGGGGCCATCGATACAAGAAACCAGCCTCTGCCCCTCGAAGTTGGTTCTTACTCGTTTCCCTGATGGGAAACGGGCTGATAGGCAACGCTGGTGTTGTTGTTACCTTGCTCTGGGTTGGATCTCTTGCTTCCACAATGTTGACAACCGGTTTTATTTGGTGGTAGCCGGCATTGACGCTGTAAGTGCCCGGTCTTGTTGCAGTTCCAACATCTTACTGGTCCACTCCGCTGGTTCTTTTGTATTTCAGCTCTTCGGCATGAGCATTCTTCGACCATTGCTTCTCTAAGTCGATGTACTCCATGAGAAGCCTGTTCTGCTGCTTCGATTGTCAATGCGAATGCTAAAAATTCAGAAAGAGTACGTGTTCTAGCAGTTCGCACAGACCTCTGAAGATGTATATCGGAAATGGCACGAACGAAGGACTCAACAGCAAGCTGGTTGATGATTTCTTCTCCAGCATCCGGGTATGCCAGGTGAACCAGTCTTTCGACGTCTGCTTGGAGCTGCTGTAGACTTTCACCCCTTTTCTGGACTCTGTTATTGAGTTGGACTCGGAAGACTTCTTTCAAGTGGCTATCTCCAAAGCGTTTATCTATAGCTGCCACGAGAGAACAGAAATCGCCGCTCGTACCAGCTGGAACTGTTTGAAGTAATTCAGCTGCTGGTCCTCTAAGAGCAAGAGTCAGTGCAATGTACTTGTCTTCGTCATCCCAGCCATTTGTTGTCGCGGCTGCCTCAAATTGTCTCTTGTAGACTGGCCAAGAGGACTGCCCATCAAATGTTGGGGGTTTCATCTCCTTTTTCCTTGCAAACTCTCCAGCAGATTCTCGAATTTTTATTTTCCGTATTTGGTCTAATTCCTTGGACAGAACAGAGAACTGGTTATCGCATCGGCTTTCCAAACGATTCTGTACAACAGAAAGCTGTTTTTCCACACCTTCAACTCGTTCGTCAAGGGCACATACATTTTTCTCAATGTTACCCAATTTTCCTTCTAGAATGTTTTTCTGACCTTCTAAAACATTCTGTTGCGCCTCAAGTCTTTCGAGAATATTCTGTTGTTCCTTCTTTTGTTCGCTTCGTTGTGCTTCAAGTTGTTCGAGAACATTCTGCTGTTCCTTCTTTTGATCGTTTCGTTGCTCTTCCAGACGTCCGAGAATATTCTGCTGTTGCTCTTCAATCAGCTTCTTTTGTTGTTCTAATAAAAGCTTCATCATACTAGAAAAATCTACACTTTCACTTTCTTCCTCTTTTTCCACTTCTGTTTCAAAAACAAAAGTGCTTACGTCTTCCCCTTGCTGTTCCAAATAGTTGCGCAAGCGCAGGACGAGCTCATTCTTCGATCCCGCTCTAGAAAGATTTCGCTTACCTAACTCACTTTTAAGCTCAGTGCAGTTGAGCTCTTCCAACAACTTACCCATTTTCACTGTATTTAACTTTTTTTTTTTTTTTGCACTTAACTAGTTTTTTTTTCTTTTTTTTTTTTTTTATCAAATAAGTTTTATTTACACTTCTGACACCAATGTAACGTGCGCTTAGTTCGCAAAAATAAAACTTCACTTTTCAATTTATTTCTACCACTTTTATTCAGTATCAATACTTTATTCGAACTCAACTCGACTTTTGGACTATCACTTGTTCACAACAATTCACTCTTAACTTTATCACTCTATAATCAGAACTGCCCTCTGGTTGCCTCGGGCGGGCTATTTATATCGAATGACATTTCATCTAGAACTCTCCAGTAGCTTCCACATGGTCTGCAACTCTCCACTGTTTTGGCTGTCAAACATTTTCCCTCCTAGAATTTCTACACTTACACTAGTGCTCCCAGATGTGTTTTTCGGTTGAACGTTTTCGATTAGGAAATTGGTATTAAATGTTGGATTCACGTTACAATAGGTTTATAAATAAGAATTTTTGCAACGTAGAATAGAGTGCTATTCACTACATAACTATTCATCCGTTCAGAGCTATTTAGGGAAATCTAATAAATACAGCTGTTATATTTTAAGGATTGCATTTAAATATTAAACATTTTTCATTTGCTTTGGACTTGGTTGCATGTTGTGGTCTGTTAAAATAAAAAAAAGCGCTCCCACTCGTCTGTTTCTTGTTCTTAGTAATGATCAGCTACTTGGACATCAGAATTCTGAACGGTGCGAACAGCCTCCGTTTTGGATTATTGAGTATCTGAGATCAACTTCAATTAACGTCGTGTAGGCGCCAAGAGTTGGGAAGTAATCCTCGTTGGTAATATCAGGTGCGGTGCCTTCGCGTAGTTTGTTCATCCGCAATGCAGAAACATTTTGCGAATTTCTTGGCCCTTGTTGTCTTTTCAGCAACACCTGAAGCAGCAATTGGTGGAGTTACCATTTCTTGAACCTGCAACAACATGGAAAACATAGTATTTAAATTAAATCGACAATGCAATAAATTAAAAGTATGACTTACAATTTCTTCAAATATAAATCTATCCACGAGAAAAAGCTGTTTCAATTTGACGTTTCTCGCTTTGACAACTGGATTTATTTTAAACCTGGGATCAAAATTTAAACCCGGGATCAAAATTTGACAACTGGGTTTATTTCTATTGGGTTTAAATTTAAAGAGTGAATAATATGGCCGTAAGAAAGTTCGAATGTATTGTAAATGGCTTACCATAATATCTTGATCGTGTAGCCCCGGGGTAAAGTACCTTACTAGCATAAATTCCTCACGAACTATTTTGGAAACGATGGAAACATAAGGGTGTGTTTCTTTACTGAAAATTCACACGAAATGCACCGCAAGTCGGTGAAAGTCAGTCAAATGTCGTTCCAGCACAGCGATTTTTCGTAGCAGTGCACAAAAGAGAGTGCTCACAAGAGAGTAAAAAATTTCCCCGCCCTGCGAATTTCTGCCACCTAAATTTCGGTGGGCAGAAATCCTGCACAGCCAAAACA
Source organism: Melanostoma scalare (assembly GCA_949752695.1). NCBI lineage: Eukaryota > Metazoa > Arthropoda > Insecta > Diptera > Syrphidae > Melanostoma > Melanostoma scalare. The sequence continues at coordinate 116,852,523 of OX456986.1, read as the reverse complement.
AATACAACAACTGTCAAACAGACGTTTTTCCAAGAGTTGCTGCGAATGTTTGTTCAAGACCGTTTCCTTACTTTTGAGACAATTACGCTCTTTCAGAGAGTTTGTGAGAGAGTTTTACCCCCACTCCTTAAAATTTGACAGATTGTGAATTTCTGTCCACAAAGTAAAGAAACAGACCTATAGTTCATACTTATTTTTAGGTAGATAAACTTTTGTTTTTGTGCCTAAAATTAAAAAAATTGAGAAAAACAGTTTATTCGTCACGAAAAAAAATATGTACAGCCTTATCTATAAACCAATAATAGGGAGTGAATAGAATAGCGTTATGTTCCTCTTATAATATCTCTGAACAAGAAAACCTTATTTATAAAACTTTCTGAACGTAACATGGGCTGAACACCTATTTAGGTAGTATAGAGACTGAATAAATTTGTGTCTTCGCTATTTTGAAATGACAGGGGAATGTTAGTACGCCGGCCGATACATAGATGGCTTTCAGGGACCGTTTTGTTTTCGATAATGAAGTATACCTGGGATTTTCCTTTTTGGTGGTTTTCTTACGCACCAGCTGTTCAATAGGTAGAAAATACACATCATTGCTACAATAGGTTTATAAATAAGAACTTATGCAACGTAGAAAAGAGTGCTATTCACTATATAACTATTCATCCGTTCAAAGCTATTTAGGGAAATCTAATAAATACAGCTGCTAGTAGGTACGAACTGTCAGACTTTATTCTCGTTCCACATACAATCCGCACTCCAACGAATAAATTTTTCGCGCGTGCTTAACTTCAAAATCATTCTCCATTTTTGTTTTGCATGTAAATTTTGTTTGTTATTCGCGACGAATGTAAAACACAAATGTGAATGAAATGTCAAAATCAACGAATATTCGTTCACTCGTTGTTCGTTGGTCGTTCTCATGTGAATAGTACTTAAATCTTACAAGGGATAGATTAATCGAGTATCGAATGATTTTTCGATGTTTCATTTTTAAATGTTGGTGCGACTAGAGACTTTCATGTATCTCGAACAACAGAAAAAGGGGGTGTTCACAAGTATTTTGTACAAGAATAGAATAGAATAGAAAAGAATTTTGGTAACGATTTTTGAATTGTAGAAGTTTATTGATTTTGATTATTTTATTTGCAGGTTTATAGGTATTTAATAATATATCGTAAAAGAAACGAAAAAAGCTCTGTTAAACTATTTTGTTTTTCTTTTTTGCATAGTTCCTTAACACATTTTTCTGTGAATGTTGACATTTTTTTCCAATAGTATTTACTACGTCTTATCTTAAAATAGATTTATTTATTGATTACTAGCAGATGCGGCCACGCGTTGCTGTAGGTCGCCATCTGTGAGGTGCAAGGGACAATGTTTTACAGTTCTCTGTAAAGAAATGTGGCGACATAACTTTCCACAACCAGATGGCGAAGACATCGCAATAAAAATTCAAAATTCTGGCACAACGAACTTTATTCCGACAGATGTTTTTCCATCGAAGACGCAGATGTATCTTTTGCACAGACTACGCAGTTCATAAATTTTGTAATAATTAAAGTAAAGAGTTGAATTAAATAAAGTAAATAATCAAGAATCATATTATTTGTGTGTGACAATCATTTCATTTGTATATTGTACCCACAAATCTGGTGACCCCGACGTGATTATCGAGACCACACGAACACGAATATTCTTGATTATTTTTTCGATTATTGCCTTGCGACACATAAGTTTACAACATGGAAGACAACAACGCTGAAAATAACAACGAAAATCCTGAGGTAAACGCGGTAAGAGTTGTGAAAATTCCACCCTTCTGGCGAGAGAACCCTTCACTGTGGTTCATGCAAGTAGAAGCCGCATTCGCAATTTCTCGCATCACCGCAGACACCATGAAGTATCGCTACGTCCTTGTAAATTAAGATTCGTCCACTCTGCCGTTTTTCTCAGACATCCTTTCCGCTCCACCAGCAATAAATGCTTACGACGCTCTAAACAACGCTTAATTTCTTCCTTCGATGAAACCAGCGAGTCCAAACTTCGACGTCTTCTCCATGGCACTGAGATTTCAGAAGAAAAACCATCTAATCTCCTGCAACGATTGAGAAATTTGGCGGGAAGCTCATTCCCAGAAAACGTTCTTCGTTCTCTCTTTCTCGAACATCTCCCTGAGCAAATAAGAGGCATTTTGGCAATAAGTGAGGTTACGGACTCAACCAAACTGGCCACTCAAGCTGACAAAATTATTGACCTTTCACGTCCCTCCATCCTGGCAGTGGAAACAACAAAACCATCGTGCTCCAAACCAGATCCGTCAGGACTAGAGGCTCAGGTCAACGCCCTTACAAAAGAGATTAAAGATTTGCGCTCAAAACTGGCAAATAACCGCGGTAGATCCTCTAGTCGCACACGGAAGAACCCGAAACAAACTTATTGTTATTTCCACATAAGATTCGGAGATAAGGCACGAAATTGCAGAGAACCATGTGATTTCCAACTCAGCAAAACAACTTTAAACCACTAAACCCTCCAGACAACTACGCAGGCACCTCTGGAGGCGCTTTAACGACACGCCTGCAAGTAAACGACCAAACAAGCGGTTTAAAGTTTTTGGTGGACACCGGAGCGGACATTTCTGTCATCCCTTGGCGACAAAAGAAAGGTGAGAACGTTAAAAAGAAATCCCTAACAAGTTCCAAACTATTCGCAGCGAACGGATCCACCATCGACACGTTCGGTTCAACAACCATGTCATTGAACCTTGGCCTCCGACGTCCATATCTTTGGACATTCACCATAGCTGACGTCCCACAACCAATCCTTGGTGCCGATTTCATTAAACATCATGGCCTGCTCGTCGATCTTCGTCACCGAAGACTGATTGACGCAGAGACCAAGCTCTTTTCTCCATCAAAACTCATCCGCTCTTCACAACCAACCATCCTCACAGTCAATTCCAAACACCCGTACTATAAGTTACTTAAGGAATTCGAGAACGTGACCAAACCTGTGGCGTGCAAAGCACCTACACACAATGTTCACCACTACATTACAACAAGAGGTCAACCAGTTGCTGAAAGAGCTCGTCGTCTAGCAGGTGAGAAACTCCAAGCCGCAAAATCGGAATTCAACAACATGATGCAACAAGGAATCTGCGAGCCGTCCAAGAGCGAATGGGCAAGTCCTCTACATCTTGTACCCATGTTCGCTACGCGATTCCCAACGTACGCTATTTCATGTTCAGTCTCCACGGATGCAAAATCTTTTCGACCCTCGACCTGGCTAGAGCGTACTACCAGATACCGGTGATTTCAGAAGACCGACCGAAAACAGCCGTCATCACACCGTTTGGCTTGTTCCAGTTTAATGTAATGACCTTCGGTCTGTGCAACGCTGCACAATCATTCCAGCGACTGATGGATTCCATTTTGCGAGAGCTCGACTTCTGCCACGTTTATATAGACGACATTCTTATCGCATGGAAGAACCTTGATGAACATGAACAACATCTACGAATTGTTCTAGAGGGACTCCACCAACACGGATTGTCCATTAACGTATTCAAGTGCATATTTGGTCAACCGACTGTCAACTATCCTGGCTACACTATCAACGAATCGGGGATCAAAATACCTGAAGAGAAAGTCGAAGCAATCCGTAACTATCCCAAACCGAAAACAGTTGCTGAACTGCGCAGGTTTTTGGGATCTTGGAACTTCTACAGACTGAACATGCCAAACGCAGCCGAAGTCCACGCCCCTCTCATCGAATTGGCCCCTACCGTGAAGAAAAATGACCGAATCGAAATTGTCTGGAACACACAAGCAGAAGACGCTTTTGAGAAATGCAAGCAATTGCTGGTCGACGCCGTCCAATTGGTGTTTCCGATACCCAGTAAAACGCTAACACTACGCTGTGACGCATCGGACAAGTCTATCGGCGCAACACTTGACCAGACCGACGGCATTCCTCAACCTCTTGGTTTTTTCACAAAGAAACAAAGCAAAGCCGAATCGAATTATAGCGCTTACGACCGAGAATTGCTTGTAATCTACAAAGGTATACAGTTCTTTAGACACATGATTGAAGGACGAAACATCACTGTGATAATTGACCACCGTCCTCTGTCTTTTGCTTTCGCACAACGATCAGCCAAAGCTTCACCAAGACAACAGCGACAGTTACATTACATCAGCGAGTTTACTACTAACATTGTCCACACACCTGGAAAGACGAACGTAGTGGCTGATGCAATGTCAAGGATCGAAACCGTCAACATGCCTACACTCATATCCACCAGAGACATCGCAGAACACCAAGCAAACGACGAGGAACTTCAACAACGCGACCAGATTCAGCTTCCGCACTCAAACTGTTCCAGCTTAAAATCGATTCAGAAGAACCCATCTACTGTGACATTGCCAACAAAACCATTCGTCCATTTATTCCGCTGCCACTAAGACGAAAAGTGTTCGAAAACATACGCAACCCGTCACACCCAAGCAGTCGTACAACAAAGAAAGCCATCACTCAACGCTACGTCTGGCCTTCCATGAATCGTGACATCGTCAACTGGGCAAGAATGTGTTTACCATGTCAACGAAGCAAAGTACATCGACATGTCAAAAATGTACCACAACATATAGAGATATTCAGTGAACGCTTCAAACATATTCACATCGATATCATCATGATGCCACTGTCCGAGGGCTATCGCTATTGTTTAACGTTCATCGATCGTTTCACTCGCTGGCCAGAAGCAGTTCCGATAAAAGATGTTACAGCGGACACGGTCGTTAATGCATTTTTCTCTGGATGGATAAGCCGATTCGGTGCACCTTCAACAATAACAAGTGATAGAGGCTCACAGCTTGAATCACGTTTATTTGAAGCACTAACGCAACTCATCGGATGCACTCGAAACAGAACGACTACATACCACCCTGCCTCTAATGGTATGGAAGAACGATGGCATCGGTCATTGAAAGCAGCAATCATGTGCCACAACACAAACAACTGGACAAAGATTCTACCCGTCGTACTACTTGGATTGCGAACAAGTCTAAAAGATGACATCAAGGCAAGCGCAGCTGAGATGTTGTATGGAGCAACATTGCGACTACCGGGTGAGTACTTCATCGACGAAGAAGCGAATCCAGATCCTCAAGAGTTCATCGAGCAGTTCCGTGTTTTTATGAGAGAAGTTCGCTCAGCTCCGTCAGCACACCACAACAAGACCAAAGCATTCTCCCATGGAACATTGTTCTCATGCACACACGTTTTCATCCGAGTCGACAGCGTCAAGAAACCATTGGAACAGCCATATCGTGGTCCTTATGAAGTCATCGATCGCTTATTGGAGTTTGTTTTTAAAATCAACATTGATGGAAATCCAACTACGATATCAACAGAAAGATTAAAACCAGCCTTCATCGAAAATAATTCTGCTGTCACTGTCACAACACCACGAACAACAACTTCAGTCACACCGCTCACACAAAATCAAAAAGAACGAAACAGAGTTACTTTCGTGAACCTCGCTATACACTCGTCCCACTCCCGAGATGCTCATGTGGCGACATAACTTTCCACAACCAGATGGCGAAGACATCGCAATAAAAATTCAAAATTCTGGCACAACGAACTTTATTCCGACAGATGTTTTTCCACCGAAGACGCAGATGTATCTTTTGCACAGACTACGCAGTTCATCAATTTTGTAATAATTAAAGTAAAGAGTTGAATTAAATAAAGTAAATAATCAAGAATCATATTATTTGTGTGTGACAATCATTTCATTTGTATATTGTGCCCACAGAAATTCGCTTAAGGCGCCATCTGTTCCAGATTTATGCAATCTATGATAAATAACAACAAAAGCGCCATCTGTTCCAGACTCATTTAATCTACAATTAATAACCATGGTATATACAAGGAATAGTAAACTCGATTTCGTTTTTAGCGTGCAGCGCCACCATACGACTTGGGTCACAGCTCAAATGTGCTTTTACATTTATAAGGAAGTGACCATTGCGCCTCCCCGTGGCCTCGGTCCAAGGAATTAGTAAATGGGAAATCGAGTTTACTATACTTTATACATATATACCATGAAGCGAAGGTTGATTCTTATACAGATAAGTATCCGCTTGTGTCTAGTTTCTTAAGACACTTTTAAAATATAAGTATTGAACTTTTAAACTTCTAAGTAATGTATTTGAGCGGATTATCGACATTTAAAAGTTTTTCGCACTTGTTCTCATTCACTCTCAAGTGAACTGAACCCAAGCGTGTAAACAGAGAAAAAAAAACACAAGAAAATACTTGCATACTTTTGTGAACACCGCTATTTTGTTTGTTTATGTTTGACAACTCGTCACGGATACCAACCATCAAACATAAAACGCGAACCGTTTTTTTGGATTTACAATACAAGGTACCGGACAGCCTCCCAAAAAAACAGCCCTATTGAAACCTACCTACAAGAGCCGTATTATGCGGCATATACCTAAATTACACAGCAGTGTCGATGCACCTTACCGGCAAGTCATTCCGATTCTGTATGGGCATTTACACACCCTTATGCCGGTGTGGGGCTGTCAAAAGTCAATTGCCAAAAATTTGAAAAATATATTTATTGGAAGAACTTATCAGCCTCGTTCTTTATTTCTTTTAATTCAATAATAAAAAAAAATCTTTTATTTCTTTTAATTCAATAATAAAAAAAAAAAATTCGCGACGAAAAAGAAAAGGCAGGCCAAAATACTCCTGGTACAAGCAAATGCAAAAACAGCAGCATTTGGTTGGCCTCAGACATGGAACGATCCAAAACCGGGTGGCTTGCCGACGCTTTCTGAGGTCAACGCGGCGTATCCCACAGGCGGATCACTAGTGTGAAGCAGAAAAGTGGGAGAGTTGTGATCGCTTCAAGATCACTACTCGTAACGCCGGAAATGGAAAGAAGAAGAATTTAATAATAAAAAAAATAGCAAACAAAATCGACCAAGCGTCAAGAAAACTACAAAAAACCAGTAAAATAAATACAACACCAGACAAACCAACAACAAAAACATGAAACAACACCGGTAAAGCATTCCGCTCCCTTTTACACATCACGTCGACATACTTTACCATTGCAACAGACCGCGAAATGCTGTGTCGACATATCTCCTTTTCACACGACAAGAAAACCTTACCGACACAACGCATCGACACAGTGTTTCGGTGCGTGTAGTAAGGGTAATATACTCTGTTCTAATGCTTGACCAGCACGTGAGAGTGCATTAGTAAATACTATTTGACTTTGGATATACACACTTCAAGCCTGAGTCATCAATCATTGTTGTTGTTTTTGTTGTTTTCCCCATTAAACTTCGCGCTCGATGACGACGAATGTTCGGTGCCTTACGAAATGAATGATGGATCAAGCATTCAAATCTCGCAATTACACTCTTCAATGATTGAAGCCTGATTGAAAGAAAATCAACACGATTTGATTTTGCTTCCAGCATACACACATTGCATACGTGAGTTATTTTCACTAATAAACTCTTACATGCTGGTCAAGCATTTGAACAGTATATTAGCCGCATAACATAATCCCTGTTCACATGATACAATTAGTTGGCGGACTTCGTTTGATGGAAGTTGGATGGTCTTATGAAGTTTGCCTTCACAATTATCAACCATTGACATAATAGATATGGACTGCCAGTACCCAACTTCACGTCGGTCCCACTTGATGCCTAGCGTCTGTGAAAGGATAGCGGCATTTGTGGGTACTAAGATCTGACATTACTCTGTCATCTCTTTGTCACCTTTTTTCATTAAAAAAAATATTTTCTTTTGCAATGTAAAACCTAACACCCACAAATCCGAACGAGAATCCGAAATGGAATGTTTGTTTTTTATGTTTAGTCCTAAATTCAAACTAATACGAAAGATTCTTTTTTTAGATAACGTGCTTTGAACGAGCCACTGATCTGGGACTTCTTTATTTACAAGAACAAGACGTTGCTTCATTGTCGTCTGCAGTTAATGCAACTACTCCATACAACTCCGGAGGAGGATTAGGAGAAAATAATCGTCGTATGGGAGCAATACTTGAAATGGCATTGCAACGTGCACTTATTGTACTTATAAAAACGGGAAAGCTTCAAGAAGCGATAGAACGTTATCGAGTTATGCTAAATGCTATTGAGACCAGAACAACTCAGTCACTACTTCTTGAACGATATTTTAGGCTTTACTGGCTCAGCTGCTATTCACGATGTTGAATTCTTAGCTACTATTCCCTCTATTCTGGGATGGGATAAGCTTCGTATTTAGTATGGAGGGATGGTGGTGGATTTGGTGGAGATGCTCAACTTCCATTAATTGCCTATGGCACGCAATTGGCTCTAAACTGGGTAGGTATGGACTCCGATATTTTTTGGCAAGCATAAAGCCTTGCCCAAACCAACGCGGTGAGCGCGTGCGATGCGATTGTGATAAGTCAAATCCCTATGTATTAAGTCAAACGTCCATAAGATTACATAGGGATTTGACTTATCGCAATCGCATCGCACGCGCTCACCGCGTTGGTTTGGGCAAGGCTTAATATTTTGGGTGTAAGAAAAATCATTAAAACCAATGATTCAGAAAACTGTTAAATATGTTTTCTTTTGCTTTTCAGGGTTTGATTGACTTGCTTGCTATGACAGCAACATCGTCACTATCTTCTACAAGATAATAAAGTTGCTGGTTGCATCTTCATTCCATATGTGGCTTGGCTCAGTTTTGCCTCGGTGCTTAACTACTCCGTATACAAACTAAACGTAGTTGATAAAGATAAGAAATCTATTGAAGCTTCCACCAAAAAAGAGTAGACTGTATGTAGGTGCATTTCGATTAGAGTTGGTGGACCTAATATCAAGCACAATTCTTTTTTTTTTTTTTTGCTCAATGGTTTTACAAAAAAAAAAGAAGTATTTTACATGCGAGGATTGGTCTCGCAATTAGTTTGTAAGGGAAAATGTTACTTAATGTTGGTTGAATGAATGAATGAATGAATGTTCTTTATTTAGCTTCAGAAAAGCCATTTAGTTTTACGTTTTACATTTGAACTTATAATAAATAATTAATATAATATAATATGTATAGTATATAAGTGTATAAATTATTTTACTTTAAAAGATTTTTATACTTATAAAATTTACTTTGTACATTTAGATATTTATATATTTGAGCGTATATGCTCAATTAATTTTCTTTTAAAATCATTTAAGTTTGTGCAACATTTGACTTCTCTAGGAAGGTTATTAAAACCATGAAACCCCATGTAAAAAATTGTTCTTTGACCCCTTGATGTTCTAGATCTCTCAATTCTTAAGTCATCATTATTTCTGAGATTTTGCTGCATTACTGAATTTGCTTGAATGTTTTCACATAAGTACCCAGGTAACATATTGTTTTTAATTTTAAACACAAATATCATAGTACGCATAAACAGTCTTTGGTTAACATTCAGCCATTTCAAAACATTTAACATAGATCTTATAGGTGTATAAACACTACATTTGATTATTATTCGCATAATTTTGTTTTGCAATAACTGTAATCTATCTTTATGGCTTTGAGGACACACATAAATAATACTAGAGCAGTAATCAAAATGAGGTTTGATTAAGACATTACATACATTAATAGCAGTACTCATTGATATATTTTTTCTTATTTTTCTTAATACACCTATTTTTTTAGACACTTTTTTACATATATAGTCAATGTGATCATTGAAATTTAGCTTTTCATCTAAAACAATACCAAGATACTTCATTTGCGTTACAATTTCAATTGTTTCATTGTTTATTTTAACATTAATATTTGCAGGCGTACTTACAGAATTACATTTAAAGATCATACATTTAGTTTTGTTTACATTTAGCACCAGTTTGTTCATTTTTAGCCACGCGTTCACCCTTTCTAGGTCTTGGTTTAGTTCCTCCATGCAATCTGCAGTGTTTTTTCCAGTGATGTATAATAATCCGTCATCAGCAAACAGAACAAGTTTTGCATCACATACTACCTTGCTCATATCGTTTATAAACATTAGGAATAGCCACACTCCGAGAATTGTACCTTGCGGAATTCCTACGTTCACAGGCACTGGTGTTGATAATGAACCGTTTACGGTCGTTCGTTGTGTTCTCCCCGATATAAATGATTTAAATGTTAACAAATAAATTTTATTTCTATGGTGCGAAGCTATTTGAGTATACACACACGAATTTGATTTATCATAGGGTGTGGCTAGCGATTTATATCTTATCTGTCTTCCTTCGGGTCTAACCAAACAGAAATAATAGGGCTGTTTTTTGGGAAGAAGTCCGGTACCTTGTATTGTAAATCTAAAAAAACGGTTCGCGTTTTTATGTTTGATTGTTGGCTGATTGGTTGTCTATCCCTTGTAAGATTTACTCATCCTTTTATCCCCTGTATCTTTTGTTGTTTTTGCTTTACATGTATTTACAATACAAGGTACCGGACTTCTTCCCAAAAAAACAGCCCTAATATCAACGTTGTGGATAACACGACTTGTTTTTAAGTTGTAGCTTTCGATTTCTCTGTCCTACAGTCTTGGTGGGAAAAGGGCTTCCTCAAGAAACAACACTCACTCTTGAAGTCGCAGTCATCGTTTTTATGTAGTTCTTTCTTAAAGCCCATAGACAGTGTCAGAGAATATTGTTTCAGAACCAAATTGAAATCTGAATGTAAGGTTGTGTACTGAAAGAACTCATCAAGTAATTTTCATTTAATGTTTATTGGGAACGTTTGGTTTGGTGGTAATCTGATATGTCAGATAAATTTTCAGAGGACTTCTTCGTTCCTACCGTATCTTTTCAAGAAACAAAAACAATTATAGGAGTTAAAGATTTATGAAATCTGTTTTATCTGCAAAGCGTCTCTTCTATGTTTTGGAGATTGCAGCTTCAGAAATAAACTCTTAGGTACTAGAAGTCAAATATAATCTTGCAAGCATATATACGTATATATTTATTAAATTCAAATAAAACAAAACAAAGTAAACTTTCTTATGAAAGTTGATACAAATCCTTGTTAACTAAGTTGTCAATTTTTCTTCTTGTTTGATTCAAATAACAGTAGTTTATTTATATATTTTTTAAGTATAACATCTCTTAGATGCAATACCTTGTCCAAAATATTGTGTATTTTCCTTATACTTCCAATCACACAAAAGCTAATGTGGTAGAAGTCTGTTGTTTTTAAACAAATCGAACCTCTTAACATTCTTTCTCGTATCAAGTAGCGATATATGCGAATCTGATGATGCTTTTAAAGTTTTTAAGGAATCATCCCTAAGCTTGCTGATTTCATTTATGGAATCTGTTTTTCCTACAATTATTGCTGATATTGAGTTTCTTTTATTGCTGTTGCAAGATATGCTAATTGATCTGGAGTACTGTTTGCTACTAAATCCATAAGTCTTTTTTGTAGTGCGTCAATTATTTATTTTATTTTAGCCACCAAGTACCACTTCTATTTGGATCCTTGGTCAGCAAACCAATTAACCCATTTCCCATCACCATTTCATACCACTCCGGTGCCCCACCAATCATCCGCATGTCCATAATCGTTGTCCTCAAGCACTTCGGGAGCCAAATAGTCTGGCGTACCGCAAAACGTTTTCGTTCTTCGTTGTACGGCCATATGTAATATCCTCTTTGCATAGAGCAAAGTCGACAATTTTAATATGACCATCCTTGTCCAATAGAAGAGTGCAGGTAACCCAAGGCTGAAATTATTTCGGCTCCATAAAATCGAGTACGTTCCTCTGTAAAAACACGCTCACGACTTAGATGGAAGAAGAGTTCACCGCCATTCACGTACTGCATCACGAAGCAGAGGCGATCATTGGGTTCAAATGAAAACTTTAATGAATGAAAAAATCAAAAGATCCAAACAGAGAATAAGAATAACATAAATCAAAGTTATTTTTGCTCCTTACAATGAAAAACGGATGATCTATTGTTTGTAGAACTCTACTCTCGGTGAGAGTGTGTGCTACTTCGTCCTTTTGTATGATGACTTCCTTTTTGAGAATTTTAATCGCATAGAGATTCGCTGTCGACTTTTCACAACAGAGGATTACTTTTCCGAACGTACCCTTGCTTAGAACTTTCAAGAACTCAAAGTTTTTCAGTGTCTGTGGATGGGATGAATATGAATTGGATGTGCATCAGTGTGTTAAGTGGTAGCATGAATGTACTTACAACTTTCTTTTTGCCACTTATCTTTCTGTGGATGTGCCGTTTCTCCTTCTTCAAAATAGTGCGAGCAGCAACTGAATTCAAATAGAAAAAGAAGAGAATGATGAGTAAAATTCGCATATTGTTGTGTTGTATTAGGCAGCAGGCGACTACGAGACTATGACACGATGGCATTCAGGCAGGCTAACGAAATAATTATGGGGAATTACACCACCACGACTGCTGCTGCCGATGCCGCAAGTGTGTTGACGTTGCGTTCATCTATCGTTTCAATGGCAAAGTTTATACTTTATTGTTTTACAATGCTTTACATAGTTGATTCATTTGACCTGCATGCAAAATCATTAAAATAATATATATTTATAAATTAAATTCGATTTACTTACTTTTCCTCAAAGACTTTTGGTTCCGAGGCCGATGTAAGCGAAGCATGTTCAATTGGAACAGCGTTTTTTTAAGTAACTTTCTGTTGAATTGGCTAGCAATATCGCATTCGCTAAAGTGTTTTTCACAAAAAAATCTGTTTGAGAGACTCAAACACTTCCAATTTTTAACAGATATTTGTTTCCAGATATTCTTACACAGGTATCGCGTCGGTCATCGGTTGGTAAGCAAAAAAATGCAATAGCTACAAGGATTTGTGGCGAACCTCCTCAAACTTCGTCGTCTATTCTTCCTCAAACTTCGGAACTATTTCCACAGAGGAGAATAGACGGCATAATAAAACCATTGGAAGAACGAATAGGTTTGCACCCTTCGCCCTCATAGCTGCAAATCTATTTTCCTGCAAAACAAATTCAACTGCGCATTAAATAATAAATTCGTTGAAATTCAAATAAGACGCTTGGCAGTTTACTTCCAACAGTCCTCACAGCAACACCTTCAACATGCAGCAGTTTTGATATCCACAATATATATACATATATTTCTACTTGCCTTAAATGTTAGTTTATCAGTAAGTTAGTTTATTTATCTATTCATTGTTAATAAGTTAGTATCAGTGTGTAAATAAAGTATATACAAAGTGCACAGTGTGTGTATCACTAAAGTGACATATTTTATTTTATTGTGTGTCTCGTGGTAACATCAGACCCACAAATTGGTGACCCCGACGTGATGTGATTTGCACATAAAAATCACACGCACGCACTCGCACACGCGCACAAACACGCGCCCCGCACAAACACGCACCCCGCACAAACACGCGCACGCACACACACGCTAATTTTTTCTGAGAAAATCCAACCTGCATTAATTTTTCGCCATGTCGGAGGACTTGAGTCTCACCAGCCTCGGCAGCAGGGCTGATCAAATCCTGCCCAGAATCAGAACTGGCGCAAAGCTCATGCCAGTCTCGTCCAGCTACAGCCACCGCGAGAAAACTCATGCCGAAGTAACTGCCTTACTGTTTCAATCCTAAGCCATAGGCTAACAGCAAACAGCTAACAGCTAACAGCAAACAGCAAACAACAAACAGCTAACAGCAAACAACAAACAGCTAACAGCAAACAACCAACAACAAGTTCTTTATTGACTCCGGCACCATCATGTCCATTTTCCGGCCTCATCATTCCGTAACGGTCAACCAAAGTCCGAACTGTTACTATATGCTGCCCATACATCACATCGGCACATATGGTACCAGACGGATATCACCATACACACGGATCATAGGCACTCACACATGCGTTCACCAACAACGCATCGGACAGACAACTTTGGCAGCTCAATTATATTTCTCAGTTTGCAACTTACATAGTCCACGTGAAAGGAGAAAGCAACTCACGCATCAATGCCATATCTATGCCGGCATACATCAACAAGAACGATGATACCTGTGCTCATCAAGCTAGCACATCATCACATCACAACAAAACCTCACAGTCGAGTCCAACAACAACCATCTTCCAACCACAAACACTATCTTAGTCCAGCACTAATCCAAGAACGACATTAACTCAGCAGCAACATCTAGACAACAGATCCCATCAACAACCATCCGTACATTCAACAGAAGCACCAGAAAACAAAATTTACAAATTTAACACCTCCATCTAAAAACGAAAATATTCGTAAACAACACCCACAATTAAGTGAACAAATTTCACCATCACGATACCCTGGTTTCGATGCTCAACCACAGCAGACGTCCAGATTCAGCCAACATAGATTTTCACAACACGAAACATCAATACAACAGTCAATAGACCAAAATAATTTCAATTTAAAAACAATCAACAAAAACTCAATTTTACAAAATAATTCGCCACAACAACAACATTCTACAAATTTGACAGCAAATTCTCAGCCAAAAACACAACCAACTACGAAGAGAGAAGAGACGTGTACTTTCCGCCTTCCACCGCAAAGTTCAGGGGGGAGTAGCTGTGGCGAACCTCCTCAAACTTCGTCGTCTATTCTTCCTCAAACTTCGGAACTATTTCCACAGAGGAGAATAGACGGCATAATAAAACCATTGGAAGAACGAATAGGTTTGCACCCTTCGCCCTCATAGCTGCAAATCTATTTTCCTGCAAAACAAATTCAACTGCGCATTAAATAATAAATTCGTTGAAATTCAAATAAGACGCTTGGCAGTTTACTTCCAACAGTCCTCACAGCAACACCTTCAACATGCAGCAGTTTTGATATCCACAATATATATACATATATTTCTACTTGCCTTAAATGTTAGTTTATCAGTAAGTTAGTTTATTTATCTATTCATTGTTAATAAGTTAGTGTTAGTGTTCAATAAATAAACAAGTGTACAAAGTGCACAGTGTGTGTACCAATAAAGTGACGTATCTTATTTTATTGTGTGTCTCGTGGTAACTAGAGACCCACAGATTTTTCACAGAAAGACAGTTTTGATAATCACACATTATAGACATTATGGATGTTTTGTTTAATTTGTGTTAAGAGCTCTTAAATACAAAGAAAACAATGCTTGCATTTGAAATTAATTTTTAAAAATAAACTTTTAACTTATTTGTTTTAGCGCAGCAAAATTGTATTGTCAACAGCATTGACATAAAATGATGTAGTGATTCCTATACACTACTGTCAAACTTCAATAAAAAAGGTGGCAAACAATATTGAGTTTATATTTTAATCTTTATTTGGTGTATCTGCAGCTGAAAGCAATGCTGAAAAACTTTTACAAAATAATTTTAATTCTTTTTGATGCTACGGCTGTGGCGTCTATCTTCTGTCTGTCTTTCTTCTTTTTCTTCCGGCGGTATGTCACATTGATCGATGTTCGGTGGTTAGCGCAGAGGCACGTTTTCGTTCCATGTTTCTCTACTGTGGCGTAAGTGAGGCGAATGAGCCGCCACAATCACTCCCCCCCCGAGTTTCTTTCCGCAGTAAGGTTGAATGTGACTTTTCGTTTATAAGTTCTTTCAGGTTTGTCCAAGACGGAACCCCAGTGGTGTGGTTGAGCTTGTTGTGATGTTGTCGATTCAGTTTCAGTGTGATGTTCATCCTCGTCGTTTTTTGCAATGTACGCCGGTTTTATCCTTTCGATGGAAATGTTTTTTTCTTCTCCGTTGATGTCTAATTTGTATACCCGATCCGATACGCGCTGGATGATTTTGTAAGGCCCGATGTATGGTGCTTCCAAGGGTGCTTTTACATGATCACAACGGATGAATACGTGCGAACAGGTGTCTAGGTTCTTCAGTACAAATACGCGTGCTTTGTTGTGATGAGCAGTGGTGGTTGGCCTTAGACCACGCATGTATTCTCTATGTTTCTCAACGAATATCTGAGGATCTGAAGGCATTTCGGCTGACACAAAGAATTCGCCGGGTACGCGGAGACATGTTCCGTACACTAAATCAGCAGGTGTAGCTTGTATGTCTTCTTTAAAGCTCGTTCTTAGTCCTAATAGTACTGTTGATAATATTTGAATCCAAGGTTTTGGTGAGCACATTAGGGCTGATTTGAGTGTACGATGCATTCTTTCGACGATTCCGTTGCACTGAGGATGGTAAGGCGTTGTGCGTGTTTTTCGTGCTCCGACGAGTTTAGCGAGTGCTGTGAACAGTGTAGATTCGAACTGTGTCCCCTGATCTGTTGTGATTTGAGTTGGAGTTCCGAAGTGTGCAATCCAGTGATCAAACAGTGCTGTGACCACGGTTTCTGCCGTCATATCCTTTATTGGTACGGCAACAGGCCAGCGAGTGAACCGATCAAAAATTGTCAGACAGTATTGATAGTCACCCACTTTCGGTAGAAAAATGATGTCAAGGTGTATGTGATAGAATCTGTTGTCTGGTGCTTCTAAGTGGTTAGGTTTTAGTTTGTTGTGTCGATGTATTTTGGCTCTTTGGCATGCCAGGCATTCTCGAGACCAATTTGTGGCATCTTTGCGGATTCCAGGCCACGTATATTTATGGCGAAGTTTGTTTGACGTAGTTTTTCGGCCAGGGTGTGATAAGTTATGTATTGACTCGAACGCAGCTCTTCGAAGAGATTTTGGTATATATGGTTTTACGATACCTGATGCGATGTCACAATAAATTTCCGAGTCCTCAATGGAGAGTTTCTGAAGTTTTAGCGATGTTGAATTTTTGATCAGATTAACCAGTTCTTCATCTTTTTGTTGTTCTTGTTGGATTGTTAGAGGTGAAAGGACCGTCGGCATGTCAATGGCATTAATTCGTGAAAGTGCGTCTGCAACTACGTTTTCGTCACCTTTTACGTACACTATGTCCGTGGAAAGTTGAGATATAAAATCCAGTTGTCGAAGTTGCCGATCAGATGCTTTTTCTGGCTTTTGCTTGAACGCATAAATTAGTGGTTTATGGTCGGTTTTTATGATGAATCTACGACAGTCGAGTAAGTGATGGAAAAACTTGGCAGCAGCGAAGATGGCTAGCAATTCCCTGTCGTAAGTGCTGTATCTTTTTTCTGTGTCACTGAGCTTCCTGGAGAAAAATCCTATGGGTTTCCAGGTATCACCTTCTAGTTGCTCGAGTTTTGCTCCGATGGCTGTAGAAGAAGCATCTGTGGTGAGTGCCATTGGTTCCGTGGAAGATGGAAATGTAGGCAGAGTTGTTGCAGCAAGTTCACGTTTACATGCCTCGAAAGATTCGTCAGCTTCTGGATTCCAGATGATTTTTGTTTTGTCGTTTTTTATTGACTGCTTTAGGTAGCTATTGAGAGGAAGCATCAATTTAGCTGCCTCGGGAATGCTTCGTCTGTAGTAGTTGATCATGCCAAGGAATCTGCGAAGCTCGCAAACGGTCTCTGGTTTTGGAAACTCACTGATTGCTTTGATACGTTCGTTGGTTGGAGTGTAACCGTCTTTGTTGACTGTGTAGCCGAGAAAATCGATCTCTTCCTGGTCGAAAAAACAGTTTTTAACATTGATGATGAGGTTGTGCTCTTTTAATCTCTCGAGAAATAAACGGACATGTTCGAGGTGTTGTTCTTTATTGTCAGAGAAGATGAGAATGTCATCAATGTAAACGAACACGAAGTCCATGTTTCTGAATATTTCGTCGATGTAACGTTGCCATGACTGACTCGCGTTCTTAAGACCATATGGCATTCCAAGATATTCATACAACCCCCAGGGGGTGATTATCGCCGTCTTTTCGATGTCATCCGGATGTACCATTAGCTGTAGATAAGCCTTTTCGAGGTCAAGTTTTGTGAATCTCTTTTTTTCTTTTAACAGCGGGAAAAGATCTTGAATCAAAGGTGGGGGATAGTTGTCCCGTTCAGTGATGTTGTTTAGACTCCTGTAGTCACCGCACATTCTCCAGGTGTTATCTTTCTTTCGAGTTAAATGTATTGGGCTGGAATATTTGCTGCTGGAAGGTCTGATGATGCCGACTTCGAGAAGTTGTTTAAGTTGGGCTTTTGCTGCTGTTGCCTTTTCCCCTGCTAGTTTGCGAGCCCGTGCGGTGACTGGTATTCCATTAATTACGATCCTATGAGCGAAGGTTGATGTTTTAAGAAACGGTTTTCCTATCGGTCGTGTAACTTCCACATTCTGTTTAAGTAGTTCCGAGTATATTTTTGGCAAATCCGAGTGTATGGTCGAAATGCCGTAATATTTTGTCTCGATGGCTTGTCCTTTCGACGAAAGTTGAGTTGTTGGGTCGATTAGCTGTTTATTCTTGAGGTCTATGAAGAGATTGTAATGCGCGAGGAAGTCTGCCCCAATTATGGCTGTATCAACGTCGGCAATAATGAAATCCCACGAAAAGTCTCGGCGTAAATTTAGCTCCAAGTTTATAACTGTTGTGCCATATGTTTTAATTTGTGTGGAATTCGCAGCATAGAGCATTAGTTTATCGACTTCACGGTCTTTTCGAAATTGTCTTGCCGGTAGAATTGAAACAACAGATCCAGAATCAATAAGAAATTTGTTGTGTGTTGCGTTGTCGAAAATATGGAGTCGGAGCTCTTTTTTAGATTGGAAGTCACCATCATTCACCGCTCCTAGTGATGACAGTGACTTTAGTTTTCCTGTTGTTTTAGGAGAGCTGACGCCTGTGTACATGGCAGTGTACATTTTCGTGCTTCAGTTCCAAATTTCTTATGAAAAAACAGATACCATTCCGAGTTGGTGTTGTGGATCTTCCTCGTGGGCGATGCTGTGCCTGTGCTTGTTGCTGCTGATGGAACTGTTGCTGTTCGAATTGTTTCCGTGGCATGTATTGAGTCTGCAACTGTTGTTGTGTACTTTGTTGTTGGATCTTTAGCTCCTCAATTTCTCTTAAGCACGTTTTAAGTGTCTGTTGTAGCTCCAAAAGCTTGAGTTCGATGCTTGCTGTGCTCGGAGGTGAGAACTGGCGATTAGAGGTGGCCATAACCTGATGGCTTGGAACCAGCTCGACAAAGCGATCCGCGAATTCTGCAACTGTTTCCAGAGGGAGTTTGCTTGTGGTGATGAGGTGCGGTTTTACCTCTGAAGGAAGCCTCTCCATCCACAGCTGTTGCAGAACGCTGTCATCGACGGCACCGTCAGCCAATTCACGCATCTTCCACAGCAATTGAGATGGCGTTTTTCCAGCAAGTGTCGTCTCACGCAGAAGCTTTTGGACTTGCTTTTGTCTAGAATCTGAGAGGCGTGAGATGACTGCCAATTTTAGTGTTAAATACTTATCTGTTTTTGGTTCCTGACGTATCACATCGGCGAGTTGCTCAAGCGTATTGGGGTCCAATGCTTTTATGACGTTTAGGTACTTGCTTGTATCATCCACTGTTCCTGTTGTGCTGAACTCAGCCTCGACCACATAGAACCATAAATCCGGCCTTTCCTTATTGAATGGTGGTAGCTTTGGTCTGTCAGCTCTGGGTGCAGGTTGTTGAACGATGCCATTCAATGCCATCAGTTGCTGCAGAGCGAGTAAACCTTGGTTGCCAGAGACACACGGTGTACTTGTGGTTCCCGACTCTACGCTAACTTAGTTGCTTCCATTCACGTTGCCAGAATCTTCCGACCATTGGTTCTTGTGTTGATTATTTTCGATGGTTGATGTGGGAGGCTTTGGGACCGAAATGCTAGGACTTGCAAATATTGGATGACCATCTTGGTAGCCTAGTACTTCACCTTCCTCGAGATCAAGAAGGCTGACATTAGAGCCGGGCTTCTTTGGTGAGTGATCTACGACCATTATTAGGTGTTTTGTTGGCGATAAATATCTCTTCAGAAACAAATTAACCCTTTTTGGTTTTCTGAGAAATGCCGGGAGAAAAAGAAAATGGCTACCGCTTTGTGCGCTTTTCTCGCCGGGACGTGTTGTTTGACCACCTATCACGTCGGGGTCACCAATTTGTAGTGATTCCTATACACTACTGTCAAACTTCAATAAAAAAGGTGGCAAACAATATTGAGTTTATATTTTAATCTTTATTTGGTGTATCTGCAGCTGAAAGCAATGCTGAAAAACTTTTACAAAATAATTTTAATTCTTTTTGATGCTACGGCTGTGGCGTCTATCTTCTGTCTGTCTTTCTTCTTTTTCTTCCGGCGGTATGTCACATTGATCGATGTTCGGTGGTTAGCGCAGAGGCACGTTTTTGTTCCATGTTTCTCTACTGTGGCGTAAGTGAGGCGAATGAGCCGCCACAATGACAAAAACAGAGAGACATCTGTTGTTAAGTGGTAACTTTTCTCGTTACTTCTCAGAAAACGATAGATGGCCATAGCGGAAAATCACGATTATTTTGCCACTATCCTCTCAGTGGCGAATTGTCGCGAGGACCGCTTTGCTTTTAAGATTTTGTATGGATATGACGTTTCACTAGCAGTCCATATCTATTACGTCAATGTTATCAACCTAGTCGTCCAACTTTATGTCACACACCCTTCCACTCCATCCAACTTCTAGATTTTAAAAATTTTTGAAAACTATCCAACAAGTTGGACAAGCGGTCGTATGAAGAGTTCACACTTTCAAGCATTGGTTTGTCAAGCATAAGCCTGTCCAACTAAATGTACAGTGTGAACAGGGCTATTCACACTTTGTGTAGTATTACACCCAGACGGTTTTGCAAAGACGCAAATAAGTGCGAAAGAGAAAGCAGATAGAAAAGAAATACTTTAAAAAGTCTCAACCCGCAAAGTTTTGGGTTGAGGATTGTCCAATTGCCTTGTATGGTTTTTGACGTTTCTTTTTATTGTCCTTCTTTGTTTCTTGTCGTTGATTTATTGTATCTTCTAATGTAAAAAAAATACGTCGTCGGACAATTTCTTTAATTTTTCATGTTTTTTCATGTATTTTCCGTATCCATGATGTCAATATTGTGGTACCCGTGGTGCGATGGTTAGCATGTCCACCTGTCAGTCGATCTTTGACTTTCGCTCAAGAAAGACTTCAGCAGAGACAGTGTGATTAAAGTATTTTTTCAAGTGTGTGCAAAGTAAAAGTGATAGATAGATAGATAGATAGATAGATAGATTTATTATTTCAGAAAAGTGTGTATAACATTGTTTACAAGCAAATATTGTAATTGCATTAAATCGTTTGAGCTTGGCTTTGCCGTCTGCCCGATTGACATCAATTTTCAAAAATAGTGAACTACATATTATATATAATTGAGGTTTATTTTCATTCTTTCTTTTTCTTTCTTTTTAAAAAAGCAAGTATTAATATTAAGAATTGTAAAGATATAAATTTTTCTTTAAAAAGCTTCGTTTATAATTTGGTTGCGATATGACATCGCTGTTCGAAAATAGTTGAAGAGTTGGTTAATGTTTCCTTCGCAGTTGAGGAGGGCGATTACTTCGTCTTCTGATTTAAAATTGCTGCCTAATGAATTTCTCCGTATTTCACATAAAATTGGACACTTCCCTATGAAATGGATGACGTCTTCTCTTTCCCTCAAGTTACACATGCTGCAGTAAATAGGCAGATCCTCTCGATGCGGTATGTAGTGAAGACTAATCAGCTCCCCTCTCATTTTGAATATCGCGGAGATAAGCTCCTGTTTGTTTTCATTGTTGAAGTAATTAAGCTCGCATAAATTGTGATTAAGATGGCTGTATATAGATCTATGCACCGAAGATTCAGCCTTCATTATAGAGTCCATTCTAAGTTGATCATCTACTTTGGAAACAAGATCTAATAGGTCATTTTTGCAGTATCTTCCGTTGTCTTCCAGGAATCGCAAGTTGGTTCGACAGTACGTAGCTTGTTCTTCTAGTTTTCTATACCACTGATTTTTCTTTCTGATTGTTTGCAGCGCTACAATTTTAGGAAGCCTTTCGTTATGCATGTTCAGTACTTTTATGATATACTCCGCATGACACTTGAGTGTTTTAACATAAAGTGGTGACAGTCCTGTCTCGGTTATGATCATGTAATTCGGGGTGTTTTTTGGTAAACTAAAGCATTTTTTAATGAAGAACCGCTGAAGTTTTTCGACTGTTTCATACATTTCTCCTCCCCAAACCTGTGCTGCGTACATCATGATAGATTCTGCCACCGCTACAAAGACTTTATACTTCACACTGTGAGTTACTAGTTTGTTTGAGAAGCATCTTTTCCATGTTGCAGATATGTCACTTTTGGCTTTGACCAGTTTATCTTTAAGGTGGGTTTCCATATTCAGGTTACTGGTTACGGTTACTCCTAGGTATTTATATGCTTTAACGACCTCAATTGGCTCTCTGTCGAAGTGCCATTTTTCATTCCTGGCCGTTCTACCCGCACCTTTACAAAATATCATAACTTTCGATTTGCTCAGATTCACACTCAGATTCCATAATCGGCAGTACACTTGGAGTCGATTAATCATCAACTGTAGGGTTTCAGGTGATTGAGCAAACATTATCACATCATCAGCAAATAAAAGGGCTTTAATGTGAATCCCCGACATTTCTATGCCACCAGGTAAAAAATCAACTAGATCGTCGATGAACAAGGCAAACAGATTTGGACTTAGAGTGCATCCTTGTTTGACTCCCATCTTCGATTCAAACCATTCTGACTTTTCAAGGCCGTTCCAAACAGCTGCCATATTGCCATCATAGATATTTTCAAGTACCTTTCCAAATTTATGAGACATCCCAATGTTGTATAGCTTGAAGAATAACGCTCTTCGTTCAACCGTATCAAATGCTGCTTTAAAGTCAACAAAAAGTACATACAACTTCTTTTTTTGTTCAATAAACGATGATGCTATTGTCTGCAGTACAAAAAGATTATCGATAGTTGAGTAACCACTTCGAAACCCAGCTTGGAATTCACCAATCAATTTGTTGGTATTTATCCAATTTAGCAATCGTTCATTCAATAATTTCGTAAACACTCTATAGGAAGCGTTAAGGAAGGAAATCCCTCGATAATTAGCTGGATCTTCAATGTTACCCTTCTTATGTATGGGGAAAATTACAGAATGCTTAAACTGCTCTGGTAGTACTCCCGTATCAAAAATTGCATTAAAAGCCGCAGTTAATTTTGAAATAAGCATTTCCGTTCCATATTTTAGAAACTCCATTGGTATTCTATCCGCCCCAGGTGCCTTTCCATCTTTCAGATTTTTCAATGCGTTGTTTACTTCAGCCTGTGTAATAGCTCTATCTAATATATGATTATAGTATGCAGGTTTCGCGAATTGAATAGGATCTGTAAGACTTTCCGTATTCAATAGTAATTTGAAATGACTGAGTAATACGTCTACGTTCACTTTGGTACTTATTTTTAGCTTTGTACCATTTACTTGGTTTATTGCTATCCAGAATTCTTTAGAGTTTTTGCAGAGTGCTAACTTTAAAGCCTCGTTTTCAAAAAATTTTGTTTTTTTTGCCTTACACGTTTTCTTGAATACCGCGTTCGCTTCCAAGTAAATTTTTTTGAAGTAGTTGGTGCTGTATTTTTTGAATACTTTCAGCCATCCAAAGGATTTTTGACGTGCTTTTTCGCACTCCGCATCGTACCATTGTTCTTTTTGTCTAAGTGGTTTTCCATGGCATTGTCGATTTTCTGTATATGATTGTTTAATTACGTTTTCAATGTCTTCTATCGTAAGTTGACTGTCTATTGGAACATTTCGCTGTAGGTTGCGTCTATAGGCCTCCGCTTTATCTTCTTTCCATCTTAGTCTGGGGGGTAGCTTTAGAACTGTTGTCTCCATTTGTGGTGAGCAGTTAATTCCAAATTCAACTACTATTGGCAAGTGGTCGGAATATGGGACACTTATGACCTTAAAATCGGCTATTAAACCAATCCAATTTCCCCTTATTAGACAGTAATCAACGACTGAACATCCTTGTTGACCTACAAAAGTGTACTCTCCACATTTATCTGAGTCAGAAACTCCATTTAAAATTCTAAATCCATAAGCATCACAAAGGTTCAACATTTTGATTCCTCTTGCATTGATTGTAGTGTCTTTTGAATTTCTAATTTTTCTCGCAAATCCGTTTTCTCTTCCTTCATTTTTACCTATTCTCGCATTGAGATCTCCAATTATCATAACTTCATCGCTATTATTGTGTTCGATAAAACTATTAAGTGCATTGAAATCACGCTCCCAGTGGTTGCAATTGATATACGAGGGTATTATAATCAAGTTCTTTGCTCCTACTTTCATTTTGAGAAAATGGATTTCGTCTTCATATTTAAATTCACACGCTATATTGGTAAGCGATTTATTGTACCCGAAGTAGCATCCTCCACTGGCTCTTCCTCTCGTATTTTGTTTTATTGCCGGAATCCATATAAACTCGAAGTTTTTAAATTTGTTTTTGAAGAGATAACATTCTTCTTCTACTACAAATGTTTCGTACAAAAACACGAAATCATATTCATTAATTAAATTATAAAAATTACTAAATAAAGATTTATTGCTTAAGCCTGATATATTATAACTAATTATTTTAAATTTTTTAAATTCAACGGTTTTCTTAATAATTTTGCAGATGGCGCCTTTATCCTATGCTATAGAAATATTTCTGCAGGTTGGTGTATCTGCTAAACTCCTTTTATCATTTTGACAGCCAGGGGGTGCGTTAAGATCTTGTTTTTTCAAGTTGGCGAAACTTGAACTTGAAGCCTCGTCTGTCACAACAAGAGAACCCAGCTGTTGGGTTAGATCTGAATTGTAAATATCATTTAACACTTTAACTCCATCGGAAGCATTGTTGTGTATAAAACCCAGCGCAGTGCTCCAGCGAAAAACATTTTTATTGATGAACATTTTGTCATCTCTTACTAGCACTTTAATTTGTGGATTACTTTCGTTTAGGCGTCTTTTGATACACATCAATTTGTATCGCTTTTGTCGAATCGAGGCTGGTAGATCTTTTGACATTGTTATTCCGGTGTTGCGTAAAGTGTTGTATGACTTGAGTGCAGCAATCACTTGTTGTTTTGACAAAAGTGCAAAATAAGATATCGCTTCAATAACTGAAAAGTTAGCAGAGTGGTAGAGTGGCGGCTTCCCAATCCGAGGGTCGTGGGATCAAATCCCACTCGACGAAACTTTTGGAAGCTTTTTTTCACAACCGTGAGGTAGAGAAAGTCATCGACTGGGAGGAAAAGCAGATGATGAAAGAGAAGAAGGCAGGGGCATCGAAAGATGCCTCTACGAATACATCGGGTGAGGTTGCTGCAAAATCAACCGATCCGATAACAGCATTATCACCGACAACAACAGCAAAACCACAGCAAAAAGAGGTACCGCAAAAGCGGAGGCGGTCTCTAAAGGCTATCCCCAACCTGGTGAAGAGAAGAGCATCAGGCACCTCAGCTATGCTGCAAACTGAGGGAAGCGAGAGGCAGTCAGAGAAGGCCTTAGCAGCAAAAACAAAACAAAAAAATTTAAATACCTCACCATCCGATGACGACATCGAATATATGTCTGATGATGGTGAAGTACTGTACAAATCCGGGGACAGCAACAGGTTTGCTGAACTTAGTACAGGGTCGTCTTCGGACGAAGAAGAAAAGGAGGCAGAACAGGCCCAAAAAATAGTTGACGAGTGCGTGCAAGGAATTGAATGCCTAAAGAAAAAAATGGAGCCATTCCTGCAGCTGCTAAGAAAAAAGCAAGAAGCAAGCCGGCAGGCAGAGGCTGAAGCCAAAAAAGAGCAACAGCAGCAAAAGAAACAACAACAAGAGCAAAAACAACAACAGCAGCAGCAAAACGGAAAACAACAGCAACAGAATCAGCTAAATCAGCAGCAACAACAACAACAACAACAGCAGCAGCCAAAGCAAACTGCAACAAAGGGACAAATATCCTCACCCAAGCCACAAAGAGAACAACAACAACAACAACAAAAGCAGCAGCAAAAAACTCAGCCACCAAGATCTGCTCAAACATATGCAGGGGCGGCAGCAACAGGTCCCAGCACATCGGGGGCCAGTAAATTGGCAGTGGCAGCAGCACCAGAGCGCGCCGCACACGCATTAAAAGCAGCAGCGCCAGAAACAGTACAGACAGCAACATCAACAGCAGCACCAGGAGCAGCTAAACAGCAACACCAGCAACAACCACAAGCCAAGTCGGAAAAAGTGCCACCGATTAGAACCTACAAGGTCGACCTGCAGGACGTAAAACAGGTATGTAAGTCGGCCACAAATAATCAGTTTTATATAAAAATAATAAACGAAAGTCAAAGACCCTATTCGGTTCAATGTTTTTCATTGGCCGACAACAAATTAGTTAAAGAATTTCTGAAGGAGGCGACAGCTGAATTCTTCAGCTTCACGCCTAGGAGTGAAAAGCCCAAAACGGTATTGTTGAAGGGCGTTAGTTCCTACACGGAACCACAGGCGCTCCTTGATGAGCTCCGCGTTAAAGCGAGTGATGACCTCGAATTCATCGGAGTCAAGCCTTTCACTACGGTCAAGTCCAGGCGAGAGGGGCATAAACTGCCAATCTTTCTTGTATCGTTATCGCCCCAAAGTAGATTGGAGAGTCTGAGAAATATTACTGTCTTAGACTACCAGGTCATACACTGGGAAACATTAAAGAGGCACGACGACATGCTGCAATGCATGCGCTGCCAAAGGTTCGGTCACGCTGCAGCCAATTGCGAAATGCAGTTGCGCTGCGTGAAATGCGCCGAAACCCACAACAGGGGAGAATGCAGGTTAGGGACAGAGCGGGTCGAAGATTTGACTCAGCTGAAGTGTGTTATTTGCGGGAACGAGGGGCACCCTGCAAATTATCGGGGCTGCCCTAAGGTCCAGGCTATACGGGAAAAACAGGTCAGGCAGAAAGCTGAAGAAAGTCGTCCCGTACGACAAGTTCCAACACGAAATAATATCGTAAATCCCAATATCTCTTACGCTAACGTGGCGAAAGAGAGGGCAAATACGATACAGGCCCGACTACCGGTGGCCCCACAGGTAAAAGTGCCTCAGGCGCCGGTGGTTCAGCCCGACATTGTGGCCTTGTTGCTGAGCATTCAAGGTCAGCTAACAGGACTACAAAGTCAGATAAGGGAGCAAGGCGTAAGAGTAGATTACCTCTACTCTTTGCTGCCTGGCCAAGCGCAACATCATGGTTAAGGGCGCGCTGCCGAAGACGCGCCTTAGGATCCTAGCTGTGAATGTAAATTCGCTGATTAGGATTGAACGTAGAGCTAATTTGTTCCAGTTGTTGAAAGACCACAGTCCGGATGTGTTTTTGGCTAGCGAAACCAAGCTAAACCAGAAACATAAATTGACTCATAACAATTACAATATCGTAAGAAGGGATAGACCCGACTCTACTCAAGGAGGCGGTGTTGCAATCTTCGTACGTAAAGGCATTAATTATAAAGTTATATACAACAATGATTTGCGTAAGTTCAAAACGCTTGAGGTATGCGTCATTTGCATCTCTCTCACTCAAGGGAAGCGGGTGTATATGATAGCGGCCTATGCGCCTTGGGCTCCGCAGCCTACCAATTTTATTTCAGACCTCGAAACTCTTTTTAGGGTACTCAGACTGGGATTGGAAGAGAACTATTTCATATTGGCCGGAGATCTGAACGCCAAACATGAAGATTGGGGAAACCAAACTAATAATTTAAGAGGTAATCATCTTTTTAATTTGATGAATCTGTGTAGCGTTGAGTATGGTGTCGACCTGCTGGCTACTAATAGACCATCGTTCCCAAGGAGCGGCTCTTTTCTGGACCTTATGCTATACGACATAAGACTCACAGTAACAGACAAAGTGGGTAATCACCCGCGAACTTGCCTACAGACAGTCGAGTACGACAGTGACCACTGCGGCTTGGCTGCTGTAATACAGATTCCGAACGAGCTTGTGGAGTTGGATGAATTCGTCCCAACGCACTCCTACAATTACAGTAGGATGCGGTGGCCACGTTTCACCAATGTACTATCAAGAGAACTACGTTCGAGTGATATAGCCCCACCAAACAACAGAAACATGACCAACACAGAAATTGACCAAAACTTGCAACAGATGGACGATATTATTAAACGAACTATGCAACGGACAATACCGAAATACAAAGAATGCGACCAAAACAACGTCTACAGCAACCGGACGATAGACGCACTGCACAGACAAAAAAGTGGACTACTGACAAGACTTAAAAACATGTACAGACGTTTTACAGACCCGCACGACCTGGAGATTAGGACACTGAAGTCGTCTATTAAAAACGTCAACACCCTGATCAAGGAAAACTACAGGTTATCTATTAATTCGTACTGGGACAGCAAAATTCGGGCCGTTAACTCTAGTGACCCGAGTATGTTCCCTCAAATTAATAAGATATTTAGGTCCAAGAATCAGAATGACCTCCCGTGTCTTAAGCTCCAGAGAACAGTAGAGAACAGAGACGTACTTTTGACTGCGCAAATTGATCCAGAGGAGGCCATTTTGGACGATGAATTCTATATAATCGAAGATCCGCAGGAGAAAGTGGAAACAGTCGGTGCTGCTTTCCAGCAAGTGTATAAGGTGAACGCTTGCACTCGCCCGAGTCACGACCTGGAGAACAGAGCCTTCGTTCACCATTTCTACCTGAGGAACGATATAACAACTTGGCGATCCGAGAACCGCGGTTTCACCCGGTTTGATGACGATTTCTTGGCAAACACCATAATCGCCGAAAGAACGGGACCCAGTCCCTTGCTCGTCACGAAGGTGGAGCTCCAGCTCATCTTCGATTCCATGAAGAATAAGAAGTCAGCAGGTGTCGATGGTATACCCAACATTGTACTAAGACACTTACCGATTGAGGCTATTGACATTTATACCACACTATTCAACAACGCGCTGAATAATGCATATTATCCAGTGCGTTGGAAGACAGCTGTGGTGCATCCTCTCCCGAAAAAGGGGAAGGACAACTCCAATCCGGCGAATCTCCGGTCGATAAGTCTTCTTCCAAGCATCAGCAAGGTATTCGAAAAAGTCATTAATAGATCTTTGGCCAAATGGGCTGCGGACAACAACATCATTCCGGATAATCAGTTCGGGTTTAAAGCGGGACATGACACCATTCATGCCGCGTCCAAACTCGTTTCAGACATCCAATGGAACAAATGCAAAAAACAATGCACGGGTGCTGTTCTGGTGGACCTAGAGAAGGCCTTCGACACCGTATGGTTAGAAGGTTTGTATCTAAAACTCACCAGACTAGGCATCAGTAAACCAATGTTGTATATGCTTTATGATATGCTCAACGGTAGAAAGTTCGTTGTGAAAAATGGCAACGTAACTTCTACCACCACATTCGAAATCAAAAACGGTCTTCAACAGGGAGCGGTCAACTCGCCGATTCTCTTTAGCATTTACAAAAGCGATCTGATAGGTAGTTTAACGCAAGCAATAGCGTACGCCGACGACCTGATTGCGTACAGAACGGTCCCGAAGGTCGAAGTTATTAGAATTCTCTTGCAGCGTGACTTCGAGAAGATTCAGCGATATTGTGACGACTGGAAACTGAAAATAAATGTCCAGAAGTCGGAAACAATTCTGTTCCGAACTCCGTTGGCCAAGGCATCGCGTGATACGTGTAAAAATTGGCGTAAAATGGTCATAGTTGACACCAGCGGACAGCGGTTGGCGAGCAAAAGTGTAGTGAAGTACCTCGGGATCTGGTTAGATCAGTATCTGTATTTCGATAGACATATGAAGGCTGCTCTGACCAGAGCCAGGGGAGCATTCGCCCTGACAAAACGGCTGTTTTACAGCAGTCGGCTTGACCCCAGGGTAAAGGTTATATGCTACATGGCCCTCATACGGCCAATGATCGTCTATGGCTGTCCTGTGTGGTTCAACATTGCCCCTTCCCAAATGGAGAAGATTCGGGTGTTCGAGAGACAGTGTCTTCGACGTTGTCTCGGTTTGCATCGGACACCGGAATCTTCTTATTTACACTATTATTCTAACGAGGTCCTGTACAACGGGGCTCGGATCAACAGGATTGACAATTTCGTGATAAAACTTGTTCGAGGCCATGTTGCGAGAGCAATGATTTCTGAAAACAGCCTGATTTTCGGAGCGTTCTATCCAAACAAGATGTACTTTGAGGAAGCACGCTTGAGCGGCTTTATCCCACCAGAGGCATTCTTCTATCTTGACAAGTACGGTCTGATACTAGATAGATTGGCAGTACCGCTTATCTACCACGTCAGACGAAGTACTGTAGACCGGCGGCTCCTATATGAACGAGACATCCTCGCTCAAGGCGGAGCGGAGCTCCTTCGGTTCAGTAGGGCTGTGTCCGAACAAGACCGTATTGATAGGGTGAAGCAGGAGAATCAGTTTTGGTGGCTTCAAACGGCATTTGACCATGGGTAGTCGTGGGTGGGGTATTTTTTGCCTTGGCCGGCTTACATAGTTGTTTTAGTCTTAGGTCTTAGTTTTAAGTAGAGTAGGCGGTGGCATTCAAACAAATTATATATATATATATATATAATTTATATATATATATATGTATATAAAAAAAAAACAAAAAAAAAGAGACAGAATTAATAAAAAAAAAAAAAAATTAATAAATAACATTAAAAAGAGTAAATATGAAAAAAAAAAAAAAAAAAAAAAAAAAAAAAAAAAAAAAAAAAAATAACATTAAAATATAAGAAAGGAAAAAAAAAATAGACAGTTCAAAAAGTTATGGATTTTATGCTGCTGTGGTTGTTCTAGTTTTTAAGTAACTGTAGGTAGTTTAGGTTTATTTTTTAAGTCTTATTTTTATTTCTAGTTTTAGGTTTTATTACTAAGGACATAGTATTAAGTAGTATGTAAGGAAAACAAAAAAAAAAAAAATTCAATGGCATTAGTTTTTTTTCCACATTTTCTAATCATTAAAAAGAAAAATAAAAGATTAAAAAAAAATAAATAGTTCATAGGCCGAAAGGCAGTAATCTATAAGGTCATGAATTACTTAGAGCGCCCGCTTAGGGCCAGTAAGTTATACATAAGTAGAAGTAATTAGGCTAGTTTTTCATTTCTTGTCAAGCATACAAGTAGTTATAAGATAAATGAAATAAAACAAAAATTATAAAAAAAAAAAAAAAAAATAAGCATGTCCACCTGCTAACCCAGAGGTTCGAGGTTCGAATCCCAGCAGAGGCGCAAAAATCTTTTTTCACGGGTATCGCCTTTCGCGAGGAATTTGCAAGTCCTCCGTTAGTAAATGCATGCCATGAAAAGCGCTTTCTCAATTAGCCGTTCGGATCCGGCATACAATTGTAGGTCCCCTCCATTCCCTCACAAGGCATGGTTGTGAGAAATGCGCTTGGACCAGGTGCTCCTCGCTCTGTAGCGCCACCCTATTTATTTTTTTTTATTTTTTTATGTCAATAATCATTGCTGCAGAATCTAATTAAATTATTTACCAATTCAAATGAAATTTTGCTCCTTATGAGTTTATTGTTATTGATATCAAATAAATACAGCATAGCCTCTTTGATTATTTTTACACTTGACTCTGTGGGTGAGAACAAAAAATGAAAGAGAAGTGTCAAAAATACGCAACCGAAAAACATCTGAGTGTAATAATGCAAGACTGACGGGATGAGAGTTCAAAAGAAAATAAACGAAACACGCAGCATACACAAAGTCTGAATATAATACGGCTCTTTCTGTATGCTGCGTGTTTCGTATATTTTCTTTTGAACCCTCATCCCGTCAATCTCGCATTATTACTTATTATTATTATTTTTCGGTTGCGTGATTTTTGACAGTTCTCTTTCATTTATTGCTCTCATCCACTGAGTCAAAGTGTGAAAATAATCAAAGAGACTCAGCAAAATTTTTTATATATCAATAGGCGTGTTTTTTTGCACGCGGATATAAGCTTCGCCCAAAAAAACGACTTCCCCAAATTATTCAAATATTTGGCAGCACTGCAATTTGACATAAACAAAAATGTTTTATTTCACAGCTGTTTGTACTAGACTGTAGACGATGGTCTTTTATTTATGGAAACTAAATTTCTTCAAATTTCACATAAATATTAGCTTCCCCAGACTTATCGGCGAATGTGGATACAAACACTTCTAATTTATTCATCCGTCAGCACATTTGGACACCGTTGTATCGTCTCCCATACGATCAGCGTTTGAATTTTGTGGAGAGAAATGCTCCGCCTGTGGAAAATGTATGTCCCAGTTCCCAGAGTCACTATGGCCCAAGGTAAGTGATTTCATACGCTTTGGAAAAGGCAAACCGTTTTAACTACTAGACATTCATTTCATTTGCAGATTATGAGTGACCTCTTGGAAAAGACCGGCCAACTGAAAACTGGAGACGTGGCGGATTTCTCTTCTTTCGGTTCAGCAGTTCTTATTGACAAAAATGCATTTAAACGGATTACTTCCTATATAGATTATGCTAATAAAAACTGTGACTTGGAAATTCTGGTTGGAGGCACATATTCTGATGAAAAAGGATATTTTGTTAAGTCAACAATTGTACAAACCCAAGATCCTCACTCGAAACTCATGACAGGAGAATACTTTGGGCCAGTTTTAACAGTTTATGTGTATAAGGACAGCGAGTTGGAAGACACTATGAAGTTGGTGACTACTTCAACGCCATTTGCACTAACTGGAGCTGTTTTTGGATTAGTAAGTTTGTAGTACAACCTATAACGCAAAAAAAATTTTAACAACTTTCGTATCACCGAAACAGGAGCTTCCTGGTGCATGCAGCTCTTGACAAGTTCAAGATGGCTGCTGGAAATTTCTATATCAATGACAAATCGAGAGGCGCAATCGTTTTGGAGGTGGTCGGGTGTCTGGTAAATTAATTTATTTCAAAAATCATGAATGTGATTCCTCAAACTCAATTTATTTTAAGGAACAAACGACAAAGCTGGTGCCCTGCATTATGTGCTCCGATGGACCACACCACAATCGATCAAAGAGAATTTCGTCCCACTCAAAGACAATTGAATATCCATACATGAGAGAATAAATACAAATCATGAAACTATTAGACACATACATAGATTTAAATAATTATCCATAACTAGAGACAAAAACTTTATTGATGTAAGTTCATTCAATCAACTGTGTACTTGTATTTAGACTCGAAACTATCATAAAACTAAGAGGATAAAAAGATTCATGCGAATCTGAAAAAAATCAAATCTCAAAATTTGCAAAATTGCCAGAAAATGTATTTTGCCAGCTTTTATCATCACACTCAATTAAGGTAAATAATAAAATTTAAATTTGCTTTCTAAGCACATTCCTTCACGTGGTACTGATTTCGAGGAAGAGAACTGCAAATGTTCAACTGGGTTTGCAGCAGATATTTTTGTAGATTACACATAAAGTGGAACAGTGCCGGACAATTGAATTTGTTGGATCTGTTGTAAGTAAAGAATGTAAGTAAGAATACACTTTGTTCGTTGCTTTATCTATAAGCAGGTAATTTAAGTCTGCAATGAAGGCTAGAAGACTGCATAGAAAGCCAAAGCTGGACATCTTACTCTCTATCACCGCTTCCTTAGACATATAATAACATGAGACATTGGGTTAATCGGCCCTATCGAGGTCGTCGGATTGGAATTCTCTCCGATTTCTTACGATTCGGAAACATTTTGCTTCGTGGTAGTTCTCTGATCGGCAGATCCAACGTCCTCCGATAAGTTTTTGTTGCGGAAAGTTTTAGTTTTGGGAATGCAATGCTTTGCATTGATCTTTGTCAAACTTGAAAAGACACCGTTGTATCGTCTCCCATACGATCAGCGTTTGAATTTTGTGGAGAGAAATGCTCCGCCTGTGGAAAATGTATGTCCCAGTTCCCAGAGTCACTATGGCCCAAGGTAAGTGATTTCATACGCTTTGGAAAAGGCAAACCGTTTTAACTACTAGACATTCATTTCATTTGCAGATTATGAGTGACCTCTTGGAAAAGACCGGCCAACTGAAAACTGGAGACGTGGCGGATTTCTCTTCTTTCGGTTCAGCAGTTCTTATTGACAAAAATGCATTTAAACGGATTACTTCCTATATAGATTATGCTAATAAAAACTGTGACTTGGAAATTCTGGTTGGAGGCACATATTCTGATGAAAAAGGATATTTTGTTAAGTCAACAATTGTACAAACCCAAGATCCTCACTCGAAACTCATGACAGGAGAATACTTTGGGCCAGTTTTAACAGTTTATGTGTATAAGGACAGCGAGTTGGAAGACACTATGAAGTTGGTGACTACTTCAACGCCATTTGCACTAACTGGAGCTGTTTTTGGATTAGTAAGTTTGTAGTACAACCTATAACGCAAAAAAAATTTTAACAACTTTCGTATCACCGAAACAGGAGCTTCCTGGTGCATGCAGCTCTTGACAAGTTCAAGATGGCTGCTGGAAATTTCTATATCAATGACAAATCGAGAGGCGCAATCGTTTTGGAGGTGGTCGGGTGTCTGGTAAATTAATTTATTTCAAAAATCATGAATGTGATTCCTCAAACTCAATTTATTTTAAGGAACAAACGACAAAGCTGGTGCCCTGCATTATGTGCTCCGATGGACCACACCACAATCGATCAAAGAGAATTTCGTCCCACTCAAAGACAATTGAATATCCATACATGAGAGAATAAATACAAATCATGAAACTATTAGACACATACATAGATTTAAATAATTATCCATAACTAGAGACAAAAACTTTATTGATGTAAGTTCATTCAATCAACTGTGTACTTGTATTTAGACTCGAAACTATCATAAAACTAAGAGGATAAAAAGATTCATGCGAATCTGAAAAAAATCAAATCTCAAAATTTGCAAAATTGCCAGAAAATGTATTTTGCCAGCTTTTATCATCACACTCAATTAAGGTAAATAATAAAATTTAAATTTGCTTTCTAAGCACATTCCTTCACGTGGTACTGATTTCGAGGAAGAGAACTGCAAATGTTCAACTGGGTTTGCAGCAGATATTTTTGTAGATTACACATAAAGTGGAACAGTGCCGGACAATTGAATTTGTTGGATCTGTTGTAAGTAAAGAATGTAAGTAAGAATACACTTTGTTCGTTGCTTTATCTATAAGCAGGTAATTTAAGTCTGCAATGAAGGCTAGAAGACTGCATAGAAAGCCAAAGCTGGACATCTTACTCTCTATCACCGCTTCCTTAGACATATAATAACATGAGACATTGGGTTAATCGGCCCTATCGAGGTCGTCGGATTGGAATTCTCTCCGATTTCTTACGATTCGGAAACATTTTGCTTCGTGGTAGTTCTCTGATCGGCAGATCCAACGTCCTCCGATAAGTTTTTGTTGCGGAAAGTTTTAGTTTTGGGAATGCAATGCTTTGCATTGATCTTTGTCAAACTTGAAAAGATCAGATATTTTCCCCAGAACTGGCGTTGACAAATTTAAAAGAAAAAAAAACATCAGAATTTGTTTTTATTTGCTTTGTCAAATGGATGAATTTTGAATGAATTTTTTGACATTTCTAAAAATTCATCTACACCATCTTGGTAGCACTTGCAGTTTATATTCGCTTCAGAAATAAACGTAGATGTTTATCCTCGCTATTCGCTTATTTTGTTGTTGTTTTTAACTCGCAAAAATTTGAACAAGCGTATATCGGCGTGCAAAAAAACGCACCTAATATCAAAAAACTTACTAAGTAGAACAATGTCATTTGAAGTGGTAAATAATATAATTAGATTCCGCAGCAACGATTATTGACAAAGAAGATAATAGGCGTGTTTTTTTGCACGCGGATATAAGCTACGCCCAAAAAAACGGCTTCCCCAAATTATTCAAATATTTGGCAGCACTGCAATTTGACAAAAATGAAATTTTTTTATTTAACAGCTGTTTGTACTAAACTGTAGACTACGATGGCGGTTGTGGAAAACAGCAAGAAGGTATAATCATACAATTTTTGTCGGGGATACCTACAGAAACTGTCCAAACAGCAAATGTGAAACTACCCTGTTTAACATTTTCCCAGATAAGCAATGCTGAGGTACCAGAAGCTCAAATAGTGAATCCAGGAGTCCCAGATAAACTGAGTGTTCAGACAACAAATGCTGGTATGTCAAAAGTAGGAAGTACCAAGCCAACAAATGCATTACCACAGATTCAACCAGTTCCAAATCAGTTGGAAAATCCTTCTGTCAATCGACAATCACCACAGGCTTCGGGGAATCCAGAATCTGATAAGCAATCCACAAATACCGCATCTACTTTGACTTCAACATCGCATGTCCTAGACTGCATAGATTCTATTAAAACTCCAGAATCGACGACCGTGCTAACAGAAATCGCACCTAACCCTGCAACACCACCAGAACATAACTTAAACAGATGTGATGCAGATGTGAGGGAGTAGGGATTCCATTAATGCTTTTTAGCCTTCAAGTGGATGGCTGTGTCCTTACACAAAAGCATTAAAATACACCATTGGTCGAGTCCAAATCCCAACGATTGTTTTGACCCCAGCACGTACCTGATCAGTAAGTACTCTGTGAAACAATCTCAAGGATTCAAAGTGATGGTTTCTTGTGTTCTTAGGCCTCGACGAAGAACAGTTACGAAAGATCTCATGTCTCGAGTTTGTGATGCATGCTCCCAGCAGCTACTACCATGACAAAACGACACCATTTCCACCGCCAGACTCGATGGACTACGACACCAAGCCCGGTGGTTACATCTGGACAAGCATGCGTGAAGTGGAGCGTAACAAAAACCAGAAGGAAACAGTCGATGTTTAGTTTTTCATTAAATTTATTAGTTTCTACCACAATCATACATACGCTTAACAAACGATTAAAAATAAACTCGACTTTTAATAGAAATTTTCCTCGGGGTCTTTGGATTTGTGTTGCTGGTTTTTGATTTGGTCTAGGTCTTGGTTGGAGTACATGTCAGCCACTTGGGATGCAGAGGTGGCATCTTCGGGTGATTTGTCATCTCGTATCCGAATGAATCGCGGAAAACGCAGTGGGATGCCCTTTTCGGGATCCACAATGCCGATGGTTGCCTTGTGAGCAGAGAGGGCTAAGCGAGAGATCGGCACATTTTTTTTCCCACACTTGAACGGCGTCAAACCACTCGTCCGGCTCGTGGGAGCTGTCGTAGCGGTAGTATGACTTGGGCGTCTTGATCACGTGCTTTTTGAAGAACTCAGCATGCGTTTGAAGGTCTTCGTCACTGAAACCTTTAAGAGCGGTTTAGAAGTTTCTTAAAATAGAGACACTGTGGCAATCTAACCTGTTCCAATTTTGCAAATGCTCTGGTACTCCTCGTTGTCGGCGTCGTAGCAGGCCAATAGAAAGCCTCCGTAGATCCCAGTTCGCTTTCCTTTGCCAATTTAGCTGCTAACTACCAGCACGTCCGGGAAGCCTCCACAACTGCTGAGGTAGTCCTTAAGTTTCAGCATTTCAGGATTCAGGCATTGGTAAATGAGAAAAAAAAACATCCGAATTTGTTTTTATTTGCTTTGTCAAACGGATGAATTTTGAATGAATTTTTTGACATTTCCAAAAATTCATCTACACCATCTTGGTAGCACTTGCAGTTTATATTCGCTTCAGAAATAAACGTAGATGTTTATCCTCGCTATTCGCTTATTTTGTTGTTGTTTTTAGCATGCAAAAATTTTAGCAAGCGTATATGCGCGTGCAAAAAAACGCACCTAATGTAACGTGCGCCTAGTTCGCAAAAATAAAACTTTACCTTTCAATTTAATTCTACCACCTTTATTCAGTATCTACCTTATTCGATTTCAACTCTACTAATAATCACATTAACTCACTCTTAACGGCCATATTATTCACTCTTTAAATTTAAACACAATAGAAATAAACCCAGTTGTCAAATTTTGGTTCCAGGTTTAAATTTTGATCCCAGGTTTAAAATAAACCCAGTTGTCAAAGTGAGAAACGTCAAATTGAAACAGCACTTTCTCGTGGATAAATTTATATTTGAAGAAATTGTAAGCAGTGTTGGCCCAAAATTAATCTGATTAATGATTAAAATTAATGATTAATAATCATAATCAAAAATTTGATTATTGATTAATTAATCATAATCAAATTAGAATGATTATGATTTTTAATCATAATCATTAATCTGATTACTAATTTGATTACTTGATTAACTATTAATTATTTTTCTTTTCTTTAAAGTATTCAGTTTCGTTATACCGGACAGAATTTATCAAATTTTTTTGTACTTGACCTATTTCACTTACACAAGTGATTATAAAAGTAAAAAAAGGCTTGCGTTTTTACGAAGACAGCTAACAGTGCTCACATTGAAACTATAACATATGGTTGATATGTGAGCAAAACTATTTTCAGCTCAATAGCAAAAATGTGCATATTCGAACAATTTAACAAAATAAGAATTCAGTGTGTTTGATTTGATTTGAAAGTTGGAATATAATAAAAATGTTTTAAGAAATCTGTGCTATAATTTTTCTTCATTGTTACGGGTACGTTGAATTGGGTTCATGGATTTATTAGGTTAATCGAGTTAATCAATTTGTGATTAATGATTAATGATTAGTAACATTAATCATGATTAAGATTAATTTTTTAATCATGATTAAAATAATCAGATTAAATTTAATCAAATTAATTAATTGATTAAAAAATTAATCGATTAATGCCAACACTGATTGTAAGTAATACTTTTAATTTAATATATAATTTAATAATAATACTATCTTTTCCATGTTGTTGCAGGTTCAAGAAATGGTAACTCCACCAGTTGCTGCTTCAGGTGTTGCTGAAAAGGCAACAAGGGCCAAGAAATTCGCAAAATGTTTCTGCATTGCGGATGAACAAACTACGCGAAGGCACCGCACCTGATATTACCAACGAGGATTACTTCCCAACTCTTGGCGCCTACACGACGTTAATTGAAGTTGGTCCGTTGTATATATACAGCCGTATCTATAAAGAACTTTTAATCATCGATTAGATTTAATTGCCATTTAAGTAACACTTAAGTAACGAATCCGTATCGATAATCAAATTTCACATTTAAGTAACCTTGCTAAGAGCCCTCTTAACTTAAATGCCAATAATGACGTTTAAAGGTCTCTTAAATCCAAATTAAAAACTCATTCTGACGTTTCGGGAAAATCGGTGTCAATTTCGCTCTGTTGTTTTGGTAATAAAATGAAACTTTTCTTAAAATAAAAATATGGAAGATTTTCGTCGCGATTTAAATGTTTTCAATGTGCTAAGAATTTTTCAGATGTCATGATTAATAAATAGAAACATAAAAAGCTGGCACAAAAGCTCCACAGAGCTTCAAGGCCAAACGCGTTGTTCTCGCAACAACCATTCTCGTGCGGGTCTGAAAGGTTAAATTGGAAAAGCATTCTTCAAGGCATATTTTCCTGCCTTGAGGTGATACCTGCCAGAGAAAAGTCATATTGGATGTTTATGGTGGTCGAACGCCCACGCAGTAGTTATGCTTTATCCATTTCGCTATGGATGTCGTGTGCCTACAACCAGAGCTAAGAGATTGTCAGGGAATTGCAGTTTTGCTTGGCAAAGAAAGATTGTTCCATGGTCGAGCGGTCGATTTGCTTCTCATAATAAGGGCCTAAAAAGACGAACAATGCGTTGCGTTAGTTTTGAATGAATATTCGAAGAAATCCTCATCACATTTTAGGTTGATGATACTCGTACATAGTGTTTTTTTTTTTTTTTTGATAAGCAAAAAGGCACCAC
This sequence comes from Melanostoma scalare, assembly GCA_949752695.1. Taxonomy (NCBI): domain Eukaryota; kingdom Metazoa; phylum Arthropoda; class Insecta; order Diptera; family Syrphidae; genus Melanostoma; species Melanostoma scalare. The sequence continues at coordinate 116,812,631 of OX456986.1, read as the reverse complement.
ATCTGTTTACAAACGAATGGTTGTCAAAACGCAGTTTAAATTGGACTAGATTTCTGTTTTTACTACTTTATTTTGACACAACTATCAATTAGTTTAGCATCAGCGCAGAATCGATTATCGATAAGAATTTAGTCAACCTCTCTTAAGTTCCAATTAAATTTTAATTGAAACTTAACTAATCGAGAAGAAAATCTAATAAATACGGCTGATAATCTATAGTACTATCATCAGACAGCTTTTTCTGAGACTTTTATTCACCGAGTGGTGCGCTGAAATCGCTTAAGCAAAGAGACACAGACAAGATAGAATTAAGCGCTTAGATTTCAAAGAGTGCCGAGAGAACCAAAATCAAAGCAAATTATTTAAGGTGGGGAGGAGAATCGAAAACACAAGACAAAGTATAGAGAATCAGTAATCTTATGGTTAAGCAAAGCAGAATAGGTGTGAAAAAATAATTACATGAATTGTTTTGTCTTTCTTTTAGGGTGGGGTATAGTGGTGGTAGTACGTCAAGAAAGATTATACGTACAATTGAACATCTGATCATACTGTTGTGATTGAGGTACTGAAATTTCAATTTGAAGGGATAAAATGAAATTGCTATGTTGCAAGCAAAAAATTTCATTTCAAATTCATGAAAAATTGAAATTTGTATAAATGAGCAGAAATTTTTTTTTTGTTTTGAATTTTTTATTTCATATGTGAAAAATGATATTGAAGAACATTTCTCGGAAATGTTGGAATTATAGTTGAGAAAAGTAAGTATGGAAATGTAAGGTTATGATAGATAAAAAAAAATCTGAAAAAGAGTGGAAAACGTTAGTATTTTGATAAATAGATTTTTTAAAAGGAAAACTATAGGCATCTACAAAAAAAAGTGTATTTTTTTCCGGATCACCCAGGAGGTAAAATACAAGATTCGTTTTCTTTTAATGAGGTTCCCCAGGAGGCCTGCCTCACTAACTACTTTGCATGCTTGATTTGCTTGAATTGTCATTGATATCATCAATAAACAAAACGTAAAACTATAGGTATCACAAAATAACATAAAACGAATTCAAATTCTTATAAACTTATAAAAATCAACAAAAAAAGCATAACAACAAAATGACTAGCTAAGGGAATTGAATATTGCACATTCAAGAAAAGTTAATAAAAAATAAAGATGAAGATTTGAGTGGCCAGCTTCACGGAGAACTTCTCAAATGGTTTCTGACTGATTTGAGAAGCTTTAAGTTTGTAACAGACTTGAAAGTCCCCTTTCGAGTCTTCGTTATAAAGTTCTTCGATGGTTTTCCACGACACAACATCGTCATTGATTTTTATGTTGTGTTTTACTAATATATTACGGATGCTCTTGAATAGATGTCAGTAATCATAAAGTAGAAACACTCTATGATTGTCTACTTCTATGTAGGGCCTATCTATTGCATCCCAGTCGACTCCGAGTTTCTTATATGCGAGAACGTTGTTCGATCCCTGATCGCAACTTGTCGCAACAACGTTCAGCCCACATTCCAGTATTTTTTTCAAGGTCTCTTTTATAATCCTTGCAAGCATATCTCCTTTCGGTGATCCCACATAGTAGGAGATAGATTGTTTCCAGTTTCTGTTAAACCCTCGCAAAGTAAATACCATTACTTTGGAGGCTATCAGATTCGTCCGTCCATGCTCTCCAAAATCAGTGTATCCGTACTGAATGTCGTCCTTGTTGTTGTACTCTTTCTCCTGTTCAACAACCATTTCGTCGAACAAGAGTACGCATTTCCGGTCCATTTCCGTCATATCTTCCGCTTTCTGTCTGAGCATGTGCATCACAGTCTCAGTCAGGCCTGCCTTGAGTCGTATTTCTGAGTGCCATCGGTTTATGGTACTCACTGCTGGTAGCTTAAATCCCAAACTAATCAAAAACGCATAGCACGCTGGAGACTTAAAGAAGATTTTTAAGAAAAAATCTTTTTCTTTAAGAGTCCAGTGTGTTTTCTTTTCGTGTAAAAGCTGTGCCAACACGAAAGTAAGAACTTCTTCTTTCGAATCTTCCAGCTTTTCTTCGACCGCTTTTCTTAAAATATACCTCTTGCTCTTTCGAATATGGCGAGGAGTGTAAATGGTTACCCCGCTAGGTTTTTTGGGGGTCGTAGATTTCTGGGGGGATGGGGACTTTGCAAAACGTCTGTGAATTGGAGACGGAAGTTGTGAGGGTGAAAGCGGAGTATCCTCCGGAAGGACGAATTCGAATTCGTAACGCGAAATATAAATTTTAAATAAGTTATTGAAATTGAAATTGAAATGCTGAAAAGAAAAGGAAATATTATGGATTACTATTACTCTTACTCTCCAGTTTTTATCGTCTACAAATTTTTGTCTCGTTGAAACTTATGAATTGTTTCAACAGTAAAACAACAAAACACAAAAACAGATCACTATTTCAATATTTTTTTTTTTTCAATTTTTGTTTTTACTTGAAAAAACTTCTTTTATTCTGCAAAGTTGATTTTATGATTGTTCAAGGTATGGCTGATGCAGATGAAAGTTATTGTTTTTGACGCACTACCACTACACAACACTGTTTTTTTTCGAACGCTTGTTTTTGAAGTGAAAACTTCTTTAGGCTCGTTTGGCACTTTTGCAATGGGGGTAAATCCATGAATTTGCGACCGACACCATTTTTTGATTGGCTCATCGTAATTCGTATGTAAAGTCGTCATAGCCCAGCGTCTCAAGTTCGTTTCCCAGCCATGACTTGCATTTTTTTGTTTATTTAAAGTGAAAACATAAATAAAAATTGATCGCCACGGCTGGGATTCGAACATGAGACCCTCAGTTTAATAGCCAACGACTTTTTTTTTTTTTTTTTTTTTTTCAATTCATTTTTATTAACTTTATCTTATATCTACTTACATGCTAACAAAAATGTGTAAAACTAGCTTATATAATAACTTAATTAACTTACTGACCCTAGGCGGGTACTCTAAATTATTCAATATCTTACTACTAATGCCTTTCGGCCTTAAGATACCTTATTAATTACAAACTTGAACTAGTTAAAACTAAGAATATTTTTTAAAAAAACTTAGCTTTCTTGATCATTTTTTTTTGTTTTCTTAAAACTAATTAAAACTAATTAAAACTACTTAAATCTACTTAAAACTAGGGCAGCCACAGAAGCTTTTGGTTTTTTTTTTTTTTTTTGTATTTTGTATTTTGTAATTTTTTTTTGGATTTTTGTATTTTTAAATTTTTTTTTTGGTTTTTTGTATTTTGTGATTTTTTTTTTTTTTTGATTTTTTTGATTTTATGTTTTTTTTTTTTTTGATTTTTTGTGATTTTTTTGTTTGCCACTGTGCCCACCCCCTATACCCTAGGACTTACACGCTAAACCTGTGTAAGCCAGCCATTGGCGACTCGCTATCATTATAAAATTCTTGTTGTTGCTCCGACAACCACCAGAACATATTCGACGTTTTAACAACGTCACGACGATCGCGATCTGAAACCGCCCTACTGAACCGGAGGAGCTCTACAGCTTCTCCGCCTACTGCGGTGACGTCTCGGTTGTAAAGGAGTCGTCGTTCCACGGACTTACGGCAGACGTGGTAGATTAGCGGAACCGCCAATCTATCCTGAATCAACCCTACCATATCAAAATAGAGGAAAGCCTCCGGTGGGACAAATCCACTGAAGCGCGTTTTCTCCATATATTCAGTGTTGGGGTAATAAGCCCCAAAAATCAGGCCATTGGTCGAGGTCATCGCTCTTGCAGTGTGACCACGAGTCAGTTTTATAATGAAGTTGTCGATCCTGTTTATTTGAGCCCCGTTGTAAAGGACCTCATTAGGATAATATTTTCTGTACTCCGACTCTGGTGTTCTGTGCAATCCAAGACAGGTACGCAGACACTGTCCCTCAAACACCCGAATCTTTTCCATTTGAGACGCTGTAACATTGAACCACACGGGGCACCCATAGACAATCATTGGCCTTATGAGGGCCATGTAGCAAATCACCTTCACTCTGCTATCAAGTTGACTGCTGTGAAACAGTCGCCTTGTCAGAGCAAAAGCTCCCCTAGCCCTGGCCAGAGCCGCATCCATATGTTTGTTAAAATATAGATACTGATCTAGCCAGATGCCAAGGTACTTGACTACTACTTTGTTTGGCAGTGGGTGGCCATGTAGATCAACGATCACCAGCTTTCGCCAGTTCTTTCTCGTATCCCCTGAGGCCCGAGCCAACGAGGTTCTAAACACAATTGTTTCCGATTTCTGGACGTTGATTTTCAACTTCCAGTCATCGCAATATTGCTGGATCTAATCGAAGTCACGCTGCAAAAGTATTCTGATGACTTCGATCTTTGGACCTGTTCTGTACGCAATAAGGTCGTTGGCGTACGCTATAGCATGGTGAAGAGAACCAATTAGATCGCCGGTAAAAATGCTAAATTAAATAGGCGAATTCACCGCCCCCTGTTGTAGACCGTTCTGTATTTTAAAAGTTCTGGTAGAAGTTGTGTTGCAACTTTTCACAACAAACGTTCTACCATGAAGCATGTCATTTAGAATATAAAGCAGTGGTTTACTCATGCCATATCTGATCAACTTATAGAAAAGACCGTCTAACCAAACGGTATCGAATGCCTTCTCCAAGTCAACCAGACATGCACCCGTACACTGATTTTTAGCTTTGTTCCATTGAATATCTGATACTAGTTTAGACGCGCCATGTGTGGTATCATGGCCCGCCTGAAAACCGAACTGATTTTCTGGAATAATATGTTTGTCCTCAGCCCATGTGGACAGAGCTCTATTGAGAACTTTCTCGAATACCTTGCTGATACTCGGGAGAAGACTAATTGACCGGAGATTTGCTGGATTGGAACCATCCTTCCCTTTTTTAAGGAGAGGATGGACCACTGCCGTCTTCCAACGCACTGGATAATATGCATTATTCAGCGCATTGTTGAACAACGTGGTGTGTATGTCCACCGCTTCCGAAGGGAGGTTTCGCAGCACAACATTGGGTATGCCGTCGACTCCTGCTGACTTCTTTTTCTTTATTTTGTGAAAGATGTCCAAGAGGTCCATCTTAGAAACAAACAGGGTGTTTTCCTCGTTTCGCTGGGCGATGACTGCATTTGCAAGTCGGTCGTCATTGAACCTAGTGAAACCAGGATTCTCGGATCGCCAATGCGAGATCTCGTCTCTAAGATAGAAGTGTCCAACGAAGGCTCTATTCTCAAGGTCGTAATTCGGGCGAGTGCACTCATTCACCTTATATACTCGCTCGAAAACAGCACCCACCGTCTCTACCTTCTCCTGAGCATCTTCCACTATAAAGTGGTCATCATCCAAGATGGCCTCATCCGAATCTATCCCTATTGTCAAAAGTAAGTTTTTGTTCTCTGTCGTCCTTTGGAGTTTAATACCCTGAAGGTCATTTTGATCTTTTCTCCTAAAAATTTTATTTATTTCCGGAAACATACTCGGGTTGTTGGACTGTACAGCCCGAATTTTGTTGTTCCAGAAAAGAGATATAGATATTCTGTAATTTTCTTTTATTAACTGTTGGAGATTTTTGATCTGTGACTTGAGAGTTCTAATCTCCAAATCGTGTCGGTCAGTAAACCTCCTGTGCAAGAGTTTTAGACTTGACAAGAGTCTACTTTTTTGTTTGTAAAGTGCGTCTATTGTCGCGTTTCTGTACATGTTCGTCGAGTCAAGTTGCCTATATTTGGGAATTGTCCTGTCCATCGATCTCAACGTTCGACAGATTCCTGTTGCATGGTGGCGCAATACTGTTCGAACGAAGTTCCCTTGAGACGGCACCGGAAAAGCGCGGCCAACGTGTCTTACCGTAGTTGTAAGAGTGCGTTGGCACGTACTCCTCCAGTTCCACAAGGTCGTTCGGAAGCAGTATGACGGCGGCAAGTCCACAGTGGTCACTGTCGTACTCAACCGTCGTCAAACAATTTTTCGTCCGTCGAAGAATGTCGTCGGTCAGTTTCAGTCTTGAGTCTAAAAGCAATAGATCCAAATAAGAGCCACTTCGAGGATATGAAGGCCTGTCAGTAGCTAGCAGATCGACTTTACACTCAATGCTGTGGAGCCCCAGCCAATTGAATAGCTGGGTCCCCCTTGGATTGGCTAATTGATTTCCTCAATCTTGGTGTTTAGCATTGTAATCACCGGCCAAAAGGAAATAGTTTTCTCATCCGAGTTCAGATTCAGACATCGAAAAAGCGTTTCGAGCTCTGTTATAAAATATGAGGTTTGAGAAGCTCCCGGCGGTGCATAGAGCGAGACCACATACAATCGCCTCCCCTGTTGGAGAGGGATGCATATGATACACGTTTCCAGCAACCGGAATCGACGTACTTCACCGCTATATATTACCTTATGAGCAATGCCCTTACGTAAGAAGATCGCAACCCCACCCGCGAGAGTCGAGTTGGGTCGGTCCCTCCTTATGATAATGTAATTGTTATCCGTCATTTTGTGATGCTGATTTAGCCTAGTTTCGCTAACCATACATACATCAGGACGTTGGTCTTTTAACAGCTCAAGGAAGTTGGTTCGTCGTTCTATCCTAACTAGCGAGTTCACATTCACGGCTAGGATCTTAAAAGGCCTCTCCGGCAGCGCGCCCGTTAACCTAAAAATTGCGCAAGCGACGGCACTGCACGGTAGATCAAGTCCACCCTACGCGCCTGCTCACTTATTTGCCGTGATAGTTCACTCATTTGTGCCTGAATGACACGCAGAGCGACCATCACCTCTGACTCCCCAGTAGCTGCCTTTGACACAGATGGCTGTGCGGCCTCTTTCTGGGGAGGTTGTACCGTTTTCCCAGCTCCACCCGCCATTTGGGCGTAGGAAACTTGGGGAACGACGGCCCTTGGAGTCGGTCTGGCTGTATGCCTTCCCTCGTCCTTGGTTACTGTTGGAGCAGCTTTTAATGATTTTTTAATAACTTGGTATCGAGGACATCCCCGATAGTTAGCAGGATGTCCATCTCCACCACAGAGAACACATTTCAATTGGGTCTTATCTTCGACCCTTTCCTCACCGAGCTTGCACTCTTTTCCTTTGTGGTTCTCTCCACACTTTACGCACCTCGACTGCATTTGGCAGTTGAATGCGGCGTGCCCGAACCGTTGGCAACGAAGACATTGTAAAATGTCTCCATTGTGAAGGAGTCACAGCCAACGACCTCGTAATTAAATGCTCTACAACTATTAACAGGTTGTCAACCTTCGGCTGTGCCTCGATATCCGATCCTCTCACATTCGGCTACATTGCATGGAAATGCATAACACTTGACTTGCTTGTGTATTCATAGAGTGCATTGTACTCGGAACAATATGATTCCCAACGGCAGGCCACTGCCAGCCGACAGAAGTAATAAGGGATCATATTGCTTTGACTGCATGCGCGCTGTTTATGTCACAGCAATAGTCTTTGGGTATGAGCATTTGTTTATGATATAGGTCATTGGCGCTCACCCAAAAGAATGTGATGATGAAGCATTTTAATCGGATATCGAAATGTAGTCGATTGTTCGATAGCCAGAAATGGAGCTTAATTAATTTGTATAAATAGGGAATGAATTTAATAATAAAATGTCATTAGTGATCGTGGACTCGATCGAACATACTCTCTGGTTTTTGTTGAAATAAGGCATTGAGCCGAAGACAATTCCTGGGTAAGTTCCAAGTTGTTCCCACTACCATCCCTCGACTTTGCAGTTAGTGCGAAAGAGGTTTGAGCCTACAGCAGTGAATGCTTGGCGATTTGGTAGTTTGGAAACCAAGAGAACTTTACATGGCGAACCTGCCAGGAGTATTCTAAATCAACAGAAGCAGGAGCCAGGGAGAGTGTTTCATAAGACAAAGTTAAAGTCTCTTCCGCGCATACTAGTAAAAAAAGTAGTAGAACAAGTCAGAGTCTTTTAAAGCTGTTCAAAGTAGTTTTTTTTTTGGTCTTTCTGTAAAATCAACCTTTTAATGACCACACGAAGCGACCTAATAGCGGCCGCAGAGCACCTCGCAGAGGCGCAACTTCTACTAAAGGCGAAAACAGCGAGTCATGCAAACGACAAAACTATTGGCCCGTGTCCTCTGTACATACAAGAGTACAGAAGGCACGTACATAAACATAAGAACACACCAACAAAGATGACTACAGTTAAACATAAATTACAAAAACAAAACAACATCATGAGGGCGATCAAAACAAGCAGCACAAACAACGTTCTAAATTTTTCCCGAATACTACATTGCTTCCATCGCAAATAGTTCCACAGGAAAAAGCGGATTTGTCTCCAAAATGGATTAAATTATGTACTACAGTACTACTACTACTACATTTAAAATTAGTTATTTTAGAAAATAGTATATTTTTTTTTATGTTAACGAAAAGAAAAACACAAGAAACATTGCAAAATTATCAAAGATGAAAAATTTCCATTAACTATTACATATATACATATATATATATTATCACACAGTACGTTTTCAAGGTTTCTATCAATATCGGGTCTAACATATTCAAAATGCTTTGTGTATCTTGACGATCTTATAGTATTCAAAAAAAAAAAATAAAAATTTAGAACACCACAATAAAAATTTAATTGAAGTATTCGAAAGATTGAGAGAAGTAAATCTCAAACTACATCCAAGTAAATGTGCTTTCCTTAGAAAAGAAGTTTTATATCTAGGTCATATAATATCAGACAAAGGTATTATACCAGATCCATCAAAATCCATAGTAATGAAAAATTATCCAATCCCACAAAATGCAGACGAAGTAAGGAGATTTGTAGCATTTGCTAACTACCATAGAAAGTTCATACCAAATTTTGCAACACTAGCAATTCCTTTAAACCGTTTATTAAGAAAGAACGTAGAATTTAAATTTTCCGAAGATTGCAATACCTCATTTAATTTGCTAAAAGAATTCCTATAAGTCCAAATATTTTACAGTTTCCAAATTTTGAAAAAGAATTTATACTCCGAACAGACGCCTCTGGATTTGCCTTAGGTGCTGTTATATCAAATTTTGATGATAAACCCATCGCATACGCAAGTAAATCATTAAATAAAGCCGAAAAGAATTACAGCACTATAGAAAAAGAATTGCTCGCTATAGTATGGGCCGTAAAACATTTCAGACCTTATCTTTTCGGAAGACGTTTCAAAATACTAACGGACCATAGACCACTAGTATATCTGTTCTCACTAAAAGAACCTTCAAGTAGATTAACGAAATTTAGGCTAATATTAGAGGAATATAACTTTACTGTGGAGTATTCACCAGGCAAAGACAACTGCACTGCGGATGCACTAAGTAGAATACAACTAAAGTCAGAGGACTTACAGAATTTATTTGTGTGTGTCACAACAAGAGCACAAGCTAGAAACTCAAATTTAGAAGAAGAAAACCCAACAACAAGTAAATTAGAGAAAGAAAAAATCATAAGTGAACTTCTTAAACCGCCAGAAAAGGGGCTAAAAATAGTCGAGTTGAAAATATTAAATAGCTTCCAAGATGAAGACAAAGATTACAGTTTATTAAAAGGTACCAGAGTTATAAGTCCAAACCTCATTGTAGGATACATTCCAGGGAATAATTGTTTGATATTAAATAGGTCAAAGATAAGCACTATTACCCGATCAGCATCATTTGACAAAATGTTGTTGAGGGACGTGCAAACTATCAAAGAACCATTTTTAAATAGTAAAAGGGAATCCAGAAAAAGAAAGAAAGTAATTGTTCACAAGAACAGATTGAAACCATTTTATATATATATGTTACTATTATAATTTGTAAACTTATACATTTGCGAAGTTCAGAAAGAAGATTTGAAGATAAGAATTGATTGTTAACAAAAACAGATAAAAACGATTTTATGTACGAATATTATTGTATAATTTGTGAAATTGTGAAAGAAAATGTAGAAATAAGAAATTGATTTAATGGATGTTATTGTGTTATTTGTGAAATTGTGAAAAAAAGTAAAAATAAGAAATTGATTGAATGTATGTTATTGTATAATTTGTGAAATAAATGTGAATTGATAAATAGGTTAAAACCACTTAAGGCATATATACTAGTATTGTAAATTAAAAAAAAAAAAAAAGAAGAGAGAGAAATATATACATATTGTCAAACCGAATGTTCTGACATAAAAGTAATTGAAAAGTAATTCTAAGAATAGAATTAATATCACCTATAAGAAAATATCACTAATTATAAGAAAATCAATGGCCATTGATCTAAATATAGTACCCATTGATCTAAATATAGTACCTATTGATCTAAATATAGTACCCATTGATATAACATAAATTCTAAACTAAATATAGTACCCATTGATCTAAATATAGTACCCATTGATCTAAATATAGTACCCATTGATCTAGATATAGTACCCGTTGATATAACATAAATTCTAAACTAAATATAGTACCCATTGATCTAAGTATAGTAATCTAAAAAAAAAAAAAGGGTTAGAAATACATTAAATTTAAAAAAAAAAAAAAAAATATATTGTAAGACATATTAAATAAAATAGAAACAAACGAATATATGTACCAAATACTGAATAACAAGCAATGAAAATGTAAATATCCCAAATGATATCAAACACTGACTAATATGTAATGAGAAAGAGACTAAGCAAAATATAATAACTAATGTAAATATCACAAATATTAACTAAAAGTAAACATCCAGAAATAGCCACAATGTTCAATCCAATATGATAAAAGAAAAATTTTTTTTTTTTGGTTTCATACTGCCGTATTTGTAAAAGAGTCGTGGAAAAGTAGAAATCAACACTCTTGTCTTGATTTCTTCTTTTTCCCCAGGAAGGGTGGTGTGAAGGAGTCACAGCCAACGACCTCGTAATTAAATGCTCTACAACTATTAACAGGTTGTCAACCTTCGGCTGTGCCTCGATATCCGATCCTCTCACATTCGGCTACATTGCATGGAAATGCATAACACTTGACTTGCTTGTGTATTCATAGAGTGCATTGTACTCGGAACAATATGATTCCCAACGGCAGGCCACTGCCAGCCGACAGAAGTAATAAGGGATCATATTGCTTTGACTGCATGCGCGCTGTTTATGTCACAGCAATAGTCTTTGGGTATGAGCATTTGTTTATGATATAGGTCATTGGCGCTCACCCAAAAGAATGTGATGATGAAGCATTTTAATCGGATATCGAAATGTAGTCGATTGTTCGATAGCCAGAAATGGAGCTTAATTAATTTGTATAAATAGGGAATGAATTTAATAATAAAATGTCATTAGTGATCGTGGACTCGATCGAACATACTCTCTGGTTTTTGTTGAAATAAGGCATTGAGCCGAAGACAATTCCTGGGTAAGTTCCAAGTTGTTCCCACTACCGTCCCTCGACTTTGCAGTTAGTGCGAAAGAGGTTTGAGCCTACAGCAGTGAATGCTTGGCGATTTGGTAGTTTGGAAACCAAGAGAACTTTACACCATGCCTGTTTATTTTTTCCCATCTTACCATCTGGTAGTCCAGGACGGAGATTTTCCTTAGACTCTCCAGACGGCTACTGGGTGATAGGGTGACGAGGAACATCGGCAATAGCCACCTCTCCCGTCTAGCCTTAGCCGTGGTGAACGACTTGACCCCGATAAACTCGAGATCGTCGCTCGCCAACCTGCGGAGTTCCGCTAAGAGCTCCTCTGGGTCAGAGGTAGGCTCTACCCCTTTCAAAAGCATACTTTTTGGCTTCTCCTCTTTGGGAGTATAACTATAATGTTCGGTGGCTGTCACTTTCAACAACTCCCGAATGATCTTGTGGTCACCAATGTTTTCACATTGGATCGCATGTCGATCTTGTCCTAAACGCTTAATAACAAATTTATCGCCTATGGCAGACTTACATAGGCTTAATGTTGCTTTGAAATCCATTTTGTGGGTGTTGATGGGGGGCACCCTGCTCTTGGCTGCTGCTGTTGTTGTGCTGGCTGTTGTTGTTGTTGTTGTCTCTGCTGCTGCTGCTTTGGCACCAACTCTCCTGGCTGCTTCGATGGCGCGGCTTTTTTAGCCGCGGTCCCCCGTTGCTGCTCTTGGGTAGCAGTTTTCTTTCTTTCTTTATTTTGCTCCACAGGTATTTTATTAGCTGTTGTGCCTTGTTGCTGCACGGGAGCATTTTTCATATTTCCAGCCTTTGTTTTTGTTGGCTGCTTTTTCCCGGCTGTTGCGTCTGCCTTTGACAACAGTTGTTGCTTTGCCTCGCTTTCTTCTTTCCTGCGGGCCACCTGTTTTTCTTTTATCTCTTCAATCTCCTTGTACAGTTTCTCAATAATGGTTGACAGCGCATGTAGTCTTTTGTCTTCTACATCATTGTCATTCCGCTCCTCGTCCACACCGTCGCCTTCGTCTGCCAATGCAGCGAACGAATTCCCACTACCGGTGTAACGGCCCTCACCGCCGTTGGACTCGTATTCGTAAGTGGAATTTAAACTCACGATACTCTCGCTGCTGGTCGACATCCCGTCATCGTCGACCTCCTTATCAGTTGGTTTTGTTTTTTGGCTACGGGACACCAAATTCGGCTTAAATTTTAAGCGCCGCCTTTTCTTTGCAGTTGTTGTTGCTGCTGTTGCTGCGGTTGCTGGCACCGCAATTTGCATTACGGTTGATGCCGCTGCTTTGCTAGTTGTTGTTGTTGTATTTAGTGTTGGATTTTCATCCAACACTTTTTTTGTTGTTGATGGACCGCTATGGTCCATCACAGACGACTGTGTAGCTTTTTTTTTTCCTCCTCTTTACGAATTTTTTCCTTGATTTGGGCCATTTGCTTCAGCGCAAGAATAAAAATTGGAGGGCCCGGCTGGGAGTTGAACCCACGTTCCTCCACACTAGGTACCAGCTGCGCTACTCGTTCGGCTACTGCCTTAATGAAAATTCACTGACTTTAACTCAACTAAAGCACTCCACTTGAAAATATACCACAGCTAAAGTCGTCAACACGTCTACACACGATAGCTGTTGCTGAACGACTGAAAGCCAACGACTCTACCATTGAGCCAAGAGACACCTTAATTTTTATGTTGCTAAATGACTTCAAACAATGCAATAGCACTGTACTTACCACTTACCTACTCTGAGAAATACGGAGAAGAAGAAAGGAATTGAAAAAAACAGAGAAAAATGTATGCAACACAGAAAAAATAAAAAAACACCGAATTACTACCACCACAATGAAGAGTGGGTGGATGAGTGAAGTGTGGCATGTGGCAACATCTAGTAACTGTAATCAATTAAATGTGTAACAAAAAATGAAAATGTGTATAATTGTAAAGGCTACATGCACACATCATCTTATGAAAGAGATGATAGCAAAGTAAAAGATTAAAGGAATTAAAGGGGAAAATGAAAAAAATGCAAATGCTTTACTTCTTCTACCTGAACGAAAAGTAACTTTGTACAGTAGGTAGTGAAGCGTCGCTGAAGTGTGAAGCATCTTGTAAGTTATGAATAAAATACCTACATAAATTTGTACAATTAGAAATGAATCAATTTTTTCTTTTCAGGCAAATAGACAGCTTTCAAATTACTTTTAGTTTTTTAATAATTGTAATAAATATGAATAAAGAAGACAGAGATCAAAAAAACAGGCAAAAGAATATAGAAAAATGCAAGCGATACAGAAAAAAGATGAAAAATGGATTAAAAATGGAGCAGGAAAGAAAAATCAACGCTGAGAAATGTAAACGGTACAGAGAAAAAAATTCAACACCATATATTTCTAGTTCTCAAATTGCAGGCCCATCCACTAGGTATGTACCACCAATTTTAAATAGCTTTCAGTGATTCTAACAACAATTCATTTAGTTCTAGAATCGTGACATCCACCAGACCACCAGTTTTCAAAGAACCACCATCGAGAAATGTACCTCACAACGCCGACGGAGATCCACCATCAAGATTATCATATATTTCATCGATCAATTTACATATTAACAATATAGAAGATAGAGATATTCAAACGTACTCTGCTTTTCAACAAAACTCCTCTGCGCATCGGGAATTTGAAAAAGTTTTTGTAGAAAATGAATTCGGTTTTCCTTGTGACATTTGCGACAGACTGTGGTTTAAAAAAGATTTGAAATTTTTAATAAATATTCATACAACTCCAAACATTCAATTTATAAGAACAATGCTCTCAATTACTTCGATGGTTGAAATAAAAATATGTTCAACTTGCTCCAAAGTAATTAAACAGCAACGCATACCAACTTTATCTATTTATAATGGTTTCAAATATCCACCAGTTCCTGAATGTCTTAAAGACTTCCCTTTAGACTTAGTATCGGAAAGGCTTGTATCTCCAAGAATTCCATTTATGCAAATTCGTAGACTTCGGCATGTTTAGGGTCAATATGGAATTTATGGCCAGGTGATAAATGTCCCAATGGAAGTAAGCACAATGGTCAATCTATTACCAAGACAAGTCGATGATGATCATGCCATAACAGTTCATATTAAAAGAAAAAAAATCCATAAATCTAGCTACGTGTATGGTATTGTCAAGAAACGAAAAATTAAAGTGTGGTTACGGTATTTGAAAGACACTCCTCTTTACACTTCCTATGGCGTCTCAGTTGACGATCGTTTTCTGAACGATAACAATTTTGAAGTTGAAGATGAAATTGCATTTGATGAAGATGGTGACAATGACATTTTAAACAAATACCGATTGACGAAAGTCTAATAGCACAGCAGCAAACATTGATGTGGAACGACGACATGTACTTAACTATCGCTCCCGGTGAAGGTAGTTTAGTTTTAATAATAAATACAAAAAATATATGTACCTACTCTTCTGTTTGTTTTAGGTAATGTTCCAATTAGTCTGCTGTTTGATGAACATGCTGAAGAATTATCTTTTCCGCAAATATATTTCGGACAATTTAGACACTTCCGTGAAGGTTTATTAGTCACGCCTTTTATGATGGCAACAAGTGAACTTAGGAGATCGGATAGACGAGGAGTAACTCCTTTACACTTATTATACATGGCGATGAAAATTATGAGACTCAGAATTAAGGACGCCCTTTCCATTGCTTTCAAGCATGTTGTCAAAGATGTTCAAATTACTAAAAAGCAAATACAATCAGATGATTATATTCATGGTTTTATTGAGACTAATTTGGCATTTCTTCGCTCCATCCCCAATTCAGCATTTTATTGGGCAGAAAGAAAAAGAGATCTTTTTGCTTTGATTCGACAATATGGTAAGCCTACTGTTTTCTTTACTATAAGTGCTGACGAAATTGGATGGCCTAAGTTATTACAACTGTTACATAATTTAAAACATCATGCGGAAATATCAGCTTCAGAGGCAGCAGACTTGCATTTCATTGAGAAAAGCACTCTTATAAATGAAGACGCAGTAACTTGCGCTATATATTTCAATAAGTTAGTGAATGTTCTTTTGAAAGTACTCCAATCGAAAAAGATCAGTCCATTCAAAGAATTTAGAATTTTGCATTACTTCAAAAGAATTGAATTTCAACATAGGGGTAGTCCACATGCGCATATTTTAGCTTGGTTAGATAATGCTCCAGAAGACGCTCTTGGCAAAGATTACAATAAAGCCATCCATCTCATAGATTCTCTTACGTCAGTATCTGCTTCCGAAGCTCCTGGTAATATCCGATTACAAGCTCACAAGCATACTTTTACCTGCTATAAGGGTATAGCATCGAGAAGACAACAAAAATGTAGATTCGATGCACCATTTATGCCACTTAAGAGAACAATGATTTTAACACCTATGAAAAAAACGGAGGATGGTTGTCAACGCTACAAAGCTAAATATAATGTAATCCAAGCAAAATTGGAAAACTGCGAATATAAAGATTTTCAATCGTTTTACAGTGAAAATAAAATTGATTCTGATCAGGAATATGTTCGTATTCTTCGGGCAGGAATTTATAGACCACGGGTATTTCTGAAACAAGAACCTTTCGAAAAATGGCATAACAACTTTAATCCATTCATATTGAACGTTATAAAAACCAATACAGATTTTCAATTTATAACTGAAGAATATTCTTGTGCGGCCTATGTTGTAGAATATGTGAACAAGACTAATAGGGGTGTTAGTAATTTGCAAAGAAAAATAATTGAAATTATGGATGAACACCCTGAGTTCAATATTATTGACATTACAAAAAATATTAGTATTAATATTTTAAACCAGACTGAGATGACGAGTCAAGAAGCTGCTTGGTACTTATTGCGAGAGCCAATGTCAAAATGCTCCACCATATTTGTTTATATACCAACTATTTGGCCGGTCGAAAGGCAAAGAATAAAGAAAACCATGAAGGAATTAAATGAACTAGATGAAGATTCTTTAGATATTTGGAAAGAAAATTGGTTCGACAAGTATGAGAAACGACCGGACGATTTAGCAAATATTTCTCTTGCTCAGTTTGTTTCAAAATATTTTAAAAATAAAAAGGGTGAATATCTACAACGAGTAGAACCAAGAGTGATAAGATATCGTAATTATGATATGGCTAGATTACAATGAATACAAAAGAGAAATGGTTACTTTACACCTCCCGTTCCAACACGAAGAAGCAGAAATTCTTTCGGAAATGCGGTATCTTAACCTGTACGATGAAAATGAAGCACAGATACTAGAGAGAAGAAAAGAGTTCGAATCAAATATTGACATCCAAAAAACATTAGAAATTTGCAGAGAGTTATGCCGTGAAATTGTTCCCGATGACGGAGAGGAAATAAGGGATGTCGTTGGCAGAATTCCTGGTGAAAATCCTTTTGCTGAATTATATAACAATCCAAACGCTGATCTAGATGATGATTTACGACTTGCACTGTTTGACAAGCTTGGAGCTATTGCAAAAAAAAAAGAAAATATCTTGCCTTATGAAGAGTTTTATGCACTTATGCGCAGAGCAAACGAGGAACAGCGAGAAATTTTGTTTCACACTATGCATCATTTAATATCAAAAGACAGTCAGATGCAAGAACCTTTGCTGATATATTTGACTGGACCAGCTGGGAGCGGTAAAACGTTTGTTATAAAAGCTCTGATGGAAATTAATAATAGATTTTCAGATACCGATGGAATCTTTAACGCATACATTGCTTGTGCTTCAACTGGAAAAGCTGCTACAGCCATAGGCGGGACGACGGTGCATAATGCTTTAAGTATAACACTTTCAAGGTTACTGCCGCTAAATATTGAAAAAGCTCATCAATACAGATCATTATTTCAGTTCGTTAATGTTATTATCATTGATGAAGTTAGCATGATTTCCGCTGAATTATTACAGCAAATTGAAGCACGTTTGAAGCAAATAACTGGATTGTTTGCAAAAGATTTTGGGGGACTGGTTGTGATTCTTATCGGAGACTTGCGCCAATTACCCCCCGTAAAAGCTACGCCAATATTCAAGCAAACGAAAAAGAGAATAACGGGTGAAACACCTTGGCGAAAATTTAAACAATTTGAATTGAAGACGGTTATGCGACAAGAAAATAGAATTTTTTCCTCAATTTTAACAAAGATCGGAAATGCAACTATTCTACAAGAAGAAGAATTGAATATGATTGAATCTAGATTTGTAACTAAAGAACACTCACAATCAGTTTGTCCGGAAGGAACTAGACTTATGTTTACAAATGCTGGGGTTAACAATTACAACAGTGCAATTTTGAACACTTGTGCAAATAAAATTGTCTCATTGGCATCGGATGTTTTCGTTGGTTGCCATAATGCTGAGCAACAAAATTTTGTTAGACAAAAGTTACATAAAATGAAACCAGATGAGACTGGTGGCTTACCTTACGAGCTAGTTCTTGTTCTTAACCGGCCTTATATGATAACAACAAATATTGATGTCGCTGATGGTTTGTCAAATGGGACAGCAGGAAAATTAGTTCACATAGAATCGGATGAAAAAAATTAGATTAGAAGACTTTGGTTGAAATTCCCAAATATACTATTGGTCGAAAACGTTCAACAAAGTTGAGAAATCACATTGCAAGCTTGAATATCGACAAACACGCTGTTCCGATTTCTACTCAAACATCTTCAATAGCACTTAACAACAACAAAACTATAGTGGCGAAAAGAAAACATTTTCCACTCATTTCTGCGTTGGCTATGACAATTCACAAGTCTCAAGGAGGTACTTTCGATGCAATTGTATATGAATACAATCGTTGTCAAACAAGAGAATTGGTTTACGTTGCATTATCAAGAGTAACTAGTATAGAAGGTTTGTTCTTGGTTACTCAAGAAGATACACGGACGAGCTGGAAATTTTATCATGGCAGAGTAGGAGATGCACTTGTCGATAATTCGAACTTAACAAAAAATCAAAAGAAATCATCAACTCATCGCGATGATTTATCGTTGGAATTGATACGGTTGCATGAAAATAGCTTGCAAACTATTACTCAAATATTAATTAATTTCGTTTCAAAAACTAATGCATTGTCCTTTTTTACATTCAATTGTCAAAGTTTACGGGCGCATTTACAAGATCTAGCAATAGACACTATCGTTAAAAATATGAGTGTATTAATTTTAACAGAAACTCACATGGGTGACCAGGAAATATATGATATCGGTGATCTATGTGTTTGTCGTTGCCGCTCTGAAAATGGACAGCAAGTTATAATAGTTGGCGTTTATATTTCACCAAATACGTCTTTAAGTATAGTACAACAGTTTTTACATAAAAATTTATTTATTTATTCTGAAGACGCTTCAGCATACCTTCACGATAAAATTGGAGAGAGATTTGATGATTTGCCAATGATTTTGAGTGGTGATTTTAACATCAACTTCGCCGATGATACAAATTTGCCACTGATTCGGTTTCTAAAAGAGGAATACGATTTAACAATGACGAATGACCGCAGTCTTAGTACAACAAAATATAATTCGACGATTGATGCAGTCTTTGTGAGATATTTGAATAGATTTGAGTCAAAATTGTTCGTTTCTTATTTTAGTTACCATAGACCTATTATTTCGGTTTTAGAATATGATGATTTGTAGAAAAACGCATAAGTTTCATTGATGTTCTGCTTTGTACATATGTATTTCAAAAAACATTGAATAAAAGTAATACTATTTTTGTATTTTTGTTTTTTTATAATGAGGAATAAGAAAAAATATTTGCAAATTCAATTCTGTTTTCACTTCTGTCGGCACTCCCGGACTGCTTCTTTTTTTTTTGTCTCTGTACCGTTTACATTTCTCAGCGTTGATTTTTCTTTCCTGCTCCATTTTTAATCCATTTTTCATCTTTTTTCTGTATCGCTTGCATTTTTCTATATTCTTTTGCCTGTTTTTTTGATCTCTGTCTTCTTTATTCATATTTATTACAATTATTAAAAAACTAAAAGTAATTTGAAAGCTGTCTATTTGCCTGAAAAGAAAAAATTGATTCATTTCTAATTGTACAAATTTATGTAGGTATTTTATTCATAACTTACAAGATGCTTCACACTTCAGCGACGCTTCACTACCTACTGTACAAAGTTACTTTTCGTTCAGGTAGAAGAAGTAAAGCATTTGCATTTTTTTCATTTTCCCCTTTAATTCCTTTAATCTTTTACTTTGCTATCATCTCTTTCATAAGATGATGTGTGCATGTAGCCTTTACAATTATACACATTTTAATTTTTTGTTACACATTTAATTGATTACAGTTACTAGATGTTGCCACATGCCACACTTCACTCATCCACCCACTCTTCATTGTGGTGGTAGTAATTCGGTGTTTTTTTATTTTTTCTGTGTTGCATACATTTTTCTCTGTTTTTTCAATTCCTTTCTTCTTCTCCGTATTTCTCAGAGTAGGTAAGTGGTAAGCAGGGTTGGCCGAATAAACTACACTACATTTACTACATCATTAACTACGTGTAGTTAATTCAATAAACTACACGCTTTATTTACTACAATTTGTTACATTTGCTACATACACGTAGTTGACGTAGTTAATATAGAAAAAAAGAGAACAGTTCAAATTATGTCTGCTACATTATCTACATTTAACTACATTTAACTACATTTAACTACATTTAACTACATTTAACTACATTTAACTACATTTAACTACATTTAACTACATTTAACTACATAAACTACATAAACTACGTAGCAGACGTAACAAATGTAGTTTTTTCCAAAAAGTGATATTTCGGCCAACCCTGGTGGTAAGTACAGTGCTATTGCATTGTTTGAAGTCATTTAGCAACATAAAAATTAAGGTGTCTCTTGGCTCAATGGTAGAGCAGGGATGGAAAATTAACATTTTCAATTGTACTTAAAACTGATTAAAAATTGTACTGAAATGGGGTCAATTGTATCGAAAACTAGCTAGAAAACTTTTTTTTTTCATTGCCAAGGCAATAATTAAAGCAGCACATCCAAAATTTCGTCCTCCATTTCCTCACAAGGCATGGTTGTGAGAAATGCGCTAGGCCAGGGGCTCCTCGCTCTGTAGCGCCACCCTATTTATTTTTTTTTTTACATCCAAAATTGCTCATTGCTCGGTAGGTTTGATTGATATGAAAAACGTCAAGCAACTAATATCTCTCAAACATGTTTGTGTAGTGTGTGGCGAAACTATGTTTGCACAAACGTGTTTGGGTAGTGTAGGGCCCTATAATTCATCTACACTTGCAGTCTCGTTTGATATATTTTTAGTTAATAAATTGCTTATTAAACATGAAGTCGATTTCGATTATAAACACAAATCGAAATAAAAACAAATTTCAAAATGAAATTAAATGATCCAGAAACTGCGGCTTATGGAATAAAATATTCCAAATAACTTAAAAAACCGTTATCGATGTCGATTCTATTTTTGATGTGTTCCAAAAAGTTTATATAAATTTTTTTGGCATTTTCCTTAAACTCTATTAAGTCTTCATTGTTTATGCTATTTTCAATGTAAAAAGATTCTACCAGATCACCGCAGAATACGTTTTCAAAAGGTAAATGATTTTCATTTAAATTAGCTCTATAAATATCTTTGCGATCTAATACATTTCTTGACATAAAATTTCTACAAAATTGCTTGAATAAATGCTTGACTCGAGGGATTATGACATGAATTCTATCATCTTCAGCTTGCATCTCTAAATTAAGTTTATTAATCATACCTAAAGCATAAGATAAGAAGTAAAAGTAAAATTTTGTGGCGTTGTTGAGATAAGTTGAAATGAAATTTAGTATTTCTTTTGAACTGTGAGTTTCAAAATCTGCCAAACTGTAATAATACTTTAAAGCACTCCAGTCTTCAATCATCCGATCAATCGCAACCTGTTAAAAATGCCAACAAAGGATTGGTAGGAAAAAATAAACTACATTCAAAATAAGTTAAGAATATTGATTATCTGACGGGAAAGCCATCGCGCTGCATTATAGCTTATGATAACATGAAGTTCTGTTCCGAAATGTTCTTGGAAATTTTTGAAATCTTGTCTCCTTAAGGCGCTGTTACAAAAATGATGTCAAATTGCCCTTATTAAAGTGTCGATATTGCTTGGTAATTCAGCAGACGCAGCTTTTGAAGACAAGTTCAAGTTATGACAGACGCAACCGTTAACTATTACATTTGGAACAACTTCTTTTTTTTTCATTTGCACACAAATTCAAAAATGGTTATAATGAAGAGCTAGATGAGTGCACATCGGAGATTTACTGATTGGTATAAAATGGGATGCGTTTAAAGTCTTGAGTTAGCAGAAATATGGTCGTAACGTCTTATGCTGAACTCGTATCTTGCTGTATTGTTAAATGCTACGTTAGCAAAAGAAAACTTAACGTAGCATTTAACAATACAGCAAGATACGTGTTCAGACGTTACGACCATATTTCTGCTCACTCAAGACTACTTTTCAACATGACATTTGATAACCTACTGGCCTATAGAGCTCTGATCCTACTTTCTAAAATAATTGAAACTGGTGAACCTGGCTTTTTATTTGACAAGATACGTTTTGGAACCTCCAACAGAGCTAACCAACTTATCATGCCGCGCTTTTCATGTTTAACATCTGAGCGACAGTTCTTTATATGCTCTATTCGTCTTTGGAATTCCCTACCAAGGCACATACGGGAATTGGGTGGCACTGGGCGCTTCAGAAAGGAACTTAAGTTATATTACTCTTGTTAAATTTTTTTTTTTTTTATATTTTGTTTTTTATTTTTGCATTATACAAAGCGAAGATGTAGGTACACATGCATTATTTAGTATTTATTATTTATTTCCTTTGTTTGTCTTATTCATCAATATTGTTTAATGTTTAAAATTGCAACTGAACGATGTAAATAATCATACTTTGTAGTTCAATGTCAATGTTTTTGCACCTTAAGGCTTCACTAACTAAAAGATTGTTAAATCTTAATGTGTAAGTAATCAATACATAAATAAAATAAAATAAAATAAAGTGTGGTAATGCCGAAGCAATTATGAACAACGTTTTGAATCAGTTCAGTTTCTTGTTTTGATTTTTTTTTTCGTGAAATACATATAAGATGTGAATTCGCAAATTGTACTGAATTCTGTCCAATTGTACTTTTGTACTCGAACAAACTCAATTGTATCGAATTCGGTACAATTGTATCGAATTTTCCAACCCTGTGGTAGAGTCGTTGGCTATCAGTCGTTCAGCAACAGCTATCGTGTGTAGACGTGTTGACGACTTTAGCTGTGGTATATTTTCAAGTGGAGTGCTTTAGTTGAGTTAAAGTCAGTGAATTTTCATTAAGGCAGTAGCCGAACGAGTAGCGCAGCTGGTACCTAGTGTGGAGGAACGTGGGTTCAACTCCCAGCCGGGCCCTCCAATTTTTATTCTTGCGCTGAAGCAAATAGCCCAAATCAAGGAAAAAATTCGTAAAGAGGAGGAAAAAAAAGCTACACAGTCGTCTGTGATGGACCATAGCGGTCCATCAACAACAAAAAAAGTGTTGGATGAAAATCCAACACTAAATACAACAACAACAACTAGCAAAGCAGCGGCATCAACCGCAATGCAAATTGCGGTGCCAGCAACCGCAGCAGCAGCAGCAACAACAACTGCAAAGAAAAGGCGGCGCTTAAAATTTAAGCCGAATTTGGTGTCCCGTAGCCAAAAAACAAAACCAACTGATAAGGAGGTCGACGATGACGGGATGTCGACCAGCAGCGAGAGTATCATGAGTTTAAATTCCACTTACGAATACGAGTCCAACGGCGGTGAGGGCCGTTACACCGGTAGTGGGAATTCGTTCGCTGCATTGGCAGACGAAGGCGACGGTGTGGACGAGGAGCGGAATGACAATGATGTAGAAGACAAAAGACTACATGCGCTGTCAACCATTATTGAGAAACTGTACAAGGAGATTGAAGAGATAAAAGAAAAACAGGTGGCCCGCAGGAAAGAAGAAAGCGAGGCAAAGCAACAACTGTTGTCAAAGGCAGACGCAACAGCCGAGAAAAAGCAGCCAACAAAAACGAAGGCTGGAAATATGAAAAATGCTCCCGTGCAGCAACAAGGCACAACAGCTAATAAAATACCTGTGGAGCAAAATAAAGAAAGAAAGAAAACTGCTACCCAAGAGCAGCAACGGGGGACCGCGGCTAAAAAAGCCGCGCCATCGAAGCAGCCAGGAGAGTTGGTGCCAAAGAAGCAGCAGCAGAGACAACAACAACAACAACAGCCAGCACAACAACAGCAGCAGCCAAGGAAGACAGCAGCCAAGAACAGGGTGCCCCCCATCAACACCCACAAAATGGATTTCAAAGCAACATTAAGCCTATGTAAGTCTGCCATAGGCGATAAATTTGCTATTAAGCGTTTAGGACAAGATCGACATGCGATCCAATGTGAAAACATTGGTGACCACAAGATCATTCGGGAGTTGTTGAAAGTGACAGCCACCGAACATTATAGTTATACTCCCAAAGAGGAGAAGCCAAAAAGTATGCTTTTGAAAGGGGTAGAGCCTACCTCTGACCCAGAGGAGCTCTTAGCGGAACTCCGCAGGTTGGCGAGCGACGATCTCGAGTTTATCGGGGTCAAGTCGTTCACCACGGCTAAGGCTAGACGGGAGAGGCGGCTATTGCCGATGTTCCTCGTCACCCTATCACCCAGTAGCCGTCTGGAGAGTCTAAGGAAAATCTCCGTCCTGGACTACCAGATGGTAAGATGGGAAAAAATAAACAGGCATGGAGACATTTTACAATGTCTTCGTTGCCAACGGTTCGGGCACGCCGCATTCAACTGCCAAATGCAGTCGAGGTGCGTAAAGTGTGGAGAGAACCACAAAGAAAAAGAGTGCAAGCTCGGTGAGGAAAGGGTCGAAGATAAGACCCAATTGAAATGTGTTCTCTGTGGTGGAGATGGACACCCTGCTAACTATCGGGGATGTCCTCGATACCAAGTTATTAAAAAATCATTAAAAGCTGCTCCAACAGTAACCAAGGACGAGGGAAGGCATACAGCCAGACCGACTCCAAGGGCCGTCGTTCCCCAAGTTTCCTACGCCCAAATGGCGGGTGGAGCTGGGAAAACGGTACAACCTCCCCAGAAAGAGGACGCACAGCCATCTGTGTCAAAGGCAGCTACTGGGGAGTCAGAGGTGATGGTCGCTCTGCGTGTCATTCAGGCACAAATGAGTGAACTATCACGGCAAATAAGTGAGCAGGCGCGTAGGGTGGACTTGATCTACCGTGCAGTGCCGTCGCTTGCGCAATTTTTAGGTTAACGGGCGCGCTGCCGGAGGGGCCTTTTAAGATCCTAGCCGTGAATGTGAACTCGCTAGTTAGGATAGAACGACGAACCAACTTCCTTGAGTTGTTAAAAGACCAACGTCCTGATGTATGTATGGTAAGCGAAACTAGGCTAAATCAGCATCACAAAATGACGGATAACAATTACATTATCATAAGGAGGGACCGACCCAACTCGACTCTCGCGGGTGGGGTTGCGATCTTCTTACGTAAGGGCATTGCTCATAAGGTAATATATAGCGGTGAAGTACGTCGATTCCGGTTGCTGGAAACGTGTATCATATGCATCTCTCTCCAACAGGGGAGGCGATTGTATGTGGTCTCGCTCTATGCACCGCCGGGAGCTTCTCAAACCTCATGTTTTATAACAGAGCTCGAAACGCTTTTTCGATGTCTGAATCTGAACTCGGATGAAAACTATTTCCTTTTGGCCGGTGATTACAATGCTAAACACCAAGATTGAGGAAATCAATTAGCCAATCCAAGGGGGACCCAGCTATTCAATTGGCTGGGGCTCCACAGCATTGAGTGTAAAGTCGATCTGCTAGCTACTGACAGGCCTTCATATCCTCGAAGTGGCTCTTATTTGGATCTATTGCTTTTAGACTCAAGACTGAAACTGACCGACGACATTCTTCGACGGACGAAAAATTGTTTGACGACGGTTGAGTACGACAGTGACCACTGTGGACTTGCCGCCGTCATACTGCTTCCGAACGACATTGTGGAACTGGAGGAGTACGTGCCAACGCACTCTTACAACTACGGTAAGACACGTTGGCCGCGCTTTTCCGGTGCCGTCTCAAGGGAACTTCGTTCGAACGGTATTGCGCCACCATGCAACAGGAATCTGTCGAACGTTGAGATCGATGGGTACCTGCAACGTATGGAGGATGCAATCCGTAGTACAATGGACAGGACAATTCCCAAATATAGGCAACTTGACTCGACGAACATGTACAGAAACGCGACAATAGACGCACTTTACAAACAAAAAAGTAGACTCTTGTCAAGTCTAAAACTCTTGCACAGGAGGTTTACTGACCGACACGATTTGGAGATTAGAACTCTCAAGTCACAGATCAAAAATCTCCAACAGTTAATAAAAGAAAATTACAGAATATCTATATCTCTTTTCTGGAACAACAAAATTCGGGCTGTACAGTCCAACAACCCGAGTATGTTTCCGGAAATAAATAAAATTTTTAGGAGAAAAGATCAAAATGACCTTCAGGGTATTAAACTCCAAAGGACGACAGAGAACAAAAACTTACTTTTGACAATAGGGATAGATTCGGATGAGGCCATCTTGGATGATGACCACTTTATAGTGGAAGATGCTCAGGAGAAGGTAGAGACGGTGGGTGCTGTTTTCGAGCGAGTATATAAGGTGAATGAGTGCACTCGCCCGAATTACGACCTTGAGAATAGAGCCTTCGTTGGACACTTCTATCTTAGAGACGAGATCTCGCATTGGCGATCCGAGAATCCTGGTTTCACTAGGTTCAATGACGACCGACTTGCAAATGCAGTCATCGCCCAGCGAAACGAGGATAACACCCTGTTCGTTTCTAAGATGGACCTCTTGGACATCTTTCACAAAATAAAGAAAAAGAAGTCAGCAGGAGTCGACGGCATACCCAATGTTGTGCTGCGAAACCTCCCCTCGGAAGCGGTGGACATATACACCACGTTGTTCAACAATGCGCTGAATAATGCATATTATCCAGTGCGTTGGAAGACGGCAGTGGTCCATCCTCTCCTTAAAAAAGGTAAGGATGGTTCCAATCCAGCAAATCTCCGGTCAATTAGTCTTCTTCCGAGTATCAGCAAAGAATTCGAGAAAGTTCTCAATAGAGCTCTGTCCACATGGGCTGAGGACAAACATATTATTCCAGAAAATCAGTTTGGTTTTAAGGCGGGCCATGATACCACACATGCCGCGTCTAAACTAGTATCAGATATTCAATGGAACAAAGCTAAAAATCAGTGTACGGGTGCATGTCTGGTTGACTTGGAGAAGGCTTTCGATACCGTTTGGTTAGACGGTCTTTTCTATAAGTTGATCAGATATGGTATGAGTAAACCACTACTTTATATTCTGAATGACATGCTTCATGGTAGAACGTTTGTTGTGAAAAGTTGCAATAAAACTTCTACCAGAACTTTTAAAATACAGAATGGTTTGCAACAAGGAGCGGTGAATTCGCCTATTTTGTTTAGCATTTTCACCGGTGATCTAATTGGTTCCCTTCACCATGCCATAGCGTATGCCGACGACCTAATAGCGTACCGAACAGGTCCAAGGATCGAGGTCATCAGAATACTTTTGCAGCGTGACTTCGATAAGATTCAGCAATATTGCGATGACTGGAAGTTGAAAATCAACGTCCAGAAATCGGAAACAATTGTGTTTAGAACCTCGTTGGCTCGGGCCTCAGGGGATACGAGAAAGAACTGGTGAAAGCTGGTGATCGTTGATCTATATGGCCACCCACTGCCAAGCAAAGTAGTAGTCAAGTACTTGGGCATCTGGCTAGATCAGTATCTATATTTTAACAAACATATGGATGCTGCTCTGGCCAGGGCTAGAGGAGCTTTTGCTCTGACAAGGCGACTGTTTCACAGCAGTCAACTTGATAGCAGAGTGAAGGTGATTTGCTACATGGCCCTCATAAGGCCAATGATTGTCTATGGGTGCCCTGTATGGTTCAATGTTACAGCGTCTCAGATGGACAAGATTCGGGTGTTTGAGAGACAGTGTCTGCGTACCTGTCTTGGATTGCACAGAACACCAGAGTCGGAGTACAGAAAATATTATCCTAATGAGGTCCTTTACAACGGGGCTCAAATAAACAGAATCGACAACTTCTTGATAAAACTGACTCGGGGTCATACTGCAAGGGCGATGTCTTCGAACAATGGCCTGATATTTGGGGCTTACTACCCCAACATTGAATATATGGAGAGAACACGTTTCAGTGGCTTTGTCCCACCGGAGGCTTTCCTCTATTTTGACATGATAGGTTTGATACAGGACAGATTGGCGGTTCCGTTAATCTACCATGTCTGCCGTAAGTCCGTAGAACGACGGCTCCTTTACAGCCGGGACGTCGCCGCAGTAGGCGGAGAAGTTGAAGAGTTCCTCCGGTACAGTAGGGCGGTTTCAGATCGCGATCGACGGGACGTTATCAAAACGTCGAATATGTTGTGGTGGTTGTCTGAGCAACATAGGGAAAATGTTACGGATAGCGAGTCGCCTATGGCTGTCTTACAAAGGTTTAGTGTGTAAGACTTAGGATATAGGGGGTAGGCATAGTGGCAGCCAAAAAAAAAATAAAAACCAAAAAAAAAAAAAAAAATTATAAAAATTAAAGCGGCGTCGAAAACCAAAAAAAAAAAAAATTGTAAAAAATAAAAATCAAAAAAAAATGTAAAAATGACTGTGCGTCCCCAAAACTAAAAAAAAATAGAAAAAATATAAAATCCCAAAAAAAAAATTATAAAACACAAAAAACAAAAAAAAAATATATATAAAAAGCTACTATGGCTGCTCTTGTTTTAAGTAGTTTTAATTAGTTTTAAGTAGTTTTAATTAGTCTAAGTAGTTTTAAGAAAAACATAAAAATGGATCTAAAAAGCTAAATTTTTTTTAAAAATTTTCTTAGCTCCAATACTAGTTATAGTTAGAAATAGATATTAGATCATTAGGCCGAAAGGCATTAGAAATAAGTTATCGTATAATTTAGAGTACCCGCCTAGGGTCAGTAAGTTAATTAAGGTATTATGTAAGCTAGTTTAAACATTTTTGTTAGCATGTAAGTAGATTTAAGTGATATACAATAAAAATGAATTTAAAACTGACTGAGTCGTTGGCTATTAAACTCAGGGTCTCAGGTTCGAATCCCAGCCGTGGCGATCAATTTTTATTTATGTTTTCACTTTAAATAAAGCTATTGCATTCTTTTAAGTCATTTAGCAACACGAAAATTAAGGTGTCTCTTGGCTCAATGGTAGAGTCGTTGTGGCTATTTAAGCCACAAAGGGTACAACAACAACAACAACAAAAGCAGCAGCAAAAAACTCAGCCACCAAGATCTGCTCAAACATATGCAGGGGCGGCAGCAACAGGTCCCAGCACATCGGGGGCCAGTAAATTGGCAGTGGCAGCAGCACCAGAGCGCGCCGCACACGCATTAAAAGCAGCAGCGCCAGAAACAGTACAGACAGCAACATCAACAGCAGCACCAGGAGCAGCTAAACAGCAACACCAGCAACAACCACAAGCCAAGTCGGAAAAAGTGCCACCGATTAGAACCTACAAGGTCGACCTGCAGGACGTAAAACAGGTATGTAAGTCGGCCACAAATAATAAGTTTTATATAAAAATAATAAACGAAAGTCAAAGACCCTATTCGGTTCAATGTTTTTCATTGGCCGACTACAAATTAGTTAAAGAATTTCTGAAGGAGGCGACAGCTGAATTCTTCAGCTTCACGCCTAGGAGTGAAAAGCCCAAAACGGTATTGTTGAAGGGCATTAGTTCCTACACGGAACCACAGGCGCTCCTTGATGAGCTCCGCGTTAAAGCGAGCGATGACCTCGAATTCATCGGAGTCAAGCCATTCACTACGGTCAAGTCCAGGCGGGAGGGGCATAAACTGCCAATCTTTCTTGTATCGTTATCGCCCCAAAGTAGACTGGAGAGTCTGAGAAATATTACTGTCTTAGACTACCAGGTCATACACTGGGAAAAATTAAAGAGGCACGACGACATGCTGCAATGCATGCGCTGCCAAAGGTTCGGTCACGCTGCAGCCAATTGCGAAATGCAGTTGCGCTGCGTGAAATGCGCCGAAACCCACAACAGGGGAGAATGCAGGTTAGGGACAAAGCGGGTCGAAGATTTGACTCAGCTGAAGTGTGTTATTTGCGGGAACGAGGGGCACCCTGCAAATTATCGGGGCTGCCCTAAGGTCCAGGCTATACGGGAAAAACAGGTCAGGCAGAAAGCTGAAGAAAGTCGTCCCGTACGACAAGTTCCAACACGAAATAATATCGTAAATCCCAATATCTCTTACGCTAACGTGGCGAAAGAGAGGGCAAATACGATACAGGCCCGACTACCGGTGGCCCCACAGGTAAAAGTGCCTCAGGCGCCGGTGGTTCAGCCCGACATTGTGGCCTTGTTGCTGAGCATTCAAGGTCAGCTAACAGGACTACAAAGTCAGATAAGGGAGCAAGGCGTAAGAGTAGATTACCTCTACTCTTTGCTGCCTGGCCAAGCGCAACATCATGGTTAAGGGCGCGCTGCCGAAGACGCGCCTTAGGATCCTAGCTGTGAATGTAAATTCGCTGATTAGGATTGAACGTAGAGCTAATTTGTTCCAGTTGTTGAAAGACCACAGTCCGGATGTGTTTTTGGCTAGCGAAACCAAGCTAAACCAGAAACATAAATTGACTCATAACAATTACAATATCGTAAGAAGGGATAGACCCGACTCTACTCAAGGAGGCGGTGTTGCAATCTTCGTACGTAAAGGCATTAATTATAAAGTTATATACAACAATGATTTGCGTAAGTTCAAAACGCTTGAGGTATGCGTCATTTGCATCTCTCTCACTCAAGGGAAGCGGGTGTATATGATAGCGGCCTATGCGCCTTGGGCTTCGCAGCCTACCAATTTTATTTCAGAGCTCGAAACTCTTTTTAGGGTACTCAAACTGGGATTGGAAGAGAACTATTTCATATTGGCCGGAGATCTGAACGCCAAACATGAAGATTGGGGAAACCAAACTAATAATTTAAGAGGTAATCATCTTTTTAATTTGATGAATCTGTGTAGCGTTGAGTATGGTGTCGACCTGCTGGCTACTAATAGACCATCGTTCCCAAGGAGCGGCTCTTTTCTGGACCTTATGCTATACGACATAAGACTCACAGTAACAGACAAAGTGGGTAATCACCCGCGAACTTGCCTACAGACAGTCGAGTACGACAGTGACCACTGCGGCTTGGCTGCTGTAATACAGATTCCGAACGAGCTTGTGGAGTTGGATGAATTCGTCCCAACGCACTCCTACAATTACAGTAGGATGCGGTGGCCACGTTTCACCAATGTACTATCAAGAGAACTACGTTCGAGTGATATAGCCCCACCAAACAACAGAAACATGACCAACACAGAAATTGACCAAAACTTGCAACAGATGGACGATATTATTAAACGAACTATGCAACGGACAATACCGAAATACAAAGAACGAGACCAAAACAACGTCTACAGCAACCGGACGATAGACGCACTGCACAGACAAAAAAGTGGACTACTGACAAGACTTAAAAACATGTACAGACGTTTTACAGACCCGCACGACCTGGAGATTAGGACACTGAAGTCGTCTATTAAAAACGTCAACACCCTGATCAAGGAAAACTACAGGTTATCTATTAATTCGTACTGGGACAGCAAAATTCGGGCCGTTAACTCTAGTGACCCGAGTATGTTCCCTCAAATTAATAAGATATTTAGGTCCAAGAATCAGAATGACCTCCCGTGTCTTAAGCTCCAGAGAACAGTAGAGAACAGAGACGTACTTTTGACTGCGCAAATTGATCCAGAGGAGGCCATTTTGGACGATGACTTCTTTATAATCGAAGATCCGCAGGAGAAAGTGGAAACAGTCGGTGCTGCTTTCCAGCAAGTGTATAAGGTGAATGCTTGCACTCGCCCGAGTCACGACCTGGAGAACAGAGCCTTCGTTCACCATTTCTACCTGAGGAACGATATAACAACTTGGCGATCCGAGAACCGCGGTTTCACCCGGTTTGATGACGATTTCTTGGCAAACACCATAATCGCCGAAAGAACGGGACCCAGTCCCTTGCTCGTCACGAAGGTGGAGCTCCAGCTCATCTTCGATTCCATGAAGAATAAGAAGTCAGCAGGTGTCGATGGTATACCCAACATTGTACTAAGACACTTACCGATTGAGGCTATTGACATTTATACCACACTATTCAACAACGCGCTGAATAATGCATATTATCCAGTGCGTTGGAAGACAGCTGTGGTGCATCCTCTCCCGAAAAAGGGGAAGGACAACTCCAATCCGGTGAATCTCCGGTCGATAAGTCTTCTTCCAAGCATCAGCAAGGTATTCGAAAAAGTCATTAATAGATCTTTGGCCAAATGGGCTGCGGACAACAACATCATTCCGGATAATCAGTTCGGGTTTAAAGCGGGACATGACACCATTCATGCCGCGTCCAAACTCGTTTCAGACATCCAATGGAACAAATGCAAAAAACAATGCACGGGTGCTGTTCTGGTGGACCTAGAGAAGGCCTTCGACACCGTATGGTTAGAAGGTTTGTATCTAAAACTCACCAGACTAGGCGTCAGTAAACCAATGTTGTATATGCTTTATGATATGCTCAACGGTAGAAAGTTCGTTGTGAAAAATGGCAACGTAACTTCTACCACCACATTCGAAATCAAAAACGGTCTTCAACAGGGAGCGGTCAACTCGCCGATTCTCTTTAGCATTTACACAAGCGATCTGATAGGTAGTTTAACGCAAGCAATAGCGTACGCCGACGACCTGATTGCGTACAGAACGGTCCCGAAGGTCGAAGTTATTAGAATTCTCTTGCAGCGTGACTTCGAGAAGATTCAGCGATATTGTGACGACTGGAAACTGAAAATAAATGTCCAGAAGTCGGAAACAATTCTGTTCCGAACTCCGTTGGCCAAGGCATCGCGTGATACGTGTAAAAATTGGCGTAAAATGGTCATAGTTGACACCAGCGGACAGCGGTTGGCGAGCAAAAGTGTAGTGAAGTACCTCGGGATCTAGTTAGATCAGTATCTGTATTTCGATAGACATATGAAAGCTGCTCTGACCAGAGCCAGGGGAGCATTCGCCCTGACAAAACGGCTGTTTTACAGCAGTCGGCTTGACCCCAGGGTAAAGGTTATATGCTACATGGCCCTCATACGGCCAATGATCGTCTATGGCTGTCCTGTGTGGTTCAACATTGCCCCTTCCCAAATGGAGAAGATTCGGGTGTTCGAGAGACAGTGTCTTCGACGTTGTCTCGGTTTGCATCGGACACCGGAATCCTCTTATTTACACTATTATTCTAACGAGGTCCTGTACAACGGGGCTCGGATCAACAGGATTGACAATTTCGTGATAAAACTTGTTCGAGGCCATGTTGCGAGAGCAATGATTTCTTAAAACAGCCTGATTTTCGGGGCGTTCTATCCGAACAAGATGTACTTTGAGGAAGCACGCTTGAGCGGCTTTATCCCACCAGAGGCATTCCTCTATCTTGATAAGTGCGATCTGATACAAGATAGATTGGCAGTACCGCTTATCTACCAAGTCAGACGAAGTACTGTAGACCGGCGGCTCCTATATGAACGAGACATCCTCGCTCAAGGCGGAGCGGAGCTCCTTCGGTTCAGCAGGGCTGTGTCCGAACAAGACCGTATTGATAGGGTGAAGCAGGAGAATCAGTTTTGGTGGCTTCAAACGGCATTTGACCATGGGTAGTCGTGGGTGGGGTATTTTTTGCCTTGGCCGGCTTACATAGTTGTTTTAGTCTTAGGTCTTAGTTTTAAGTAGAGTAGGCGGTGGCATTCAAACAAATTATATATATATATATATATAATTTATATATTACATATGTATATAAAAAAAAAACAAAAAAAAAAGAGACAGAATTAATAAAAAAAAAAAAAATTAATAAATAACATTAAAAAGTGTAAATATGAAAAAAAAAAAAAAAAAAAAAAAAAAATAACATTAAAATATAAGAAGGGAAAAAAAATAGACAGTTCAAAAAGTTATGGATTTTATGCTGCTGTGGTTGTTCTAGTTTTTAAGTAACTGTAGGCACGGTTGCCGTTGTCAAGAAAAAAAACCTACCAATCTTTTAAAAAAAACCTACCAACTCAATGAAAAACCTACCAAAGCTTCATTTGAGTTTATTTTTCATACATAAAAAAAAGTTTATAAACAACATAAAAAACTTGTTTTCGCAGTAATTTATAATTATTTTTTATAACGCACACTAGTTTAAGTTTAAGGCACAGACACCGTTGTTTTCAGCGGCTAAGCCTTTTGCTAACATTATAGGTACTGTTTATTACATTAAATCTCAATTTGTTTCTTAGTTTGCTTTTTATTTGGGATATATCAAAAAATTTCCTTTCTGCTGCTGTGTGGTAGGATCAGTAAATTAAAAACGAAATTTGTTAAATCTTTATGTTTCGAAGTGCCAACAAATAACTTAAAGCTTCGACAACCGAATGCTCGCATTCAAAGCACCGGGAATTCGAAAACTACTGTCAGTTTTCGTCACTCTGATTGGTCAAAAGTGTCAGAAGTTTCAGTTGACATTTACATAGCTGACAGTAAGATTTTTGAGTTTTTCAAACATAGATTTTCAAACGGAAAAAACAGTCTGAAAATTCTTAAGATAAGATTTAGTTGTCAAAACAAGGAAATCAACCTTTGTCACAATCGGACCTTACTCGGTATTCTTGGGTTAGTTTTTTATTTTACTAGTTTTCGCTTACTTGTTGAATTGAAATTGATTATTATTGATGTGTTTAAAATTGAAAGTGAATTTATCAGCAGCGAAAATATATTTTTGAGGGCATATATGACTTTATTTTTTTTTCAAAAAAATTGAGTAAAACGAATTTAATGTTAGTATTACTTTACAAAAATACTTGGAAATCGAATTCCTGAATTACAAACTGGGAAAATCTGTTTACTTTTACTACTAACTATGTAGAATCGAAAGGTGAATCAAAGTTCAGACGATTATCGTTCAATCGTCTATCGTAGATTGCTTCGTCAAACGATTGTTTCATATAATCTTGCTTACAGTGGTTGGTGGAAAGCTACTTTACTGTCGTCTAACCAATTTTGGCAGTTTTTTCAGGGTCTTAAAAACGTGTTACTGCCTTAAATTCAGACGATAGTCGTCGAAAATGTTACAGAATCGGCCACTGGTTACATTTGTGTACTTCTTTTGAGAAATTAATTAAAGATTATTTTATTTTTTGTAAAAGAGTTGTTGAGGATGTTTAAGTAAAAATTACCTACCAAATTGTATTGAAACCTACCAACCTACCAAAGCTGAAAAAACCTACCAATTTTGGTAGGATCCTACCAAAACGGCAACCGTGACTGTAGGTAGTTTAGGTTTATTTTTTAAGTCTTATTTTTATTTCTAGTTTTAGGTTTTATTATTAAGGACATAGTATTAAGTAGTATGTAAGGAAAACAAAAAAAAAATAAAAAATTCAATGGCATTAGTTTTTTTTCCACATTTTCTAATAATTAAAAAGAAAAATAAAAAATTAAAAAAAATAAATAGTTCATAGGCCGAAAGGCAGTAATCTATAAGGTCATGAATTACTTAGAGCGCCCGCCTAGGGCCAGTAAGTTATACATAAGTAGTAGTAATTAGGCTAGTTTTTCATTTTCTGTCTAGCATACAAGTAGTTATAAGATGAATGAAATAAAACAAAAATTATGAAAAAAAAAAAAAAAAAGAGTCGTTGGCTATTAAACTGAGGGTCTCATGTTCGAATCCCAGCCGTGGCGATCAATTTTTATTTATGTTTTCACTTTCAATAAACAAAAAAATGCAAGTCATGGCTGGGAAACGAACCTGAGACGCTGGGCTATGACGACTTTACATACGAATTACGATGAGCCAATCAAAAAATGGTGTCGGTCGCAAATTCATGGATTTACCCCCATTGCAAAAGTGCCAAACGCGCCTAAAGAAGTTTTCACTTCAAAAACTTCAACACCATATATTTCTAGTTCTCAAATTGCAGGCCCATCCACTAGGTATGTACCACCAATTTTAAATAGCTTTCAGTGATTCTAACAACAATTCATTTAGTTCTAGAATCGTGACATCCACCAGACCACCAGTTTTCAAAGAACCACCATCGAGAAATGTACCTCACAACGCCGACGGAGATCCACCATCAAGATTATCATATATTTCGTCGATCAATTTACATATTAACAATATAGAAGATAGAGATATTCAAACGTACTCTGCTTTTCAACAAAACTCCTCTGCGCATCGGGAATTTGAAAAAGTTTTTGTAGAAAATGAATTCGGTTTTCCTTGTGACATTTGCGACAGACTGTGGTTTAAAAAAGATTTGAAATTTTTAATAAATAATCATACAACTCCAAACATTCAATTTATAAGAACAATGCTCTCAATTACTTCGATGGTTGAAATAAAAATATGTTCAACTTGCTCCAAAGTAATTAAACAGCAACGCATACCAACTTTATCTATTTATAATGGTTTCAAATATCCACCAGCTCCTGAATGTCTTAAAGACTTCCCTTTAGACTTAGTATCGGAAAGGCTTGTATCTCCAAGAATTCCATTTATGCAAATTCGTAGACTTCGGCATGTTTATGGTCAATATGGAATTTATGGCCAGGTGATAAATGTCCCAATGGAAGTAAGCACAATGGTCAATCTATTACCAAGACAAGTCGATGATGATCATGCCATAACAGTTCATATTAAAAGAAAAAAAATCCATAAATCTAGCTACGTGTATGGTATTGTCAAGAAACGAAAAATTAAAGTGTGGTTACGGTATTTGAAAGACACTCCTCTTTACACTTCCTATGGCGTCTCAGTTGACGATCGTTTTCTGAACGATAACAATTTTGAAGTTGAAGATGAAATTGCATTTGATGAAGATGGTGACAATGACATTTTAAACAAATACCGATTGACGAAAGTCTAATAGCACAGCAGCAAACATTGATGTGGAACGACGACATGTACTTAACTATCGCTCCCGGTGAAGGTAGTTTAGTTTTAATAATAAATACAAAAAATATATGTACCTACTCTTCTGTTTGTTTTAGGTAATGTTCCAATAAGTCTGCTGTTTGATGAACATGCTGAAGAATTATCTTTTCCGCAAATATATTTCGGACAATTTAGACACTTCCGTGAAGGTTTATTAGTCACGCCTTTTATGATGGCAACAAGTGAACTTAGGAGATCGGATAGACGAGGAGTAACTCCTTTACACTTATTATACATGGCGATGAAAATTATGAGGCTCAGAATTAAGGACGCCCTTTCCATTGCTTTCAAGCATGTTGTCAAAGATGTTCAAATTACTAAAAAGCAAATACAATCAGATGATTATATTCATGGTTTTATTGAGACTAATTTGGCATTTCTTCGCTCCATCCCCAATTCAGCATTTTATTGGGCAGAAAGAAAAAGAGATCTTTTTGCTTTGATTCGACAATATGGTAAGCCTACTGTTTTCTTTACTATAAGTGCTGACGAAATTGGATGGCCTAAGTTATTACAACTGTTACATAATTTAAAACATCATGCGGAAATATCAGCTTCAGAGGCAGCAGACTTGCATTTCATTGAGAAAAGCACTCTTATAAATGAAGACGCAGTAACTTGCGCTATATATTTCAATAAGTTAGTGAATGTTTTTTTGAAATTACTCCAATCGAAAAAGATCAGTCCATTCAAAGAATTTAGAATTTTGCATTACTTCAAAAGAATTGAATTTCAACATAGGGGTAGTCCACATGCGCATATTTTAGCTTGGTTAGATAATGCTCCAGAAGACGCTCTTGGCAAAGATTACAATAAAGCCATCCATCTCATAGATTCTCTTACGTCAGTATCTGCTTCCGAAGCTTCTGGTAATATCCGATTACAAGCTCACAAGCATACTTTTACCTGCTATAAGGGTATAGCATCGAGAAGACAACAAAAATGTAGATTCGATGCACCATTTATGCCACTTAAGAGAACAATGATTTTAACACCTATGAAAAAAACGGAGGATGGTTGTCAACGCTACAAAGCTAAATATAATGTAATCCAAGCAAAATTGGAAAACTGCGAATATAAAGATTTTCAATCGTTTTACAGTGAAAATAAAATTGATTCTGATCAGGAATATGTTCGTATTCTTCGGGCAGGAATTTATAGACCACGGGTATTTCTGAAACAAGAACCTTTCGAAAAATGGCATAACAACTTTAATCCATTCATATTGAACGTTATAAAAACCAATACAGATTTTCAATTTATAACTGAAGAATATTCTTGTGCGGCCTATGTTGTAGAATATGTGAACAAGACTAATAGGGGTGTTAGTAATTTGCAAAGAAAAATAATTGAAATTATGGATGAACACCCTGAGTTCAATATTATTGACATTACAAAAAATATTAGTATTAATATTTTAAACCAGACTGAGATGACGAGTCAAGAAGCTGCTTGGTACTTATTGCGAGAGCCAATGTCAAAATGTTCCACCATAATTGTTTATATACCAACTATTTGGCCGGTCGAAAGGCAAAGAATAAAGAAAACCATGAAGGAATTAAATGAACTAGATGAAGATTCTTTAGATATTTGGAAAGAAAATTGGTTCGACAAGTATGAGAAACGACCGGACGATTTAGCAAATATTTCTCTTGCTCAGTTTGTTTCAAAATATTTTAAAAATAAAAAGGGTGAATATCTACAACGAGTAGAACCAAGAGTGATACGATATCGTAATTATGATATGGCTACAGATTACAATGAATACAAAAGAGAAATGGTTACTTTACACCTCCCGTTCCAACACGAAGAAGCAGAAATTCTTTCGGAAATGCGGTATCTTAACCTGTACGATGAAAATGAAGCACAGATACTAGAGAGAAGAAAAGAGTTCGAATCAAATATTGACATCCAAAAAACATTAGAAATTTGCAGAGAGTTATGCCGTGAAATTGTTCCCGATGACGGAGAGGAAATAAGGGATGTCGTTGGCAGAATTCCTGGTGAAAATCCTTTTGCTGAATTATATAACAATCCAAACGCTGATCTAGATGATGATTTACGACTTGCACTGTTTGACAAGCTTGGAGCTATTGCAAAAAAAAAAAAGAAAATATCTTGCCTTATGAAGAGTTTTATGCACTTATGCGCAGAGCAAACGAGGAACAGCGAGAAATTTTGTTTCACACTATGCATCATTTAATATCAAAAGACAGTCAGATGCAAGAACCTTTGCTGATATATTTGACTGGACCAGCTGGGAGCGGTAAAACGTTTGTTATAAAAGCTCTGATGGAAATTAATAATAGATTTTCAGATACCGATGGAATCTTTAACGCATACATTGCTTGTGCTTCAACTGGAAAAGCTGCTACAGCCATAGGCGGGACGACGGTGCATAATGCTTTAAGTATAACACTTTCAAGGTTACTGCCGCTAAATATTGAAAAAGCTCATCAATACAGATCACTATTTCAGTTCGTTAATGTTATTATCATTGATGAAGTTAGCATGATTTCCGCTGAATTATTACAGCAAATTGAAGCACGTTTGAAGCAAATAACTGGATTGTTTGCAAAAGATTTTGGGGGACTGGTTGTGATTCTTATCGGAGATTTGCGCCAATTACCCCCCGTAAAAGCTACGCCAATATTCAAGCAAACGAAAAAGAGAATAACGGGTGAAACATCTTGGCGAAAATTTAAACAATTTGAATTGAAGACGGTTATGCGACAAGAAAATAGAATTTTTTCCTCAATTTTAACAAAGATCGGAAATGCAACTATTCTACAAGAAGAAGAATTGAATATGATTGAATCTAGATTTGTAACTAAAGAACACTCATAATCAGTTTGTCCGGAAGGAACTAGACTTATGTTTACAAATGCTGGGGTTAACAATTACAACAGTGCAATTTTGAACACTTGTGCAAATAAAATTGTCTCATTGGCATCGGATGTTTTCGTTGGTTGCCATAATGCTGAGCAACAAAATTTTGTTAGACAAAAGTTACATAAAATGAAACCAGATGAGACTGGTGGCTTACCTTACGAGCTAATTCTTGTTCTTAACCGGCCTTATATGATAACAACAAATATTGATGTCGCTGATGGTTTGTCAAATGGGACAGCAGGAAAATTAGTTCACATAGAATCGGATGAAAAAAATGAGATTAGAAGACTTTGGTTGAAATTCCCAAATATACTATTGGTCGAAAACGTTCAACAAAGTTGAGAAATCACATTGCAAGCTTGAATATCGACAAACACGCTGTTCCGATTTCTACTCAAACATCTTCAATAGCACTTAACAACAACAAAACTATAGTGGCGAAAAGAAAACATTTTCCACTCATTTCTGCGTTGGCTATGACAATTCACAAGTCTCAAGGAGGTACTT
The DNA here is from genome assembly GCA_949752695.1 of Melanostoma scalare. Classification (NCBI taxonomy): domain Eukaryota; kingdom Metazoa; phylum Arthropoda; class Insecta; order Diptera; family Syrphidae; genus Melanostoma; species Melanostoma scalare. Next base: position 116,772,524 of record OX456986.1, on the reverse strand, counting down.
TCGATGCAATTGTATATGAATACAATCGTTGTCAAACAAGAGAATTGGTTTACGTTGCATTATCAAGAGTAACTAGTATAGAAGGTTTGTTCTTGGTTACTCAAGAAGATACACGGACGAGCTGGAAATTTTATCATGGCAGAGTAGGAGATGCACTTGTCGATGATTCGAACTTAACAAAAAATCAAAAGAAATCATCAACTCATCGCGATGATTTATCGTTGGAATTGATACGGTTGCATGAAAATAGCTTGCAAACTATTACTCAAATATTAATTAATTTCGTTTCAAAAACTAATGCATTGTCCTTTTTTACATTCAATTGTCAAAGTTTACGGGCGCATTTACAAGATCTAGCAATAGACACTATCGTTAAAAATATGAGTGTATTAATTTTAACAGAAACTCACATGGGTGACCAAGAAATATATGATATTCCTAATTTCAGTTTAGTTTCAAGTTTCAGAAGACACGATCGTCCAGCAGCAGGAGTGGCTATCTATAAAAGGTTGGCTGATACAACTACCATATTTTACGCAAATCAAATGGATTTGCATACGAAGTACACTAACATGTTTAGTACTAAGGTTTTTGATATCGGTGATCTATGTGTTTGTCGTTGCCGCTCTGAAAATGGACAGCAAGTTATAATAGTTGGCGTTTATATTTCACCAAATACGTCTTTAAGTATAGTACAACAGTTTTTACATAAAAATTTATTTATTTATTCTGAAGACGCTTCAGCATACCTTTACGATAAAATTGGAGAGAGATTTGATGATTTGCCAATGATTTTGAGTGGTGATTTTAACATCAACTTCGCCGATGATACAAATTTGCCACTGATTCGGTTTTTAAAAGAGGAATACGATTTAACAATGACGAATGACCGCAGTCTTAGTACAACAAAATATAATTCGACGATTGATGCAGTCTTTGTGAGATATTTGAATAGATTTGAGTCAAAATTGTTCGTTTCTTATTTTAGTTACCATAGACCTATTATTTCGGTAATATGATGATTTGTAGAAAAACGCATAAGTTTCATTGATGTTCTGCTTTGTACATATATATTTTAAAAAACATTGAATAAAAGTAATATTATTTTTGTATTTTTGTTTTTTTATAATGAGGAATAAGAAAAAATATTTGCAAATTCAATTCTGTTTTCACTTCTGTCGGCACTCCTGGAGTGCTTCTTTTTTTTTTTTTTATTAAACAATTTTTAATTCTTTGGCAAAATTTGTTATGATTTTATCAGCTTAGAACTTATCCAATTGAAATCACAACGAATAATATTCTTAACTTACGACTTATACTGGAGAGTTTTTTATGTACGCGCCAAAAAGTTGTAACTGCCAAAAATAATATACATTCAATGATACATTGCAAACTCATTTATTCAACCGCACCGCACACAAAAAGCACACAAAAAAATCCTATAAACGAATTTCTTCTACTCCTTCACTACCTCATTGCAACCATACAGGTAATCCACACAAGTCATGTCATTTGTCATATGATCAGATCAGTTCATGAATCATGACCTATATCAATTGCACACACACATATTAACATGCTCTGTTGTCTTACCCCATGTCCCATGCAATAGCCAAAATAAATGCTTACCTATGCTCTGGAGAATGAAGGAATGAAAACCCATAAGAAAAAACAATAAGTTGTCTTCTTTTGCTTCGCTACCTGCCAACTGCCATACTCCATTGAATACACATTTCGCATTTCGGCATTATACACAATTAAAAGAAGAAGAAGAAGAAGAAGAATTGTATTCTTAAGCATTTTAACCTCCTACTCCTCCGAATTTATAATAGCAAGAGAAATGGCAAGGGAAATCATTTCTCTTGTGATTTCCTGCTCTTAAGCCATTTTAGTAGCGTGATTCACCGTCTTTAAATGGCGCTAGTAAGGCCGAAGTAATAGTACTATAGATTCTATATACAATGGTTGGTCTCAGATACTCAATAATCCAAAACGGAGGCTGTTCAAGTAGCTGATTATTACTAAGAAGCAGACGAGTGGGAGTTCTTTTTTTTTTATTTTAACAGATTACAACATGTAACCAAGTCCAAAGCAAATGAAATGAATATACTCGTAAAATAAAAAACTAAACACTAAATTTCACATCAGTCATGATCAGCGCTGTAGCATTTTTGGAACGACCTGTTTTGGTCCTTTAAATGATCTGGTTCAATGGCCAATTCGGTTTCCAACGCGAAAAGGTATGAATATATATCGTCGACATATTTCGAAACCAGAATGGGGTTTTACGCATTGTCAGCATCAATGCTTTGAACCGCATCAATTAAATTGGCCGAATGCGATTGCACATTTACGATTTTGATTTAACATTCAATAGCTGATGCTGTATCTTTTACTTCGTCCTGTGAATCACTTCCAATCAAAGAACCTTGCGTTGGTTTTGCAGCAGTTTGTTTAATGGCTACGACAAATTACTGTCCTCCTGCCTGATTGTTGCTCCTTGTACTAGCTTAGATATAGTTCATAGCAGACTGACTGTTGTTGGCTGCTATTGGTTGGGTTGGCTTCTTCCAGTTACTGTCCACACGTGACTTTGATTTTTAGGATCTTTTAACTCTTTTAAAATCATTGTGGCCACCTCTGATCCTGGAGTCCTTGTCAATTGGGTATCTTTAGTCATCTAATTGAAAGACAAAATTAATTCCCATTTGAGTTTACAAGAATCTATCAAAAAATGTACTTACCTAGCAAAATGCTTTGCCAATGTAAATGGTAATTAGAAGGAATATAACGCAGTCTTTTTAGCAACAATTGACTTGTAAGGCTATAAGTAAATCAAGTGATTGTTGGCTTTTCGGCAGACAGAACAAAAATACAACAAATAATTTCTATTCCTTCACCTTTTACTTTTGACAGATTGGATTGGGTTTGTTCGCGTAACATATATAAAGCACACTTTTTATGTCAAAATCTATGTAAGTTTGCTTGGATTGGCTGCAATATTTGTAATTTCCCTATAGTATGCGAACGAACCCAAAATACATCCGGATGTAAAAATTTAAACCCGGCAACGCAATGCGGTTTAAATCCATCGGGTTTATTTGGAGTGAATAATATGGATTTGCGTTTGACAACTGGGCTTATGCGATTTTACATCCGAATGTAAATTTAAACCCGGGTTTATTGGGTGAATAATATGGCCGTAAGTCTTAACATTATCACTCTATAATCAAAACTGACATCTGGTTGCCTCGGGCGGTCTATTTATAACGAATGACATTTCATCTAGAACTCTCCAGTAATTTCCACATGGTCTCCACTCTCCACTCCTGTCAAACATTTTCTCTCCTGGTATATTTCTACCCTTACACTAGTGTTGCCGCTTGTGTTTTCGGTTGAACGTTTTCGATTAGGAAATTGGTACTAAATGTTGGGTGTACATTACACTGCCCCCTCCTTAAGATTGTTCGTCCCGAATAATTCCATCTGCAGCCTCGCCACTATATCGATGCAGCCGGTCACAATGAACTACTTTTAACTTGCCTCTTAATCCTCTTTGGATGCGGTAAACCACGTCGTTAATCCTCGCGACAACAGTATAAGGACCTTCCCAGTTCTGCTGAAGTTTCGGTGACAATCCCTTTTGACGATGAGGATTATAAAGCCACACACGATCTCCTGCTTGGAATCCTGCCGTTGTCGCTTTTGTGTCGTACCGTGTCTTCATCCGGTCGCTGTAGGTTTTCATCCTTTCCATTGTTCTTTTATGGATGTCAGCGAGTCTTTCCTTGAGGTCGCCCACATACTCGTTTGTGTCCTGTGGCTCCTCTGTGGGGCATCCAAATTTAAGTTCGCTGGGCAGCCGCATGGTTTTCCCGAACAGGATGTCAGATGGTGTTTGTCCTGTCGAGCTATGTACTGCGCTTCTATAGGCCATCAGGAATAGCGGTACATGCCTATCCCAGTCTCTTTGGTAGTCGCCTACGACCTTGGTGAGGTGTTTTTTCAAGGTCCGATTGAATCTTTCAACCATCCCATCAGATTTTGGATGAAGCGGTGTGGTTGTCGTCTTCTTAATGCCAAGTAGTCCGCACACTCCTTGGAAGATGTTTGACTCAAAGTTCCTCCCTTGGTCGGAATGGAGTTCCATAGGCACACCAAACCTACTCACCCAGTTAAACACAATCTGGTCGACCACCGTTTTGGCTTCTTGATATGGGATGGCATACGCCTCAGGCCACTTGCTAAAATAGTCCATTACAACCAGAATGTACTTGTTTTCAGCTTTGGTCTCTGGAAAAGGCCCAGCCACATCTACTGCAATCCTCTCAAAAGGTGATCCAAAGTTGTACTGATGCATCTTACCTTGAATCTTCCTACCAGGTCCTTTGGTTGCAGCACGCTTGTCACATGTTCGGCACCACTTCTCCACGTCATCTCTAGCATGTAACCAGTAGAACCGATGTCGCACCTTCTCCAGTGTTTTGTTAACTCCCAGGTGGCCTCCTGAAGGTCCGTCGTGCATCTCCCGAAGAACTTCACTGACATTCGAATGCGGTACGATCAGCTGCATCACATATGATTTACCGTCAGCGGACTCCCATCTTCGCCTGAGGACACCTTCTTGCACATATAGTGAGTCCCACTGCGCCCAATAGGCTTTGAGAACTGGATTCCTGCCAGAAATGTCTCCCCATTCAGGTTTCTCTTCATTTTCTTTCCATGCGAGAATGGGTTCGATATCTGGATCCTCCTGTTGAGCAGTCGTCACTTCCTCATTGATCCATCCGCTTATTGGGTCAGCTCTTAGTCGCTGAGCGGTAATATTTTCTTTGTCTTCTTGCCGCCTACAATGCTTGCAATCCACTTTGCAAGGTCTTCGGGATAATGCATCGGCGTTTGAGTGCAGCTTTCCTCTGCGGTGTTGAATCTGGTAATCATAAGTCTGCAGTCTTTCTATCTACCTTGCGACTTGACCTTCTGGATTTTTGAAATTCAACAGCCAGTTCAGAGCACCATGGTCTGTCCGCCGAAGGAATTTCTGTCCATAGATGTACTTATGGAAGTGCTTTGTTGCCAAGATAAGAGCTAGCAGTTCCCTTCTGGCCACACAGTAGTTTCTTTCAGGTTTCGAGAGGACCTTGCTGTAGTATGCCACCACTTTCTCTTCGCCATCATGCACTTGCGATAGTACCGCCCCGATTCCAACGTTGCTTGCATCTGCGTCGAAGACGAATGTTTTGCCAGGTGTTGGATGTGCCAGCACTGGAGCACTACAGAGGCGGTATTTGAGTTCCTGGAAAGATTTCTCACACTCACCTGACCATTTAAACTGATTCCCTTTCTCGGTGAGCTGATGCAAACTCTTTGCAACTCCAGCAAAGTTCTTAACAAAACGTCGGTAATATGTGGCAAGACCAATTGCCAATTTTTGACGGAGTCAACTCAGCTTTCAGGATCAGTCTTCACTCCTTGGGAAGAGATGATGTGTCTCAAATACTTAACTTCGGTTTTGAAAAGTGCACATTTTTCCGGATTCAGTTTAAGGTTAGCCTCTCGAAGTCTCTAAAACACGACTTTTAGGTTCTTGCAATGCTGGTCAAATGTTTTCCCGTAAACAATGACATCGTCCAAGTAGACTAGGCGAGCTTTCCACGTCAGTCCTTGAAGAACGCACTCCATCAAACCCTCGAATGTTGCCCGAGCGTTGCATAGCCCAAACGGCACAACTTTGAACTGGCAGAGCCCATTACCTGTAGAAAACGCCGTCTTTTCCCGATCACCCTGATGATGTCAACTTCTTCGATTCTTAGTCACATCATTCAGCCTTCGGTAGTCCACACAAAAACGAGTGCTTCCGCCTTTCTTTTTCACTAGCACCACTGATTACGCCCAAGGACTTTTGGAATTTTCGATAAGACCGTCCTTCTTCATTGTTGTTATCATTTCCTCAACCTCACCTTGTTTGGCCAGTGGAAGGCGTCTTGCGGGTTGACGAATCGGTCTTGCATCTCCTGTGATGATGCGATGCTGCACCAACTGCGTCCTACCATATTGCTCTTTTGACGTTGCGAAGATGTCAGTGTACTCTTGTAGGAGATTTTCAGCCATCCTTGTTTGTTGGTGATCAAGGTTGGATGAATTCACATGAACACTCTGGGTCTGGTTCCAACATGAGGTATCGAAAGCTTCCAAACTCACCTTCCAGTTTTGTCCAAACGAGCACTTCAGAAGAAGGAGGCAGAATCAGATCTTCCGTAATGACAGTCCTCAGTGTTGACGTATTTTCATTCGAATAGGTCATTGGAATTTCTTTATTTTGGTATTTCAAAACTTGATTACCGATATCCAAAATAACTCCGTGCTGTTTCAAAAATTCGATTCCAATGATGCGCTCGTCACATATATCTGCCACCAGGAATTGATGAGTAAGCACTAGATCGGCCAGTCGGATCTTAAGACACACTTCTCCATATACTCTCGCTGCGTCTCCCGTTGCGGTTCTTAGACGGTAGCTATTGGTGTTATGAAGCTACGTCATTAACCAGGTCTCGACGTACTATGGAGGCTGTGGTACCGGTTTCGATGGTAGCCACATGTTTGTTCCCGTTAATAGTAGTCGCCACAGTAAGACTTTTGTTGTCTCGTTTGGTCTGAGAGACCTAGATGGTGGTTCTGGGGAAATCGATACAAGAAACCAGCCTCTGCTCCTCGAAGTTGGTTCTTACTTGTTTCCCTGATGGGAAACGGGCTGATAGGCAACGCTGGTGTTGTTGTTACCTTGTGTTGACGAAATCAACAAATATGTCAGTACATGATTATGCAAGAAAGTAACAAATCAACAACAATCAACAAATAGCAATAAGTATTATTTAAGTCAATAGGTCATAAGAAATTAGTGTCATAATATAGGTCAGTTTATATGTCGTAAGCAAATGAGGCAAGCAATGCAGTCAAGTTCATTTTGTGTGTCACTAGTTTAAATAAAGCAAATATGCACTGTAGACAAAATGAGCTTGAACTGTATTGCTGCGAGCTGACTTACGGTATGATATAAATAGAATAAGAGAATGAATAAATGTTATTATTACTCAGTCAACAAGACAGTGAAATTCATTATAAATCTCAACAGTAAGATTTTCATTGGTCGTTCGAGCTTTTAAGGACAAGAAAAGAAAATACAGTCTACTTAAATAAATTAAAAAAAAAGAGGAGAAAACAATTTTTTTTTCATCATGTCATTCAACGAGACAGCAGTGAAACAGGTCAAAATCGCCGAAGACATACAAAAACTCTGGGCGAACGTCAAGAAAGATGGAGAGTCTCGATACTCATTAGAGTATTTCACAAAGAGGCTTGACATTTTGGAAAAACATTGGATAGAGTTTCAAGCGAACAATGAGTACTTGGAAGTCATGCGGAAGACGTATCCAGAGCAAGAATACTTTACAAAGAAGTATTTAACTCAACTTGAAACCAAGTATCTGGATATTAGATCTTCCTTCAAGGAGAAGGTGCAACGTTACATAGAGGATGTAACACAAACACCTGGTGGCTCACAGGTACCACCAAAGCTGCCGGTCAAGGGACCGGAGGAGAAGGTGCAACTTTACATAGAGGATATAACCCAAATACCTGGTGGCTCAAAGGTACCACCAAAGCTACCGGTCCAGGGAAGGCAGCAGGAGATAGAAATAGATCCAAATCAACTTGATTTGGATCGCATTGTTTGCCAGCAACAGCAGTTATCAAAGAAACAGCTGACCACAACAGATGCAGACGAAAGCAACACATTACTATTCAAGAAAGCAGAGCGTATCAAGATCACCTTCAAGCGTTTGACTAGTAGCTTAGACTTAGATCAAAACGGTGTATATCTGGCGTTCAAACTTGAACAACTGAAAGAATGCTGGGTAAAACTGATGGCTGTTGACGAGGAAATCATGTTGTCAGAGGATAGTAAACGCAAGCAGCAGCACGCAGACGACTACATAAAACTGGAACAAAAATACGAAGAAGCATACATTCAGCTCAAAGAAGCGAAACGTCAACGGCAGCATCAAGACATCATAGTCCCACAAACAAAAACCCATCGAAAAATTAAACTTCCAGCCATCTGTATACCATCCTTCAGCGGCAAGTATGAAGAGTGGAATCCATTCTGGCAATTGTTTGATCGTTTGGTTCATCAAAACGATGCATTGAGCGAAGTAGAACGGATTCAATACCTAAAAACGAATCTAAAAGGTGAAGCGGCAAGAATTATAAGCCATCTGTCACCTACAGCTTGCAACTATGAAACAGCTATAGAACAAAAGTTACTCAGCTTGAAGTCAGTGCGAAATGAAAATGCATTTGACTTAAAAACCTTAATGGATTCGTCAAGAGAAATCTTATACGGGATCAAGAATCTAGGGGTTGACGTAAGCTCCTGGGATCCAATCATAGTTCAGTTACTGTGCCCGAAGCTGAACCCTGAGTCAAGAAAACTCTACCAACAGTCCAGAGGAACATCTACAGAAATTCCTAAGCTGTGTGATTTGTTCGAATTCATTGAAGGAAGATTCCGAGGACTGGAAAGTAGCCGTGAGGGAAACCGGGATCATCAGCATCAACCTTCGAGATATCCAACCTCATCCTCATCAGGAAACCATGATCATCAGCATCAACCCTCAAGATATCCAACCACAAAAAATCTTTTGACCACCCTAACAAAGCAAAAATGTGTTGTTTGCAGCGAAGCTCATCAACTGTATAATTGCAACAAGTTTGTGAGTATGAAGCCGCGTAACCGGTTGGACGTAGTGCAAGCATCAAAACTGTGTTTCAACTGCTTGGGAGGTGGACACAGAACAAAGGAATGTTCGGTGAAGAGAGGCTGCAAAATATGTACACGACAACATAACACCCTACTTCATGTTCCCCAAAGTGACAATGTTGCAGATCCAATAACAAACGTTACATCTACTAAAATTGCTACTGCCTGTCATAACAACAGGATGGTACTTTTAGCAACAGCTATGGTAAGCTTATGTGTTGGAGGGAAAAATACAACCGTACGCGCACTGATTAATTAAGGGTCTCAATCGTGTTTCATTACAGAAAAATTAGCTTACCAATTAAAAATTCCATTAACCAAATATGAATCAAGAATCAAGGGTATTAACGGGCACTCAACAGAAATTATTGCATCATGTAACTTCAAGCTAAAATCCATTCACAATGAAAAAATGTGTCTTGAAGTTGAAGCTCTCGTTATGCCAAACATTACGTCGAAGTTACCAGCACAAAATATAACAACCAACCATTGGCCACACGTACAGGGATTGATGTTGGCGGACCCATGGTACCACCAACCGAAAGATATTGATGTACTGATTGGATCAGACATATTACCACAATTGCTTACCGATGGATTAATCAAGGGACCAAATAACACTCCTATGGCACAAAACTCAAGGTTTGGCTGGATATTGTCGGGACCAGTAGTGACAACCTCGACAAAAACAAGTTATAGTACACTTACTTCATTTATTAGTGTATGTTGTGAGGATGACGACCTGAAAAAATTTTGGGAACTAGAGGAAGTTCCCACAGCAGAAATTAAATCCACAGAAGATGAAATGTGTGAAGACCACTTCAGACGTACTCACTATAGAGATGACACAGGACGTTATGTTGTCAAATTACCACTGTTAAAAGACATCATAGTCTTGGGGGACTCACGCAAAATGGCGTTAAAAAGATTCTTTAATTTGGAGCAAAGATTGGCAACAAATAAAAGTCTTCAACATGACTATGTAAAATTCATCAAGGAATATATAACTCTTGGCCATATGGAGGAGGCATCAGCCGCAAATACTGACAAAACGTATTATCTTTCACATCATGCAGTGATAAAAAATGACAGCAGTACAACAAAACTAAGAGTTGTATTCGACGCTTCAGCAAAGACGACATTTCATTTCATTTCATTTCATTTCATTTTATTCATTCCAACTTAAAGTTAAAGCTTAACAATTTAAATATTAGTAATAAATAATTAAGTACCTACATCAAGTGGAAGAAATAATCATTCAGTAACTATTTAAAGTTAGTGTTGAAATCATCTGGAGAATCTTTAAACAGCATAATGATGACGGGTCCTACACTTCAAAAGGATTTATTTTCGGTGATACTCCGATGGAGATCTTTTAAAATCGTCTTCACTGCTGACATCGAAAAAATGTATCGGCAGATTTTGGTTGACAGTAACGATCAAAATTACAACGCATTCTGTGGAGAGAAAGTACCAAGGATCCAATAAAGGAATACATTCTTAAGACCGTAACATACGGTACCACAGCCGCTCCGTACTTAGCAATCAAGACCCTACATCAGTTAGCAGAAGATGAAAAACATTTTTTACCCAAGGGCAAGCAAATTATTGCTCGAAGGATTCTATGTAGATGATTGCTTAGGAGGTGCAAACTCGATACACGAATGTATAAATCTCCAACAAGAACTAATTCCTCTACTTCAAAAAGGTGGATTCAACCTTCGTAAATGGACATCAAACAACTCAACCTTTATCAATAATTTGTCAAAAGACATTATAGAAATGGAGCCAGAACATGATTTTGACAATGATAGAACGTTTAAAATTTTGGGACTCACATGGTGCCCAACAACAGATGACTTTCAATTTAAACTTAATTTGGAGTTCAACTCAAAGGGCACCAAAAGGGCAATATTGAGTGATGCTGGAAAAATCTTTGATCCATTTGGTTGGCTGTCACCAATAACAATCAAGGCAAAAATTCTTATTCAAAAACTATGGCTTTTGGGCATCGGTTGGGACGAAACGGTTCCAATAAATATACAAATTGAATGGAATGAGTTCAAAACAAGGCTAGCATTATTAGCGAAAGTAAGAATTCCACGGTGGACACAACAAACTAAAGGATCTCGTATAGAGCTCCACGGATTTGCAGATGCATCAGAAGCAGCGTATGCAGCGGTGGTATATCAAAAGGTTATAAATAATGGCATTATTACAGTAAATCTCATTGCATCTAAAACCAAAGTAGCTCCTGTGAAGCAAGTATCGTTGGCAAGGCTAGAACTATGTGCAGCAGCACTATTAACGAAGCTACTGAAGTACATCAGAGAAGAATCAGACACAAAATATGATAGAATTTTTGCATGGTCAGATTCAACAATAGTATTGAACTGGGTGAAACAACATCCAGTGAAATGGAATACATTTGTTACCAATCGGGTTTCTTATGTGCAACAAAATTTTGAGGGAAAATGGAGATTCGTGCCAGGTAAAGAGAATCCTGCTGACATTCCGTCCAGAGGAACATTTGGAGATGCACTAGCTGAAAACATAACATGGTGGCGTGGACCAGATTGGCTAAAGAGAAGTGAGCAATATTGGCCAGCTGATAATTCCCTAACAGAGATGCAAGATATACCAGAAGTTCGCCAATCTCACGTCATATTGGCGAGACATCGGAATTGTCCAAATGGAGATGACATTTTTCTGAGATTCTCATCAATGTCCATACTTCAACGTATTAGTGCATACTGTTTACGTTTTAAAAACAATTGCAAACGGAACATAAATATGCAACCATTACTATTTGGTCCATTAACGGTGAGGGAACTAAAGGAAGCAGAATTAGCAATGGTGCGAAGTGCTCAACAAGACTTTTCTGATGATATAAAAATTCTAAATACAGCAAGGGCTTTGACGTCAAAAAGCAGATTATCATCATTGAACCCATTTATCGATTCAAATGGAATACTGCGAGTTGAAGGTCGACTAAAACATGCCAACTTGTCAATCAACCAGAAACATCCAATGATCCTATCACCGTCACATCCATTGACAAAATTGATCATCAATAAAACTCACATCGATACACTTCACGGCGGAGTCAAGCTGGTTCTTAACCATATTCGAAGAAAATTTTGGATCATACAAGGTACAAACACAGTTAAGGCACTAGTTAATCAATGTGTCCGGTGTTTCCGTTTTAAAGCCAGAGAATCAAGTCAACTTATGGGACAACTTCCAGAAGAACGTGTTAAGTTTTCACGTCCATTTCCTCATTGTGGGGTTGATTATGCAGGCCCTATCAACATAAGATGTTCACAAAACAGAGGCGTGAAGTCGCACAAGGCTTATATAGCACTCTTCGTTTGCATGGCAACAAAGGCCGTTCACATTGAGCTCACGTCTGATTTAACCACAGATGGGTTCATGGCTGCATTACGACGAATGACAAGCAGGCGGGGTTCCATACAACATATCTACAGCGACAATGGGACGAATTTTGTAGGAGCAAAAAAAATTATTGAGGCAGTCCAAAACAAACTGGCAGAAAACACCATCCAATGGCATTTCATTCCACCTGGAGCACCACACTTTGGCGGACTCTGGGAAGCAGGAGTTAAATCGGTAAAATACCATCTAAACCGTATCATAGGTGAACAGAAACTCACATACAAAGAGATGAATACCATTTTAGTGCAAATAGAAGGAGTATTAAACTCAAGACCTCTCTGTCCACTAACAGATAACATCGAAGGTCTTGATGCCTTGACACCAGGTCACTTCATTATTGGGTCACCATTAAAAACGCCACAAGACGACATCATTCTGGACCTGGGCGAGAGTAGTTTGAAAAGATATAAATTAATTCAGAAACTCAAAAAAGATGTCTGCAAGCGTTGGTACGATGATTACATAAATAAACTTCAACAACGTTTTAAATGGAAAGAATCAACGATTAATGTGAGAATTGGACAACTAGTACTCCTCAAAAACGAACTGTTTACACCGTCAAAATGGCCTCTTGGTAAAATTATTGAAGTACACAGCGGTGTAGACGGGCTAATTAGAGTGGTGACCATCAAAACAGAAAAAGGAATATACAAGCGACCGATAACAAAGGTGTGCTTGTTACCAAACGATGAAAACATAAGAAAACCTGACGACAACCCTCTGCAGTCAAATCAGGTATTCATTGAACCTAAAAGAAACCTGAGAGATAGAAGAGAACCACCTGGTGTTACCTTGACGAGTACCACAGTATTCATAGCCATACTACTATTTTTACCATTTGTCATGGGTAACCAGATTAAAGTGTCACCATTCACTTCACAACCAGGAATATATTTCGAAAATCTGGGAACAGCAACAATTTCTTCTAGCAGTTGGGACATTGTAGCCTATTATGACATGAAAACATATTGGGCACAATACCAGTCAATAGATCAATATAAAAATAACCTGATAAAGATCTGTCAGTTACTGCCGAATCAAAATGAGACATGTAAGGCAACTATCCCACAAATCATGTCACTTAATGAAGATCTAGAAAGAGGAAACGAATTACTATCACCCCATCCAAATAGCAGTATGAGAGTTCGCCGTGCAGCATTCAACTTCATTGGAAACATTGCAAACGGTCTTTTCGGAATACTCGATTCGGAATATGCGGATAAGATGTCGGAATCAATTAATAAAATTCAAAAAGACGATGGTCATCTTTAACATCTTATTAAAAACCAAACATCAATAATTGACGCCACAATGAATATTCTTCAGCAGTCTCAACAAGAAAGTACCAACAACTTTCTAGAAATAGACAAGGATCTTCAACATTTCGCTACACTTCTTGACGGAATCAGGCAGAAGTATCATGAGGACCAATTACGGCAACTATTCAATGCAATTGCCGTGTAACTTATCCTTGCATTATCGCAAGTACAAAAGACCCAGACTGCCTTGATAGATGTTTTAATCGATACTCAGCATGGCAAAATAAATCCTCAACTAATTTCTCCTGCCCAACTTCGACAAGAATTTCTCCACATAAAATCAAGCCTCCCATCAACACTTCGACTTCCCGTCTCTCAAGACGAGGTTTTGACGCTTTACCATCTTATGAGTATCCACAGCAGAGCACTTAAGGATCACATAATCTTTAAAATAACTTTACCATTGCTAAGTCTAGACGATTTTGAACTATTCAAGGTAACACCAGTGCCTGCACTCATAAATGGAACTTTCTTCACAATAAACCCATCTACAAGGTATATCATGGTTACCTTGCATCGAGATCAATACTATCCCCTATCCGAAGCCGAATTTCAACAATGTGTCTCTTACACCACAGAAAGGCATCTATGCAACCAGCATCATTCCATTTACAAGCAAGGAGCAGAAATCAGTGCATGTGAATTTGTTTATCCAAGTCAAGGATTGCAATCTCCGGACTGTCAACCTACCATAACCAGCAAGGGGCCTCACTGGATACAACTATGCAATCCTAACGAATGGATTTACGTTTTGAAAGAGCGGACGACCCTAAATATTGTGTGCAATGGAACTGTTACCCAAACAACACTAGAAGGGGCAGGAAAACTACGTATCGATCCGAGCTGCGTAATAAAGACCAATCTTATTACCTTAAGTGGTCATTCCATCTACCCATCATTTTCCAGAATTTCCGTTTCCCCTCACACCAATCTATCTAATACACTTGTTCCAGATCATTTTGACAGATCAACACATAATCCGTTTTCAGTCAAAAACCATCTACAAGAACTGAATACGCTAAAACAGCAACTTCAGAACCTCACGATGGCCTTGCCTTCTAACGATCTTTCAACAAATGATGTTCATCAATTTGCAGTGGGCTACCTGGGACTACTAGTTTCCATCATCATTGTGATTCTCCTGCTTCGAAGGTTATACACCAAAAGCTTCAAACCAAATACGAAACTAATCAAGACATCCGAGAACACCGGTACTGCAGATCCAGGAAACCTCACCTTCGAGTTGCTCCCGTAAGCGGAGGTGGCAAAATGTTGACGAAATCAACAAATGTCAGTACATGATTATGCAAGAAAGTAACAAATCAACAACAATCAACAAATAGCAATAAGTATTATTTTAGTCAATAGGTCATAAGAAATTAGTGTCATAATATAATTCAGTTTATATATCGTAAGCAAATAAGGCAAGCAATGCAGTCAAGTTCATTTTGTGTGTCACTAGTTTAAATAAAGCAAATATGCACTGTAGACAAAATGAGCTTGAACTGTATTGCTGCGAGCTGACTTACGGTATGATATAAATAGAATAAGAGAATGAATAAATGTTATTATTACTCAGTCAACAAGACAGTGATAGTCATCTCATTATAAATCTCATCAGTAAGATTTTCACATTTATTAGATTAAAAAACACGTGGATTATATCAACTAAGAAACTCATTACTTTTCAAAGTCAACTGAGTTTGTTCTGTGACTACACTCGCAAGAAAGCAGAGTAACAGCCATATTTTGTGCTGTGGGCATTTTGTAGCATACTTTTTATACGAAACACAACAACGAATTAACAAAATGGTGGAAAACCATCTGCAGATGACAATTTCCTCTGCTTTAATAGCTGCGATAGATTCCCTGCGATAAAAGTATGCTATCTATCGCAGGCTATGAAAATAAAGCAGCTATAATGGTCTCCACTTGCGATATTCAAAGGCTGCTGTAATATCTGCGATGGATTTAAAGCATGTTGAGACCAGGGGTAATACACTTAGCCGAGCTTAGGCTAGTGTCAAAAACCAGGCGAAACGTTTTCGAAAGTTTTCGTTAAACAAAAATCAGCTATAATCCTTGCGCAAACCAATGCGGTGAGTGCGTGCGATGCGATTGCGATAAGTCAAATCACTATGCATTAAGTCAAACGTCCATAAGACATAGGGATTTGACTTACCGCAACCGCATCGCACGTACTCACCGCATTGGTTTGCGCAAAGCTATAATGGATTCTTAGAGGAATAAAGAACAAGATTGAAAACCATAACCTCTCTTGCCCCGCAACTTCCATTTGTTTACATTGTTGCTTTTGTAACACGAGATCCATCTATGATAAGCCGAGTACACACAATACAATTAGTTGGACAGACTTCGTTTGACAGATGTTGGAACCGGTTTTTGTTATTTTCTTTTTTTTACTCTTATTCCGTTTTCGTTTGGTAAAACTAGAGTACCCCTTTTTAGAGTACCCTGATTTTTACTCGAAAAAATTTCTAGAGTAGAAAAACTTGCTCTGAGGGTAAGGAACTGTCATTTAATGCCAATGGAACGGTTTCAGAAGCGTTCAGAAGGCTTCCGAACGACCAATGGAAAACTACATTAGGGTACTCTTTTTTCCCAAATGAAAACGGCATTAGTTACCTTAAGCCTACGTCTGGCAGAATTTTTGGAATTAAAACTTTTTTTTTTTGGTTTGTAAATAAAATTTAACTCTCAATATTTGTGATTATATACTCTTTTAAGGATTTGGAAATAAAAATTTAAGCATTAAAATATTAAAACATTTTCATTTTTCTTAAACATTTCTCTGAGTACTCTCCTCCCTTCTATTTCTTTTTTTTTTTTAACGTTTCTCAAGAGAAATAGACAGAAAAGTATGCCTGTTTAAAAAAATATTCACTAAACCAAAACAGTGACAGATAAATATGAATTCATTTTGCATTTGTTTGATGAAAAATATTCCAACTAAAGTTTACGTTTTTCTTCTAGAAGCTGTGTTGAAAATTTAAGCAATTAATTAATTGAATTAAAAAAAAAATCAAAAGTAAAATAATTGAAAGCAGATATCAAACTATGTAGACATTTTTTGAAAAACTTATTTCAGTCAAAATATTGAAACGCAGCAGTCTTGTAGATATTATGCCAAGCTCAGAAAGCTTTCATTCATCTCTGTAGCATAATTATTAACGAAGCACCAACACTTTAAGTTTTAATTTTATTTTGTGTTAAGAAAAATTTAAAATAAATTGTTAGTAATTGTGCTACAGACATGAATGAAGGCTTACTGAGCTTTTAATAATATCTACAAGATTGCTGCATTTCAATATTTTGACTGAGATAAGTTTTTCAAAAAATGTTTTGATATCCAACTTTTGAAAATAGTAAAAAGTTAAGACAAATAACCGCGCTCCTTCTGCGCGAATCACAATATAATAAGTCCCAATAAAATCGGTATAGTTGCATGTTTATGAATTTTCACATCTTGCCCAGCTTTACAAAAAAAAAAAATATTGAGTTTTTAAAAAACATTAATTTTGGTGTTGTTCAAACCCTGCCCTTAAGAGTTTTTCAGTAATGTGGTGAAAACTAAATTTCAGGTTATGTTTTAAATTGCCAAGCGTCAAATGAAAATAAACTCACCATGCATATACTTCCACAACTTTTTGGCGCCTTTTTGCTGCAGCTCACACGTATTCACAGATGGATGCTGCGATAACATAAACAACAATAGGCCTGTTTTTTTGGGAAGATGTCCGGTACCTTGTATGGTAAATACATGTAAAGCAACAACAACAAAAGATACAAGGGATAAAAGGATGAGTAAAACTTACAAGGGATAGAATTCGAGTTCGAATGAGTTTTTCATTTTTAAATGTTGGTGCGACTAGAGGCTCGAACAACAGAAAAAGGACGTGTTCACAAGTGAATCGAAATGAATTTTGTACAAGAATAGAATAGAATAAAAAAGAATTATGGTAACGATTTTTGAATTGTAGAAATTTATTGATTTTGATTATTTAATTTGCAGGTTCATAGGTATATAATAATATATCGTAAAAGAAACGAAAAAAACTCTGTTAAACTATTTTTTTGTTCTTTTTTGCATAGTTCCTTAACACATTTTTCGGTGAATGTTGACATTTTTTCCAATAGTATTTACTACGTCTTATCTTAAAATAGATTTATTTATTGATTACTAGCAGATACAACCACGCAAGGGACAATGTTTTACAGTTCTCTGTAAAGAAATTCGCTTAAGGCGCCATCTGTTCTAGATTTATGCAATCTATGATTAATAACAACAAAAGCGCCATCTGTTCCAGACTTATTTAATCTACAATTAATAACCATTAAGGAATAGTAAACTCGATTTCGTTATTCGTTACATATATACCATGAAGCGGAAGTTGATTCTTATACAGATAAGTATCCGCTTGTGTCTTATTTCTTAAGACACTTTTAAAATACAAGTATTGAACTTTTAAACTTCTAAGTAATGTATTTTAGCGGATTACCGACATTTAAAAGTTTTCCGCACTTGTTCTCATTCACTCTCAAGTGAATTGAACCCAAGCGTGTAAACAGAGAAAAAAAACCACAAGAAAATACTTGCATACTTTTGTGAACACCGCTATTTTGACATTTCCCAACTACAACTCGTCACGGACACCAACTATCAAACATAAAAACGCGAACCGTTTTTTTGGACTTACCATACAAGGTACCGGACAGCCTCCCAAAAAAACAGCCCTAATGTAAACAAATGGAAGTTGCAAGGCAAGAGACGTAATGGTTTTCCCCTCTTGTCCTTTATTACAAAAAAACAACAATTACCTCGTTCCCAATTAGAATTGAATCACACTTCAATTCGAATTAGTGCCAGTAGGGCTGTTTTTTTGGGAGGAAGTCCGGCACCTTGTATTGTAAATACATGTAAAGCAAAAACAACAAAAGATACAGAGGCTAAAAGGATGAGTAAATCTTACAAGGGATAGATTAATCGAGTATCGAATGAGTTTTTCGATGTTTCATTTTTAAATGTTGGTGCGACTAGAGACTTTCATGTAATTCGAACAACAGAAAAAGGGGGTGTTCACAAGTGAATGGAAAAGAATTTTGTACAAGAATAGAATAGAATAGAAAAGAATTTTGGTAACGATTTTTGAATTGTAAAAATTTATTGATTTTGATTATTTTATTTGCAGGTTCATAGGTGTATAATAATATATCGTAAAAGAAACGAAAACAGCTCTGTTAAACTATTTTGTTGTTCTTTTTTGCATAGTTCCTTAACACATTTTTCTGTGAATGTTGACATTTTTTTCCAATAGTATTTACTACGTCTTATCTTAAAATAGATTTATTTATTGATTACTAGCAGACGCAACCACGCTTTGCTGTAGGTCGCCATCTGTGAGGTGCAAGGGACAATATTTTACAGTTCTCTGTAAAGAAATTCGCTTAAGGCGTCATCTGTTCCAGATTTATGCAATCTATGATTAATAACAACAAAAGCGCCATCTGTTCCAGACTTATTTAATCTACAATTAATAACCATGGTATATACAAGGAATAGTAAACTCGATTTCGTTTTTAGCGTGCAGCGCCACCATACGACTTCGGTCACAGCTCAAATGTGCTTTTACATTTATAAGGAGGTGACCATTGCGCCTCCCCGTGGCCTCGGTCCAAAGAATTAGTAAATGGGAAATCGAGATTACTATTCTTTATACATATATACCATGAAGCGGAAGTTGATTCTTATACAGATAAGTATCCGCTTGTGTCTAGTTTCTTAAGACACTTTTAAAATATAAGTATTGAACTTTTAAACTTCTAAGTAATGTATTTCAGCGGATTACCGACATTTAAAAGTTTTTCGCACTTGTTCTCATTCACTCTCAAGTGAACTGAACCCAAGAGTGTAAACAGAGAAAAAAAACCACAAGAAAACACTTGCATACTTTTGTTGGTTTATGTTTGACAACTCGTCACGGATACCAACCATCAAACATAACACGCGAACCGTTTTTTTGGATTAACAATACGTGCGTTTTTTTTTTGTAGTATATAGTACAGTAAAAATTTCCCTTGGGGAACAACAGCAAATCATTTTAGTGTCGTAATTTTCCACTGTAAAAACAGGGATGGCATTGCTGTGGATTAATAGTTTCCAGCTTTGAAAATAAGATGGTACCGCCATTAATCTCAGTTCAGTGTGAACTTCATCAAAGCTTTTTGAAAGGACGTGTGGGAAAATGTGGTATTTTGTTATAGTCACCTGCAGTTCAAGTCCAGCAAAATGTTATAGTCACCTGCAGTTCAAATGCAGCGAAAAAAAATTTCGATGATCATACGATCGCGGCTTAATGTCGTAACAAAAATCTCCTCGCTGACCACCACGCCACCAACCCTTCGTTAAGAGAAGCCCTTGCGGCATCTATCCTCGGCGTGTCTGGCCAAGGATTAGTTAAGTTTGGATCTGACAATCGAAGTGTGCGGTCGCAAAAAGAATTTTAGAAAAGGAATGCAAAGGAGCAAATTAAAGACTTTATTGAATGATTTTAAATGATAAAAGAAGTTTGAACTAAATTAAAAGAGAAAAAAACAAAAAAAAAAAAACAAAGGAAATTTCGAAAGTAAAGAAAAAAAATAATAAACCCTGTGTGTAAAAAAAAAAGAAAGTAAATACCTTCCGAATTGTGGTCCGGGGAAGGAAATAAGTGTATATGCCCCATTGAAGAATAAGGAACCAGGAACAGATCCGACCCCCTGAACAGACCTAGCTACGTAAAGTTGGGTAAGTTGTCCTTTTTTATTTTGGTGCTCCATCGACCCATACGTCGCAAAAGGAAATCCGGCCGAACGGTGGACGGGTTACCCCCGTTCCATCGAAGTGTTCCGAGGAAGAGGTTACCTCATACCGTGCGAATGCAATCTCATGGTTGCACCCAAAAAGCGCCGAGAAAAAAAAATAAAGAAAAAAGAAGACCAGGTGCCGTTACCGGCACGCCCGAAAATTTCCGCGTGGCGCGTCGTCGCATACTAACGCGGCGGGAGATCCCGTTAACCCGAGACGAAAGGAGAAAGATAGCACCGGGCTAGCACCCGCACCAAGAAGAAGAGCTGCCCCCATCCTCCCCCGCCTGGGCCTGGTATCCCTGGCATTATCCTTTTTATTTGAAAATTTTTTTTTGAAAAAAAATCTAAATTTGTCCTTTGTATATAGTATTTTTTTGATTATATTTGTATATTACCTATATGAAGCTTATTATTTTTGGAAGTATATACTATGATATCTATATAGTGATCTTTTTTTTTCTACCAGTAAATTTTCTATACGAGGTGCTTGATAAGTTTGTGGAGCTTGAAAGCTTTTTGGGTGGGGGTATTTCAAAGTAAAATAAAACAAAAAAAAAAAAAAAAAAACAAAAAAAAAATATAGAAAAAAAAGGGGGAAACCAAGAAGAGTAGGAATTACGGAAAATTGATTGTGAGGTTCGGTGTGTGGTCCTCCGAGGGGCGTCGCGAATTTGTGGTGGGCACGTGCCACGTGCACCGGAAAGATCACTTACAGAGAGCTCTCCTTAGGTAGGAACCGGTGGGGCAGCGGGGGTTAGTAGTTTCTAACGGCGTTGTGGCCTTATATAAAAAAGAAAAAAAAAATATCTATAAAGCGGGGGTACCACAAACAGAATCAATTTGTATAAATTGAACAAGAAAAATAAAAGCCATGTGGCTTGATCAATGATTAGATTCAGAGGAATTTTGTTTTTTTGAAGAATAAGTAAATTTTGAAGACGTATTAAAATTTCGAAATATAATTAAATTTTGAGGTTTAGTTGAATGTTAGAAATGTGGTAGAAGGGACAGGAAAAACATTTTCCAATAGATATTCATGTTTGGGACTAGCATTACGTGTTTCAACTCAATTTTATTTGGGTAGCTCAATTTTATTTTTGCGGTGATATTCATGTATACCTACATCAGCGATAAGAAATTAATTAGATGTCAAACCTTTACTTCTCTTGCCCCGCAACAACCATTTGTTTACATTGTTGTTTTTGTAATCACATCCTCTGTCTGTGAATAAGTCGAAGCTGTACTCAAAGTGGTAGTAGTGAGATTTGCTGTACTCAAAGTGGTAGTAGTGAGATTTTGTGTAAAGTGAAGGATGAGTGGAAGCTGTACTCAAAGTAGTAGAGGTGATTTTCGGTAAATCAGCTTGTAGGCAGTTTCAATGTGTGTGTGAAGTTTGCCATCTAATTAATTTCTTATCTCTGACCTACATCGAAATGAAATACGATTACCCGATCCGATACAGGGCCTCTGTTCTGTATCTTTGGCGATAAGTTATCGCATCGTTAAAAAATTAAACGATTCATTCCCTCTTTATCGCCTCTGGAAAGAACTGGGTTTCTATAAGTGCATGCGACAACTTTCAGTTTCGGTTTCAGTTTGACTGGAATTTTTAATGGAAGGCGATAAGTCTATCTCTCAATCTTGTTTATGAAATTTGTTGTGTAAATTAAAGTGAGCAGTCTGGCCTCTAGCAAAACGTTGGGCGAGTTCCTAAACGCAAGTCTTGCACAAATTATGTGAAGCAATCAGTTCCTAAATGCCGACAAGAACATCTCTTCAAAGCAGAATGTCCCAAAACGTAGTATATTGCTTTTTTTCCGCAGTTGTAAGTGAATTTGTGCAGCTATCAAAAAACACTTGTATACTTTTAATTGCATTGCAAATTTTATTTGGGATTATTTTTGCTTAGCATTAGACTTGCTTGGCAAATCTTGTGTTTAGGAATTCGCTCGTTTATTTTGCAGCATGAAGTCTACCCACAGTTCTTTTTGCGCTTTTGATATTCGCGTACATCTCTAAAAAATTAAATTTTAATATAAGTCCCTAACATCTCAATATTTTTATATTAATTTTACCTTTTTGTGCTCAGCCTCAAACCTTTTGTAATCATCCTCTTGTCTTATCGCCTGCTACGAACCCAGTGATAAAATTTGACGTATAAAATGAAAAGGATATCGACTTTTGACTATACAGAAACCCGTTTTTACCGCCTTTCCAGTATTTGCATTCCAGTTCGTTTCGCGTGATAAGGTTATCGCCTGTCATCGCTTACAGAACCCCGATGATGCGATAAAACCAATTTCGTTTCAAATCTCACCGTTTCTCGACGAATTTTATCGATGCGATAGTTACAGAACAGGGGCACAATCGAAATCTGAATCATAATCCGATTCGATTACCCGATTCTAAGTGGAAACGAGGTATATAAAACACACTCTTTTGAATCGATCCAGCTACAAGAGCTGTGCCCCTGTTCTGTAACTATCGCATCGATAAAATTCGTCGAGAAACGGTGAGATTTGAAACGAAATTGGTTTTATCGCATCATCGGGGTTCTGTAAGCTATGACAGGCGATAACTTTATCACGCGAAACGAACTGGAATGCAAATACTGGAAAGGCGGTAAAAACGGGTTTCTGTATAGTCAAAAGTCGATATCCTTTTCATTTTATACGTCAAATTTTATCACTGGGTTCGTAGCAGGCGATAAGACAAGAGGATGATTATGGCTGAGCACAAAAAGGTAAAATTAATATAAAAATATTGAAATGTTAGGGACTTATATTAAAATTTAAATTTTTAGAGATGTACGCGAATATCAAAAGCGCAAAAAGAACTGTTGGTAGACTTCATGCTGCAAAATAAACGAGCGAATTCCTAAACGCAAGTTTTACCCAGCAAGTCTAATGCTAAGCAAAAAAAATCCCAAATAAAATTTGCAATGCAATTAAAAGTATGCAAGTGTTTTTTGATAGCTGCACAAATTCACTTACAACTGCGAAAATAAAGCAATATACTACGTTTTGGGACATTCTGCTTTGAAGAGATGTTCTTGTCGGCATTAAGGAACTGATTGCTTCACAAAATTTGTGCAAGACTTGCGTTTAGGAACTTGCGTTTAGGAACTCGCCCCTAATTTACACAACAAATTTCGTAAACAAGATTGAGAGATAGACTTATCGCCTTCCATTGGAAATTCCAGTCAAACTGAAACCGAAACTGAAAGTTATCGCATGCACTTATAGAAACCCAGATCTTTCCAGGGGCGATAAAGAGGGAATGAATCGTTTCATTTTTTAACGATGTGATAACTTATCGCCAAAGATACAGAACAGAGGCACAGGTATCTACTTACCCACTGAATCGAGTAATCTAGGTATAAAACACACTCTTTTGAATCGATCCAGCTACAAGAGCTGTATCGGATCGGGTAATCCTATTTCAATTCGAAGTAGGTATACTCTGGCACTAATTCGAATTGAAGTGTGATTCAATTCTAAATGGAAACGAGGTAATACCTAGATTACTCGATTCAGCGGGTAAGTAGATACCTGCACCGAAATCTGAATCATAAAAACGAGGTAGATTCCATATACAATGAGTAAATTTCAAATTTTTAAGCGTTTTTCTTTTTTAGTTCCGAACAGTGAACAGAACTGAGAACGAACAGCGTGAACGTGTTC
This sequence comes from Melanostoma scalare, assembly GCA_949752695.1. NCBI lineage: Eukaryota > Metazoa > Arthropoda > Insecta > Diptera > Syrphidae > Melanostoma > Melanostoma scalare. The sequence goes on along the minus strand of OX456986.1, from coordinate 116,748,381 downwards.
TGAACTGAGCGTGTTCAGTGAGCTGCGCTCAGACTCTTGCTCTATATGCCCCGTCATTTTATTTCGAGCACGTAGAGTGCGCTCGCGTAGTGTTCCGAAGAAAAAAAAAACATTTTGAGCGTTCAGATATTGCTGAACTGAAAAAGAAATACTCTTACGTTTTTGACGTTTCACTTATCTGATCGGAACTAAAAAAGAAAAACCCCTTATGTTACGGGCAAGAGAGGTAACAGGCCGCCTCGACCTGCAAAAATTATCGTTATGTCGACTCGACTTAACATCAAATGTTACGTGGAGGCGGGTCATTTGACGTTATGTCGCAATCTCTAACATCTCTGTCTACGATTTTATTTTAACAGGCAGCTAGAAAAAAAAAAATTATAAAAAAACTTTTTTTTGGTTGTAATATGAGCTACCGATACGCACCTATAGTCCCCTATTATACGATGTTTCACGAGACATGTTTCATTTTTGACGTTCCTTTTAAATTTCCATCCCGTGAGAAAATCACTATGTCCCTTATTACATGATGTCTCACGAGTCCAGTCTCACATGAGTGCGAAAAAGAAAGGAGATGTGAGGAAATGAGATACACAAAAAAATTCCCGATGAGTGCCGTGCCGATTTTTAGCAGTCTTATATTGACGTTTCTCTTTTCCCATATTCGTTTTTGCTATGTTGCTTTCATCACTTTGTCATTCTTTTTTTTTTTCATTAAAAAAATTATTTTCTTACAAAGAAGACAGACGTCAGACGCACTTTGTTCTTTGTTGCCATCGAAATAAAGTAAGTTTTTCAATTTAATGACTTCACTTTTTCAACTATTCACTACTTGTTCTTCTGTTGAAACTTTAAACATCCCAGTATTACTGAATGAAATTTTAAGTTAAAAACTATTTTGCCATGATTAATTTGAACAAAATTCTTACAAGTATTCGTCTCTCAACTCAAATTTATCAATTTTCTGTAAAATTAAACAGTCGCAATGTGTGTAAAATAGCTATGACGGTAGACCCAGAGCTGAATGAAAAGCTGGACAAGGAAGAACTTAAACATCGTCACCATTCGGGTATTATCAAAACTGGAAACCTTAATGTACCACCACACATCATCGAAGCGATTCACAGATCTGTAGGAGACTTTCCAATCAAAACACTTTTAAATGATGGAAAAGTACTTAACCAATATATAAATTCTCGACATCCACCACCTGAAAATAGAGATGTTGAACAAAAAATTTATGAAATATCTTTTGAATTGGATGAGAAGTATCCAATGCCAGATGAAGATGACCTTTGCGAAGAAGAGCTTGAAAGAGAAAAACAAGCCCGCCGACAGAAACTCAAGAAGACACTGAAGGAACGAACATTTGCATGGAAGCCAATTCATTGTGGGGCTTATGAGAGCTTAGTTTGTGCGATTGGTCGAAGCGCACAGGAATACGCAGTGATTTCTAGTATATTCAAGCAAATACAAAACAGAGAACCAGAATTTAAGCCGAGAAGTTTCTTTGATTTTGGTTCTGGAGTGGGAACTGCAATGTGGGCAGCGAGTGGTTTATGGAAGGAATCGATGTTTGAATACTTGAATGTGGATTCTCCGAGAGAAATGAACGATCTTTCGGATTTAATCATGAGAGGTGGAAATGATAACCAACAGCCAATTTTGAGGAACGTTTACTATAGGCAGTTTTTGGCGAGCATTGATACCAAATACGACCTCGTAGTCTCAGCTTTTAGCCTTTTTGAAATGCGCAGTGCAAACGACCAAAAAGAAGTCGTACAGAACTTGTGGAGGAAATGCGACGGTTATTTAGTTATTATCGAAGAAGGCAGTAGAAAAGGATCAGAAATAGTCAACGAAGCTCGCTCCAATATACTCACTCAGAAAGATCCCGACCTGGTTGGCCACGTTTTTGCTCCGGTGAGTTATTTTTTAAGTAAAAACGAAACTTTACTTCAACTAAAATTTCATTTCATTAGTGTCCTCATGACTTCCGGTGTCCGAGACTTGGTTCCGAAGGTGACAAAACTCCATGCAACTTTGAAGTATCCCACGAACCTCTTGGTCTGGGTGAGAGAATCTCTGGAAGCAAATCAAAACGCTTCAGCTATGTGGTGTTGAAAAAAGGCCCAAGAACAAACCCAAAGGACAGTTGGCCACGAATTGTAAGGCCAACATTGGTTCCTTCAAAGCATTCAGTTTGTCGGATGTGTACATCAAAGCAAATCCTACAAGAAATTGTTTTTACAAAATCCAAACACGGACACAATGCATACAGGTGTGCAAGAGCCTCTAAATGGGGCGATAGGTTACCAATTGAAATCGGAAATGTATGGGAAGATAAAAAGGAAAGGAGAAAACCTGAAAGTAAAGAAAACAAGGCTGAAGGAGACGTTATGACAGAATCAAAAAGTGAAACTACGTAATACTTTTGTTATTTTGTAAATAGAATTAAAGTTTAAAAGCCCCTTTAACTCGGAAAAAAAATAAAGATTTTTTATTATTTGCAGAAAATCCTCTCCGCCTTCAATTACACTACTAAGTAACGCACCTAACTTTAGAAACTATAAATGAAACTGAATTGAATGCTATTTGATTCTATAACTTCCACAACTGGTTTGACGACCGCGCGTGGTACCCCCTGAACGCATCATCGGTGGAACGATTTACTTCGGCTTGATGGTTACCTCCGCTGCATAATATCGTATGATGTGGTTGCTGAATATCACAGTGGACATAAGAAATGCATACGTGTTCATCGCCCCATTCTTTTCTTCACTTACTACCATAGTGACAAAAGTATCTGATGACAAAGGAAATCCATGTAAGTAAAAGCAAATCTTTTTTAACTACTTGAGATTGTCTTACCTTTTTCTTTAACTACTAGAGCACTGGGGCTGGTTCGGTCGCCGCGGCAATGATTTATATAGTCTCTGGCTCACGCTCCCTTGCTGGTTCCTATGACAAAGAAGGAATTGCAATCTTCTGCATGCTCCTAACATACTAGCTGTGGATCAAGGCCGTGAAATCGGGTGCAATATTCTAGTCGGCTATGACGGCCTTCTCCATGGTGTCCTCGTGGGGTGTATAAGTGTTCCTTATCAATTTGATTCCTCTACCCGTTCTGGCTCTGATGACGACCGGGTGGTTTTCGCATAGAATCTACTTTGCCTAAAGTACATTGTACTGTGTGGGAACTATTCTATCCATGCAAATTTCATTTGTCGGATTTCAACCAATTTAGAGCTCGATGCTGGCAAGTCGATAGAAAGTCTAACCTAATAAAAGTGTTTTCATGATGAACACTTACAATTCTTGATAGGAAGAGTATGAAACACAATGAGTACCATCAAATTCTGATTAAATTTTGCAACCAATTTCACTGCTTATCTTGGTTTGCAGTATTGATTTTAAACAAATGATTTCTTAATCGTTCTAGGCTTTGGGAGTGTTTGGACTTTGCCAGATCCATGCTTTCGTAGATTGTATCCGTTCTCTGAAGTTTAAGGATGCCAATGAACCGAATAAAAGAAGAATTTTTTTTGCAGAGTACCCTATAAACATATAAATTTCTACTTATGTCTATGTCATTCGGTCAGAGCCTGGTGAAACTATGCCTAAATAAGTTAAGGATTTTCCCTTAGATTTAGTTTTTTTTTAATACTTTTATGTTTTTAGGAGCCGTGTTGGCGATGGACCGAAGGTAGCTTTCCACGCAAATGGTCTCTTGAAATCAATTCAACTCGATGATGCTTCCCCGCACATGCCAACAAACTTAAATTTTCTACGTTACGGAACACTTATGACAGGACTGATGAGTGGTGCATATCTTTTCCTGCCATACGGCGAAGCGAGTCCGCTTCCCATTGTCAATCCGGTTGTGCTACAAGAGGGACCACTTGAAACAAGTGTTACAACTGGGCTGCCTTTTGTTGTGCCCCAAACAATTTTGCGTGGTGGTCACACAGAAATTAGAAACTTTATAGACATTGTATTTATAGACATTATCCGCCGTATTAATAAACGCGGAATAACTGGGAAATACTTATTCCATGGATTAAGTTACCATTATACCATTTTCCATTTAATTAAAGCCACCATTATACCATTTTCCACTTAATCCATGGAATAAGGCTTAGCCCAGCTATTCCGCGTTTATTAATACGGCGGTATATATATACATATATTATAGCGTTATGCGGATAGCTACACGTATTCAAAGTGCCGGAATGGCATCTAACGTCAGACCTTAAAGAATACACTTTTGCTTATAAATTTGCTATGTTATGTTTTTAGAGTAAATAGCAAATTGTTTTATTTTATACTATATATGTATATACATACATACAATTCAAAATACAAATAATTTTTGAAGCTATTCAAGTTAGGATATAAGTAAAAACCCTTTAAACTAAAACTATTATACTAACTTAAATAAAAAAATATGTCTTGGTCACTAGCCTAGCAACAAATAAACTGTTTTTTTTTTTTACTAAACTAGCATTTATGCGCTCCAATCTATAACAACTATGCATAAGGGGCATTAGCTTGGGTAGAACACAAGATAGAAATAATAAGATTGACATCCACTCACTTGTTGGCCTTGTTTTCAAAAAAACGTAGGACTCTGGGCCTTTGGAATTTGAAGTATTTGCTATTTGTGTTGTCCACTTAGACTTTTTGTTTTGGTTTTTTTCATAAATTATGGCATCATCATCAATTTGGACACGGGAAGTTATTTGGAGCTGTTGACCTGCTATGAAATGCATCCTAATTTGTATAACCCGACCCATAAGGATTATATAGATAGGGTCAAACGCAGTGATTCTCTGGAATCAATAAAAGATTCATTGAAACCCATATTTCCTGAAATAAATGTGGAAATTATAAAGCGTAACATTCATACGTTAAAAAACCAGTTCACCCGCGAGTTTCGCGAGGTTCAAAGGAGCCAGAAGAGTGGCGCTGGGTTGGAAGACGTACGTGAACCCAAGCTGTGGTGCTACGACCAGATGCTATTTTTGAAAACCTATTGTGAAACAAGATCTTCGTTTTCGAATATACAAGAGGTAACATTTTTTTATACTTTATTATAATGATATACTTATTTAAAATGAAAATATAATGTTTTTTTTTTTTTAGATAGAAACTTCAAATGAAACTCAGAGCAGCAGTGTTTCCCCGAGCAGAAGCCTGAGCAGCAATACGCCTGATGTATCCTACGAAGGAGCTCTAAAGAGAAAAGTAAGTTTTTATGTATTTAATTGTAGCTGTTGCCATTCAACTTGTCCCTCTTGTATGAAATATTCTGCAAAGCCTTGCCGGATCTTTTCCGCTGTGCCTTTACGAGGATTTTCAACTGCGTAATGAGAGCTGGAACTTGGTGTTTCTGTGTTTATTGTAGTGTATGGTGTTGCTGTTGAAACTTTTTCATGACAAAGCAAAAAATTGTGTAAAACACAACACGCTTGCGTGACGAGTTCAACTCCCTCAACGCGCATATTGATGGTCGTAAGAAGAACTCTGAAGCGGTTGGAAAGCATGCCAAAAGCATGTTCAATAACATGTCTTGCCCTGGATAGGCGCAGGTTGTATATCCTTTTCTTTTCACATTTTGTTGAAAATGGATACGGCTTCATCAAATGCTGTTGAAGAGCAAACGCATTGTCTCCCACAATAACAAATGGAAGGTTTCTTCCATTTCCAATTATTTTGTTGTCTGGGAATTGATTTTTCGCATCTTCCATAACATGCCTCAATGTGCTTTGCAACAACACACCTGCATCGTAAGTTCTCCCATTACATCCAATATCCACGTATATGAACCGGCAACTAGCATCCGCTAAGGCAAGCAAAATAATACCATTGGAGCCTTTGTAGTTGTGGTAAAAGGCTCCATCTTTTCGAAGGCTTCGAAAGGGATGCAATTTGGGAACTGCCAACGAATTGCAAATTCGTTAGCAATGCTCTCCCACTCCAATTTTGTTGATGGGAACTGAAAGCAAAATAAATTTTAAAAATGAAATGTCATAATTTTTTGATAACAAATTGTTTTTTCTTTTCTTATCAGCGCAAAATGCAGTCCAGGGCCCCCATTTCAAAGGAAATAAAATCAGTTGCAGAGTTATTGCAATAAAAAGTGGAAAAAAAATCACGATACGCTTGGTTAGGCAAACAAGTGGTATTTGAAATTGAACAAATGAAGGACGAACGCATTCAAAGAAATACATCGTGGGAGATACAAACACTTTTAAGAAAGGGTGTGGAGGAGGATTTGGAACAAAGAGAGCGTGCCCAACGGCAGAGTACTCCACTTCCACCAATACAGACTGTGTCAACACCGTTCTTGAAGACTTTAAGTATTGAAGTTTTTCATCCTCCATCTTCGCAGTCAGATGGAGCAAGGTCTTCATTCACCCCAGATTCATTTGAGCAGTCGATGGAAGCAGAAGAAGTTTACGAATTATATTAGTTTCAAATAAAATGTTAAAAATTAAACCTTTATTACTTTGACTTACTTTCAAATATATTGGGCACAAGTTTTTCCACAGAGCTCTGCAAACTTCATGCACAGTTTTACTCAAAAAGAGCTGTGATAACCGGGTTTGGTAGTTCATGCTCATGTATGAGTCACCTGTAGCTAGGAACCTCAAAGTGACTGCCAGTTTTTCTTCCGGCGAGATTGCGTCCCTCATCACAGTGTTGCTTTTTTCTATGTCACTTTTGACCAGCCCCAATAGCAACTGAAAAGTGGCTTCGGACATCCTCAAATAATTTAGAAATGAGGTTTTGTCGTTGTTTTGGAGTTCTTTTTTAATCTTAATTGTTTTTCCTCCACGTTTTAACCCAAAGCCTTTTCTGCTTCGGTTTTTCATTCTCCAAAGCTGCTTTCTCGCACAAGTTCAGCAATCCCAATACAAAAGACTCATCTCCACTGCTGTCTGTGTCCATGTCCTCAACTGTAATCGATGCACAGTTTAACAACTCTAATAATTGTTTTTCTTCCATACCGAAATCTGTCTATTTTTTAAATCAAAAGTTGTAAAATCAATTTGTTATTTTAGTAATTTTGTGAAGCAACTTACTTTATTTAGAGAAAAATACAACTTTGAAATTTATAAAGTGACAACAAGAAAAGGATTGAAAGAGAAATGAAGAATTGTCAAATTTGAGATGTGAGCCTTCAAAATTGAACATGTAATAGCGATTGTCTCACGGGATGGAAATTTAAAAGGAACGTCAAAAATGAGACATGTCTCGTGAGACATCGTATAATAGGGGACTATTACATGTTCAATTTTGAAGGCTCACGTCTCAAATTTGACAATTCTTCATTTCTCTTTCAATCCTTTTCTTGTTGTCACTTTATAAATTTCAAAGTTGTAATAGGCTGGGGTTGAATTGAACCAAAAAAAAAACTTTTGTTTCCCGTGGTTATGGACTGGCATGCTTGTAGGGGCTCGGCTCGAGCTCGCCGGACGGTGTGGGATCTTGTCCACAACCACTAAGGATTCAACCTATTGTAACGTGCGCTTAGTTCGCAAAATAAAACTTCACTTTTTAATTTATTTCTACCACTTTTATTCAGTATCTATACTTTATTCGATCTCAACTCGACTTTTGGACTAACACTCGTTAACAACAATTCACTCTTAACTTTATCACTCTATAATCAAAACTGACTGCTCGTTGCGTCAGCGGTCCTATTTATATAGAACAACACTCATCTAGAGCGTTCCAGTTTCTTCTCCATGGTTTCCACATTTGCTGTCAAGCATCTCTACACTCACACACACTGGCTTACAAGCAATGCCTCTCATTTATACCATTCCATTATAGTGTTGCCAGTTGTGTTTTCGGTTAAACGTTTTCGATTAGGAAATTGGTATAAATGTTGGGTGTTCATTACACTGCCCCCTCTTTAAGATTGTTCGTCCCGAATAATTCCATCTGCAGTCTCGCCACTATATCGATGCAGCCGGTCACAATGAATTACTTTTAACTTGCCTCTTAATCCTCTTTGGATGCGGTAAACCACGTCGTTAATCCTCGTGACAACAGTATAAGGACCTTCCCAGTTCTGCTGAAGTTTCGGTGACAATCCCTTTTGACGATGAGGATTATAAAGCCACACCCGATCTCCTGCTTGGAATCCTGCCGTTGTCGCTTTTGTGTCGTACCGTGTCTTCATCCAGTCGCTGTAGGTTTTCATCCGTTCCCTTGTTCTTTTATGGATGTCAGCGAGTCTCTCCTTGAGGTCATCCACATACTCGTTCGTGTCCTGTGGCTCCTCTGTGGGGCATCCAAATTTAAGTTCGCTGGGCAGCCGCATGGTTTTCCCGAACAGGATGTCAGATGGTGTTTGTCCTGTCGAGCTATGTACTGCACTTCTATAGGCCATCAGGAATAGCGGTACGTGCCTATCCCAGTCTCTTTGGTAGTCGCCTACGACCTTAGTGAGGTGTTCTTTCAAGGTCCGGTTGAATCTTTCAACCATCCCATCAGATTGTGGATGAAGCGGTGTGGTTCTGGTCTTCTTGATGCCAAGTAGTCCGCACACTCCTTGGAAGATGTTTGACTCAAAGTTCCTCCCTTGGTCGGAATGGAGTTCCATAGGTACGCCAAACCTACTTACCCAGTTAAACACAATTTGGTCGACCACCGTTTTGGCTTCTTGATTTGGGATGGCATACGCCTCAGGCCATTTGCTAAAATAGTCCATTACAACCAGAATGTACTTGTTTCCAGCGTTGGTCTCTGGAAAAGGCCCAGCCACATCTACTGCAATCCTCTCAAAAGGCGATCCAACGTTGTACTGATGCATCTTACCTTGAATCTTCCTACCAGGTCCTTTGGTTGCAGCACACTTGTCACATGTTCGGCACAACTTCTCTACGTCATCTCTAGCATGTAACCAGTAGAATCGATGTCGCACCTTCTCCAGTGTTTTGTTAACTCCCAGGTGGCCTCCAGAAGGTCCGTCGTGCATCTCGCGAAGAACTTCACTGACTTTCGATTGCGGTACGATCAGCTGCATCACATATGATTTACCGTCAGCGCACTCCCATCTTCGCCTGAGGACACCTTCTTGCACATATAGTGAGTCCCACTGTGCCCAATAGGCTTTGAGAACTGGACTCCTGTCAGAAATATCTCCCCATTCAGGTTTCTCTTCATTTTCTTTCCATGCGAGAATGGGTTCGATATCTGAATCCTCCTGTTGAGCGGTCCTCACTTCCTCATCGCTCCATCCGCATATGGGGTCAGCTCTTAGTCGCTGAGCGGTAATATTTTCTTTGTTTTCTTGTCGCCTACAATGCTTGCAATCCTCTTTGCAAGGTCTTCGGGACAATGCGTCGGCGTTTGAGTGCAGCTTTCCTCTGCGGTGTTGAATCTGGTAATCATAAGTCTGCAGTCTTTCTATCCACCTTGCGACTTGACCTTCTGGATTTTTGAAGTTCAACAGCCAGTTCAGAGCACCATGGTCTGTCCGCAGAAGGAATTTCTGGCCATAGATGTACTTATGGAAGTGCTTTGTTGCTAAGATAAGAGCTAGCAGTTCCATTCTGGTCACGCAGTAGTTTCTTTCAGGCTTCGAGAGGACCTTACTGTAATATGCCACCACTTTCTCTTCGCCATCATGCACTTGGGATAGTACCGCCCCGATTATAACGTTGCTTGCATCTACGTCGATGATGAATGTTTTGCCAGGTGTTGGATGTGCCAGCACTGGAGCGTTACAGAGGCGGTATTTGAGTTCCTGAAAAGATTTTTCACACTCACCTGACCATTTGAACTGTTTCCCTTTTTCGGTGAGCTGATGCAAACTTTTTGCAACTCCAGTAAAGTTCTTAACAAAACGTCGGTAATATGTGGCAATACCAAGAAAGCTTCGGAGTTGATGTTTGTCCTGTGGTGTTGGCCAATTTTTGACGGAGTCAACTTTTTCAGGATCAGTCTTCACTCCTTGGGAAGAGATGATGTGTCCCAAATACTTAACTTCGGTTTTGAAAAGTGCACATTTTTCTGGATTCAGTTTAAGGTTAGCCTTTCGAAGTCTCTGAAACACGGCTTTTAGATTCTTGCAATGTTGGTCAAATGTTTTCCCGTAAACAATGACATCGTCCAAGTAGACAAGGCACGCTTTCCACATCAGTTCCTGCAGAACGCACTCCATCAAACGCTCGAATGTTTTCGGAGCGTTGCATAGCCCAAACGGCATAACTTTAAACTGCCAGAGCCCATTACCTGTAGAAAACGCCGTCTTTTCCCGATCATCAGGGTGGATGTCAACTTGCCAATATCCACTCTTCAAGTCCAGCGTCGAAAACCACTGGGCTCCCTCCATAGCATCCAGGGTATCACTGATTCTCGGCAGCGGATAGCTGTCCTTCTTAGTCACATCATTCAGCCTTCGATAGTCCACACAAAAACGAGTGCTTCCGTCTTTCTTTTTCACTAGCACCACTGGTGAAGCCCTAGGACTTTTGGAATTTTCAATAAGACCGTCCTTCTTCATTGCTGTTATCATTTCCTCAATCTCACCTTGTTTGGCCAGTGGAAGGCGTCTTGCGGGTTGACGAATTGGTCTTGCATCTCCTGTGTTGATGCGATGCTGCACCAACTGTTTCCTACCATATTGTCCCCTTTGCGATGCGAAGATGTCAGTGTACTCTTGTAGGAGATTTTCAGCCATCCTTGTTTGTTGGTGATCAAGGTTGGATGAATACAGTATTTTAGCTCTGATGGTTTTGAGCTCCTCCGGAGTTACAGTTTTTCTCGGGGCTTCGTCTGTGATCTTCGTAATTGCTGCAACCGATTCGCAACGTCCAACGACTTCTCCTTTCTTCAACCTTACATCGTACGGTCTGGTGTTTAGTAATCGTGCGGGGACCATTTTGTTTTTCGGTGCTACTAGTGTTTTCCCAATGATGACGCTTTGGGAGGAACACTCTGGGTTTGGTCCCACCATTAGGTATCGAAGGCTTCCAAACTCACCTTCCAGTTTTGTCCAAATGAACACTTCAGAAGAAGGAGGCAGAATCAGATCTTCCGTGATGACAGTCCTCAGTGTTGACGTATTTTCATTCGAATAGGTCATTAGAATTTCTTTATTTTGGTATTTCAAAACTTGATTACCGATATCCAAAATAACTCCGTGCTGTTTCATAAAGTCGATTCCAATGATGCACTTGTCACATATATCTGCCACCAGGAATTGATGAGTAAACACTAAATCAGCAAGTCGGATCTTAAAACACACTTCTCCATATACTCTTGCTGCTTCTCCCGTTGCGGTTCTTAGACGGTAGCTATTGGTGTTATGAAGCCACGTCATCTTTACCAGGTCTCGACGCACTATGGATGCTGTGGCACCGGTGTCGATGGTAGCCACATGTTTGTTCCCGTTGATAGTAGTCTCCACAGTCAGACCTTTGTTGTCTCGTTTGGTCTGTGAGACCTGGATGGTGGTTCTGGGGCCATCGATACAAGAAACCAGCCTCTGCCCCTCGAAGTTGGTTCTTACTCGTTTCCCTGATGGGAAAGGGGATTGATAAGCAACACTGGTGTTGTTGTTACCTTGCTCTGGGTTGGGTCTTTTGCTTCCACAATGTTGACAACCGGCTTTATTTGGTGGTAGTCGGCATTGACGCTGTAAGTGCCCGGTTTTGTTGCAGTTCCAACATCTTGCTAGTCCGCTCAGCTGGTTCTTCTGTTTTTCAGCTCTTTGGCACGAGCACTCTTCGACTATGGCTTCTCTAAGTCGATGTACTCCATGAGAAGCTTGTTCTGCTGCTTCAATTGTCAATGCGAATGCTAAGGTTTCAGAAAGAGTACGTGTTCTAGCAGTTCGCACAGACCTCTGAAGATGTATATCAGAAATGGCACGAACGAAGGACTCAACAGCAAGCTGGTTGATGATTTCTTCTCCAGCATCCGGGTATGCCAGGTGAACCAGTCTTTCGACGCGACGTCTGCTTGGAGCTGCTGTAGACTTTCACCCCTTTTCTGGACTCTGTTATTGAGTTGGACTCGGAAGACTTCTTTCAAGTGGCTATCTCCAAAGCGTTATCTATAGCTGCCACGAGAGAACTGAAATCACCGCTCTTACCAGCTGGAACTGTTTGAAGCAATTCAGCTGCTGGTCCTCTAAGAGCAAGAGTCAGTGCAATGTACTTGTCTTCGTCATCCCAGCCATTTGTTGTCGCGGCTGCCTCAAATTGTCTCCTGTAGACTGACCAAGAAGACTGTCCATCAAATGTTGGCGGTTTCATCTCCTTTTTCTTTGCAGACTCTCCATTAGATTCTCGAATTTTGATTTTCCGGATCTGGTCCAATTCCTTGGTCAGAACAGAGAACTGTTTATCACATCGGCTTTCTACGATTTCAAAACGATTCTCTACAACAGAAAGCTGTTTTTCTATACCTTCAACGCGTTCGTCAAGGGCAAACACATTTTTCTCAATGTTGCCCAATTTGCCTTCTAGAATGTTTTTCTGGCCTTCCAAAACATTCTGTGGCGCCTCAAGTCTTTCCAGAATATTCTGCTGTTCCTTCTTTTGCTTATTTCGTTGCTCTTCCAGCTTCTTTTGTTGTACTTCGAGTCGTTTGATAGCATTCTGCTGTTCTTTCTTTTGCTCGTTTCGTTGTTCTAACAAAAGTTTCATCATACTAGAAAAATCTACATTTTCACTTACTTCCTCTTCTTCCACTTCTGTTTCAAAAACAAAAGTGTTCACGTCTTCCCCTTGCTGTTCCAAATAGTTACGCAAGCGCAGGACGAGCTCATTTTTCGATCCCGCTCTAGAGAGATTTCGCTTACCTAACTCACTTTTAAGCTCAATGCAAGTGAGCTCTTCTAACAACTTACCCATTTTCGCTGTATATAATTATTATTTTTCTTTTTACTTTTTTTTTTTTACACTTTACTAGTCAAATAAGTTTTATTTACACTTCTGACACCAATGTAACGTGCGCTTAGTTCGCAAAATAAAACTGCACTTTTTAATTTATTTCTACCACTTTTATTCAGTATCTATACTTTATTCGATCTCAACTCGACTTTTGGACTAACACTCGTTATGCTGGGTTTCCACATGTCCAGAGATAAGAAATTAATTAGATGGCAATCCTATACTTCTCTTGCCCCGCATCAACCATTTGTTTACATTGTTGTTTTTGTAATCTCATCCTCTGTCTGTGAATACGTGAAAGCTGTACTCAAAGTGGTAGTAGTGAGATTTGCTGTACTCAAAGCGGTAGTAGTTAGATTTTGTGTGTGGACTGGAAGCTGTACTCAAAGTAGTAGAGGTGATTGTCGGTAAATCAGCTTGTAGGCAGTTTCAATGTGTGTGTGAAGTTTGCCATCTAATTAATTTCTTATCTCTGCACATGTCACTAAAATGACATAGTTTGACAGATCAAAATCTTGTCAGTAATTGATACAATTGCCAGTTCATTTCCACTTGTTTCATTTACTGTCAAAAAATTGGTTGTCATTTCATTGATAAAGAAATTTTGACAAAATGTTTCGTCAACTCAATGAGCGCTATTTCCACTTGTGTTGTCATTTCTGAACTGCTAGTGGACTGTCACTGAAAATTATTTGCCTCCTTGCTTCATCGAATTTTTATTTTGTGTTGCAAGGTTCCAAGGTTTTCATCTTTTTTAATTAATAAATTAAATAATTTGTGAAATGAAGATAAAATGAAAATTAATTTATGTTATGCCTGCTGTGGTTATAAGGCAAAGAAAACCTTTCAGGAAGAGGGACGGGATGTTTATATACTTTGAGGATAATGTCGGGGTGAACAGTCAACAATAAAGGCTAAATAAAAGGTTCACCTATCACTGGTCCTGTTGCAAAAGAGTGTGCTGATTTATGGCCCCGTGTCGCATCAAACGCAAGCTCGATGAGAGAGTTCCATCTCAAGATGGCTTCAGCCTTTGGAACTCCAACAGCCAGAGAAATGCTTTCCCATGAATTATTATTCATGTCCCGGTTCTTAAAAGGACTTGCTGTTGGAGTTCCAAAGGTTTTCAAACACAACACCTCCACGTTGCTTACAATTTTTATGGAAGATTCAACACTCCACTCCGTCGTTGATTTTCTCTACCTTCGATTTTTTTTTCCTTTGAATTTTTCCCATACCATAGTATTATTTATTTATGTTTTCTCGTGTTATTACTCATCACTTCATTGACAAAGATTCAACACGATGCCAAACAAAATATCGATGTCAGTGAGTGATGGAGTGACATTTCGTTTGTCAATCAGCCAATTTCCACTTGTCATTCAAATTTACTGCCAAAAAATGACCGACGCTGTTCGTCAGTTCAATGACTGTCAATTTTTGCAATTTCCACTTGTCATTTCTCTCGATGACAGAAAATTAGGTCATTCATCACTTAAAAAATGGCAAGTGGAAACCTAGCATTAACAACAATTCACTCTTAACTTTATCACTCTATAATCAAAACTGACTGCTCGTTGCGTCAGCGGTCCTATTTATATAGAACAACACTCATCTAGAGCGTTCCAGTTTCTTCTCCATGGTTTCCACATTTGCTGTCAAGCATCTCTACACTCACACACACTGGCTTACAAGCAATGCCTCTCATTTATACCATTCCATTATAGTGTTGCCAGTTGTGTTTTCGGTTAAACGTTTTCGATTAGGTCGATTAGGAAATTGGTATAAATGTTGGGTGTTCATTACACTATTAACAAAAAATCATGCCTCGAACATTCAAAAAATAACAATTTGTTTAAAACGGACAAACGGTGCCTATATCCCACCCTACCTTGAGAGGTGTCGGCAGATTTTCACCTCTCCCTTATACCTTCGCTTACCTCTGCAGTTGCTCAGTTCATCATCTTATCACCGAAAACGTCGCCCTTATCATTCCCTGAAATGGAAAATTAGCACATTGTCAAGCTATATGCTTGAAAGAAAACATAATTTCAACCATGACGGCATATAAACATATTACACTTTATTCTATTCGTATCGTAGATCTAGTTTCAACAAGTAACATTGAAGTATTATAATTTAGTTTTCAACAAGTAGCATACAGTATTTTAAGTATTATAATTTAGTTTTCAACAAGTAGCATACTGTATTTTAAGTATTATAATTTAGTTTTAAACAAGTAGCATACTGTATTTTAAGTATTATAATTTATAAATCTCACTGACATGACGATGGAAGCATTGCTTCTGAAATGTACATCTGAGGAAATATAAAAAGTGTTTTAACTGCTAAAAACTTTACTAATCTTTTCATTTATTATAATTTAATTTTCTACAAGTAGCATACTGTATTTTAAGTATTATAATTTAATTTTCAACAAGTAGCATACTGTATTTTAAGTATTATAATTTAATTTTCAACAAGTAGCATACTGTATTTTAAGTATTATAATTTAGTTTTAAACAAGTCGCTTATTATATTGAATATAAATAGAGAATAGGATTAATTCAAGTAATCAGGACAAGGATTTAATGCTTGGGCCTTACCCAGCTACTGCCCTTCTACTATACACTATTAGTGTCTCAGACTTATGTATGTGCAATTTTATCCTACCTCAATTGAGCTCAATGGGGGGCTACGAATTCAGACACAGCGCAAAAACGCTCTTTTATATCGGGTTATGAGCAATCAGGGAGAAACCAGATACTTACGCCACAATCACTATCTCGATCGATCGACCAATATGCTTTATAAGGATTTTAATTTAGTTTCAAACAAGTAACAAATCTTTAAATCCATTTAGTTTCAAACCAGTAACAAATCTTTAAATGTATCTTCATTTAATTCCAAACAATTATCATGTCTTTTGACTTTTGCTTTGAATATCACGATTGGCTGATATCTAAAAAAAAACTTGATTGAAGATCTTGATTTGCTGATTTCTTGAAGGGAAAATCTCTCGATTGGAGATCTTGATTCGCTGATTTCGCTGATTTGATACAGGGAGGCGATCACGACTTCCAGAGGACTGTCTGTGATCGCCGAAGTCAAGCTTTCTATGGTGTAAAAAAATAAAAAAAATTGTGATTTAACCATACAAAGAAGACGTACAAAATCTACACATATGGAACACGAAACCACTCACCGACTCTATTTAACACTTTTTACGAACAATTTGCACGGCACTTTTTGTTCGATTTTTTTTTCTCCTTTTGGGGGAATACCACCAGCTTTGATGATTTTTTTGTTTGTCTTTAGTCTTTAGCACTTAACGGGCTTAATCATAATGGATAATCAATCCGACAACGACAGTTTTATTCTATTAGAAAATACACAAATTTAATATCTTTTTTTTTTGATTAGTTAATTAAACTTTACTTTTTTAATTATTTCGAGGAGCACACACGATACACGAAGTAAAAAAAGTATGACATAGCGAGCCGACGACCAGAGAAAATATTGGGTTCTTGTTTCTGGCTGTATTTGATTCGTCGGTGTTCATCCGATGGCGTTCGTTTTGCGACTGTGTCGATGCCAAGTGTGTTGCTACGTTATCTATCACCGTCACGGGTTCTGTTCTTTGGTCTCCGTTAACGCGATAGCAACGCACATCGTTCGACCGCGCTAACACCAATCAGAAACGTCCACGTCGATTATGTACTTAATTTTGCATCCTTTTCTTTAATTGGATGCGCTCACTCTACATTGGTTTCTCTCTAGCGACCATCACGACCCCCGACGAGAGTCAGTTCCTATCCGATAATTCGAAGTTCGAACTCGACCCTAAATGTCAAAAAAAAAAAAAATACCTCAAAGTGACATCGACTGCAGCCGCCAGCGAAAAATAACAAACTTTAACTTGTTCCAATTGTAAGGAACAAGAAGCATTTGTTTTATTCTTCCTTTTCAAAAAAGTTGCAAATAATAATTCATTGAATTATGTCGGATGTGAATTTCGGCAATAACCACAGAAGTCACTCTCAAAATGACAATAACCTCAACATCATGGCTATACAAACAACAATTGAACCACCAATGACGATGTTCAGACAGGCGCAAGTGAACCGTGCAAAATTGACGTCTATATGTTTTTTCTCTTTCCCACATAGTTGTGAGAAAGAGACGTAATTTTGCGCAGAAGTTTTTAGAAAATTTAAAATTTTCTTGGCGGAGTTTTGACATTTCCTTGTTTTGACATTTGTGTTTTTTTTTTCTCGAGCAAAGACGCTTTGTTTTAAAAATAAATGTTCTTTTTCTTGTTCCTGAAGCAAAAATACGAAAATAAATAAATAATTTTTTCAGTTTAGTTCAATTTCTGAGTTTTTTTTCCCAAATCTAAAGGCAAAATAATCGTCAAAATAAATCCATCGTGTTCACATTACTTTCAGTCTGAACACGACGGCGTGGCGGAATGTCAAAATTGCACGGTTGACTTGCGCCTGTCTAAACACCGTCAAGGGAAACAACAAACAGTCTGGAAACCGCTCATTATTAAAACATTTAGACAGCTTGCCGACAAAATATCACCCATTAATGGTATTGGGTACTTTATTCCCGGAAACAAATGGGTTGAAACTGGTTAAGTATTTCACTTTTCCCTAACCACTGCCGCCAACTCATCCTCTTCTTCTCAGGTGTCCATTACAAAGTTTTATTTTTCTCTAAATAAAGTTAGTTGCTTGATAAAATTACAAAATTAACAAATTAGTTTTACAACTTTTGATTTGAAAAATAAAAAACAAGACCACAACGAAAATGAAAAAACTTTCAGTTGACGCTCATTTGACCAACACAAAAAATACATTAAAGCAACATAGCAAAAACGAATATGGGAAAAGAGAAACGTCAATATGAGACTGCTAAAAATCGGCACGGTACCCATCTTAGATGAATAAAGAACAAGATGGAAAACCATTACCTCTCTTGCCCCGCAACTTCCATTTGCTTACATTGTTGTTTTTGTAATCGCAGCATCCATCTGTGAATACGTGTGAGCTGAAAAAAAATGGCGCGAAAAAGTTGTGTAAGTATATGTGTGGTGAGTTTATTTTCATTTGACGTTTCAGATTTCAGTCATTTTATTTATTTTCAGAAGAGAAATTTCTTTACAGTCGGGATCGTAATACATTTTTTCCTAATAAAATACCATAAATTGTGTTAAAATTGTATAGTTAGTTAGTTAGTTAATAGTGATTTATTTATTAAGCTTTCATAAATTTTTACTTTTTTCTTACAATTTTCACAATATAAGCATTGGCTTGAAGTGCCGTCAGCCGAAAAATGAGAGTTATAAAATTTTTCAAAGTAATATTTAATTCATTATTTGTATATATTTTTATCACAAAATCAAAGATAATATAATAGAAACGGAAGAGAAAAAAATTAAATCTTAAAAAGCTTCGTTAATTATTTGTGTGCGATATTTGAGCGCAGTTTTCAGGTATGCGTATAGAGTATTCCAATTTTCTCCATCAAGTATGCGAGAAGATTCCTCCACTGACAAGGTGATCTTTCCCCAGTGCGATAACCGTATTTCGTTAAGTATGGGGCAGATGCCGATAAAATGACGGATATCTTCTTTTGCCCTTAGATTGCACAGAGAGCAGTTCACGTTGTCGACGTTTACGTACGGCAGGTAATTCAAGGGTAAAAGTTCGCCTCTTGCTTTAAAAATGGTAGAGATCATGTCCAGGCTATATCTGTCATTGAAGTAGTTAACCTCTCTGAGTTCGTGGTTAAGCGTTTTGTAACTGCTTCTTGTTTCGCTCTGTTCGCATTGCAACTTGAAAGCTACCATGGAGCGTTCTTCTATTTTTGTTATTATATCGTGCGTTCTTTTATTTATAACTGTATCTCCTGCCCACAATGTAATATTATATTGGTTTTGAAGTCTTGTCCATTCGCCAAAACACTGTAGATTTCTGTCTCGCAGATGTTTTGCAACTACGTTTGGAAGGCGATTGCTGGGTAGTGACATGACCTTAGAGATGTAGGCAAAGTGAAGACTTAGAGTGTAAATGTGCAGAGGGGGTAGTCCCGTTTCCAGGTGAAGCATGTAACTCGGTGTGTTGTGTGGAAGTCTGAAAACTTTTTTAATAAAGAACCTTAAGAGTTTTTCGACTTCTTCATACTCATAGATTCCCCAAATTTGAGAAGCGTAGCACATTATGGATCTTGCCACCGCTTCAAAAATTTTGTATTTAGCACTTGCTGCTATATTGACTGACCCTATAACTCCTCGCCAACTGGTGTTGATTGCACGTTTGGATTCTATTAATTTTCCTTGCAAATGTTTTTTAATTGAGACTTGTGGTGTTATAATGAACCCAAGGTATTTGTACTCGTTGACGTTTTCAAGCTCTTCGCCTAGCCACGTCCATCTCTCGTTTCTTGCATATCGCCCATTTCCGTTTCTAAAGACCATTATTTTGGATTTCGTTGTATTAACCTCCAGATTCCAATGAGAACAATATTGTTCCAGCTTGTTTATCATCATTTGCATCATGTTTGGTGTTTCTGCAAGAATGACAATGTCGTCTGCATACATTAAGAGCTTTATTCTGATCCCACCAAAAATTATTCCTCCCGGTAGAAAGTGAACTATATCGTCTAGGAAGATAGAAAAAAGTAACGGACTTAAAAGACATCCCTGCTTGACTCCTATTTTTGGTTCGAACCACTCTGATAGTCTGTTTCCGTCCCAAACTGCTGTTCGATTTCCTTGATAGAGGTTTTGCAGGACTTTCAGTATTTTCGTAGACACCCCAATGCTACATAATTTGTATATTAATGCCTTTCTGTCTACTGAATCAAACGCTGCTTTAAAATCTACAAAAAAAACATAAAGTTTCTTTCCTTTTTCAAGATAGTACTTGGCAATGCTTGTGAGGCAAAATATATTGTCCACAGTGGAGTACCCTTTCCGAAACCCAGCTTAAAATTCGCTCAATATATTATTTTCCTCTATCCACTCTGTAAGCCTATCCAGAATGATCCCAGTAAATATTTTTGCTATTGCGTTTAGAAAGGATATTCCTCTATAATTGCAGGGTTCTCTTGGGTTTCCTTTTTTAAATATGGGGAATAAGATACTATTTTTAAAGCCGTTCGGGATGTCACCCGTAGAGAATATGAAATTGAAAGTTTTGGTCATATTGATGAGGAAGTCTTCCGTTGCTCCTTTGAAAAATTCGTAGGGAATCCGATCTTCTCCTGGAGCTTTGTTTTGGCCACAACGGCTAATGATTCCGCTAACGTCTTCCAGGGTGATATTTCGGTCCAAGAGAATGACTTCTTGCAGGGGCAGTGTATAATGAAAAGTGTTTCCGCTTAGTGTTTGATTTAAGAGAGATTCAAAGTAAGTTGCTAGGACAGTAGCTTCAACTTTGATGGTATGTCCAAGAGCAGCGCCATTTATTGCCTTGGCCACTTTCCAAAACGTTTTACTATCGTTTGCGTTCGCAAGTTTTGCCGCTATTCTTATTGTATAAGCTTTCCGTTTTCGTATGCAAATGTTTTTATAGCATTTGTTAGCATTTTGGTACAATTGCTTCGAATAGACGGTGTTTTTGTTTCTCAGGAGCTTCAAAAAAGCATACGATTTTTTCTGGCTTTTTCACAGTCCCAGTCAAACCAAGGTTGTTTTCCTTTTTGACTTTTTTCACCTTGGAAGGGTTTTGCTGCTTCGAGTATACAATTCGTGAGTATATCAGTCCCTCTCATGGATGCAAATTCGTTTGTATCTAACTGCGACAGCTGATGATTGAGATTCAACTTAAACGATTCGGCTTTTTCCTCTTTCCATTTGAGTTTCGGCAACAGATTCTTATGGGGTGCGGAGGTGTATTCCTGACCAGTCACATACATTCCGAGAGAGATTGGCATATGATCTGAGTGATTTTTTCCCAGTACCTCGAAACCACTAATCGAGTTGATTGTATATTAAAGTGACCATTATTCTATCTTCGACAATCGAAGATAAAAATGCCGTGTCAAAGTTGCATTTTTGATGTGAATTTTGAACTTATCATACATGTGCTTCATCGCCTGCCCTCTTACTAATCGGCAATTTTTATTTTATTTTGTATAATTTCACAGCAAGGGTGTTTCGCAATCCGCTCTTCCATACCGAAGAACAGTTCCTTCATGGCTTAAACTTAACGCCGAGGATGTCAGAGAACAAATCAAGAAATTGGGCAAGAAGGGTATGACTCCATCCAAAATCGGTAAGCATTGTAAGGTTATGTCGTTGTTAACAAATAAACAAGCGCATACTTATTCCTTACACAGGTATTATCCTTCGTGATTCTTACGGTGTTGCACAAGTGCGTTTCGTAAATGGAAACAAGATTATTTGTATCATGAAGTCGGTTGGCCTTAAACCCGACATCCCAGAGGATTTGTACCATTTGATTAAGAGGGCTGTTGCTATGCTCAAGCATTTGGAAGGTAATCGTAAAAACAAGGATGGCAAGTTCCGTTTGATTCTTGTTGAATCAAGAATCCACAGGCTGGTGGTCAAACCTGGTGCAGTGACAGTAAATTCAAAAACGCAATTGTAGTTGATCTCTGCAACAACCCACAAACAAAAGAAGCAAAACTAACAGCTGCCCAACGCATTGTTACTGAATGGAAAAACTATGATCTCGAAATAAAAAAACTAATGGCAAAAGTTGAAAACCACGAAAATAGCGAACATGATGAACACTTAGATGTTAGTGACGAACAGGAAGAATCATCACATCCAACCAAACATAAACTTCAAAATTCCAAAAATAAAAAGAGAAAACCTTTCTTTTGATTTTAGATCATAAAAAATCTTTATTTTTTTTCGTTTAACACTTTTTTTTCGTTTAATTTGTTTGTAACAACTTACTGTTTAACATTGTTGTGAGAGCAAAACCCTAGTCCGACACTTCGCATTGTATGTGTGACCTGCCGTGCAACCTCATACTGCTGCTCCATGCTGGAAAACATTGCTTGTCTTGACTTGACGTCAGGACCGTGCTTTTCTACTGCCGTTGCAGTATCACCGTCGGCGTCGCCTGACTTAGGTGCTGACTTTATTCCCATTAGTCGCATGAATTAGAATCAATTTGTTAAAAAAGGCTACGTTCTTCTTAATGGCAGCATCACGACCTAGGGATTCTTCATCAACAGCGCATCCAACAGACATTTTATTTCCATTCGCTTCCACAGCACCACTAGTTTGATTAGGTTCTACATTTTGGTCAGTTTCATCTGCTTCCATTGCCCCATCTTTGATATTATCGCTGCTTTCATCTTTTTTGATAATATTGTAATGAACACCCAACATTCATACCAATTTCCTAATCGAAGACGTTTAACCGAAAACACATCTGGCAACACAATAATGGAATGGTATAAAATGACAGGCATTGCTTGTAAGCCAGTGTGTGTGAGTGTAGAGATTTTTGACAGCAAATGTGGAAACCATGGAGAAGAAACTGGAACGCTCTAGAGGAGTGTTGTTCTATATAAATACGACCGCTGACGCAACGAGCAGTCAGTTTTGATTATAGAGTGATAAAGTTAAGAGTTAACCAGTGAAAGTCCAATAGTCGAGTTGAGTTCGAATAAAGTATAAATACTGAATAAAGTGGTAGAAATAAATAAAGAGTGAAGTTTTATTTGGCGAACTAAGCGCACGTTACATTGGTGTCAGAAGTGTAAATAAAACTTATAAATAAAAAAAAAAAAAAAAAAAAAAAAAAAAAGAAGAAGTAAGTGAAAGTGTAGATTTTTCTAGTATGATGAAACTTTTGTTAGAACAGCGAAACGAGCAAAAGAAGGAACAGCAGAATGTTCTCGAACGACTCGAAGTACAACAAAAGAAGATGGAAGAGCAACGAAATGAGCAAAAGAAGGAACAGCAGAATGTTCTGGAACAGCTTGAAGCACAACGAAACGAACAAAAGAAGGAACAGCAGAATGTTCTCGAACAACTGGAAGCACAACGAAACGAACAAAAGAAGGAACAACAGAATATTCTCGAAAGACTTGAGGTGCAACAGAATGTTTTGGAAGGTCAGAAAAACATTCTTGAAGGTAAATTGGGTAACATTGAGAAAAATGTATGTGCCCTAGACGAACGCGTTGAAGGTGTGGAGAAACAGCTTTCTGTTGTAGAGAATCGTTTGGAAAGCCGTTGCGATAAACAGTTCTCTGTTCTGTCCAAGGAATTAGACCAGATCCGGAAAATCAAAATTCGAGAATCTGCTGGAGAGTTTGCAAGGAAAAAGGAGATGAAACCCCCAACATTTGATGGACAGTCTTCTTGGCCAGTTTACAAGAGACAATTTGAGGCAGCCGCGACAACAAATGGCTGGGATGACGAAGACAAGAACATAGCACTGACTCTTGCTCTTAGAGGACCAGCAGCTGAATTACTTCAAACAGTTCCAGCTGGTAAGAGCGGCGATTTCAGTTCTCTCGTGGCAGCTATAGATAAACGTTTTGGAGATAGCCACTTGAAAGAAGTCTTCCGAGTCCAACTCAATAACAGAGTCCAAAAGAGGGGTGAAAGTCTACAGCAGCTCCAAGCAGACGTCGAAAGACTGGTTCACCTGGCATACCCGGATGCTGGAGAAGAAATCATCAACCAACTTGCTGTTGAGTCCTTCGTTCGTGCTATTTCCGATATACATCTTCAGAGGTCTGTGCGAACTGCTAGAACACGTACTCTTTCCGAAACTTTAGCATTCGCATTGACAATTGAAGCAGCAGAACAGGCTTCTCAGGGAGTACATCGACTTAGAGAAGCCATAGTCGAAGAGTGCTCGTGCCATAGAGCTGAAATACAAAAGAACCAGCGGAGCGGACTAGCAAGATGTTGGAACAAGACCGGGCACTTACAGCGTCAATGCCGACTACCACCAAATAAAGCCGGTTGTCAACATTGTGGAAGCAAGAGATCCAACCCAGAACAAGGTAACAACAACACTAGCGCTACGTATCAGCCCGTTTCCCATCAGGGAAACGAGTAAGAACCAACTTCGAGGGGCAGAGGCTGGTTTCTTGTATCGATGGCCCCAGAACCACCATCCAGGTCTCTCAGACCAAACGAGACAACAAAAGTCTGACTGTGGAAACTACTATTAACGGGAACAAACATGTGGCTACCATCGACACCGGCGCCACAGCCTCCATAGTACGTCGAGACCTGGTAAAGACGACGTGGCTTCATAACACCAATAGCTACCGTCTAAGAACCGCAACGGGAGAAGCAGCAAGAGTATATGGAGAAGTGTGTCTTAAGATCCGACTGGCCGATCTAGTGTTTACTCATCAATTCCTGGTGGCAGATATATGTGACGAGTGCATCATTGGAATCGACTTTATGAAACAGCACGGAGTTATTTTGGACATCGGTAATCAGGTTTTGAAGTACCAAAATAAGGAACTTCCAATGACCTATTCGAACGAAAGTACGTCGACACTGAGGACTGTCATCACGGAAGATCTGATTCTGCCTCCTTCTTCTGAAGTGTTCGTTTGGACAAAACTGGAAGGTGAGTTTGGAAGCCTTCGATACCTAATGGTGGAACCAGACCCAGAGTGTTCCTCCCAAAGCGTCATCATTGGGAAAACACTAGTAGCACCGAAAAACAAAATGGTCCCCGTACGATTACTAAACACCAGACCGTACGATGTAAGGTTGAAGAAAGGAGAAGTCGTTGGACGTTGCGAATCGGTTGCAGCAATTACGAAGATCACAGACGAAGCCCCGAGAAAAACTATAACTCCGGAGGAGCTCAAAACCATCAGAGCTAAAATACTGTATTCATCCAACCTTGATCACCAACAAACAAGGATGGCTGAAAATCTCCTACAAGAGTACACTGACATCTTCGCATCGCAAAAGGGACAATATGGTAGGACACAGTTGGTGCAGCATCGCATCAACACAGGAGATGCAAGACCGATTCGTCAACCCGCAAGACGCCTTCCACTGGCAAAACAAGGTGAGGTTGAGGAAATGATAACAGCAATGAAGAAGGACGGTCTTATTGAAAATTCCAAAAGTCCTTGGGCTTCACCAGTGGTGCTAGTGAAAAAGAAAGACGGAAGCACTCGTTTTTGTGTGGACTACCGAAGGCTGAATGATGTGACTAAAAAGGACAGCTATCCCCTGCCAAGAATCAGTGATACCCTGGATGCTATGGAGGGAGCCCAGTGGTTTTCGACGCTGGACTTGAAGAGTGGATATTGGCAAGTTGACATCCACCCTGATGATCGGGAAAAGACGGCGTTTTCTACAGGTAATGGGCTCTGGCAGTTTAAAGTTATGCCGTTTGGGCTATGCAACGCTCCGGCAACATTCGAGCGTTTGATGGAGTGCGTTCTTCAAGGACTGACGTGGAAAGCGTGCCTTGTCTACTTGGACGATGTCATTGTTTACGGGAAAACATTTGACCAACATTGCAAGAATCTAAAAGCCGTGTTTCAGAGACTTCGAGAGGCTAACCTTAAACTGAATCCGGAAAAATGTGCACTTTTCAAAACCGAAGTTAAGTATTTGGGACACATCATCTCTTCCCAAGGAGTGAAGACTGATCCTGAAAAAGTTGACTCCGTCAAAAATTGGCCAACACCACAGGACAAACATCAACTCCGAAGCTTTCTTGGTCTTGCCACATATTACCGACGTTTCGTTAAGAACTTTGCTGGAGTTGCAAAGAGTTTGCATCAGCTCACCGAAAAAGGGAAGCAGTTCAAATGGTCAAGTGAGTGTGAAAAATCTTTTCAGGAACTCAAATACCGCCTCTGTAACGCTCCAGTGCTGGCACATCCAACACCTGGCAAAACATTCATCATCGACGCAGATGCAAGCAACGTTGGAATCGGGGCGGTACTATCCCAAGTGCATGATGGCGAAGAGAAAGTGGTGGCATATTACAGTAAGGTCCTCTCGAAGCCTGAAAGAAACTACTGCGTGACCAGAAGGGAACTTCTAGCTCTTATCTTGGCAACAAAGCACTTCCATAAGTACATCTATGGACAGAAATTCCTTCTGCGGACAGACCATGGTGCTCTGAACTGGCTGTTGAACTTCAAAAATCCAGAAGGTCAAGTCGCAAGGTGGATAGAAAGACTGCAGACTTATGATTACCAGATTCAACACCGCAGAGGAAAGCTGCACTCAAACGCCGACGCATTGTCCCGAAGACCTTGCAAAGAGGATTGCAAGCATTGTAGGCGACAAGAAAACAAAGAAAATATTACCGCTCAGCGACTAAGAGCTGACCCCATATGCGGATGGAGCAATGAGGAAGTGAGGACCGCTCAACAGGAGGATCCAGATATCGAACCCATTCTCGCATGGAAAGAAAATGAAGAGAAACCTGAATGGGGAGACATTTCTGTTAGGAGTCCAGTTCTCAAAGCCTATTGGGCACAGTGGGACTCACTATATGTGCAAGAAGGTGTCCTCAGGCGAAGATGGGAGTCCGCTGACGGTAAATCATATGTGATGCAGCTGATCGTACCGCAATCGAAAGTCAGTGAAGTTCTTCGGGAGATGCACGACGGACCTTCTGGAGGTCACCTGGGAGTTAACAAAACACTGGAGAAGGTGCGACATCGGTTCTACTGGTTACATGCTAGAGATGACGTGGAGAAGTGGTGCCGAACATGTGACAAGTGTGCTGCAACCAAAGGACCTGGTAGGAAGATTCAAGGTAAGATGCATCAGTACAACGTTGGATCGCCTTTTGAGAGGATTGCAGTAGATGTGGCTGGGCCTTTTCCAGAGACCAACGCTGGAAACAAGTACATTCTGGTTGTAATGGACTATTTTAGCAAGTGGCCTGAGGCGTATGCCATCCCAAATCAAGAAGCCAAAACAGTGGTTGATCAGATTGTGTTTAACTGGGTAAGTAGGTTTGGCGTACCTATGGAACTCCATTCCGACCAAGGGAGGAACTTCGAGTCAAACATCTTCCAAGGAGTGTGCGGACTACTTGGCATCAAGAAGACGAGAACCACACCGCTTCATCCACAATCTGATGGGATGGTTGAAAGATTCAACCGGACCTTGAAAGAACACCTCACCAAGGTCGTAGGCGACTACCAAAGAGACTGGGATAGGCACGTACCGCTATTCCTGATGGCCTATAGAAGTGCAGTAGATAGCTCGACAGGACAAACACCATCTGACATCCTGTTCGGGAAAACCATGCGGCTGCCCAGCGAACTTAAATTTGGATGCCCCACAGAGGAGCCACAGGACACGAATGAGTATGTGGATGACCTCAAGGAGAGACTCGCTGACATCCATAAAAGAACAAGGGAACGGATGAAAACCTACAGCGACCGGATGAAGACACGGTACGACACAAAAGCGACAACGGCAGGATTCCAAGCAGGAGATCGTGTGTGGCTTTATAATCCTCATCGTCAAAAGGGATTGTCACCGAAACTTCAGCAGAACTGGGAAGGTCCTTATACTGTTGTCACGAGGATTAACGACGTGGTTTACCGCATCCAAAGAGGATTAAGAGGCAAGTTAAAAGTAGTTCATTGTGACCGGCTGCATCGATATAGTGGCGAGGCTGCAGATGGAATTATTCGGGACGAACAATCTTAAGGAGGGGGCAATGTAATGAACACCCAACATTCATACCAATTTCCTAATCGAAGACGTTTAACCGAAAACACATCTGGCAACACTATAATGGAATGGTATAAAATGACAGGCATTGCTTGTAAGCCAGTGTGTGTGAGTGTAGAGATTTTTGACAGCAAATGTGGAAACCATGGAGAAGAAACTGGAACGCTCTAGAGGAGTGTTGTTCTATATAAATACGACCGCTGACGCAACGAGCAGTCAGTTTTGATTATAGAGTGATAAAGTTAAGAGTTAACCAGTGAAAGTCCAATAGTCGAGTTGAGTTCGAATAAAGTATAAATACTGAATAAAGTGGTAGAAATAAATAAAGAGTGAAGTTTTATTTGGCGAACTAAGCGCACGTTACAATATCATTCTCCGTCTTGGTTTCTTCCTGGTCATATTTATTGTCGCTTTGTTTTTTCTTCTGTTCATCCTTTCGTCGATCGCAATCCGGAAGAATTTTTTTTACATCTCGAGAAGTTCAAAAGCACTGATGCCTTCCAAGTCACAACTCTTCACTCAACACTCAAATTGTGGTGTGGTTCTCAGTAGGTCGAAACTTTGTGACTTGTGACTTTTAGGCGGAACTGGGCTATATGTGAGCATTGTTTTTAACTTAATAAAAATTTTGAGTTTGCGATGCAAAACAAAACTGTTTTTAATTTTTAACATTGTATTAAATCTGAGCTTTCAAAATTTTAAATTGAATTTTAAAAAGACTTTTTTACGGCAATACTTTTGAAAGGTTATTTTTAATTTGAAAAAATGAAAAAAAGATTTTATTCTTAACAATTTTTGAATTGAATATTTTTTTCTGTGACCAAAATTTCTACGAAATTCAAGATGATGGTTCTGGAACGTGTAACAGATAGCTCGGAAGGCTTTTTCTAAAACTATAGGTTTTTTTAAACTGTACCCCTAGAAGGCTGTTTTCAAAAAAACATAATCAAGTCGTTTCAAAACTGCCTAATGAATCGGACGTCAAAACATAAAAATTTATTAAATACTAGCTGACCCGCCCGGCGTTGCTCGGGTCAAACTTATTCAAAGCGTTGTTCCCACAGAAAGCTAGAAAAAAAAAAAAATTCTCGTGTCACAGTGTAAATTAAAAAAACAATGTTAAGGGTAGATGGCCCTTATCACTTACGGGTATGAAAAATAGATAGTAGCCGATTCTCAGACTTACTGAATACGCATATAAAATTTGGTAAAAATCGGTCAAGCCGTTTCGGAGGAGTCAGCTAGTTCGAACTTGAACTCCTCCGAAACGGCTCAACCGATTTTTGTGATCCTTAGCATGATTGTCGGCCAGGGTGGAGAATCGGCCAACATCTATTTTTCATCCCCCTAAATGTTAAGGGTAGTTCACCCCTAAATTTTTTTTTCCCCGCACGCTTATAGTAGATAATTATTTTTATTTACATGGCAAAACAACGTTTGCCGGGTCAGCTAGTAATCTATAAAAATTTCAAAAATTAAAAGTTTTTATATATTAATATGCAAACTTTCTCAAACTATCTATGACTGCTTGAATATAAAATTTTGTCAAAATCGTGGTAGCCATTAACGAGAAAGTCGGTTTTTTAAAAAGAGGTACTATGAAAGGTACGAGTTCTGTTTTAGACTTTATCCGAAAATATTTTTACATCATAAGGAAGACAACCTGAAACCAATCCTTCGCACAGAATTAAATCGAAGTCGTCGAAGCCGTTTTCGAGAAAAATAAGTATTATCATATTGTGATTCGCTCCCTCAGCTCGGTTATTTGTCTTATTTCTTTTTTAATACCAAAACTTAAATATCAAACTATGTAGACATTTTTTTTGAAAAACTTATCTCAGTCAAAATATTGAAATGCAGCAATCTTGTAGACATTATGGAGAGCTCAGAAAGCCTTCATTCATATCTGTAGCACAATTATTAACAAAGCACTGAATAGTTGACAGAATAAGTTGTTAATTAACTCCTTGCCGCTGGTGGGAGGAAGTCAATGAAGAGAAAACTTAAATGTCTTTTGGCTCGCTGGTTTACTAGCAAGTGAATTATTTATTTCCTATTCAAGATATTTATACAACTTAACTGCTAACTAGGCAATAAATAATTCGAGATACAGACAAACAATATATACATAATTGAAATGGAAAGAAATGCAATGCAAGCAATACAATGCAATGCACTGCAACGGCTCCGAACACGAGAACGCTGATAGTTGCAGGAGGTGTCATATTTATTCGCCAACTGGTGGTGACGTTCATTAACCTGTTGGTCATTCACCTGCTGTTGTTTACTTGGTTTGTAGTGTAGAATTCGGTCGTTTGCATTTGTTGTCACAACATGCTGGGCCCCTCAAAATGAAGATACACAGAAGTCGATGTCGTCAAAGGATGTTTGTGTGTTACGTCGTTGTTGAGACTTCGTCTTGTTGAGACTTCGCATTGTAATAGTGGTGATGGTTGGTGGTGCAAGTGGCTGATCTCTTTTTCGAAAGATGATGAAGATGATAACAGCTACGATAACTATTATAGTAAGACAGCCAGTGACTCCAAACAGTGAATATTGGTGAACTCGATGGGTACTGAATTCATTCAATATATATTCCTGATTTTTTTGAAGGTTTATTGCATTTTCCAATGTAGCAAACTCTATCGAAGTGTTTGATGGCAGCATCGACTGTTTCTCTCTTTTGAAGTTAAACGAAGTTAACGTCTCAGAAAGATTGAATGACGGTAGAAATGATGATTTTAGTCGGCTTGACATTGTTTGCTTTCCAACAATTGTCGTGGTTTGGTCATGAATTATACATTTTGCTGGTAGCTTAATCAGCCCACTCCCTCGCAGTGTAAAGGGCTCAGTATTGTAATCACAGTTAATATTAACTGTGGTTGAATTTGGAGTGCTGTATATCCATGCGTTTGGTTGATGCATCTCAATCCAGTACAGCCTTGGTGATATGTCCTCAATCGTGCATGAGTCCATAATTTTCTTGTGTTGTATAATGTTTGTTTCACAAACACTAGTTGACGCTCCGGTTGTATACAGAGGATGCTGAAGTGGGCACCAGAAGATGTCGGAAGGCCTTATTTTACAAAGTAGGAATTCATCTTTGTTGATTGGATAAACATGGTTGCCTTGTAAGTTTACCATTAAATAGTCCGATGATGGAACAATTCGTGTAAAGCGTTCATTGTGATTTGTTGGAACTGACAATACTTTGTATAGCTTGAATTCTTCATTATACAACAACGGGAGACTGATCTCAATTATGATATTGTTGTTCGTAACTCTAGCTCTTGGGCTTACAATTTTATACAGCTGCAGTATGGATTCGTGATGTCTTTCGCCAGGAATCATTAAAGACTTAGGGATATTCTCATGAATCTTAGTCAACTCATTTTTGAATTGTCGGACTGAAAGGATAAGAGGGTGTATTCTTCCAGCATGCGTTGATAGCAGAATATCAAGCAATATGCTCTGGGTTGCTTTATAATTGATCATAATAAGTATCCCGTTAAGAGCAGTTGCTGAAAATCTCTCCATGTACTCGAATTTACTTGTTTCGTTTTCCAAATTCGTGACAATAGAACTTAGTAACATAATTTGATTCAAATTTTTCGATTGTTCTTTCTTGAAAATATTGACAGTGGAATCAACAATAGTTGTTTGATTTTTCATGAGTTGTAGCAAGTGTTTTTCATTTTCTTGCACAGCTTCTATTGTTTGCTCATATTTCTCCGCAAATCTTTGATCAAGTATTCCGAACAATTCATTAGTGACTGTTCCAATAAAGTCAAATGGTGATCGTCTTTGCCTTTTTAATGAATCGTCGTTTGCGTGTAAGAGAATTTCATTGTTGAGCTCTATTTGTTGAAGTTGATATTCAAATTGGTTCAGTATTCCTTCGCACTTAATAGAATCTAGTTCCTCCATTCCCGATGACGAACATACTCTCTCCATTTTTGAAACAATTTCCTTGTATGCTTCGTATTCCTGCCAATAGTTCGTCAAATTAAAGAAAACAATTGTCTTCCATGAGCTTGAAATCAAATTTGCCTGTCCCACATCTTCGAAGTATATTCCAGGGTGTATTTGAAATGGAACTATCTCGACATCGTAGGGGACTGGAGTGGAGCCGACTATGTTGAGAAAGGCAAACAAAGTGCATAAAGAAAGAATTTTATGTGAGCGATTTGTGGATGTATTGACTTGTCTCACTTCCCTATCTTCATCATCATTTTCTATTGGTAATTTACATAACTTTGTTATGGGTCGCTTGAACTGTTTATTGTTACTAAATACAGTTGCAGCCCGAACACCGTTGTCACTCCCAGGATGAACTTCTGATATCCTTCCCATCATCCAGGTGGTCGGTGGTAGCCGGTCTTCCTTGATAAGAACTATATCGCCAGTTTGAATGTTGTCTTCTTTTTGTTTCCATTTAGGCAATTGTTGAAGCTGTGACAAATATTCTGATGACCAGATTTTCCAAAAGTCTTGAGTCATTTTTTGTATTAGTTGCCAGCGTGAGCGGAACGTTTTCTTTTCATCAATGGGTTGTTCGGGTACAGCATTCAGAGAACTTCCGATTAGAAAATGTCCCGGAGTAAGTATCGTAGTGTTGTCAATATCGTTTTCGATTGCCGTAAGTGGTCGGGAGTTTAGGCATGCTTCTATTTGAGTCAACAATGTCGAAAGTTCCTCAAATGTTAACATGGTGTCTCCAATTATTCGTTTTAGGTGAAATTTTGTGGATTTAACGCTTGACTCCCACAAACCGCCAAAGTGCGGTGCTGCTGGTGGTATGAAATGCCATTGCATTTCATGTTTCGTAAGCATTGATGATGCGTCTACTACACCGTACTTAATGGCTGCTCTCACTTGTTGTTGGATTTCCTTGTTAGCTCCAATGAATGTAGTTCCATTGTCACTGTAGAAATGTGAACATATCCCTCTTCTTGATGTGAACCGCTTCAATGCTGCTATGAATGCTGCTGAAGTGAGGTCACTCACAAGCTCGATGTGAACTGCTTTTGTAGCAAAGCAGACAAATATAGCGATGTAGCCCTTAGTTGACCGGTTTCCTCGTCCTTTTGAGATCAGTATTTGAATTGGTCCAGCATAG
This sequence comes from Melanostoma scalare, assembly GCA_949752695.1. Lineage (NCBI taxonomy): Eukaryota > Metazoa > Arthropoda > Insecta > Diptera > Syrphidae > Melanostoma > Melanostoma scalare. Next base: position 116,715,653 of record OX456986.1, on the reverse strand, counting down.
TCAACACCCGTATGTGTAAAGGGTCTTGATTGTGTCGCTCTTGCTGCTGGAAGTAGCCCCATTTGTTGAGTATTTGGTTGAGCAGCAAATCTAAAGCATCTTATACATTTATTTATTACTTGTCAGACACATCTTTTTGCTTGTATAATCCAGTAGCGTTGTCTCAATTTAGCCATTGTAAGTCGAATACCACCATGCAGTGTGCGTTCATGGGCATCTTCTACTAATAGTTTTGTGAACCACTCTTGATGTGGTAAAATGATAGGATGTTTCTCTGAGCTAGACAGATCCGCGTTTTGTAGCCGCCCGCCCACAACAAGGATGTTCTCGTTGTTCAGAAACGGGTTCAGAGATAGTACCTTACTCTTTTTGTTGATCGCCTTCCCATCTCGTAAAGATTCTAGTTCCTTGGAATACACCTTCTCTTGTAGATACCGTATGATTCCTTTACTTCCATCGCTCAATTCCCTTGTTGTTAGGTTACCCGTTTCCGATGGTTTCTTCTTTAGTTTGTTTTTGCAGTTCGATATGAATCGTCTGCAATAAGCAGCGACTCTTATTAGTTTTGTGTATGAAGAAAATCTCTTAGTCAGGTCGTCAATTTCTTCAACTCTAATTGTTAAAACCCTTTTTGCTTCGGGTATATCGATCACTGCGATTGGCTGTTGGTTATTTAACGGCCATTGTTCAGAATCGAATTTCAGCCAATAAGGTCCATTCCACCATAAATCATTGGTTGCCATCTGTTCTGGAAGGCATCCTCTTGAACCATCATCAGCTGGATTATCAGTTGACCGAACATGTCTCCAGCAGCTAACGTTTACTGCCTCTTGTATTTCTGAGACTCGGTTCGCAACAAATGTTTTCCAGGTCGACGGACATTTTTGTAGCCAGGCCAACGTTATTCTCGAATCTGTCCAAGCAAATATGTTTTTAACTTGGCACCCAAATGTCTTCATTGTTTCTGCCAGCAGCAGGTGAGCACCACATAGTTCCAATTTCGGAAGAGATATTTTTTTTCGGATTGGGGCCACCTTTGTTTTTGCAGCTACAATTGTTGTAGCAAAGAAACCCGTTGGTAGAGCTATCCTGGCATAAACTACTGCTGCATATGCTTCCTCTGAAGCATCACAAAATCCGTGAAGCTCAAATTCTTGAACCTTTGTGGAGTTTATCCACCTTGGAATTCGAATATCTTCCACTGCAATCAGGTTTATCCTTAGTTTGTTCCACTGTTTTTGCAGTTCGGTTGGAAGTGGTTCGTCCCATTGAAGCTCTGCTTGCCAAATACGTTGCATTAAAATTTTGGCACTGACAGTTACTGGAGCCAACCATCCAAGAGGATCGAATAACTTGGCTATTTCGGACAATGTTTTGCGTTTGGTAAGTATTTCCTTAGTTATTTTTGTATCGACGTTCACCTTGAATTGAAATGTGTCACTTAAAGGATTCCAGTGTATACCCAAAGTTTTTATCGTTTCGTCTTTCATCACGTCTTTGTTTTGTTGATTTCGTAACTCAATCGGTATATGTTGTAGTAGTTTTCTGTTGTTTGCAGCCCATTTTCGAAGCTGAAAGCCTGCTCCCTTAAGCATCTCGTCAAGTTCTTTCTGAGCTGCCCTGCACTCCGCGATGGTATCTCCTCCAGACATAACATCATCAACATAGAAGTCATTGTTAATTATTTCTGCAGCGGTCGGATAGTTGGATTGTTCATCCTTAGCTAGTTGTTGAAGAGTCCTAATAGCCAGATAAGGTGCTGATGCTGTACCATACGTGACAGTCGTTAGTTTGTACTCTTTAATAGGTTGGTTGTTAGAACTGCGCCATAATATCCTCTGGTAATCTTGGTTCCTCAAATGAGTTCTTTTGTTTTTTGTTTGTTGACATTACTTCAAGAGCTTGGTAACGTCTTTCCAGAAAGTCGAGGAGAGTCTTCATTTTCGGCATTTTATTTGGCTCCTCTAAACCTTGTTCAAACAAATTTCTTGATTCTGTGTCAAGTGACTTTGTAGTCATATGAACAATCATAGGACCCCATGAAGAAGTGTCGTAGCCCAAATTTTTGGTAATTTGGAATTGGAAAACTTGGTGTTCTTCGTGTAATTCAATTTGGCGGTACATTTTTTCAATGTCCGAAGAAAAAACATATTTATATTTTCTCCAACGCGTCAAAATTGTAGTTATGTCGTCTTGGAGCTTAGGGCCTATCAGCATTAATTGATTTAAGCTTACTCCAGTCGTTGATTTTGCTGACCCGTCAAAAACAACACGAAGTTTGGTTGTTGTACTTGTAGGTTTAATAACGGCATGATGTGGCATATAGAAAATATTGTTTTTGTTGGATGAGTTGTTACTGACTTCTACCATGTGCCCCAGGTTGAGAAACTCGTTTATAACTTGTGTATAATCGTTTTTTAGTGTAGGATTCCTGTTAAGCTGCAACTCCAGCTGTCGAAATCTAGCTGTAGCTCTATTTCTTGATTCACCAAGTGGATTTGTTTGGATTAATTCTTCGTCGAATGGGATCTTCACAACATATCTCCCATTGTCCTTTCGGTAGTGTGTATCCTTATAGATTTGTTCGCACCGTTTATCTTCCGGCTTTTGGAATTTTGGTTGATTAACCTCTTCTATCTCCCAAAATTTTTCTAGTTGTTGATCAATTGATGTAAGTGCTACTAGTCCAGTAACCCTGTATGTGTCGGGAATGTCGTTTGATGTTCGTCCAGAGATCAGCCAACCTAATTGTGATCTTTGAGCGATTAGTGATCCAGCAGCGACTCGTTCAATACCACTTAACATGATGTCGCCATATGTATCAGCTCCAATTATCATATCAATTGGCCCAGGAATATTGAATGTTGGATCAGCAAGCTCTAGACGATCGAACTTTTCAACTTGTTTAGTGTTTGTTTGCTTCGAAGGTAACTGCCTTGTCAATTTTGACAGCACCAGAGCTTCTATTTTTAGCTTAAAACTCGAAGCAAAATGTGGCATTATGGTCACATCTACCTTATTGGTGGCAATTCCTGCTTTTGTTGCTCCTAGTCCGCTGACTTCAACACAAACGTCCTGTCTCTTAAGTTTCAGTGTCTGTACAACCGACTCGGTGATTAGCGAGGCTTGGGATCCAGGATCGATAAGTGCTCTGACTGTAACGTACTGTCCCTTGTCATTATTAACTTTTAGAATTGCGGTTGCGATTAAAACATTCTGGTTCTGTTCGCTATGATTTATTTGTGCGGATGATCTTGCAGCTTCTATCAATTCTGTTTGTTTTGGCTTATCAGTCCATTCCATGTGAAGAAGTGAATGATGTTTCTTGTTGCAATGTTGGCAATTTTTCTTGCTAAAACATTGGATCTGTTTGTTATGCCTCAAACAGTTCAGGCAAAGCTTTGCCTGCTTGCACTGTGTCCATCTTTCTTTTGGCGACAATTTTAAAAACTTTTGACATGCGTATATTTTATGGTCTCCTTTGCATATTGGACACTGAATAACTTTTGCATCTATGATGAAGTTACGGACTCCAGATCTTGGTTCCTCAAATGAGTTCTTTTGTTTTTTGTTTGTTGACATTACTTCAAGAGCTTGGTAACGTCTTTCCAGAAAGTCGAGGAGAGTCTTCATTTTCGGCATTTTATTTGGCTCCTCTAAACCTTGTTCAAACAAATTTCTTGATTCTGTGTCAAGTGACTTTGTAGTCATATGAACAATCATAGGACCCCATGAAGAAGTGTCGTAGCCCAAATTTTTTAGTGCCGCTAGTCCCTCTTTAATGGCATCCAAGCTGTTTTTAATGGAAGACGCTGTTGGAGCGCTATTGTGTCCAGATTTGAGCATCTTCTCTATATGCATAGACACTATTTTTCGCTCATTGTTGTATCTACTTTTTAAGATCTCCCAAGCGCTATTATAGTTTTCACTTGAAAACGTTAGATGCTTTATGAGTTGCAGGGGCTCTCCTTCCAAATGAGTTTTTAAATACTCCATTTTTTTAGTCGTTGTTAAATTGGCCTTGGCGTGTATTATATTGAGGAACAGGTCATAAAACTGCTGCCACTCCAAATAATTACCCTTAAATGTCGGTATTTTAAGTCTTGGAAGCATTGATTCAGTCTTATGTTCCTTCGGCTTGTTGTTACTACTGGAGAGTTTTGATGCCATTGTATTGAGAAATCTGTTGACCTCTTGTTTGACATTTTTATATTCCTTATTCGTTACATAAGGTTTCTCAAGGTCTTCTTCAGATGAATTGCAGATGAAGTCTTCATGTAATTCAGTGAATGTTCGCAACTGCTCCAGCAGTATTTTTTGTTGAAAGTCGTAAATGTCCTTGGAATATTCATCGAATGTTTGTTCAAATTCTTCTATGTTCTCGATAATGGCCGTTATCCTCAGCTTTAACTTTGTCAACCGTTGACCTTGTACGGTAGTTGAATTCTTGTCCGGCTTTGCGGTGTCGGCTTTGTAGCCAGAAGCATTAGATGTCTTTTCAATTTTCTTTGAAGTTTCTGCAGTGGTAGCATCTTGAGGGACTTTAGGCCTTTCCATTTCCTTCGAAGCTTGTGCGATGTTCTCTGAAGTTTCTGCAGTGGGAGCATCTTGAGGGACTTCAGGCCTTTCCATTTCCTTCGAAGCTTGTGCCACACTTGGATCTATATTTTCCAATTCTCGTTTGAAACTTTCGTACAATGATTTTACTCTGTTGTACGTATCCCTTTGTATGTAGGGTGTATCAAATTTTACAAAGGGAACTATTTGAATATGGTTTGCGTGAAATTCAGACCAACATTTTTCGAGGCGTTCTAGCCTTTCTTCTTTGTATTTCTGTGTTTTTCTGGAGGCACTATCCTTGCCGAAGTTTCGACATTGCTTTTCGATTTCTTCTCTCAAGGCCTTTTGCTTCGAGCTTATAATAAACACATCTGTTTCGTCCAACATCTTAGTTTTTTGTTTGAATTGTCTTGTTCTATATTGTAGATAATCTTATAGATAGCGACAGTAGTTTTTTCGTACTTTGATTGCGTTGTTTTTGTAACTTTACTTTTCACTAGCCAATGTTTGAAGCCCTGGCTACGCTTTTCACTAACCAATGTCTAAGCCCTGGTTACGCTTATTTGCTCACTTTTCACTAGCCAATGTTTGAAGCCTTGGCTACGCTTTTCACTAACCAATGTCTAAGCCCTGGTTACGCTTATTTGTTCATTTCCTCGAAGGACCATGAATAGTTGACAGAATAAGTTGTTAATTAACTCCTTGCCGCTGGTGGGAGGAAGTCAATGAAGAGAAAACTTAAATGTCTTTTGGCTCGCTGGTTTACTAGCAAGTGAATTATTTATTTCCTATTCAAGATATTTATACAACTTAACTGCTAACTAGGCAATAAATAATTCGAGATACAGACAAACAATATATACATAATTGAAATGGAAAGAAATGCAATGCAAGCAATACAATGCAATGCACTGCAACGGCTCCGAGCACGAGAACGCTGATAGTTGCAGGAGGTGTCATATTTATTCGCCAACTGGTGGTGACGATCATTAACCTGTTGGTCATTCACCTGCTGTTGTTTACTTGGTTTGTAGTGTAGAATTCGGTCGTTTGCATTTGTTGTCACAACAGCACCAACACTTTTAGTTTTGATTTTTTGTTTTTATTAAAAGCTCGGTAGAAAATTTTTTAAAAACTTGTCTCAATCAAAATCTTTAAATGTGGAATTTTTGTCTACGTTCTGTTGAGCTCAGAAAGCTTTCATTCATCTCAGTAGCCTAATTATTAACAAAGCGCTAACGCTTTAAGTTTTCAATTTTTCTTAACACAAAAAAAAAAATGAAACTAAAAGTGTTGGTGCTTTGTTAATAATTGTGCTACAGAGATGAATGAAGGCTTTCTGAGCTCTCCATAATATCTACAAGGTTGCTGCAATATTTTGGCTGAAATAAGTTTTTCAAAAAATGTGTACATAGTTTGATGTCCGCTTTCAATTTGTTCAAAAAAACTAAAACTTGAAGTGTTGGTGCTTCGTTAATAATTGCGCTACCGAGATGAATGAAGGCTTTCTGAGCTCTCCATAATATCTACAAGATTGCTGCATTTCAATATTTTGGCTGAGATAAGTTTTTCAAAAAATGTGTACATATTTTGATATCCGCTTTCAATTATTTTACTTTTGTCTCTTTTTTTAATTCAATTAATTAACTTCTTAAATTTTCAACACAGCTTCAAGAGGAGAATCGAAAACTTAAGTTGGAATCTCTTTCATCAAACAAATGAAAAATGAATTTATATTTAATTGTCACTGTTTTGCTTTAGTACATATTTTTTAAGCAGTCATACTTTTCTGTCTATTTCTCTTAAGAAACGTTAAAAAAAAAAAAGAAATAGAAGGGAGGAGAGTACTCAGAGAAAACTTTAACAAAAAAGAAAATATTTCGATGCCTAAATTTTTATTTCCAAATCCTTTAAATAGTATTGTAACGTGAACCCAACATTTAATACCAATTTCCTAATCGAAAACGTTCAGCCGAAAAACACATCTGGGAGCACTAGTGTAAGTGTAGAAATTCTAGGAGAGAAAATGTTTGACAGCCAAAACAGTGGAGAGTTGCAGACCATGTGGAAGTTACTGGAGAGTTCTAGATGAAATGTCATTCGATATAAATAGCCCGCCCGAGACAACCAGAGGGCAGTTCTGATTATAGAGTGATAAAGTTAAGAGTGAATTGTTGTGAACAAGTGATAGTCCAAAAGTCGAGTTGAGTTCGAGTAAAGTATTGATACTGAATAAAAGTGGTAGAAATAAATTGAAAAGTGAAGTTTTATTTTTGCGAACTAAGCGCACGTTACATTGGTGTCAGAAGTGTAAATAAAACTTATTTGATAAGAAAAAAAAAAGAAAAAAAAAAAAAAAAAAAAAACTAGTTAAGTGCAAAAAAAAAAAAAAAGTTAAATACAGTGAAAATTGGTAAGTTGTTGGAAGAGCTCAACTGCACTGAGCTTAAAAGTGAGTTAGGTAAGCGAAATCTTTCTAGAGCGGGATCGAAGAATGAGCTCGTCCTGCGCTTGCGCAACTATTTGGAACAGCAAGGGGAAGACGTAAGCACTTTTGTTTTTGAAACAGAAGTGGAAAAAGAGGAAGAAAGTGAAAGTGTAGATTTTTCTAGTATGATGAAGCTTTTATTAGAACAACAAAAGAAGCTGATTGAAGAGCAACAGCAGAATATTCTCGGACGTCTGGAAGAGCAACGAAACGATCAAAAGAAGGAACAGCTGAATGTTCTCGAACAACTTGAAACACAACGAAACGAGCAAAAGAAAGAACAGCAGAATGTTCTCGAAGAACTTGAAGCACAACGAAACGAGCAAAAGAAGGAACAGCAGAATGTTCTCGAACAACTTGAAGCACAACGAAGCGAACAAAAGAAGGAACAACAGAATATTCTCGAAAGACTTGAGGCGCAACAGAATGTTTTGGAAGGTCAGAAAAACATTCTAGAAAGCAAATTGGGTAACATTGAGAAAAATGTTTGTGGCCTAGAAAAACGCATTGAATGTGTTGAGAAACGATTTTCCAAGCTTGAGAGTCAATGCGAAAGTCAGCTTGCCACTTTGGAGAAACGAATCGAAAACATGGCTAAGGAACTAGACCAGATGCGGAAAATGGAGCTACGGAAAACTTGTGGAGATTGTCTAAAGCAAAGAGAAGTACAACCACCAACATTCGATGGACAGTCGTCTTGGTCAGTTTACAGGAGACAATTCGAGGCAGCTGCGACAGCAAATGGCTGGGTTGACGAAGACAAATACACAGCACTGACTCTTGCTCTTAGAGGACCAGCAGCTGAATTACTTCAAACTGTTCCAGCTGGTAAGAGCAACGATTTCAGTTCTCTCGTGGCAGCTATAGATAAACGCTTTGGTGATAGCCACTTGAAAGAAGTCTTCCGAGTCCAACTCAATAACAGAGTCCAGAAAAGGGGTGAAAGTCTACAGCAGCTCCAAGCAGACGTCGAAAGACTGGTTCACCTGGCATACCCGGATGCTGGAGAAGAAATCATCAACCATCTGGCTGTTGAGTCCTTCGTTCGTGCCATTTCTGACAAACATCTTCAGAGATCTGTGCGAACTGCTAGAACACGAACTCTTTCTGAAACTCTAGAGTTTGCATTAATGATGGAAGCATCTGAGCAAGCTTCTCAAATGGTACATTGTCAAAGAGAAGCCATATTCGAGGCTGGATCATGCCCAGGAGTTAAGCTACAAAGGAACCAGCGGAACGGACTTGCCAGATGTTGGAATTGTAATAAGACGGGGCACTTACAGCGACAATGCCGGTTTCCACCAATTAAAACTGAAACTTCTTGTCGACGTTGTGAAGTCCAAGAAAATCAATCCGTGAGCTGTAGAGTAAGACCGCAGACTTATCAATACCGAATTGGACATCAGGTAGAAAACCCCCAATGGAATTGCTGGGGGAAAGTAGAGACCAAGACTCAGCGGATGAGAATGGAACCCATATTCGGATGGAACAAGGAAGAATTGAGGTCTGCTCAAACGAAGGATCCAGACATCGGACCGATTCTCAAATGGAAAGAGAACAACACGAAACCTGACTGGGACGACATTTCTGACCAAAGCCCTGTTGTCAAAGCCTATTGGGCACAGTAGGATTCGCTTCGCGTGCAAGAAGGAGTACTCCAGCGCAAATGGGAATCTCCTGACGGTAAATCTTTTGTAATGCAGCTTATTGTTCCTCAATCGAAAATCAAGGAGGTTTTACAAAAGATGCATAGAAGCCCTACAGGAAGCCACCTTGGAGTCAACAAGACGCTGGAGAACGTGCGAAAACGCTTTTACTGGCTGCATGTTAGAGGTGACGTGGAGAAGTGGTTCCGAAATTGTTATGTCTGTGATTCAAACATAGAGGTGGGTAGGCTTACAGATAGACCTAATAGAACAGGGACATCGGTCACAGTGTATGGCGACCGGATGAAGACCCGGTATGACACAAAAGCGACAAAGGCAGGATTCCAAGCAGGAGATCGTGTGTGGCTTTATAATCCTCATCGTCAAAAGGGATTGTCACCGAAACTTCAGCGAAACTGGGAAGGTCCTTATACTGTTGTCACGAGGATTAACGACGTGGTTTACCGCATCCAAAGAGGACTAAGAGGCAAGTTAAGAGTAGTTCATTGTGACAGGCTGCATCGATATAGTGGCGAGGCTGCAGATGGAATTATTCGGGACGAACAATCTTAAGGAGGGGGCAGTGTAACGTGAACACAACATTTAATACCAATTTCCTAATCGAAAACGTTCAGCCGAAAAACACATCTGGGACCACTAGTGTAAGTGTAGAAATTCTAGGAGAGAAAATGTTTGACAGCCAAAACAGTGGAGAGTTGCAGACCATGTGGAAGTTACTGGAGAGTTCTAGATGAAATGTCATTCGATATAAATAGCCCGCCCGAGACAACCAGAGGGCAGTTCTGATTATAGAGTGATAAAGTTAAGAGTGAATTGTTGTGAACAAGTGATAGTCCAAAAGTCGAGTTGAGTTCGAATAAAGTATTGATACTGAATAAAAGTGGTAGAAATAAATTGAAAAGTGAAGTTTTATTTTTGCGAACTAAGCGCACGTTACAGTATATAATCACAAATAAATTTTATTTACAAACCAAAAAAAAAAAGTTTTAATTCCAAAAATTCTGCCAGACGTAGCCTTAAGGTGACTAAAAGTAAAAAAAAAAAAAACAAAAACCGGTTCCCAGACGAGAATAAAGTAGTATTGGTACAATTTTGTGTAAGCCCAGTGTTGAGATCCGAATATAAAGTGGGGCTAGTGAGATTTTGTGTAAGCCCAGTGTTGAGATCCGAATATAAAGTAGAGCTAGTGAAATTTTGTGAATGAGTGCGTGCACCAGCTTGTGGGGAGGTATCAATGTGTTAGTGTGGTTTTCCATCTTGTTCTTTATTCATCTAAGGTACCCATCGGCAATTTTTTTGTACATCTCATTTCCTCATATCTCCTTTCTTTTTCGCACTCATGTGAGACTGGGCTCGTGAGACATCATGTAATAGTGAACATACTCATGAATGACGAAAAATTATGAGAAAAAATGACATTCACATCCACTAACACGCACAAAAATCAGGCATCTGTCAAAATTGATGTCAAGCTGACTCTGTCAAAACAAAATCGAAGACAGAGATGTCAGAGATTGCGACATATCGTCAAATGACCCGCCTCCACGTAACATTTGATGTTAAGTCGAGTCGACATAACAGGTCGCCTCCACTTGCAAGAATTTTCGTTATGTCGACTCGACTTGACATCAAAGACACAAATCAACGTTAGCGTGACGCCCAGTCGAAAATTCTTGCAGGTGGAGGCGGCCTGTAAGTGTCGTATTACACCCAGACGGTTTTGCCAAGACGCAAATGAGTGCGAAAGAGAAAGCAGATGAAATAGAAATACTTTAAAAAATCTCAACCCGCAAAGTTTTGGGTTGAGGATTGTCCAGTTGTCTTTAATGGTTTTTGACGTTTCTTTTCTTGTCTTTCTTTGTTTCTTGTCGTTGCTTTATTGTATCTTCTAATGTTCATGAGTAAAGAAGTAGTATGTCTTCGGACAATTTCTTTAATTTTTCATATATTTTCATGTATTTTCCATATCCATGATGTCAATAATCATTGCTGCAAAATCTAATTAAATTATTTACCACTTCAAATAATATTTTGCTCTTTGAGATTTTTTTTTGTGGATTTATAAATAATGCAGCTGAGCTTCTTTGATTATTTTCACACTTTGACTCTGTGGGTGAGAACAAAAAATGAAAGAGAAGTGTCAAAAAACCCGCAGCCGCAAAACGTCTGAGTGTAATAATGAGAGACTGTCGGGATGAGGGTTCAAAAGAAAATATACGAAACACGCAGCAGGCAAACAGTCTGAATGTAATACGACACTAACAGAGTTAGCTTGACATCAAATTTGACAAATGCCTGTTTTTTGTGCGTGTTAGTGCAAAATGTCATTTTTGCTCATAATTTTTTGTCTTTCATCAGTGGCGGTTCGTATCGGTAGCTCATATTACAACCTAGAAAAAAGTTTTTCTCAACATATTTTTTTTTTTTTTTTTTTTAGAGTTTGCAATACAGTAATACCATTATGACTGATTGGAAAATTTCAAAATAAAAACAAAAAATTTCTATGTAAAAATTCTTGTTTTTGCTTTCATTCCTCTGTCAAAATTCTGCATCCACCATCCGTGCTGTTCGAGTACAAAATGAAATGTTATGATAAAATTTGCCCAGTCACGCTAACATTGGTTTGTTCCTTTGTAGTTAAGTCGAGTCGACATAACGAAAATTATTGCAGGTGGAGGCGGCCTGTAAGGTTTTCCCTCTTGTTCTTTATTCCTCTAAGCTGGTAACGTAGTATGTGCATAGTGCAAACAAGTCTGTGGTCTGTGTGCGTGCGGTATTTAGTAGCTTTTTGGCTTTTTTGGGTCTAAATAAAAAAATAAATATAAATAAATAGAAAGAAAAACATGGTACGATTTAAATATAAATATATCTTAAATTTAAACAGTCAATGTTAAATTATAGTTATTTTGCATTCAGGATGTTTTTCTTATGATAAGACGTCAAAAGACAACTATATTCACCGATGCCAAAGAAAATACTTCCATAATTGAGCTGAAAAGAATGATAGAAGGTAGATAACTATTATTATTATTTTAAAACTTGGAATATTGAACTGGATTTCTGTAGGAATTCTAAAAGTCAATACGGCCAATCAAATGCTTTTTAACTATGTTAATGATGCTATGGAAAATGAGAAGGTGTTGCAGGATTATGGAATAACTGTGTCAACTGCTAAGGCCCAAGCTCCAGCGCAACTTTGCCTAGTATTGCGGTAAGAATTTATTGCGATCATTAATAGCACGAGTTTTGCTAAATATTGAAGGTCAATATTTTCTAGGAAAACTACAACCATTGTATATGGAATCCATACAATGCTACAACTTTCTTCCTAATGTTGATATTTTTTATTTAGTTAGCTTTTTTAGAACCCGTTTTACAGTTCAGGGTGAACCTGAGCCTCAACCAACATCTTCCTAGAATGACTTCAATTTCGCATCTTAGGTATATAAAAAGAAGTTTACGGTTCGTTGTGATCGCATCACTTGAGAACGGCTCGACCGAATGAAACCAAATTTTTGTGGTTTATCATCTATACCTAAGTATAGTTGGTAGATGGTTTTTATAAAATCTGAAATCATACGACTCGTTCCCGAGTGATGGCATTTTCCTGAATGTCACTTCTGTCCATATAAATATATAATCAGTCTATATTTCTAAGTCCAACATTGACCACGCCCACCAAAATGCCCACTTTTTGTACTTAAAAAAAAAGTTGAAACATTACCGAAAATCTTAACTTAAGATTCTGTCACTTTCCTTGTAAAAAGTTCCTGATTTTCAGATGACATTTAGATTTTCAGATTTTCGAATATAGATTTTCAGATGGAAAAACTTGGCTGAAAAATATGAACTTATTTTACTTGTCAAAACAAGGAAAACAACATATATATTCATTCATACATATATGACAATCGAACTTTAATCGGTATTCTTGGGTTATTTTTTTGTTCTACAAGTTTTCGCTTATATGTTGAATTGAAATTGATAATTTTATTGGTGTTTGGATATTCTGTTTTGTAGATTAATTTTAATAGTGAGTTTATCAACAAAGAAAATACATTTTTGAAGGCTCACGATTTTCATTTTTTCAACAAAATTAAGTAAAATAATTGGTGTGTTTCTTTACTGAAAATTCGCACGAAATGCACCGAAATTCGTCGAAAGTCAGTCTAATGCCGTTCCAGCACAGCGATTTTTCGTAGCAGTGCACAAAAGAGAATTGCTCACGAGTCACGAGAGAGTAAACAATTTTCCCCACCCTGTGAATTTCTGCCACCTAAATAACTGTGGACAGAAATCGTGCACAGCCAAAGCAAATACAACAACTGTCAAACAAACATTTTTCCAAGCGTTGCTGCGAGCTTTTTCGATAGGGCTTTTCGCGAAGCTATGTCTTTCTAATTATTATACCTCGTATTTCTTAAACGTCAAATTGTTACTTGTATGAAAATATTGCTGGCGGCAGTACGTAGAAATATGAAATATTTAGTTTAAATTAGTTTTTCAAAGACGTAGGTTCATGAAAAAAGGAAAAAAATTGTGTTTATCATTGTGAAGATGCCCGCGAATTGCTGTCTAAAACAATGTTCAAACCATACAGTGAAGACAGAAATCCGTAGATCCTATAGTTTTCCTCGAGTATAAAACAGAATTTCTAAGTTCTCTCAGAGGAAAGGCACAGAATGTGGTAAGAGGAAACATCTGAAACATCTGAACACTAAATTGGCTCGTGTCTGTTCCAGACATTTCATTTCAGGAAGGTAAATATCTGGTTGAAGGTTGTATACAAGTAGATCATTAATAAAAACTCCAGGGAAGAATGCAAAACTTTTGGATAATCTAATTCCAGATTGGGTACCAAGCTTATACACGCAAAAATTCAGAAATCTAGATAAACAATACCCAATCTGTATTTAGATTGTTCTTACTAGGAGTTCTTACTATAATCAAGCATCTAATATACCTTATAACCATGTTTACATAGGTACCTGAAATGAAATGTGTGGAACAGAAACAAGCCAATTTAATGTTCAGATGTTTGATAGGAGCCAACAACGGCCTGCGCCTTTCCTCTTAGCGATTTTTCAATCTAGGAGTTCTATTCCACAGTCGTGGAAAACTGAAGTCTACAGTTTTCTGTGTTCACTGTATGGTTTGAACCAATTTGAACACTGTTTCACACAACAACTCAAAGGTATTTTCACAACACTTTTATATTATTTTGTTCTTAAGAGTTCGCAATTTCGATATACACACTGTTTCAATTTTTTTACTTCAAATTCACTTCACTAAATAACAATTCTGAAACAATTTTATGTTTTTGCCTAGTGCCGCCAAGAATGTTTTCATACAAGTAACTTTAGCTGTCAATTTTTTTTTTCTCTCTCTTTTGACAGTGACACTATCGCGAAAAGCCCTATTGGGATCTCTCTGAAGATGGTTGTGAATTTCAAGTGCCGCGGTGAATGCAAAAAACTTAAAAGTCAAAAAAAAATTTTTTTTTTTCTGAAACAAAAAGTGTAAAATAAGTTTCCAAAGTGGAAACAAAATAAAATAAGAAGCATAGTTAAACTACAACCGAACATGGAGGGTGGAATACCCCCGGACATTTCCATTTCGGAATGCAGAAAAATAGTGCTTCCTTCGCATCTACTGAGTGCGGAGGACAAATTGAGGGTGTATGAAAACCTAGACGATGGCGATGAGTGGTGGGATCGTGATGATCACGAAATGGAGTCTCAAGATGAGAAGCAGGTACAGCAACAGCCTCAAGAAAGAGGTAACGAAGCAGCAAGTCCCGTTATTTTGGATGACGCCAAGCCAAACGCAGACAAACATAGCGTTATGATTGTGGAAAGTAAAACACTACCACAACTACCAAACCAAATTCCAGGCACTTCCAGCGTGGAAAAAAACCGAAGTCAAGTGATGCCAACATCATTATCGAAAATGGTGCAAGACCATACTTACACGTCGGGGAAAGTGATGCCAACAGGCTCGGATTTGAACCTAAAAAAGTTGTTAGCAAACGACCAGGAGCTGCTAAATAAAGTGAGAAGCAGGAAAAGAATTTCAACTGAGGGCAACGAGATGCCAGCAAAAAAACAACAGGAAGAGAAGACTAACAGGAGCAACAGGTTTGCATTATTTAATGATTTAGAAGATAATTCAGACAATTATATAAATTTGAATTCTTTAAATAAAAATGAAAAAATGAAAAATGGAAAAATAGAAAAAAAAATTGTGAACAATGAAAATTTGAATGGGGAAAGAGTGATCGATTGGTGCCCACCAATATTTGCAAAGGGAGTGCAATCGAGCACTCTTCTTAAATTTATGAAAGAAAATTTTCCTAATAAACTTAATCTTATAAGATTCCAAAATAAGGGCTATGGGAGAATGAAGTTATTAGCAGGAGATGTATGTAGAGCTCCATAGATTTTTCATGGATAATTTCAAGGCGTCTCACGTAGAAGCCTTTTCCTTTAAACCGAAGTCGATTAGGAATGAGGCAATATTATTGAAGGGGCTGTCAGGAGGGATAAGCTGTGAGGAGGTGAAAGGGGAGATACAGGATTTAGACCCGTCGATTGAAATAGTAGAAATTAAAGAATTTTCCACGAGCTGGTCGAGAAAAAACGAAATAGGGTTGGACACGTACACGTGCGTAGTCAAAAACAAGGAAAGCCTATTAAAAATGTTGAAAATCAAGTTCCTCCTCTTCCATAAGATAAGATGGGAGAAATTCGATAGACGAGGCCCACTGCAGTGTTTTAGATGCCAACGTTTTGGACATTCTAGTCAATATTGCGCCTTTGAGGTTAGATGTGTGAAGTGCAGGGAAAAGCACTTGGAAGGACAATGTAAAGTCACTTCAGAAATGGGTAGAGAGTCAACAGAATGTGTGAACTGTGGTGAAGTCGGCCACCCAGCAAATTTTTCAGGATGCTCGAAAAGAGCAAATATGTTGTCAAGAAAAGTAAACGCAAATACAATTCGAAATGATTTTCCAATTAACGGAAGGTCATATGCTGATATGGCAAGGGGTGGCGGCCGTAATGTGCCACTCACAAGGCAAACATTTAGCCATCCTGAGGTATCTAAAAGTAATTCGGAAAATTGTAAGAATGACTTCGCGGATTTTATAAAGGAGTCTAATAACCTATTCGGCATTTCACTGAAAGACTTGATGGGCAGGATTAAAGAATTCTGGCCAGCTTATAAGAAGCTTAACAAAGACGATAAGCCGATGGCTTACTTAGGCTTTATTGCCTCCCTTACTCCATAAATGAACGTAAACCTTATTACCACCAACATTAACTCGCTAATAAGTAATGACAAAGTGGTTGAGCTGGATTCGATACTTTCGGATCTCCTCCCACATTTTCTATTAGTACAGGAAACTCGCCTCTCAGCAAGATACACAAGAAATTTTACGGGCTACTCCTTCATCAGAAATGATCAAGGTCGTGGCACGGGAATCCTTGTCAAAAATAACATCCTTTTCAGTCACCACTTTTTAAGCTCTTCTCTATTTTATGCTACGGCAATAGTAGTTCCTTTTAAAATTGAGAATGAGCAGATTAAAAAGCTTGTAAAAGTGTCATTATATTTACCAGGAGACCTGGGAGCGAGGGTGCCGCAGGCAATGGATGATCTGCTAGCACAATTAAATTTTCCGGAGTTTTACGTCATAGGGGGAGACTTTAATGCTAGGCACCCTTTTTGGGGAGACTCTAAAATAAACACGAATGGATCACAACTGTACAACTGGTTTTCAAACGGTAACCATTTGGAAATGGACCTATTAGTCACAGACGGGCCCACTTTCCCGAGATCCTCGTCTTATATTGATTTTTTTTTATCATCTCGAAAAATCTCACAAGCCCACCTGGGAGGCCTAGGAACTTTGCCTGTGTTACACTAGACTTAATTTCAGACCACCATCCATTTTTTATAACTGTGAATTTCAGCGAAATCTCGTTTTTACCCGCCATTCCTAGTCTAAACCACTCAGTTAAAGATACAAACTGGAACTCTCTAAACTCAGATTTTCTGAATAGTTTGGAAGAATTACAAATACCGGAAGACAGAAATCTGTCAAATGACGAAATCAATGAATGTATCGCAGAGGTTTGTTCATCCCTGCAAAGCTGTGTGAGTCGAAACTCAACACAGAACCAACCAAAAAAGTTTAGACTTAAAATCTCGGCACAGACACTTGATCTTTTCAAAACCAGAAAAATTTGGAAGAAAAAATTAAAACGAGTATTCCATAGGGCTGGGAATAAAACAAATCAAGAATACACAGAATTAGCTTCTAGAATCGCTTGCCTAAGCAAAATAATAAAAGATGCGGTCAGAATAAATCTAAATAATAACTTTAGGGACCGCCTAAGAGCGCTAAAACCTAGCAGTAATGCATTCAAAGAAATAAACTTTCTTACTGGGAGAAAAAAAAAGGAGTCTTAAGCAAGTTTGAGCCCCACACATATCAAAGTATCACCTACAATCCGGCGGAAGACAAACTTAAAAGTCTGACGGAGTTCTATTCGGAACTTTACAAACCCAAAGTTTCCTCAAACATCATGTCAACGTTGAACGTGAATACCTTGACTAATTCCTTTTCAGCGTGGGCTAGAGATGAGAGCATCTGCCAATTTTCCCTAAATTCTTCTTCGTCTCTGGCGAGCAGAGAGGAGTTTGTCAATCCAGCGACAGTTGAAAGTATAATTGAAGGCCTCAATAACAAAAAATCGGCAGGATTCGACAGCATATCAAATTTTCTCATTAAAAAGGTTAAATCATCCATTGCTCCAACTTTAACAAAAATTATAAATAATTGTATTAACAATAGTTTTTTCCCAACCCCATGGAAATGCGCGAAACTGATTCCCTTGAAAAAGAATAAGAATGATTCTGACGTTGAAAATTTAAGACCCATCTCGGTACTCTCCAACTTAGGGAAAATTCTCGAAAAAATTCTTCTACTACTACTACTTACTTACTTACTTAGGTGGGCATTACAGTTCGGGGTGAACCTGGGCCTCAACCAACATCCTTCTATAACGATTTCGATCTCGGGCGAGCTCTCTCCAGTTTCGCACTCCAAGTCGGTTGAGGTCTTCATCCACTTGATTGCGCCACCTAAGACGAGGTCTTCCCCTTCCGCGATTTCCCTGCAATGTGCTTTCGAACACCCGACGCGCCGGAGCGTTTGGGTCCATCCGCTCTACATGGCCCAACCATCGTAGCCTCGCGATGCGTACTCTTCTGGCTATGCCCATGTCGCGGTACAGCTCATACAGCTCGTTGTTGTATCTTCTTCTCCACACATTGTCTTCGCATACGGGACCAAAGATCATTCGGAGAATTTTTCTTTCGAAACGACCAAGAGTTTCCTCATCCGCTTTCGATAAGGTCCATGCTTCCGCGCCGTACAGCAGGACTGGGATGATTAAGGTCTTATACAAGGTCACCTTGGTTTTTCTAGAGAGGGTTTTGTTTCTCAATTGCCTTCTTAACCCAAAGAAGCAACGGTTGGCAAGAGTTATTCTCCGTTTGATCTCCGCACTGATGTTGTTGTCCGTGTCTACAGCGGATCCTAGGTAGACGAAGTCCTGTACTACCTCGAAGTTATGTCTGTCTATTGTGACGTTTTGTCCAATTCGTCGATGTTCTGTGTCCTTTTTTGATGACAGCATATACTTCGTTTTGCCCTCATTAACCATCAAACCCATTTTTGCCGCTTCTGTTTCAATACTCGCAAAAGCACCTATGACATCACGCTTTTTTCTTCCCATTACGTCAATATCGTCTGCATAGGCGAGTAATTGTACAGACTTTTGAAAGATTGTTCATCTGGTGTTGACATTTGAGTTTCTTACAATCTGTTCAAGTATGATGTTGAAGAAATCGCATGACAGTTTGTCGCCTTGCCTAAAGCCTTTTTCGACATCAAAGGTCTCGGTGAGTTCTTTTCCGACCTTGACGGAGCAGCGTGAATTCTCCAAAGTCATCCTGCATAGTCGTACGAGCTTTGCAGGGATGCCGAAACTAGACATGGCTCTATACAGCTCGTCTCTGTAAATACTGTCATACGCGGCCTTGAAATCGATAAAGAGGTGGTGAATATCGATATTATGTTCTCGGGTTTTTTCCAAGATCTGCCGTACTGTGAAAATTTGGTCTATTGTGGACTTCTCTGGTCTAAAACCACATTGATAAGGACCTATCAAGTTGTTGACGTGGGGTTTCAGACGTTCACATATTACAGCAGACAAGATCTTATAAGCGACGTTAAGGAGGCTTATCCCTCTGTAATTGGCAGAGGAGGCTTATCCCTCTGTAATAAAAAATTCTTCTAGAAAGGATTAATGAATTCGTGTCGGAGAAAAACATCCTCCCACATTCGCAGTTCGGCTTTAGGAAGGGCCACGCAACCGAGCACGCCATTCTCTTTATTGAAAACACTATTTTGGAAAACTTGAGATTAAAAAAATGCACAGTAGCCAGCTCAATAGATCTTAGAAAAGCGTTTGATGCCGTATGGCACAATGGTCTAGTTGGAAAACTCATTACCCTTAACTTTCCGGAGATCACTATTAAAATCATTAAAAGCTTCTTAGACAACCGAGTGTTGAGGATTGATATGGATGGTTTGCTCTCCCAAGAAATCAAGATGAATTCAGGGGTTCCTCAAGGCTCGATCCTTGGACCGCTTCTTTTTAACATTTTTCTATATGATTTTCCAAACGAGACTGCAAGCAACTCGGTGTCGGCTCAATATGCTGACGACACCATGATTCTAGCCAATCACGAGAGGCCTAGAGAGGCTCTCGCTAAAACGAAAGAACACCTAAATCTCGCTCTATGCTACTTTAAAGACTGGGCTATCGAAGTGAACAGCAACAAATGTGAATATATATGTTTTAGAAATGCGTCGCCATTTCTGAAACATATAAATTATATAATTGAAATGGGGTCACCATTTAGCAGTAAGGGAGAGCAAGCACCTAGAACTTAGGATCAATGGAACAAGAGCACCACTCAAAAAAGATATTAAGTACCTGGGAGTGTGGCTAAATGAGAAACTAAAAGTGAATAAACACGCAAGACATGCTCTTCAGAGAGGCAAAATAGCGTCGGCGCTACTTAAGAGGCTCTTAAATTCGGCAGACTTATTCAGAGGCACAAAGTTGCTAATGTATAAGACTTTAATTAGACCAGTTATAGCTTATGGCTTTCTTTCATGGATTCGTATCTCACCAACGGTGGCTAAAGAGCTGCAAGCATTTGAAAGAACAATTATTCGAAAGTGCATCTCAAAATACAGAAGGGCCAATGGAAAATAATGAAGGGCAAATGGAAATATTATACACAGAATCAGGCATAACACCATTACTTCCATACCTTACGAACCTGGCATCCAAAAGACTGCGACCTTTAGAGCATCATGAAAATCCAATTACAAAAAAAATTTTTGAAGAGAACATAATATTTTCGGTGCAGGATAGATACTATCCCTCACCGGTTAGTATTCTCAATAGGAGCTCAGAGGAGCTATTTAGTGATAGGTCTGATGACCCCCTTCACCTCCCAAGTTTCTACACCAAAGCAGACTCAAATAATCTCAGGGGATAATCCCCGACTTATTAAATCTCAGTAGTAACGCGATTAAAGCTTCCTTCACCTAACTGCCCCATGCATTTGAAAATAGACAAAAGGAAATAAAATATTTATTTACGAACAGATAATTTATTAGTACCTATAGCAAAAAAAAAAATAATAACAATATGTAATAAAGATCATTATTATGAAAATGTGGCAAAAAAAAAAAAAAAAAGAATACAACAGGTACATACCAATATTACTTAAAGAACAAGGAAAATAAAAAAAAAAAAAAAAACATTTTTTGGTGCGAAGTGATCCATTAAACAGATACATTGTTAAACGAAGGAATTCCTTCCTATCCTTTTTTTATAGAATCCTTCGCCTAACTGCTCTATGCATTAGAACAAGACAAAAAAAAAAAAAAATGTTTATATACGATTTACGAACAGATAATTCTATTGTACCCATAGAAAAAAAAAAAAAAAAGATTATTAAGAATTAAAAATTAGCATAACAGGTACTTACAGACTATAATTATAAATTAAAGAATAAGGAAATTAAATTGAGAGATTTAGGTGTTAAGTGATCCAATTAACAAATGCATTATTAAAACGTAAAAATAATCCCCTTCTTATTTTCTTTCAGTAGTAATGGGAATTTCACTTCCTTCGCCGAACTGCCCCGTATATTAAAAAAGACAAAAGAAAGAAATGTTTGTAAGTTTCAGTTTTTATAGCTTGAAACTTATATGGTTTTAATTAATCCAATAGGTCAATAACGACACAAGTTGATGTGGAACAGAACTATTATAATTTAATTATAGATTAATAAAATAATTTAACAATAATTTTTAATTACCTAAATCAACAATTATGTCGGCTTAGGGTTCTGTAACCCAACTTCTTGAACAATTGAAAACGAATGAAAAATTATATATCAAAACAAAATATTAATAATTGAAAAGTAAAATCATTTACACTAGTTATTAATAAAGCAAGTAGTTTTTATCAAAGTACGAGATGTGGCAAATGTAGTCATAATGGTGGCTAAGTTTGTATGTTAGATGGCAACAAACTTACATCCCCCCCTCCCCGAGAGAATTCGTATGGATAAGAAGAATAAGGAATCATCTTGCTTTTATGAAAAATGTTCAAGTCTCTCTTTTTTCTGCCAAAGTCAATCTCGTAAATGGAGTTGGATATCTTTTTCTTAATCTTGAAAGGACCTATTCGAACAGGATCTAATTTATTTCTATTCAGTTTGCTACCAGTTTGAATATAAACTAAATCATTTTCTTTATATTCAATGTCTTTAGTGTGTTTGTCATAATACTTTTTGTTTATATTATGCGATCTGTTAGAATTTTGTATTGCTACAGATCTATTAAAATTTAAGTTTTCCAGCGTATTTTTATTTAATTCCGTTGGGATAATTGAGTCATCCTTACCTGTTAACAAATAATTGGGAGAGAAACCCGTTGAAGTATGAATGGTATTGTTATAATCGGAAATACACTGTTCAGCAATCACTGACCAAGGCTTATTTTTATTTTCATATATCTTGCAACGAATTCTATTTACTAAAGTTTGGTTGGTTCGCTCATTCTGTCCATTAGAAAATGCACAGTCTTTTGCTGTGAAAATCAAATTTATGTTTTTGTGCTTTAAATAATTTTTGAATTCCGAGGAATTAATACCAGGATATTGATCAGTAAAAATCGTTTTACTGTCGCCTTTTTTCTCAGTTGACTTGACAAGATTTATAAAATCTCTCGCTGACTGTGTTTTCGACGTAGAAATAAATGCGAAACGTGTAAATTGATCTACCATCAAATGCAAATACTTTTTTGGGGATATATTTCCGGTGAAACCTCCTATTGTATCTAATGATACTATCTCTAATGGAACCGATGCTGGACCTAACTGCGATAATGGAGCTTTAAAATTACCAACTCTTGTTTTATTTTTTATACATGTTTCACAAGTCTTACAAATGATTTTAATGTGTTTGTGCATATTTTTGAAATAAAATGTTCGTGTAATTGTTAATATCATTTGCTTAACACCAATATGACCATGCGAATCATGTATTTTCTTGAGTAATGTGATACCATAGTCCTCTGTTAACCATACTTTCTCTCTTTTATTTAAAGTTCTGTATATAATTTTATTTTTTATTTTACAGTATTTATCAGATTTTAACTGTTTTTGATTTTCTAGTATGTTTTGTACTGTTAAATAATTCACTATTTTTATTTGTGATTTATAATTATCATTTTCTTCGGAAAGGACTGGATTTCTCGAAAGACAATCAGCTTCTGTATTGTTTATACCCGGATTATATTGAATTTCGAATTCAAATTGTGAGATGAAATTTAAAATGTGCAGTAATTCTATGTCTTTGCAGTTCTTTATATTAAAATTTCGCAATGGTTCATGATCAGTGAATATTTTGAATCTTTGGCCTATTAAATAATATTGCCAGTACAATATTGCTTCTTTTATTGCTAAGCATTCAATATATATTGCTCTTTTTGCTTTCTGAGATTTATTAAGTTTTCGTGAGAAATAAAACACCGGCTTAACAGATTCATCTTCTTGAGGTTGTTTTAAAATTGCACCAACACCTTCTATGCTAGCATCCGAATAGATGTATATTGGTTTATTTGGGTCGAATATCGCTAAGACAGGCGTTGTGCATAATTATTCTTTAACTTCTTCAAAACTTTTTTTACATTCATCTGACCATACAAATTTTACATTTTTTCGTAAGAGGTTATGTAAAGGTTCTAAAGTCATTGCCGACCTGGGAATGTATTTTAAATAAAAATTCACTTTGCCCAGGAACTGTCTTATATTTTTCCTGGTTTTTGATTCAGGGAAATCCTTTAAAGCTATTAAATTATCATTAATCGGCTTAATGCTATTATTTGATATTCGATGTCCTAAATAAGTAACTTCTCTTTGTGCAAAACAACATTTATTTGTATTTAACTGTAAACCTTGCTCTTGTAAAACCTGTAACGTTCTTTTAATGTGTTGCAAATGATCAGAATAGTTATTCGAAAAAATCAATATATCATCTATATAATTTATAGCAAAAGAATCCAGGTTGTTATTTCTTATTATACTTGATAAAATTCTTTGAAATATAGCAGGAGCTGATTTTAGGCCGAAAGGTAAGCATGCCCATTGCCAATGTCCATGGTGTGTCACAAAAGCGGTTTTGTACTTATCTTTAGCCCGCAAAGGAATAGACCAGAAGGCTGAATTGATGTCTAGTTTGGAAAAGTAAACACACTTTCCTACACGAACAACAAGATCATCAATTCGAGGGAATGGTTGACCTTCGGGGACAACTATTTTATTTAACTCACGATAGTCAATACACAACCGTGATTTTTTTCCCTCTTCCTTCTTATAAACTAAAGTAACAGGGGAAGCATATGGGCTATATGACTCTTCAATAAGTCCTGCTTTCAATAATTTTTTTATTTGAGTTTCGATTTCTATTTTGTCTGGGATGGAACATTTGTATGGTTTTCTAGATACATATTTATTTTCTGTTAATCTTATTGTTGCTTCAAAATTTTTAACAGTACCGATATCAAATTTTTCTTTAGCAAAAACACTATCATATTTTTTTAAAAGATCATTCAAAACATAACTATTATTTTCAATAGGTAAAATCAAGCTCTGATTGCATTTAAAATTTTCATTTTCTAGCCTAGTACTGCAACTTTGAGTAATTTCTAAGTTTTCATTTTGACATAATCGAAACTCTTTAATGATAGATAGATAGATAGATAGATAGATAGATTCGATTTATTATTTCAGAAAAGTGTGTATAACATTGTTTACAAGCAAATATTGTAATTGCATTAAATCGTTTGAGCTTGGCTTTGCCGTCTGCCCGATTGACATCAATTTTCAAAAATAGTGAACTACATATATATAATTGAGGTTTATTTTCATTCTTTCTTTTTCTTTCTTTTTAAAAAAGCAAGTATTAATATTAAGAATTGTAAAGATATAAATTTTTCTTTAAAAAGCTTCGTTTATAATTTGGTTGCGATATGACATCGCTGTTCGAAAATAGTTGAAGAGTTGGTTAATGTTTCCTTCGCAGTTGAGGAGGGCGATTACTTCGTCTTCTGATTTAAAATTGCTGCCTAATGAATTTCTCCGTGTTTCACACAAAATTGGACACTTCCCTATGAAATGGATGACGTCTTCTCTTTCCCTCAAGTTACACATGCTGCAGTAAATAGGCAGATCCTCTCGATGCGGTATGTAGTGAAGACTAATCAGCTCCCCTCTCATTTTGAATATCGCGGAGATAAGCTCTTGTTTGTTTTCATTGTTGAAGTAATTAAGCTCGCATAAATTGTGATTAAGATGGCTGTATATAGATCTATGCACTGAAGATTCAGCCTTCATTATAGAGTCCATTCTAAGTTGATCATCTACTTTGGAAACAAGATCTAATAGGTCATTTTTGCAGTATCTTCCGTTGTCTTCCAGGAATCGCAAGTTGGTTCGATAGTACGTAGCTTGTTCTTCTAGTTTTCTATACCACTGATTTTTCTTTCTGATTGTTTGCAGCGCTACAATTTTAGGAAGCCTTTCGTTATGCATGTTCAGTACTTTTATGATATACTCCGCATGACACTTGAGTGTTTTAACATAAAGTGGTGACAGTCCTGTCTCGGTTATGATCATGTAATTCGGGGTGTTTTTTGGTAAACTAAAGCATTTTTTAATGAAGAACCGCTGAAGTTTTTCGACTGTTTCATACATTTCTCCTCCCCAAACCTGTGCTGCGTACATCATGATAGATTCTGCCACCGCTACAAAGACTTTATACTTCACACTGTGTGTTACTAATTTGTTTGAGAAGCATCTTTTCCATGTTGCAGATATTGCACTTTTGGCTTTGACCAGTTTATCTTTAAGGTGGGTTTCCATATTCAGGTTACTGGTTACGGTTACTCCTAGGTATTTATATGCTTTAACGACCTCAATTGGCTCTCTGTCGAAGTGCCATTTTTCATTCCTGGCCGTTCTACCCGCACCTTTACAAAATATCATAACTTTCGATTTGCTCAGATTCACCCTCAGATTCCATAATCGGCAGTACACTTGGAGTCGATTAATCATCAACTGTAGGGTTTCAGGTGATTGAGCAAACATTATCACATCATCAGCAAATAAAAGGGCTTTAATGTGAATCCCCGACATTTCTATGCCACCAGGTAAAAAATCAACTAGATCGTCGATGAACAAGGCAAACAGATTTGGACTTAGAGTGCATCCTTGTTTGACTCCCATCTTCGATTCAAACCATTCTGACTTTTCAAGGCCGTTCCAAACAGCTGCCATATTGCCATCATAGATATTTTCAAGTACCTTTCCAAATTTATGAGACATCCCAATGTTGTATAGCTTGAACGAAGAGCGTTATTCGCTCTTCGTTCAACCGTATCAAATGCTGCTTTAAAGTCAACAAAAAGTACATACAACTTCTTTTTTTGTTCAATAAACGATGATGCTATTGTCTGCAGTACAAAAAGATTATCGATAGTTGAGTAACCACTTCGAAATCCAGCTTGGAATTTACCAATCAATTTGTTGCTATTTATCCAATTTAGCAATCGTTCATTCAATAATTTCGTAAACACCCTATAGGAAGCGTTAAGGAAGGAAATCCCTCGATAATTAGCTGGATCTTCAATGTTACCCTTCTTATGTATGGGGAAAATTACAGAATGCTTAAACTGCTCTGGTAGTACTCCCGTGTCCCGTATCAAAAATTGCATTAAAAGCCGCAGTTAATTTTGAAATAAGCATTTCCGTTCCATATTTTAGAAACTCCATTGGTATTCTATCCGCCCCAGGTGCCTTTCCATCTTTCAGATTTTTCAATGCGTTGTTTACTTCAGCCTGTGTAATAGCTCTATCTAATATATGATTATAGTATGCAGGTTTCGCGAATTGAATAGGATCTGTAAGACTTTCCGTATTCAATAGTAATTTGAAATGACTGAGTAATACGTCTACGTTCACTTTGGTACTTATTTTTAGCTTTGTACCATTTACTTGGTTTATTGCTATCCAGAATTCTTTAGAGTTTTTGCAGAGTGCTAACTTTAAAGCCTCGTTTTCAAAAAATTTTGTTTTTTTTGCCTTACACGTTTTCTTGAATACCGCGTTCGCTTCCAAGTAAATTTTTTTGAAGTAGTTGGTGCTGTATTTTCTGAATACTTTCAGCCATCCAAAGGATTTTTGACGTGCTTTTTCGCACTCCGCATCGTACCATTGTTCTTTTTGTCTAAGTGGTTTTCCATGGCATTGTCGATTTTCTGTATATGATTGTTTAATTACGTTTTCAATGTCTTCTATCGTAAGTTGACTGTCTATTGGAACATTTCGCTGTAGGTTGCGTCTATAGGCCTCCGCTTTATCTTCTTTCCATCTTAGTCTGGGGGGTAGCTTTAGAACTGTTGTCTCCATTTGTGGTGAGCAGTTAATTCCAAATTCAACTACTATTGGCAAGTGGTCGGAATATGGGACACTTATGACCTTAAAATCGGCTATTAAACCAATCCAATTTCCCCTTATTAGACAGTAATCAACGACTGAACATCCTTGTTGACCTACAAAAGTGTACTCTCCACATTTATCTGAGTCAGAAACTCCATTTAAAATTCTAAATCCATAAGCATCACAAAGGTTCAACATTTTGATTCCTCTTGCATTGATTGTAGTGTCTTTTGAATTTCTAATTTTTCCCGCAAATCCGTTTTCTCTTCCTTCATTTTTACCTATTCTCGCATTGAGATCTCCAATTATCATAACTTCATCGCTATTATTGTGTTCGATAAAACTATTAAGTGCATTGAAATCACGCTCCCAGTGGTTGCAATTAATATACGAGGGTATTATAATCAAGTTCTTTGCTCCTACTTTCATTTTGAGAAAATGGATTTCGTCTTCATATTTAAATTCACACGCTATATTGGTAAGCGATTTATTGTACCCGAAGTAGCATCCTCCACTGGCTCTTCCTCTCGTATTTTGTTTTATTGCCGGAATCCATATAAACTCGAAGTTTTTAAATTCACACGCTATATTGGTAAGCGATTTATTGTACCCGAAGTAGCATCCTCCACTGGCTCTTCCTCTCGTATTTTGTTTTATTGCCGGAATCCATATAAACTCGAAGTTTTTAAATTTGTTTTTAAAGAGATAACATTCTTCTTCTACTACAAATGTTTCGTACAAAAACACGAAATCATATTCATTAATTAAATTATAAAAATTACTAAATAAAGATTTATTGCTTAAGCCTGATATATTATAACTAATTATTTTAAATTTTTTAAATTCAACGGTTTTCTTAATAATTTTGCAGATGGCGCCTTTATCCTATGCTATAGAAATATTTCTGCAGGTTGGTGTATCTGCTAAACTCCTTTTATCATTTTGACAGCCAGGGGGTGCGTTAAGATCTTGTTTTTTCAAGTTGGCGAAACTTGAACTTGAAGCCTCGTCTGTCACAACAAGAGAACCCAGCTGTTGGGTTAGATCTGAATTGTAAATATCATTTAACACTTTAACTCCATCGGAAGCATTGTTGTGTATAAAACCCAGCGCAGTGCTCCAGCGAAAAACATTTTTATTGATGAACATTTTGTCATCTCTTACTAGCACTTTAATTTGTGGATTACTTTCGTTTAGGCGTCTTTTGATACACATCAATTTGTATCGCTTTTGTCGAATCGAGGCTGGTAGATCTTTTGACATTGTTATTCCGGTGTTGCGTAAAGTGTTGTATGACTTGAGTGCAGCAATCACTTGTTGTTTTGACTTGAATTTGACTACAAAACTCTTAGTGTTGTTGTTTCCCGAACGAATTTCGTGAATTTGTAAATGTTCTTCAGATGGTGGTGGTTGCACTAATTTTGTGCATATGGATTTTGCAAGCTGTCGTTCATCCTGGTTATCTCGGATTGCTACTCTTAGCAATAGATTGTTTTCGGTGCTTTTCATTTGCATCTCTTCTATTTTGTTTTCCAGTTGTTCGTATTTTTTTTCAAGTGCATTAACTTTTTTTCAATTCAATTCAATTCAATTCTTTCTTTCTTTATTTTTTCAAATCATAAATTACAATATTATAGTAAAGAAATACAATTTATTAGAAAGCATGGCAATATGCCGTCTGCCGTAAAGAAATTACAATTTTTAAAATACAATGAGAAAGTTTTAACAAACTTGTGCTAAGTTTACAAGTTAATTTGTTTAAAAAGAAAAAAAACTAGTAACAAACATACAGTGACTTTTAGTTTAGTCAAAACAAAAATAAATAAATTGATTTAGGTTTAAATCTATTGCTGTATAAGATACACGTTTAGAACACTCTTAAAGTATATAAATATTAAGTTTCTAAAATACATAACAATTTGATTTCTGGACTTTCAGTTTAGTCAAAACAAAATAGATCAAATGGCTTTTAGTTTAGCTAAAACGAAAATAACTTGCTTTTTCCCTATATGTATAGTTCAAAAGTAGTGTAGATTTATTGTTTCAAAACATGTTCAAATAATCATCCCGATATTTTTTCGCGTGAGAAACGTATCCTATAAGAGACTTCCAACCACGGCAACCATTCAGGATATTTATACATTCTTCTAACGAAAGAAAACTTGTGAAAAAATAGAGTCTACGTATTTCCTGTAGAATTGGACAAAATGCTATAAAATGTAAGACGTTTTCGTTCTGACCGAGATTGCAAAGCGAGCAGATAGGATTTAAGTCGGATCTATGAGGTCTACAATTCAGTTCCAGCATTTCAGTTCTAACTTTGAAAATTAAGCTCATTTGAGAGACTGAAAACTCATCTCTGAAATAGTTCTTTTCACCTAAAGAGAAAGTTAGTTGTCGATAAACGCTTCTTGATGTCGAAGAAGTACCTCGGACTATGCATTGCTGAAATAGCGTCTCATCTATGCGAGCTATGCAGTCGTATAGAGAATCTCTTAACGCAACGACATTGTCAGTTGGTAATGAAATTGCAAAATTATGCGTAACAGCCAGATCATACCAGTTTTTGATTGGGCTATAACCATTGTTAAAACAAATCATAAGGATCCGTTTTTGGATGTTTTGGTCTGATCGACTCATTACCTTGACAATGTAGTCCGCACTAGCCTTCAAGTTTTTTAAAAATATGTGTGGCAACCCAGATTCCACATGTATGGCATAGTTTGGGGTGTTTTTAGGCAGCTTGAAAATTCGTTTGAAAAAGTATCTTTGGACGTTTTCTAGTTCTTCCAACTGTTCATACCCATATACTTCATTTCCATAGCAAAGGCAACTATTTACTGTAGCGTTAAAGACTTTAAATTTTGATGCTGGATCAACGGAGTGGTTACAAAAAAAATTTTTCCACATGCTATTCAAAGCTACTTTAGCAGCCTTCGTTTTTTCTTCAACATGTGCATGTGAATTCAGGCTATATGTGAGAATATATCCAAGATACTTAAATCTATCCACTATTTCGATGATATCATCCCCAAGAGTCCAGTTGCGACTATAACCTATAGATCTGTTGCGTGATCTAAAAACCATAATTTTAGATTTAACTTTTTTTGATAGCAGAAGGTTCGTTGTTATGATTTGCTGGTTAACAATGGTGATTGCATCTATGTCGCTTTTTTTTGCAACCTCTGCCATTTTAGAATCAAGTAGTGTTCCTAGCATACAAAGTAGATCATTTTTCGACATACCTCCCACTAAGTCCGATGACATTGCGAAATATGATTGCGTCTTTTTTGATATGGGGGTCTCTGGTGAAATTTCTTGAGCTTTCCTCTTGTCCATATGACTTATTAGTGAGGTTATGCGAATGTTTTTTGGCAAAACTACTGAAATATATCTTATTTTGCTGTAACTCACTTGGAATTTAGAACTGGAGAATATAGGCTGTCTTTATTTTCACTTTCTGTAGGTTTCAATGGTTTTTTTTTTAATCTTTCAAACAGAATTTCCAATTCAAGAATGGGATCGATATAAAGTTAAACTTCTCCACTATTTTGACAGATGTCAGATCAACAGATCAAACTCTTTAATGCAATTCAGCCCGATTATCCAATCTTCTTCAAATAAATCACTTTTCATAATAAAAAATGAAAATTGTTTTTGTATATTAAGTATTTTCAAAGATACCGTTACTTCACCATGCGCATCTGTGAGACCACTCATTGTTTTTATCGTTTGAATCCCGCTTAAATTGTTAATCAATTGTAATTTCTTAAAAAACTTGTAATTTATCAATGACACATTGGCTCCGGAATCATAAAGCGCAATTGCAATGTCATTATTGATTATTACATTAAGTTTTATAAGCGGGATAAAATTCAGTTTTTTGATTCTGAGAATCTTACATTAGCAGGTCTAACTTTGTTTCTGCATATAGTTTCTGAATGAAATCTATTCGCGTAACCAGCTTTCTCACAGATTTGACATGGTACGAAGTTTCGCTTTTGTTTATTTATTTCAAATTCATATTTGTTCGTATGCGTACTATTATTTGATATAGGATCGAACTGTCGCAAGGTAGACATAAGATGTTCGATCGTTACTAATTCTTTCTTATTTAAACGCGATCTTACAAACTTCGGTAAAGCTAAAATAATAAAATTGATTTGAGAACTTATGCTCAGGTCTGGATCGACATCAATAAGAAGATTTATCTTTTTTAAAGCAAAGTCCAGCAATGGACCACTTAACCAACGAAAAGAATAAGCGTACTCAATTTCACTCCATGATTTCTCTCCAAATGTATTTAGGAAAGATATCTTCCAATAATCCCAAGGTTTATCCATAGAACACGTTTTATATAAAGATGAGAACCAGTCTAAAGCAGGTCCTTCCAAGTTTATTTTTAAAGCTTCGGGGAATTGTTCCTCACTTATTTTTAATCTATCACATTCGAACATAAATAAATTTAACCATGACTTTGCATTTTGATTTTTACTTGAAAATTTTTCTAGCATCATATTATTTGAAATAGACCGGATGGGATTTTCGATATTTGGTAAAGGGGTATTGGAAGTGCGTTGGGGGGAAAAATCTATTGCCTCTAAATAATAACCACAAAAGACTACATTACCTTCTTCATCCAAGTATGAACTTTGCAACTCTTTCTTTAGTGTAATGGTAATATTTCTAAATTTTCCTCTTGTATTTAGGCTCTTCACTGCTCCTTTGATAATAGACAGTTTCGCCAATTCAATATGCTTTTGGATTGGTTGATTCTCAATTGGAAAAGAAAAAATTTCCTCTTGGCCCAAAATTTGAATGGTTTTCACGTTAACCGTAGTTTTGTTTTCCCAAGCTTCGGAAGACAAACAGAATTTAACCTTGAGGTCTTCCATCTTAATTGTTGATTTGTAAGTTTCAGTTTTTATAGCTTGAAACTTATATGGTTTTAATTAATCCAATAGGTCAATAACGACACAAGTTGATGTAGAACAGAACTATTATAATTTAATTATAGATTAATAAAATAATTTAACAATAATTTTTAATTACCTAAATCAACAATTATGTCGGCTTAGGGTTCTGTAACCCAACTTCTTGAACAATTGAAAACGAATGAAAAATTATATATCAAAACAAAATATTAATAATTGAAAAGTAAAATCATTTACACTAGTTATTAATAAAGCAAGTAGTTTTTATCAAAGTACGAGATGTGGCAAATGTAGTCATAATGGTGGCTAAGTTTGTATGTTAGATGGCAACAAACTTACATGTTTATATACGAACAGATAAATTCTATAGTACATATAGAAAAAAATAATAATAAAGATCATTATTAAGAAAATGCGTCAATATAACGAAAACAACTATCAATACTATCAATATTAATCTAAAGAACAATTGGATTAAACTAAAAGATTTAGGTAATAAGTGATCCATTAAACAGATGCATTATTATTAAAACGAAAGAACCGGAATTTTGGTGGCACTGAATATTATTGGAATGTTTAGTGCTACCAACGTGATGGTTCGTCGTTCCTTGTTATTGTTTTCTCTTTTTAGTCTTAAGTTCTAGTTTTAAGTACCACACTCAAATACAAAATGGAGTTGTGACAGTGAGCAATCGCAATTGCAAAAAGAAGTAAAGGATAGATAAATCCATTGTACATATTATCATTTTAGAGTCAAATCAAAAATAACTCTTGTAAATTAAAAATTATACCAGGCCAATTTAAAGCCGGTGATAAAACAAGTTGTAAACATAGGTTAAGAAAGAAACTGTAAACGTTTTAAGCCTCAATAAAAATTTCATTCATTCATTCATTCATTCAAGCGTTGCTGCGAATGTTTTGTTCAAGGCGTTTCCTTACTTTTAAAACAATTAGGCTCTTTCAGAGAGTTTCTGATAGTTTCTGAGAGAATTTTACCCCCACTCCTTGTAATATGACAGATTGTGAATTTCTGTCCACAAAGTAAAGAAGCAGACCTAATGTAATTTTAAAACTGCTCAACTTGGAAACACTTGAAAGTCAAATTGTTGAATTTCAAACTGAAAAAATCTGTGTTTTACAATTAATTTTACTACTAACTATGTGGAATCGAGAGGTGAATACCACTTTAAAGATGTGTTCAATGGCTTTTATTTTAGATCAGAACAGCACAGGACAGAAGCAGTGAAAACGTCAGGCAAGTTAGAACAAGCAAACTTGTCAAAATAAGCAAGAACAAAAACGAAAAAAACAACCACCAATTTTTCTTTTTCTGATATCAACTTAATTTTGCGTATTTTCGTAATTTTATTTTCAGCACAAGGTTAGGTGTTATTTTCCTGATTTTTAAAATTTTTTTTTTTACTTTTCACAACAAATTAAAATTACAATGCGCTTAAAAAACTACGAGCAAAAAGTCAACAGCTGCTTTTGACAGTTTTCACCAAACTTGCACTTGCTCAAGAGGAGGTGCAGAAAATGCTGTGCTAAACTGTTCTAGAACAGCTCATTGAACACAAAAAAGATCAGAAAAGAACAGAAAATTTCTCATTGAACACCAAAAGCCTGATCTTTTCTGTCTGAAACTGTTCTAGAACAGGTCATTGAACACTCCTTAAGACAAAAAAAAAGTTAAGATAGTCTTTCATGGATTGACAGATCTCTTCGAACTTTCAGAATTTGTCTTGAACCCGGCTATTGTCAGCCTTATTATGAGTTTCACGTGAACAGCTTTTAGCCAAAAACATTTTTTTTCGCCCGGAATTTTAAAGGCTACATTCCACAATACATTTTTCCGCTTTTGTTGTTTACTTGTTCGCCTCACAAAAACAAGTGAAATAAATTGCTCTCGACGTTTTCACATTACATGGTGAAAAATAGCTCACGATAAAAGAATTTTTTTCTAACATGGAAACTTTTTCCCCCAAAACTCATAATAAGGGAAAAGTGAAATGGAATCTTTTTCGAGGGGAATGCTGTTCACGTGAAACTCATAATAAGACTGTGTATCAAGATTTGGGGTTGTCAAATTGGCCATAAATACGCTTACCAACAATTATATCCTTTTTCCTTATGTCTTCTTAAAAATGAAATCAGTAAACCAATTTTTTTTTGTAAAAAGCGAAGTAAAACAAATTTTAATTCATTTAATAACAAATTGATTTTCATTAATATAAATAAGGCCATCGCTGTTTGAACCACTGCTATCTTCCTCTGCCTCAGAATAGTTATTGTAATTGTAGTAATTTATTTGGCTCCAAAGTGCCATTAAAGTTTACATGATTGCTTTGACATGAAATTTGAGTTAGTTTAAGATAAAGTTAACATGAAATGTAGGAAAAGACTTTTCCACAAGAAAAAACACTATTTGCTAAATACAAAATACTGTATATCAAATGTTCTTTTATTATATTAATCGCAAAGACCGGCCAACTCAAACTACGATTTTACACTGATCTTTGTTTTCTGTATTTTTAAAAGAAAGAGGAAAAGAATAGAGAGACTATCATTTGTTCTTTTGTTCGTTGTTCGTTCTGTTGTTCCGTTAACTCGTTCGTCGTATGTAAGTTATGTACTTTCGTACTCTCCGTCGGTATGTAAGTGTTTGTTCGTGTGCTGTTGCTCTTGTCTAAGGTGTTCTGTGTTGGTCGTACGTTCTGTCTGCTACTTATCCCACAATCGGCTATCCTGACGGATCATTCGACCCGAATGAAATAGACCAGGGCTTCATATACTCAGCGACAGTCGAGGTTCTTTTCGGACCTTCGTTTTCTCCGACTTTCTGGACTTCGTCCCGTCCGTGCGCTTTTTTCTCAACAACCTTGTAGGGTCCCAAAAACTTTGGTCTGAGTTTCATTGCTGTGCCGAACTGAGTGCGCTTGATGGCGACTAGCTCTCCAGGTTCGTATTCTCTTTCGGGTTGTCGTTTTCTGTCGAAAGATTTTCTGTTCTCTGCCTGTATTGCTGCAATGCTCTCGCAGACTTCCTTCCTAACTGTGTCTCGCTCATCGTGCAACTCTTTAATGGCTTGGTGATCTAACCATTCTCTGATATCAGGGTAATCTGGTATTCGCATTTCTAAGCCAGTAAGTATTTGGAAAGGGCTATACTTGGTGCTCTTGGATGGTGAATTATTTAATATTCGCTGAACTCGGTCAATGTGTTTGTACCAGTTAGCTGGACTGCCAGCACAAGCCTTAGCCAGCATGGGAACGATTATTTTATGAATCCTCTCTACTTGTCCGTTCCCTCTCGGCACTCCCGTGGCAATAATCAGATGTTGGATGTATTCCTCTTTGCAGTATTCCTCGAATGCTGACGACGTGAAAGCGGTACCTCTATCTGTGATGACTCGTCGTGGATTTCCAAAAATGCTTGATTGCTTACTCAAACGATTTATCACTTCTGCTGTCCCTGTGCTTTTTGTTGGATGAAGCCATACAAATTTCGAGAAACCATCTATAACAACTAGTATGTGGTTATACATTTTGTGCGTCTGTTCCATCGGCCCAACGTGGTCGATGTGGTATGTTCCAAGTGGTCTTTCTTCTTTCCATATCGGCTGGAACAATCCCTCCTTCTTACCAGTTTTCGACTCCGTGATTAGACACTTTATACAACTTCGGACTGCTGCGGTTACCTTCTTGTTTATGTCGGGTATAAAGTAAGATTTCTCCAACAGATCTTGGATCTTTTTCACCGAGAAGTGTCCTTGCTGATGCGCTATGCCTATCACCTACTTCTCTATGTCCGACGGTATCACCACAAGTTCCTTAATGGGATCCTTGCATAGGGTTAGGTTAGGTGAAAGTGGCTGTCAGTCAATGAGTACATTGCCTGACACACTTAGACCGCAAGGGCCCATTGTGATACCACAGAGATCAGCAAGTTAATCACCTACTGATCTCAGAAACCCGATGTAAGATTAACGAGTTGATCACTTATTAATCTTCCATTACGGGACTAGCCGGTTAATCACCTGCTAGTCGAACCACGTGGAACTTTTAATGTATTTTGAAAGACTTTTAGGGTCTATGTAAGCTAGGTCGCTAGTATCATCGAAGAAGAATTCACCGAGATAAGTTTTCCTCCTATGAAGTAGTGCAGGGCATGAGCAAAGAAGGATCCTTCCATAAAACTCCCCTTTATGAAGTAGTCTCCATATTGGTCCTTTTCCAATATCTTCCGGACCGCCTTTGTCCATTCATCTCGCTGCTGAGCCTCTTTTATTCGATGATTGAACGAATCTTCGGTCATTAGGCAACATACCCGGCTTAGCGCGTCGACATGCTTCATTTTCGTTCCCGCGCGATGTTCAATTTTATAATTAAATTCCTGCAGAAACATTGCCCACCTAGCTACTCGCACCGGAACCTCTTGTTTATTCATTATTCATCGTTTGCGCGAAAGCATTGCAGTCAGTGACGATCTTAAATTAGAGTTCAAGAACGTACACCCTCCATTTCTTCAAGGCTTCGACGATCGCTAATACTTCCAGCTCATATGAATGAAAATGCTCTTCCGATTTCGAAGTCTTGCGGCTCATGAACTGAATTGGATGCAACATTTGGTCTTCTGCATCTTTCTGTAACATTACAGCACCATATCCGAATTTACAAGCATCAGTATGTACTTCCGTCTCGGCTTTCGGGTTGAACAGCCTGAGAACGGGCGCTCCGCTCAACGCGTTCTTGAGTTGTTCAAAAGCAACTTGTTGTTCGACACCCATTTCAAATTTCGCGTCTTTCCGCAACAAATCGGACAGTGGCTTGGCAATTGTCGCATATCCCTCAACAAATCTTCGGAAATAGGACGTAAGACCTAGGAAACGTTGGAGCGTTTTCTGATTTTTCGGTACCGGAAATCCTGTTACTGCCTGTGTTTTTTCCAACGATGGCTTGATTGTGCTATCCTCGATGACGTACCCCAAGAAGTTGACTCGCTTCAATAGAAATTGGCATTTCTTCCAATTGATCCGTAGCCTATACCGTGACACTACCTCTAACACTAGCTTCAACTTCTCGATTCCTTCGTTCTCATCTTTAGATGGTATGACGAGGTCATCCATGTATGCTTCTACCACTCGGTCTTGGATTAGTGTCCTATACGCTGAGTGAATGAACTTCGTAAACACGGCTGGCGAGTTTGATATGCCAAAGGGAACGTAAAGAAATTCGAACTGTTCGTCTTGAGTAACAAACGCTGTGTACTTCCTTGACTCGGCATCCATTGGTACATGGAAAAAACCGTTCTTCAGGTCTAGCGTTGTAAACACTTTTCCACCCTGTAGTCGTTCGATAACTTCATCCGTATTTGCCATCGGAAATTTGTCTTTGATTATTTTCTCGTTCAGTTTTCTATAGTCGCAGCATAGTCTCTTGGTACCATCTTTTTTCGCCACCAACACAATCGGTGAGGCATAAGCCGACTTGCTTCTTTGGATGATTCCCTCTTCCAACCACGATTTCACTTGTTCTCTTACCAGTGTCTGATCTGCGTACGACATACGCCTTGGTCTTTGAAAGACTGGTACTTCATCCTTCAGGACTAGTTTCATTGAAATTGGTGATGGCTCTTTCCCATCCGTAGTGTACTCTTCGATGATCTGCAATAGCTTCTCTCGTTTAATGACTTCGAGGTGACTGAGCTCCAATTCTCTGGCAAACATGCCTTCTTCCGCTGCTAAACAAATCTCTTGATATAACTCCGCCAACTCAAAAACATTCGATCTCAGATCGTTTCGTTTGCAATGCTCGATAGCACTGCCCAATTCTTGTATGCCGTACAAATACTCTAGCATCGTCTCTGTGTTCTTTTTTTGTTTCGACCTGAGCCTACGATGTATTTCCGACGCTGAAACCTTCACCTTAAATTCTTTAATTAGAACTTGTTTTAAAGTGACCCAATTTTTTACAAAAACTTGACTTCTCAAAAACGTTTTTGCTGCACCCTTTACCAATTGCTTCGCATAGATATATTTTTGGATTTCATCCCATCCTACGGTCATTGCATTTTCTTCGAACTCTTGAATCCATCGATTAATGTCAATGGAATCACTTCCATCGAAATGTGACAACGAGTCTTCTATGTCTCGCAAAGTAAATCTGCCACTCACAGTTGTTGTTGATCTGGCCTCTTCAAAATCGTCTTCATCCTCGTCACGACTTAACCGAAAGTGAAAAAGTAGTCTGTCTTGTAGTTGTCGTTTCAGTCCCGTTGTATCTAGGTCCAGTTCCGTTAGTTTTTGTCTAAGCCCATCTACCGTTAGTCCCAATATTTCGTCCCTTTTCATTTTACTCTTATTTACTTTATTTTAAATCAGTTATTATTCAATATTAATTCAAAGCAAAATTAATTTAAAACAAAATACTTTAATTAAAAATGAAAGAAAATAATCATACCAGCTTTTTTTTAGATAACAGAAATTTATATAATGAACAAAGAATGGCCACGGTCTTCGCTTACCCACATACAAATTTTCTTTACAAAAAAAATATTCCGCTACAGCAACAGTTGTCTTCGCTGCCTGGACGCGGCACTCTTCCCCTTCGTCGTTTGATCTATTTGCCTTGACACGGTACTCTTCGTTTGCCTGGACGCGGCTCTTTTTTTTTATATATACTTTTTCAGTAGCAGTGAGTTGTGACGCTCGCCTTCTATGTACATATATACACACAATGCACACGCTGACTTTTCTCGAACACCGGTTAGCTGTGGTTGTTCGTTTTTTTTTTTTCGACGCACACGAGGCGCAGAAAAATTTGGATATTGTGTCTGGCTCGATTTTTGCAAAACCAATTTATTTTATGCCTTTGTTAATAAGTTTTTATTTGTCACTGCACTGCACTGAATTGCATTGGACTGCACTGGGCTGATGCCCTTTTTTGTAAGTTTTCTTTCTACTTCTGTTTTTTCAGTTTTTTTTTTTTTACACTCGTTGGAGCAAGCAACCACGATGATCTTCGGGCAACAATACAAAAAAAGGTACCGCTACCCTAACACCGCTTTAGGTTGAAGCCCTTTTTTTCCTTTTTTTTCGCTTTCGTTGACTGCCACACAGTAGGTATGTAATTACATATATAGAACTTTTTTCTAAATATCTCCCTGGAAGAACTTAGTGGTTGCTTCTTATACGACTACGACACAATGTCCGTGGGCACACATATTCCCGGACGAGCCCCCAATTTGTAGGAAAAGACTTTTCCACAAGAAAAAACACTATTGGCTAAATACAAAATACTGTATATCAAATGTTCTTTTATTATATTAATCGCAAAGACCGGCCAACTCAAACTACGATTTTACACTTATCTTTGTTTTCTGTATTTTTAAAAGAAAGAGGAAAAGAAAAGAGAGACTATCATTTGTTCTTTTGTTCGTTGTTCGTTCTGTTGTTCCGTTAACTCGTTCGTCGTATGTTAGTTATGTACTTTCGTACTCTCCGTCGGTATGTAAGTGTTTGTTCGTGTGCTGTTGCTCTTGTCTAAGGTGTTCTGTGTTGGTCGTACGTTCTGTCTGCTACTTATCCCACATGAAATGATTTTTTAAAAATTTTTTTTTTTTAAATAATATTTCCAGCAGTATATGTTGATATAAGCCTCTTGAAAGAGCTTATAGTCCGGTCAAAATAGACATTCAAGGTTACATTAATTCGCACCTTTCTGAAAATTGGCATGAATGTTGGGAACCCTATTACTTACAATTTGTCAATTATCCCCATCAATCCGCCGCTTGGAAAAAAATTTATTCAAGGGTCAAATGTTGCAAACATCGGTTTTATGAGTTTTCCAGCTAAACGGTAAGTTTTATCATAAAAATAGAAAGACAAAAATTATTCATCAAGCAATTATCTATAAAAATTGTAAATACACTTTCTTTTCCTAA
This sequence comes from Melanostoma scalare, assembly GCA_949752695.1. Classification (NCBI taxonomy): domain Eukaryota; kingdom Metazoa; phylum Arthropoda; class Insecta; order Diptera; family Syrphidae; genus Melanostoma; species Melanostoma scalare. The sequence goes on along the minus strand of OX456986.1, from coordinate 116,675,908 downwards.
GAATCACCATTTCGGAGATAATATAGCCTTGCAAAAAGTTGAAAAAGTTGTATTCTTCATAATATGTATGTCAATTACAAATGATGTGGTACCCGTGGTGTGATGGATAGCATGTCCGCCTGTTAATCCAGAGGTTCGAGTTCGAATCCCACCAGAGGCAAAAATGTTTTTTCTACGGGTATCGCCTTTCGCGAGGAATTGGCAAGTCCTCCGTTAGTATTCATTGCCATGAAAAGCGCTTTCTCGATTAGCAGTTCGGAACCGGCAGAAAATTGTAGGTCCCCTCCATTCCCTCACAAGGGATGGTTGTGAGAAATGCGCTAGGCCCAAGGGCTCCTCGCTCTGTTGCGCCACCCTATTTATTTATTTATTTTAATTACAAATGATGAAATAATAGTTTTCGTGGCGTATACAGTTTAGTTTAGTTTAGTTTATTCATCAAACAAAGTTACAATACTTTAGTGATTACTAGATACATAATACATTTTAAACGTTACGACCAACAAAGTTATTTAAAATTAACAATAATTTTGATTTAAATAGATATCTACTTAGATTAAAATGATTGATTTTGCTAACAGAAATCGCTTCTCTTAGACAACTTGATAATGGTTCGTTGCCAGCATATACAGTTCTGTGGAAAGGTATTTTAAAAAATACAGGGTTTCTAAGCATTCTCACAGGAACATTAAAGTTAATCAAAGCTAAAATTTGAGAACAATCAATATGGTCTGTTAATATGTCGCGAATAAACATAATTGCAGTGAACTTTCTTCGATAGTTTAGAGGCAGAATACCGAGTAATTGACATCTTGTTTCATAAGGCATATCTATGTCCCAATTAAGTCTTTTCACAACAATTCTCGTAAATCCTTTTTGGATTTTTTCAATTCGGAATGAATGAACGGCATATGCGGGATCGCAAATTGTGCTGCAGTACTCCAAATTAGACCTCACAAAGGCAAAATATAGACATTTTAAAGTATGTGGATCGGAAAACTCTTTGGAGTTACGCATAATAAAACCTAACATTGAATTTCCTTTAGCAACTAAAAAATCTATGTGTCGTATAAAGTTCAGCTTCTCGTCAAAAATTACACCAAGATCTTTCTTAAAATGTATCACAGACAGTTCTTTCTGATCAATTTTATAAGTATAATTAACTGGCGATCGGTTTCGACAAAATGAGAAAAAAAAGAGCTTTTACTATTTGACTTTAGCTTACTCTCGACAGAAAACAGATATTGATTATATAGAAATTTATTCAAAGTATCGAATTCCTTTTGCAGCAGTCGATATTGATTATACAGTTCACGATCATTATTTGACCTACGAAAATGCTTATAAACCTTGTTTTTCTTATTATTTAGATTGATTATTCTTTTATTAAACCAAACGGGTTTCTTGGCATCAATCGTTTTAATTTTTGGAGTATTTGAGTCAATCGCACTTTTAACAACATTTAAAAACGAATTGTAACATTCATTTAAACTTTTTTTAAAGAACAGCGCTTGCCAATTAGTACCACTGAAGAGATCTAAAATTGCACTTAAATTAACATCAGCAAAATTGTAAATAAAATCAGATTCAGAAGTTACATGTTGAAAATAATTGAGAAATTCTAGGTGTAAACTAAATGCAACATGATGTATTGTATTAGGAAAAAGAGGAACTATTGAGTTACTAATACCAACACACAATTCAGCATCAACAAAAACTAAATCCAGCACATTATTAAAAGAATTTTGAAAATGATTAATCTGTCTGAGGTTAAATTGTGCAAAGGTATCGACAACTTCACAATCATGATTAAACAAAACATTAAATGGGATTAAAATTTTTTCATCTTGATCAAATATCCATTTTACATTAGGCAAATTAAAATCACCGATAATTATTACTCTTTGATTGTCTTTGCGATTCTTTATTATTGAACTACAATTATCTATGTGAACCTTATATAATTCGAAAGAGCTACTTGGTGGAATGTAAGAGACAATAAGGAGAATTTCATTAATGCAATCAAACCTTATACTTAGAACTAATTGGTCGACATCGAGAGCACCAGCTGTTGACGGCAATTCAACTTTAGTACAATGAAGAGAGGTATTCACGGCCACAAGCACACCACCTCCCCTTTCACAATCGAGTAATTCATAATTACGATCTTTCCGGAAAACCGTGTACTGGTTGTTATTAAACATTTCAGAGTCATGATGATCATCATTTATCCAAGTCTCCGTAAAAACAATAATATCATATTGTGTTGAAGTTGAAAAGAGAAGCACTTGTTGCAGTTTAGTACGTAGCCCTCCGGTGTTTTGATAGTATATAAGAAATTCGTTTAAAGAAGAACTTGAAGGAGAGCAAATATGCGATTCAATTACGTTATCAAGTTTACGATCTGATGTGTCTCTTCGTTTTTTGGACGTGAGACAAATAATTTGCACAAAGCAGGGCCACATAGAAGCATTCATAACATCGTCCAATTTGTTTGATGGAATGCTTAGCTTAAAGTTGACGTGTTTAAGTTTTGATAAGTCTGCATCTTTCTTTATAAGTTTGTAGCATTGCATTAGATTTATAGGAATGCCAGTTTTGTTATAAATATGTTGCAAAATGTCATTAGGGTCAGTTTCAGAACGAAATTTAGATATGTGGATCCACTTGACAGAGGGTAAAACATTAAGAGAAGATGTATTGTTATCAGAGCCAAAAACTTTCTTAGGTCTGGTACGCTTGGGTGGAAGAGAAATTTGAGCTGTATTGTTTATTAATTGCGGCACTAATTTCCCACTTACTGAAGAGTCATTAGGAAGGGATTCATTACTTTTGATATCAGATTTGGATTTTTTTTTTTTTTTTAAGTCAAATTTATTAGAAGTTTGAGGCGCTGAACTCACTGATGTTGACAGACAAAAATCAGCTGGAGATTCATTAGAGATCTCGAGATAGAAAGTGGAATAGGCCTGCCGGGGAAAATACGTAAAAAAAACGCGCCATGCACACTACCTCCACGGGTGGCGCGGAAACGTGTGCATATTAGGAGTAAGACAACTTTTTCAACTTTTTGCAAAGCTATACCTCCGAAATGGTGATTCTTAGGAAAAAAAGTGTATTTACAATTTTTATAGATAATTGCTTGATGAATAATTTTTGTCCTTCTATTTTTATGATAAAACTTACCGTTTAGCTGGAAAACTCATAAAACCGATGTTTGCAACATTTGACCTCGAATAAATTTTTTTCCAAGCGGCGGATTGATGGGGATAATTGACAAATTGTAAGTAATAGGGTTCCCAACATTCATGCCAATTTTCAGCAAGGTGCGAATTATTGTATAACCTTATACCTATTTTTGAAGTTAATTTGACCGGACTATTATATTGTTGGCATTTTTGATGTGTTGAGGCAACTGATTGAACGATTGGAAACCGGAGTAAAATATTCAGCCTTATCGGGAGTTCCTTGGGAAATATTTTTCCCAAAAAAATGTTGCCCTTCCCGGGAACAAGTTCCTACTATCGGGAACTCATCTCTTTTTCCCAGGAACAAGTTTTTTTTGCAAGGAAAACCAAAATATTTCCCATAATAAATGAGTTCTCGCGATAGGTATTTTTCTCTAGGATTTTTTATTCCCAATTTCGAAAAGAAGTTCCCGATACCATTTTTTTGAATTTGGCAAAAAATCCATGGGAAAAAAGTTCCCGATAATCCTAATTGACTATTGACCTCTTATTGTTCTCATCCTTGTTATAATAAGGTCTTCTCTGTTACGTAGTGGGTATGCTGCGTTTACGTTCGTAGAGGCACGTTCATATAAGTACTCTGGACACATACGGTTTTTTATTTTATACCCTAATGTCAATGTCAGTATATAAAGCCTTTGGTTGACGTTGAGCCAGTTTAATGCTGTGTGCATGACTCTTACACTTGCATAATGGTCTCTTTTTAATATTTTTCGCATTGCATTGCAGAATTTGCATTCTACTTTTAAGGGTCACGTTACAGAAACACAATAAGCTTGGACAATACTCGAAGTGGGGTTTAATGATCACATTATAAACTTTTATTGCACTATTTAATCAAAGGCTACTTCGTATTTTTCTTAATACACGTAATTTTTTTGATACTTTCTTGTATATGTATGTAATCAATATGCTCCTTCGACAATAGTTTACTGTCTAAAATTAAACCAAGATTATTTATATGAGAAATAATTTCTAAGGAACAGTTTTCAACGTTTATAGACAAGTGGGCTAGAAGCGACTAAACATATATTAACATACACTTAGATTTTTCCATATTTAACAAAGGACGATTCATTCTAAGCCAGTTATTTATTGCACAGAGATCTTCGTTGAGGTTATTCACACAGGTTGTAATATCACGCCCAGAAATACACAAAAGACCATCATCAGTACTTTTTCCATGTCGTTAATTTATATGAGGAACATTAATACACCCAGTAGAGTACCTTGAGGAACTCCAATATTTACTGGAAGCGATCCTGATTCAGCTCCATTCACGATTGTGTGTTGGGATCTTCCTTCCAGAAAACTTCGAAACCAATTAAATTCTGTTCCTCTCACTCCAATTTTGGCCAGTTTTTGCAATAACATTGGAATATTTACTGTTTGAAATGCTCGTTTTAGGTCAATAAATACCGCAATGACAAAATTTATATTATCTATTTTGGATTTCCACTTGTTAATTACAAAATTTAAACTTGTCTCGCATGAATGTTAGTCATAAAATTTAAGTCATTTTTCTGACTAATCTCTTTTATTGCACTTGATATCATTTCAATATCAACTGGGTAAATCCTAAGGACTATATTGCACTCCTCAACTAAACATGTATAAAAAGGATACGAGACAGACGAGGTCAAATTGATTATACTTTGGACGAAAAATTTGTTGAGTTCAACACTTAGTATTGCACTGTCATTGATTTTATTTCCGTTTTCAAATTGCACTTCAACTATTTTTTCATTTTTGTTTTTATGCAAAAAATACATTTTCAATTGTTTCCACATGTCTTTTTGTGCGCGCGAGTTATGTGGCCACACAAACAATATCCCATAGCCAACACACGAGTGCAATAGACTCCGGCCATCGACTTAACCCCGGTTACCTGTCAGCATTTTCCCATCAACGACACACGAGTCTACACACGAGTCCCACTGACCCGAGCCATCAACTACGACCGTCAGCACATTCCCATCAACCAGCAGCAATGCAACTCAACACCATTCATTGAACCTTTATCATTTTTGTATTTCCTTTTACATTTCATTTACCTATAAAAGCTTGTCAATTGTCATTAAAAATTTGAGTCTGAATAATAAAGTCAACTAGTGCAAAGTAACTTTTATTTTTTTTTTACGGAAAGTCGCGGCAACCAACATAACTGGCACAGTCGGAATGGAGCAACAAACAATACAAATTCGAAGGAACATCGAAATAGTATTCTGCAAAAAGAACCAATCGCAAAATTCGAAGGATTATCGAATGAAAATACTTTCGTAAGAATCAAACAAAATCAGTGAATTTTTTTTTTTTTCGAAGGTTTATCGAATTAAAAATAAAATGAAATCGGTGTACGGGCAAAAAAAAAAAAGAAATTTTTTTTAATTAATAAAGCATCAAAGTGCGTTAACAAAACAAAAGACACCTCCGAGATATAATAAGAGTGAGTGAACAGAAAAAGGAAAAAACATTACTTCATCTAAAACATCTAAAAGTGTGTGGAAGCAGATTTTCATCAACTAAAACATATCAGTGTGTGGACAAACTAGAAGACATCAGCAACCAAAAACGCCTTAACAGTGGAAACACGATGGAAATTGTACTATTTATGTAAGTCATTATATTGAATTTCAAAGTGTAAATGTCCAGAGTTCCAAAAACAAAAAATAATCCCTACCCAACAAGAAAACGTGTCAGCTCCAATAACTATAGATTAAGTGAATCCAATAAATTAGAAAATATAATACTTACAAATCAATCTGATTTAGATATAGAACAGTCTGAAGACTTAGGAATTAAATATCTATTTGAAATGGCAAATAACCAATATAATGCTGCAGCAGCGGCAGCGGCATTAAACTTTTTAAACTCCCTTAAAATCCCTCCAGTTGTTAAAGATATCCCAACCTTCGACGGCAATCCCAAATTGTTGTTCGAGTTTATTAGGAATGTAGAGGAAGTATTATCGCTTTTTACCGAGGTTAACGGTACAAATTTAGGCAGGATTATACTTAGAGCGGTCCGAAATAAGGTCGTTGGCGAAGCCAACGAAGTTTTAAATGTATATGGAACCACATTATCGTGGATAGACATTAAGGACAATCTCATTAGCCACTATTCGGACAAACGTAACGAGACATCACTCGTACGTGATCTACATTATCTCAAACAAAATAACAAAACAATGGAGCAATATTACAGTGAAATCATAGAAATACAGTCAGCCATGATAAATCATGTGCAAATCCACGAAATAGAAGCCAGTGTAATAACTGCAAAAAATAATCTCTATAAGGAGATGTGTCTCAACACCTTCTTAACAGGGCTCAGAGAACCACTTGGTTCCACGGTAAGAGCCATGAAACCGACAACTCTCGCGGAATCTTTTGTCTATTGCACAAAAGAACAAAACATTGCATACATGAAACATGAACCAACATTCTTTAGTCAACAAAAGAAATCCCAGATATTTTAATACACAGGTTCAAAACTCTCCAAGATTGGTCCAACAAATCCCTCATTCAAACTACCAAATTAAACAAAACACTCTAGTTAGGCAAAACCCTCATCAATTTAGACAAAATGCTCATATAACACAAAACCCTCATGCTAGACAAAACCACCAAGTTTTTAACAGATTGGATAATTTCAACTCTCAAAACAGACAACAAAATAATAACTATTTTAAGAATGGTTCCGGACAATTCTCCAATAGGCAGAGATTACCTCCTCCAGAACCAATGGAAATCGGTACAACGTATACAAACTTTAGGATAACAGAAACAACATCAGGATAACAGAACTCCTACCAATTTTCTTAAGCAAACAAATAATAGAGAACTTCATAACATAAATGTAGAAGACTTAGGAAATCCATACCAGAATCTAGATGCATATTGTGATAACGAATACGAACAAAATACAAGTGACAGCTTCGAAGACACTGTAAATATTCGGGAACTCGCCTCTGCGAACCCATCGGGTACATAGATGTCAACAAACATGGTAATATTCTACCCTATATAAACATTGCATCCCCATTCGGAAGACCACTAAATTTCTTAATCGATACGGGTGCATCATCATCCTTTTTAAACCCCGAATTCGCCGATGCTAAAAAACAATCTCCCATCGAACATACTGTTATAAAAACCATTTTTAAAGATCACATTGTCACTAAACACACGAAACATTTAAATTCCTAGTATTCAAGTTCCATGGATATTTTGATGGTCTTATTGGCCTCGATATCCTTACACTTAAAGCAAAAATAGACCTAGAAAAACATATACTTTTTACCAGAAATTCTGTCGTACCTCTCCTCTTCAAGCCTAACTTTACATCTTCCCGATATTCTATCCCTCCACTTTCAAAAATGGTGTGTCGCTTTCCCGTCGACACCCAAAATGGTGACATCCTCATAAAACAAACCGAGATAAGACCAAAGGTTTACATTTCGGAAGGAATTTATAAAGCAAATGATTGGTACACTATTCTCGAAATTACAAATGCAACAAACGAAGAACAAACCATTTTTCTTGAACAACCCATAAAAGTTTCTCAATATACAAACAAAGATTATTGTGAAGTTAATTTTACCGAAGCACATTCGCACTCTCAAGACAAAAACTTAAAAAGTACAAATATAATAGATTCACTAAAGCTTGATCATTTGAATTCAGAAGAGAAACAAAAAATAATAAAACTTTGCAGACAATTCGAAGATATTTTTTTCCAACAAGGGCAGTCACTTACATTTACTAACGCGGTTAAACATAACATACCTACAAGTGACGATATCCCGATATACACAAAATCATTCAGATACCCGTTTATAAACAAGATGGAAGTACATAAGCAAATTCAAGATTTGCTAAAACAAGGAATAATCCAACCAAGTCATTCACCTTGGAGCTCCCCAGTATGGGTAGTCCCAAAAGGAAAAGACATACCAACAAAAAAGTGGCGTCTCGTCATTGACTTTCGTCGTCTCAACGAAAAAACTATAAGTGACAAGTACCCACTGCCAAATATAACGGAGATTCTAGACAAGCTAGGGAAATGTATGTATTTTTCTACCTTAGATCTAGCCAGTGGTTTTCATCAGATAGAGATGAACCCAAAAGATATACCTAAAACTGCATTTACCGTTGAAGGTGGACATTTCGAATTCGTAAGAATGCCATTCGGGCTAAAAAACGCGCCATCAACGTTTCAACGCGTCATGGACCACGTACTTAATGGCCTTATTGACAAAATATGTTTGGTGTATTTAGATGATATAGTCATCTTTTCCACTTCCCTCCAGGAACATATCGAAAACCTAAACAAAGTATTTTCACGACTTCGAGAATTTAACTTTAAAGTCCAATTAGAAAAAACAGAATTTCTTCATAAAGAAACAGCGTTTCTTGGTCATATTATTGGAAGGGACGGGGTAAAACCCAACCCGGATAAAATTGCAGCAGTAAAAATTTTTCCAATCCCAAGAACCCAAAAAGAGATCAAGTCGTTTTTAGGGCTTTTAGGCTACTACCGCAAATTCATTAAAGATTTTGCGAAGATCACGAAACCTCTTACAGAATGTCTCAAAAAAGGTAAAACAATAGACCTTAACCAAAGGTACGTTATGGCTTTTGAAATGTGTAAAGATCTATTGATCAATGATCCTATACTACAATATCCCGACTTTTCTCGACCCTTTGTCCTCACCACCGATGCCAGCAATTTCGCGATAGGTGCAGTTCTATCCCAAGGCACCATAGGTAGTGACAAGCCAATATGTTTTGCTAGCAGAACATTAACAGACACAGAAGTAAACTACTCGACAATAGAGAAGGAACTTTTGGCGATTGTTTGGGCGACAAAGTATTTTCGACCTTACTTGTTTGGTCATAAATTTAAAATAGTGACTGACCATAAACCACTACAGTGGATGATGAATCTCAAGGACCCAAACTCCAAGTTAGTAAGATGGCGTTTAAAACTAGAAGAGTTCGATTACGAAATCGTCTACAAAAAAGGCCAACTTAACCTAAACGCCGACGCAGAATAAAAACAGACGGAACTAATAACAAAATAGAGATAAACGCCAATGAGATAAATAATCTTCATCCTGGCTCTAGCGGTTCAACAATCCACTCAGCCATTGAAAATTTAGACGACCACATATACATTTCAGAACGCCCACTTAACGAATTTAACTTACAGCTTATACTAAAAAGAAACGAACACGACAGACCAATGGACTTAATGATGTTGTTTAAAAACAAACAAAGACGAACCATTACAAAACAACACTTTAGCGAAAACGATATAATTAACATTTTTAAAAATTTTATGCCTCCAAATAAATATTGTGCTATATACACAGAAGACGAAATATTTAAACTCGTCCAAAGTGTATACTCAAAATATTTCTCCAACAACAAAGCCTTTAAAATAATACGTTGCACAGAAATACTAAAAGACATACTCGAAGACGACAATCAAGACAAATTAATTAATGATTACCACATAAAAAATAACCACAGGGGCATAAACGAAACCAATGCACACCTCAAGCGCGAATTTTTCTTTCCGTTAATGAAAAATAAAATAACCAAAGTTATCAACAACTGTGAGCCTTGCCAAAATCTAAAATACGATAGGAAACCCCAAAAAGTTTTAAGTTGTTTAAAACAGTTTTTAAAGATTTTTTTTGATCAATACAATATAAATCAACACATTACATCATTGCAACAGTCAAGTAGCAACTCCCCAGTTGAAAGACTTCATTCCTCATTGACAGAAATATATAGAATCATTTATGCAAAACACAGAGAAAAACACCATGACGACATACTTAACGAAACTCTTGTAACATACAACAACTCAATTCATTCTGCAACTAAACTAACCCCCTATGAACTATTTTATGGAAGAACGTATAAATTTAAAAACATAAAATACAATAACGTTCACGACTACCTCAATAAGCTTAACGAATTTCAGGCAGAATTATTCCCCTCCATCAGGGATAAATCAAGAGAACAAGTAATAAAAAATATAGAAAAATTAAACCAAAATAGGGAAAAACCAAAAACTATTAAGTCAGGATCATTCATATATAGGAAAGAAAACAGAAGAAACAAACTCACTCCAAGATTTAGTAAACACAGAACCAAAAATAATAGACTAGTTACAGTTCTTACAACTAACAATCAGAAACTACACAAATCTAAAATTAAAAGAAAACGTAAATTTCAGGTTAGCAGTAACAATCCTAATACAGACAACAACAGGACAGAAAATGGAAATACAAGGCCTGACTAACAACCACGGACTTTTAACAACAATAAAACTAGGAACTGCAAGGACAATACAGACGTACAAAAACTTAATACATATAGTTCAGCTTCAGAAATACGAGGAAAACATTAAAGCAATAGGTAACTCATTAGAGGTCTTCAAAACCATTGACGGGTTTAGCGACACTCTCAAGGTAATACAAATTAAATACAGACAACTACAAAACAAACTTCAAACTTTGACACCCAACTTAAGACGAAAGAGAGGACTAATAAATGGTCTAGGAACAGTTGTGAAAAGTATAACTGGAAACATGGACGCCGACGATGCTCTAAATATTAATAGGAAAATTGAAGAACTAACTCAAAGACAGGATCATGTTGAAGAACAAGAAAGTCATCAAGATAGGCTCAATAAAGAAATGATCAGCAGGTTCGAAAATATTACAAACCATATAAATGACCAGCAAAAACTTATAGAGAACTACTTAGTTAAAACCCAAAAAATGCTAGGAAACAAAATCAGAACAGAAGAAAACTCAATCAGATATATTCAATATCTAAATCAGATTAATTTTAACATAGAACTATTGAGCAACCATTTGGCTAATATTGCAGAATCCATAATCCTTGCTAAACTAAACATTATTTCAAAACATATTCTTAGCAATGATGAATTAACTTTTATATACCATTCTTTACGAAATCAATCAGTTGATATTAAATCAGATGAACATATCTATGAGTTGTTGGAACTTCAGGCATATTATAATCACTCAAACATAATCTTTAACATCCAAATTCCCATCCTTAAGAATGAAACATACTCCTTTTTCCACCTGATACCTATTCCAATAAAAAACAAACTACTTTCCACTAAACCCTTTTGCATCCTCAACAACAATGAAATTCAATACTTTGATGAAAAATGCGAAAAGATAGAAAATGTATTCTACTGTAAAGCAACCACAACCCAGGATATCAGCATCGAAACCAGCTGCATTGCCAACCTGATCGCAAACAGACCAGCACACTGCAAGACCCTAGATGTAGAAGATGAACACCAAATTTTCCAACCAGAACCAAACTACATTTTGTTCCTGAACAGTCCCGAGACAGAGATCAAATCAACATGTGGCCCTGAAAAACAATATCTTCAAGGTACATTTCTGATCAATTTCCTGAACTGCAGCATTGAAGTCAACCAAATTACGTACGAAAATACGAATAACCTCTTCTATGAGGAAGCGCACATTTAACCAACTTCATTTAACAATGTCTATACGTCACCGATGCAGAATATTAATCTCGGAGTTAATCGGGAGGAGTTATGTGGCCACACAAACAATATCCAATAGCCAACACACGAGTGCAATCGACTCCGGTCATCGACTTAACCCCGGTTACCTGTCAGCATTTTCCGATCAACGACACACGAGTCGACACACGAGTCGCACTGACCCGAGCCATCAACTACGACCGTCAGCACATTCCCATCAACCAGCAGCAATGCAACTCAACACCATTCATTGAACCTTTATCATTTTTGTATTTCCTTTTACATTTCATTTACCTATAAAAGCTTGTCAATTGTCATTAAAAATTTGAGTCTGAATAATAAAGTCAACTAGTGCAAAGTAACTTTTAGTTTTTTTTTACGGAAAGTCGCGGCAACCAACATAACTCGAGCATTATCAACTTTCCTTCTTATAAATATTGATTTGGCCCTAAACAATTCCTTCTTGTAAGAATTTCGAAAGCGTTTATAATTTAACCAGTCACTATGATTATTAGTTAAGGCTGCTCTTTGATAAAGATTTATTTTATGAGCTTTATATTATATATTTTTTGTATTGTTGAATGTCATTATTATTCCGCATTCACAAAAGGGACATTTTTCACAACTACCATAGTATTGACAATGTTTTTAAGATTCGTAGCGAACAATTAACTTAGTGTATTGACGTTATACGGTTGATCTTTATCAAAGTTCGCAATAAATGAATTTATAGTTAGTTGTAACAGAAATTCATCAGTATTGTACTTACAAAATTTAATGTTTTTTCTGTTAACTGTTTTCTCTCTTCTGCATTTAATTTCAATCTCAATGGATTCATGGTCACTAATTTTGTGCGAACTGACCACTTTTGTTTTTAATAGGGACGCATCGTTAGTTATAACATAATCAATTAGGGTCCTGGATGTTGGGGTTATTCTTGTCACTTCGTCAATGGTCATAATAAAACTATTATCGTTCAAACATTGAGCTATTCGGCGTCGATCTATATCTTATATATATTATAAATAAGGATTTTTTATTCACTGATTAAAGTCTTAATAAGTTCTTATTCACTGCGTAACTATTATGCATTTTTTAGCGACATCTAATAAATACGGCTGAAAGATAAGACGAAATCAATTGGCCTTTCTTGGCCCTTTTCATCCATTTGAAACAAAACTCCACCCACCCCGTTTGACGTTCGATGCGTCATATTGGAATACAAATCCTTTCGAGAAATCAGGTTGCACGAGTACTGGAGCTGAACTGAGAGCAGTTTTAAGTTTGGTGAAGCTTTCTACGGCCTCTGGCGTTAACTCAAATGTTTTGCCCTTCTTAAGACAATGAATTGCCAGTCATACCTATAAAGCGACGAACTTTGCGAACTGAATTTGGCAACGGAAAATCAGTCACTGCTTCCACTTTAGAAGGATCTGTTTTTAAACAGCCATGTCCAATTATGTACCCCAAGTACTTTATCTCGCTCTGACAAAATTTGCTTTTCTCTATATTGATAGTCAATACAGCATCTCTGAGACATTGGGATACTTCCGAAAGTACTTTTAAATGTCTTTCGAAAGTCTCCGTACATACTAGAAGATCATCAACGAAAACAAAAACACATTCGTGTAACCATGGTGGAATAACCTTATCCATAAGAGCACTTAGGGTTTGTGAAGCAACGCTAAAACGCAAGAAATAAAATGAGTATCTTTTACTCGACTAAATAATCCATTCATGTTCGTAAGTGGATACGCACTCTTCCTAGATTTACTATTCAATTTCCGAAAATCTACGCAAAATCTCACTTTAGCTCCTTTGTTGACAAGAACAATTAGGCTAGACCAAGGACTATCACTGGGTTCTATTACTTTCAGTTTAAGCATTTCCTCAATATCCTTAAATAGTTGTTTTTGTCGAGGTGATGACAGAGGGTAATATTTGGACTTCACAGGAGGCGTGTCAATAGAATGCGTAATTAAATGCGTACGACCAAGGCCCTCCTTGGCATATGAAAGAAAACTTTCTATGACTTTATTCAGTTCGTATTTCTGAAATTGATCAAGCTTTTGATGGTGTTGAAGCAGAATTAGAAGGCATATTTCATATATAATATTTGGAGCTAAATGAAAATCCTTCCAAAAACTTACACCTAAATAAACTTTTTGTTGTAAGGAAGGCACAACATAAAACACTAGTTCCTAAGATATCCCATTGAAGTTACCGGAATTTCGCAGAATCCAACTATACTTTTTTTGCTCCGTCAGCGTTACTAATGGAAGATTTTATACTATTGATTTTGAAATGATTGCGTTATATGAATTGCAGACTTTCTCTACCAAGTGCGCTTACTGATGCACCGGAGACAATATTTTCTCTGAACCAATTTGAACGTTAATGAAAGGTCGTACATCAGTATTCATACAAATGGATGTTGATTCAATAGCCAAACGAAAACTCTTACGCTTAAATCTTTCTCGGGCCTTCATAATTCTTTTAGATGGTTCGGTATTGATTTTCTTACGAACTTTGTCATATTTCAACTTCCTTTGATGTAAGCTGATATAAAATGATTTATCATCTTTTGAAGAACTCACAACATGAGAAGCTCTTTTCAAAATAGAGATTTGGTCAGCTTTTGGTGAAATGATAATCTCATAATTACTTGAAAGATTGTCTGACCTATTGTTACTGTAATCTTCAAGACTTAATGCTGGCTCGGGATTGTTGGGAGTGAGCGAGAGTTCCCGGCGGCCTTCTCGCCCATCTGTCGGTTACCCATCAAATGTTTTTTGCACGTGACTGTGGTCACGTTTTTAGTGCCACATTTATAGCAAAACAGATTACGCTGTTCTAAAGGAAATTCAAAAAATAATAACCAATAACATCACAATTTCAACATTGATATCTACTACGCGATTTTGACTAAATGCCGCTACATTAAAATCATAGTTGTGTTTAATGACCTGCTCTAGATCGATCTAGATTCTAGAGCAAAAAAAAGCAGCTTTTTGGTGTTTAATTACAATTTTTCTGCTCCGAGCAAGAACTTTTTGTGTTTAATGCTGCTCTAGATCACTTTAGAGCAGTATTTTCTGCACTTGCTTTTGAGTCAGAGCAGATTCGTGAAAAGTGTCAAAGTCACATTTTTGTTTATATTTTGCGTTTTGCAATCTAATTTAAATTGCATTTATTTTAGGATCAGTTGAATTAACATAGCATGTTAGTTTAGTTTTGATTCCAATGTTTTGGAATATGTATTTTTATTATAATAGGATACCAAATATGTTTTTGCAAGCTAGCTAAGTCACAAAAGGATT
The DNA here is from genome assembly GCA_949752695.1 of Melanostoma scalare. Taxonomy (NCBI): domain Eukaryota; kingdom Metazoa; phylum Arthropoda; class Insecta; order Diptera; family Syrphidae; genus Melanostoma; species Melanostoma scalare. The sequence continues at coordinate 116,660,769 of OX456986.1, read as the reverse complement.
GTTGACTTTTGGCACCAGCTGACTCTGCTCTAAGTTGCCTGACATTTTTCATGTTTCTTGCTCTGCTCTGCTTCATTATCGTTATTTTCCGTTATATTTTCGTATGAGACTCCTTATATTGGGTTTGGATCTAAACAAATTTGAAGGGTGTTGTCGAGTTAAATGCAAAAGCAGGATCTCGCTTTGTTGTTTTAATGCAAGTAAATCAATGATCCGATCTGGATCAACGTGATAATAAAATACGGCTTTTGTTGAAGATCTGATATTAATTTGCTAATAACGTTTGAAACAATCCCTTTCGTTCTGGAATGAATATCAGAATTTGAGCTACTATGTTCTAAAAAAAATTATTTTCTTGAAGTGAATAGTGCAAAGTGGAAAAAAATTCCATTCACAACAGGTTCTTCTGGAGGAATGTATAAGGGAAAGGGAGAGGTTCTTTCGTAGATACAAGATCAACCCATCTGTGTTCAATAAGAAGCAGTATACGTATGGGAGAAACAGAGTGACATCTCTTATATGTAACTCTAAGCGTAATTACTTACTACGAAAACTTGATCCTATGCTTAGTTCTAAAGAACAGTGGAGAAATCTGAAAGATTTCGGTCTGAAATAAAATAAAAACAAAAATAAATGTCCATTTAGCGCTGAAATTATGTCTAAAGTTCTGATTCCATCTTCCTCAAGTCTAGGAAATTCCCAACCTGTTTTGTCTACCCCTGATTGTGCAAACTCATTCTCGTTTGCTTGTATTGACTATTGTGAGCTTTTGAATGCCGGACCAGTTCAAAGAGGTAACTGGAAAGAAGCGGTCAAAGAAGACCACCGCCAAAAAGGACTCCAAGAAGAAGAAACAGGAGCCGCCATCACCAATCGGGTCGGTAGAAACGACTTCATCTACCCCAATCACCGCAACAGCACTAGCAGTGGCACCACCAGTAGCACTTACCGCACAGCCACCACCGCCAGCAACATCAAAGAAGACATTCGCAGCCAAAAACAGGCCACCATCAACTTCCACAACACCAGGAGCACCAAAAACAAGCGAGCCAGGCAAAGGTCCCGGAATGCCGTCAATTTTCTGTTTCTCAGGAAACATTGCTGAAATAAGCCGGTTCTGTAAAGGTAACAAATTGGCGGTCACCTTTAAAAACCGCAACACTAAGATGACCATCATCAATGCCGGAAACCACCAATATTTCGAAGGAATTAAAAAATTCCTCAAGGAAACGAAGTTTCAGTTTAATTCCTTCACACCGAGGGAGGATAGAAAGAACCTGCTTCTGCTTAAAGGTATCCACCATTCATATGCATGCAGCCATTGAAGTCGAAGATGAACTCAGGATAGAGGGTCTCCCAATCATCAAAGTTACCGAGTTTAAAGCCAAGAGGGCACAAGGAAAGTCCTACAACAACTTCGTCGTGGAACTCGACAAGACCTGCCAACTCAGCGATGTTTACACAAGGACACTTGTTATGAACCAGAAGGTTCACTGGGAAAGACTTAAGTCCAACGATATCGTACAATGCAGAAATTGTCAACGATTTGGACATGTTGCCACCAGTACGTTTGCGTGAAATGCAAGGAGGTGCATGAGCCAGGTCAGTGCAAGCGGACTACAAACACAGGACTGGATGTGTGGTATGCAAACTGCCAAAAGGAAGGACATCCGGCAAGTTTCAAGGGGTGCCCAACCCTTAAGGCCAAGCTGACTGAAAGGAACAAGGAAATCGCCGAGAAGAAGGCCTAGCAGGCATACGCCGCCAAATCCGTCTTCATGGCAACCCGCCCAACTGTCAGCTACGCCTCAATTTTTAAAAGTGGACCTACACCCAAGTCAGCCACAACCAACAGCAGCCGAAATTCCCAAGACGACACCAGCCAGGCCCACCATACCAACACCAACCTCACCTATCAATCTCAACAACAAGGCACAACGGATGTTTGGGAGCGATCTTGTTACCCTGATGCAAAAAGCCAAGACGGCAATACCTGTCAGCTACGATAGCATGAGTGAGGGAGAGAAGTCCGTGGCCTTAGCCACCTTCGTATTCCAAATATGCAACTAAAGAGGCTCCGCATCATGACGTACAAACATGACGTAAATTCGTTGTACAGCCTGGAAAAGAGGACGTCATTCAACATGTTCATGAAGAACCATAACCCGGACATCGCTCTCATAAGTGCAACAAATGTGACAAAGCGCAACAACACCGACATCATGGGCTACAAAACCTACCGCCAGGATAAGTCCGATGAGCATGTTGGAACAGCAATTTATGTTAGGAATAACATAAGTGCCAACACCAATAAAATCTTCGTCACAGGCCTCCTGACCAGCGAAGCAACAGCCGTCACCATTCAAATAGGAAACGAAACCCTCGCCATAATTGCAGTGCATGTCCGCTGCAACTTAACGAGAAGAAACATCCGGAGCGATCTCCACATCCTCAATAACGTCATCTCCAAAAGCACCTACGGGTTAATCGGCGGGGACTTCAATGCCAGGCATACCCGTTCGCACGACAGGATGATAAACACAGAAGGCAGGGCGATTGCAGACTGGCTGGATACGTTTAGGGCTCATACCTCTCTAACAGTAGTATCCCAAGGTAGACCAACATTCCGAAGGACGCCATCTACACTTGATTTCTTCCTAATAACAGCAAATTTTGTCTTTCTCATTCCAGGCTTACAAAACTTCACCTGTACTCTCATTTTCAGCGACACGGACCACGAAGCAGTTCAAGTGAACGTAAAATTGCGCCAACCACTCCTTCTTGCCATGGAAAAACCGGAACACTTCATAAACTACAAAACACTGGATGCTGAGAAGTTGAAAAGAGACGTTGAAGAAGCTTTGATTCTGCCAGCAGAAAACAGGAACATGTTGAACTCTGAAATCGACTCTGCTGTCGAGTCGTTGGAACAAGTGGTTTCCACTGCACTTGACTGCCAAAAGCAACCAAAGAAGAGCATAGACAGATACCAACACCTCCCTGATTACGTGCAAAACCTGTACAAGCACAGGCAAGTACTACGTAAAAAGCTGCAAAGAATACACCAAAGGGAAACTCAACAACTCAACAATATCAATGTCAGCTACCGGACTGTTTGGGACGAACTTCAACAAGCCAATATAATGTTCCGGAACGCGATCCAGCACTGGAAGGACGTCCACTTCCAGAAGAGACTGGAAAACATAAAACCTGGACCATACGTTTCTAAGAAGATAAACAGGATAGTTGGCGCAAAGAACGCAATACCGGAAGTCATCACAACCAAATACGGGGATGCCAGATTAGATCAGGAACAGGCGGAGGCATTTGCTAAACATTTCGAAGGCAACTTCGTGCCCGCACCTTTTAATGACCCTGCTTTTCTGGACGAAATTGAGACATCCATCCAACGGACCCTGGGGCACAACACTGATGCAGCAATATTCAGCAACAACAACCCGTCGAGTGATCCAATCAACTGCCCCAACCTGTCCACTCCGGAAGAGATTGGAGAAATAATACACAGCTCCAAGCCCAAGAAACCAACAGGCCCAGGCCTAGACGATGTCTCAAATTACGTCCTGAAGATTCTCCCACAGACAGTGAAGGAGTGGAGTGGCTCAGGGATCAAAACTAGGACCATTCCTCTTCAACATCATGACGTCGGACCAACCTACCTCAAGGGACTGCGAAAAACTGCTTTACGCCGATGACTCTCTGACATATAGCACATCCATGTCACTAACCATAGCTGCCAGGAGAGTGGAAACTCACTTCCACAAACTATATTCTTATTATAGTAAGTGGGGTATCCGGATCAACTCAGCTAAGTCAGAGCTCGTCTGCTTCAGAAGTACCGGAGGAAGAGGCCGTTGTGCTGCTGGTAACTGCAGAGCCACATCCATTACTCTACCCGATGGAACCAGACTGGTTGCCCAAAGAAACGCGAAGTATCTAGGCATCAATTTCAATGAGGTGCTTAGATTCAACCCGCACTCACGCACTGTAATGAAAAAGGCCAACTTCGCTTTCCACTGACTGTACCCTTAGCTGAGGAGAAGGACAGGACTAAGTCAACCAACAAAACTACTGATGTACAAGCAGCTGCTGAGACCTATCATCAACTACGGAAGCCCAGTTTGTTTCACCATCTCGAAGACCGCGATGAAGGATCTCCTAATTTTCGAAAGGAAGATTCTGAGACTCTGCACCGGCCTCACTTTCAACCACCAGCGTCAGAGACATTACAGTAACCAGCATCTGTACGAGACAGCCAAGATGACGCCCTTGGACCAATACGTCTTATCGACTGTATTGAAAACGGCTGCAAATATCAGCAACCACCCTAATCCCCTGGTGAGAAGGATGACCCTGGGTCAGCATACTTCCGTGGCTGATGCCACCCCCACAACCTCCTCATAACGAGGGATGCCAGCGACAACCGGGACGGAACATCTCGAGATATATCAAGTCAGCCGACCTATAATCAAGAATTCTCTTTCTTTTCAGCTATATAATATTAAGTTATTATTTTTATTCTAGACAATGTATTTGGTTAGGCCTTATTTGCCAAAATTCCTACATTATTATCATTTTCCAGTTTTTAAAAATTGTACTTCCGATTGTTCAAATTTATCTTCTTCATATGTTCAACTATTGCTTGTACAGTGGATGATTTCCAAACGTATGTAAAAATGCTAACATTATGGACTGCTATAAAAAAAGCAAACTCGTCCAATCCTGCGGAATACAGACCTTTTAGTATTCTTTCGTTTCCCTGTAAGGTACTTGAAAAGATTATGCATGACCAAATCCAGAAATATGTGAATGATCGTGGCCTCCTTTCGAAATGGCAGTCTGGGTTTCGCGATAAACATAGCTGTGAAACCACAGTTATCAAAGTGACATCGGACATTCGTTATGCTCTTGATTACGACAATTTTGGTGTAATTCTTCTGCTAGACTTTTCGAAAGCGTTTGACAGCATTAACCACTCTATCGTCCTCAATAAACTCAGAATTTTAATGTTTTTAATTCATCAGTGAAGATGCTATATAATTATTTAGGGATTTATTTGATTACTCTACTACGGTATACTGCAAACTCGACTCCCATTCACAACATAAGCTGCTTGTAGCATTTAATGACACAATAAGATATGTATATGGAATGCGTCGGCACGATCACATATCGCACTACCATGTTCTTATACTTGGTTGTACTTTTCAACAGTTTCACAACCTTATTAACAGCAGATCTCCAACATACCTCTTCGAAAAAATTCAACTTGCCCAATCCAACAGAACACGAGATATTATTATTCCGACTCATAATTATCTGAATTCTTCGCGACTCTTCTTCATCCATGCTGTCAGACTATGGAACTCACTTCCCACCACGGTTAAACAAATAATTAGTGCCAACAAATTCAAAGCATTCTCGTTACAATTTATGTGAATTATTATACAAACAATATTATTGTCACTATTCTCTTCAAGCTTCCTCTTCCAAAACTTTTAAATCCTCTGCTTCAAAATCTTCTACCCTTTAATCTTCTACTGTTCAATCAAATTGTTATTATTTTTTATTCTTTATTATTTCCTTTTGCATATATAGTTTGTATTTTTTATATTTATGTACTCCTGTCTTATTTGTACTTACCTAAATAAAATTGAAATTGAATTAAATTGAATAGAGTTCAAAGGACTAAAACTGTAGCTAGTATCTCCAATACCTTAGTTACCAACCTGGGAATACCTCAAGGTTCAGTTTTGGGTCCTCTGCTCTTTTCGATGTTTATAAATGATCTCCCTGACATAATTTACAATAGCCAAGTTCATTTGTATGTTGATGACATTATTCTTTATATTTTTCGCCCTATTGGATTGATGGAGGACTGCATAGCTAGACTTAGGTCCCTATTATGAGTAGCGAATCGAACGTTCGACTGGAAGCGAAAGTTTTAGAGAAACTCATTTATTGGATTATTATCATTAAACTTCGTCCATTCTCTTATCTGACATACCTCAAACGTCGAAAAAAAAGTTTTCTACAAAGTTTTTGTTTCTACAACCTATAATACCGCTATAAAAGAAGCTCGCAAAAACATTCGCTTCCAATCGAACGTTCGATTCGCTACTCATAATAGGGACCTTAATGATGTTTTAAGTCATCTTCATTGTTGGGCTATTGAAAACAGCATGAAACTTAATCCTTCTAAGTCTGAAGCTATGATATGCACTAGATATGCGTGGAACCCCTTAGATTTTCCTGTGGTAGTCGTCGATAATGAAGTAAAGCTTATGTAGATGATGTAACCTACCTAGGATATAAGATTAAGGGCAATCTTAGTTGTTGTAGGGCAATATCAGATACAATTAGGAAAATATACTCAGGATTACGAAGTCTCAGAATATCCTCTGCATTGCTCTTAACTAACATGAAAAAAAAATAATAATGTCTTTGATATTGCCATGCTTTACTTTTAATTGTTCTGTGTATTCTGTTTTGGATTGTGAGTGTAAACGCAAACTTAATGTTGCGTTTGACGATTGTCTTCGTTTTATTCATAATATACCCCGACACACTGGTTGTGTCTCATTTACGATACATTCTTTTTGGTATAGAAATAGATGAATTTTTGACTTCCAGAACCTTGTTGAGGCTCCATAATATCATCCATAACTTGTGTCCTGGCTATCTTAGAGAAATATTCCATTTTGCCCAGTCGCAGAGAGGTTTAAAGTTAATTTTGCCTCACTTTTCTCACAACATTGCGGAACGTTCATTTTACGTTAATGCAATTTATTTTTAGAACTTGCTCCCAAATAAAATAATAATGAAATACAAAAATAAGAGTTTGTTCACCATAAAATAAGTATGAACTATATTTCCATCGTTTCGTGAGGAATTTATGCTTGTAAGGTACTCAAAATCACATTTCATGATTTATTCGTCGTTTGTTGGTCGTGCTCATGTAAATAGTCCTTAAGAGGAATTTGTTTTTGCACTTATCACACCACCTTCAGTAATAACTTATTTTTCAATAATCTTATCTTCTTTTTTTCTCTTAATTGCTAGTTTGATTTATTTAGGAACTTCTGCTTTTCTTTGTTTTTGAATAACACCGAATTTTCAGATTTTTTTTAAATTAATTAAAATTAAATTTTAATTGATTTCTTTTCATTTTTATGTCATTTACTCATTCCAGTTAAAAATGTATTGATGCTCTAAAAGATTTATTTCTTAATGTATCCCAGTTTGCGTAACTATTTTCGAAATAAATAAATGAAATGAAATGAATTTTCTAAAACTGGTCAGCACATCACTCAAAATCTGATAAACTTTATGCTTTCACGTATGAAGGCAGTTATAAATCCAAGTGGTACCCAACAAAGTACTAAACGGATGTAAACGTTGCAACACAGTTCTACAACTTTTTTTTAGCTGCTTGTGATATGAATTTATTATTTTTTTTAGTTTGAGTGGAATATTTCTTAATCTAAGTAATTTTTTTATCGAGTATTATTTTTTTTGGTTCGCAATACATAAATGAACTACAAAAAAATCTCTTCTCATTTTGAAAAAGATTGTTTGAAAGCAATAATCTTCAAATTAAGGCTGCTTACTTACCTTTGTGATTAATTGTATGTAAAACGAAAAGCGGACAGCTTTAAACAAGTTGGACGTGTTGTAATAGTGCCTGTCCAGACGGGTTGTGCTCATAACGTTATATCGGTCGGTTCAAGGGTAAAAGGGATGAGAAATGGAAGAAAAGAAACTGGATGCTTACGACGAAAACTGAATTTTCTGCGTGACCAGAATACTTTGCCCGTTCAGATGGGCTATGGTCATAAATTTATAATTTTTTTTAATACAATTTGCAATATAATATGGAGAGCTTGCTCAAGCAAAAATATCAACGTTTGAACACATAGCGTTAACAGCAGGCCCCGCCTGGTCAGGCACACAAATACTGTTATTTGCTTAATTTTGAAATTGTGGAGTGAAGACAATGTTCAACTTTTTTATACAGTAACCTTAATCTTTTAATTGCTCTCATTCAACTGCATTAAAACAACGGTGAAACCATTTGTTTCTTATATCATGTTCAAACTTCATTTTCCAAACACCCTCCTTTAAACATTTTTTTAAAGAAAAAAAAAATATATTTCATAATAAAATCAATAAATAATTTTCACTTAGTTATACATTTTCAGGAATGATTCAGGAGAATTCGAGCAACTTGAGATCACCTCATATTCGTCCCCACCGGATCTACCCGAAGTAATGAAAACGCAAGAAGCTTCAAACGGACAAGATCAAGTATCTTAACTCTAAGCCTTATTTGCCACGAATAAAACCGTCACATACAAAAGAACTCATACCTTTTTATTAGACCATCTGCAATCGCATCTTCACAAAAACTAACAGCAGTAGACAAGGAAAGCAATTTCTTGGCGAAAGTGATAACGAATGTTCATGCAAATGTATATGTATATTATATCAAAAACAACCGTCTGGTAGTTTTTTTTAGTCGAGGTAGGAGGTTGGTGTTCAAAATTGGTATTTTTTTTTTATTTTGAGGTAGAAGTGATATTCAAATGGGTGATACCATTGCATATATAAATTATAGTAAGTCAAAAAAGCGAACAGACACCGGTGGCGCAGCAAACGCTTTTAATATGGCTTTCCATTGGTAAATTAGGATATCCGCAAAAGAATTAATGTTTTTCGTTGCCAATGGAATACGAAATCGAAAACTTTTTTTTTTTTTCATTTTGTAAGTGCTTTTATCCCGTCGGTGAAAGTAGTGTCCTTCAGGGAAATATTTACTACGAATGTAGCAGATCTATTTCATTTTTTTCATGTTCTTATTTTACTACGTAGCAAATTTTTTTAACTTTTATATATTTTAGTTCATTTAGTTTATTTATTGTTTAAAATGCCACTCTAAAATACTTCTAATTCCAACTTTACTGTGAATGTGTTACGTTAAATTTTCTCGCAACAAAAACCATTCATATGATTGGTTATTTTGATTTTGATATTATTTTCTTTTCCTCGAACCCTCTCTATCATTTCTTCATCCCACCATTCTTCCGTTGTCTGTTCTCAGCAATGTGATCGAAACATAGCTTTGAGCAAATGAAAGAACAGGTACGTGTTGTAATCAGGACGAGCTGAACGGATGTCGGCGTTTGGTGTGTCGAGCCAGAAGCCTCTAGAGACTCGCACACCATTTTTCTTAAATTTAGTGATCTTTCTCATCACATACATCTCCATTTATATACATACTTCGTCATTCGCAAACATAATCATCATCATCATCATCATTCATATACCTCATCGTTACCTTTATTCATAAATATCATCATTCATTTATATCATCATTACACTCATCATCATTCACACACCTCATTACTTATGTATATATTACACACAGTACACAAGCAGGATATCACACACACAACACTATACACATTCAAACACATATCACAGATGAGAACAATCAAAATCGCACGTGTGAACGCCATATTTTGTCATGAGACGCACTGTGCAGTGTAGTGTTGCAAGTGTAAACACCCTAAATTTACATTACACTCATCATCATTCACACACCTCATTACACACAGTACACAAAGCAGGATATCACACACACAACACTATACACATTCAAACACATATTATCACAGATGAGAACAATCGAAATCGCACGTGTGAACGCCATATTTCGTCATGAGACGCACTGTGCAGCGTAGTGCTGCAAGTGTAAACACCCTAAATTTAACTTGTTATTTTATAAAGCCGAACTATAAGAATGAAACGTTAATAGTTTTCCCCTTTTCCCCAAATCAGCGCAAAGATCCACCGAATAGGGTAAAGTAGTTTTGTTCTAGTTCTTCAGTTTTGTAACATAGAGAATTTTATCCTTCCCCTGACTCAGTAGAATATATAGAAGAGTAACTGGGAAAATGCCCAGAAGTATTATTTTCTACTTTCAGGAACTTTCATTTTTCTCGGCATATTTTATGGGAGGGGTCTGGTCTCGACTCAAGAACTGGATAAGTTTTGGAACATAAAACTTTTTCAGTCCAGTGCGATTTGAAAATTGTGCGAGTAAAAGGTCTCGCTGGAATTTGACAACGGAGGTGCATGTCAGCCATAAGGCGGCATATGCTAGAAAGCCATGACAGAAAATCTCGAGACACGATTGGCTGATTGTATGAATGTGTGGTTGAACTTGAGGGTCGAGAAAATACAAATGGAAATTAACGTCAAGTGGTTTTTGGTTTTGATTAAGATTTTAAAAGAGAAAAGCATCAGCTGTATCAGCAACAGCCACATCAACATCCACGGCAACATCAACAGCTACTGTTACAACAACAGCCGCTGCAGGAGCAGCAACAACAACAACAACAACAACAACAACAACAACAACAACAACAACAACAACAACAACACCAACAACAACAACAACAACAACAACAACAACAACAACAACAACAACAACAACAACAACAACAACAACAACAACAACAACAACAACAACAACAACAACAACAACAACAACAACAACAACAACAACAACAACAACAACAACAACAACAACAACAACAACAACAACAACAACAACAACACCAACAACAACAACAACAACAACAACATTGTTCGCTATGCGGAATCGTGCAACAGACTTCAAAACAAAATTTCTGTCAAACGGTGTTAAGAATTCGATGTGAATTGGAGTGTCTTTTGATTCTGTGCGGCCGCGTACGCGATAAATATTTTTTATTGTAGGTGGTTTTATTTTCAAAGATCTGCAAAGAACGTTTAAGCAAGACTAGAGATTTTCGTCATGGGAAAATGGAACACCGAATAAAATAGCATCGCTGGCTACGGTACTAATTTCAAGAAAGTTCTGGTTCTTTTTATGCTATATATTTTTGTTTTAGTAACTGAACTATGTTTACATACCTCAAGGAGATTGTGTTTTAGTGCACATACTTCGGAGTTAAGTGTATTTATGGTTTTTTTTTTGGCATTTAAACGATCAGATTCTAGTCCGGTCACTTTAATATTTGTTACATTTATGGTGTTTTGTAGTTCTTTAATTTCACTGCTTAATTTGTTAGAAATTCCTTTTTCAGAGTTTAATATCTATTTTGAAACAAGCTAAATAATATAGTCGCACGGCTCTTTACTCAAATCGACCATTTTCTTGCACTCCTTCGCACTTGATAGTTTATTTTGAGGGGTAAGAGCGGTAACTTCGACAATGGACCTTGCGGTGTGGTAGTGCAATTGCTTCGTGTGATTGCGGATTTTTTTTTTGCTGAGCCTGACTTAGTGCAACAAAAGGAATCGAAACAAAATTTAATTTAATGTTTAAACATGTTTAATCAGGGGCGAACGCAGGGGGGGGGGGTTTTGGGGGTTGAAACCCCCCCCCCCGAAATTTGTGAAATAAAAAAATAACCACTAGTTTTTTAAAACAAAAATCAAAATATAAAACATGGAAACATAAAATTCATCTGAAAATTTCATTCTGTCAACGAAAAAATCCCTCCAAATGCGGAAGCCATTTCTTTTCTATCGATAAGTAAATTTTCAGGTATTTCACACGTTTTGGAATGACTTTTTGGTTTTGGTATGTTTTTAGCATGATCACCCTTTTCTAGTGTAGTAAATTTGATATGTTGATGTGGTGGTAGTATTGGGTCGTATACAACGGGACCTGCCATAGAAATATATGAAAATTCACTTTCCTACTTACTTGCAAACACATCGTATTTGTCGCTTCAAAACTAACGGCAGTTGCGATCGAAACACATCGTATCGGTCACTCCAAAGCTAACGGCAGTCGCTACCGAAATCTACGAAAATAAAAATTTTCATCACACTTACTAAAACCCAGTCGCTCTTGCTCTGTATAAGAATGCGATCGACAACGGCAACTAGGAAAGGGTATACTTATGTATGAATAAGCATATGCATACCCATGAACATTGCTTGAGTATGCCAAACGATAAACTGCCCAACAACTTTATAAACACCTTAAATGTTTGCGATTCGTCCCTATATAAAACAGTTCATTGTTTTATGCAGATCGGTGCACCACTTCCGGTATCCATGGCTTCAAGCAAGCGATCTTTTTCGTGTCTGCGCAGATTAAAAACTTATCTGCGAGGAAGAACCAGCGAGAAGCGACTGAACGGTTTGATGTTGCTGAACATCTATAGGAGTATTGAGGTTGATTATCAGGACGTTATAAATATAATGGCAAAAGTTCCTAGGCGCATTGATTTTATTTTATAAAATACTAGCTGTGCCCGCGACTTCCTCCGCGTGGAATAGTGGCTTTCGGCAGCATTTTAAATTTTTCAGTAACTTATTGTTATATTATTTTACTTAAGAACATACATTTTTGCACACTATATTCTTACTTTTTTCGTCTTTTGCCAAATAAAATTGTTTTGCCGTAAGTACTTCTGTTCCCATGGCAATAATGGAACAAAGAAAACAAAAACAGACAGATTTAATTTTGAAATATTAGGAACGACTCCCGTTCCCGTGGGAATATGGTGATCGTTCTCATAGGAATATGGGAATGAGTTAAAGTTTATGTTACTCGCTCGGGGATAGTGTAGCATTCTTACGGTGGAAGAATTTTTGAAATCGGTGCAGTAGTTTCTAAGTTCTCGATTACGTTCCCGTTCCCGTAGGAATTGGGATAAAACATAAAGTCTATGTCTTTTCTCATGTCTTAGACTACCTCTGTACAAAATTTCTTTTGAATTGGTTCAGTTGTTTGGGCGGGAGATGGTAGCATAGAAAGACGAACAGACAGAGCTACTTTTGCATTTATAGTATAAGTTAGGATTGTTCCTAGCAAAACAATACAGAGTATAAAAAAAGCATAAAAATATTATTAAGAACAAATTGTTCGTGAATATTTAATATATTTTTTCAAACCCCCCCCCCCCCCCCGAAAAACTTTTCTGCGTTCGCCCCTGACCCAAGAGGACCCTAGTGTCCATAGGTTTTTTCTTAAAAACCACCTCTATCTAGCAACTCCTACTCTCACCTCCACGTGGTGAACATCGGGTGCCTAGTACCTCAACTAAGATTGGGTCTGAACCCTAGTGGAAGGTTGTTGGTGGCAGCAAACGAGAGGGGGGGGGGGGGGGGGGAGAGGTGTTCGCACTAAGGCACCTCTCCTTTCATCCAGACGGCAGCGGAGGAATTCCCTAGATGGAATCAACGGTGGCGTCTACAGTTCCAGTCAGGTTGAACTACTTAGTGATCCCCTTATAGGGCTACTACAACATATTTGGAGCTCAGATCTATTAGGAACGGTTTATCCGGCTCCCCATCCTTTGGAGCTATACAATGATCTGGCCGTCCAGGGAGTCGTGCTGTCGGGGTGACTTCCCGGCCACGTAAAGCAATTGTTAGTTGCGAAGCACCAACAAGCCTCGGATACGGATGGATTTACTGATGACGAACCTAGCAAACGAAAAACGGACAACGAACTTCGGATATGTACGTGGAATGTTAGGTCCCTTAATAGACCACGTGCAGCCGAACAATTAGCGGAAGCCCTAAACTGCTACAAAGCAGATATCACCGCTATCCAAGAAATGCGATGGGATGGACCAGGTAGACGCAAACTAAAAGACTGCGATATCTACTACGGCGATTGCTACCGAGAACAAAAGCAGCGACTGTTTGGATGTGGATTTGTTGTTAGAACTAGGCTCAGGCAAAAAGTCTTGAGTTTCAACTATGTGAACGAGTGCATTGCAACAATCCGCATCAAGGCTAAATTCGTCAACATAAGCCTCATTTGCGCACACGCCCCCACAGAGGAAAAGGATGAAGACACCAAAGACGTATTCTACGAGCTCCTGGACAAAACATATGAGCAGTGCCCTGGCTATGACATTAAGATTGTTCTAGGAGATTTTAATGCCAAGCTAGGAAGAGAGGATATCTTTAGTGGAATAATCGGAAGATACAACCTGCACGGCACCACTACCTTGTTGTAGCCAAGGTACGACTGCGGATATCCCGATCCAAGCCAAAAAAAGGAAATACTTTGAGAAAATTCGACGTTGGACGACTACAATCGCAAGAGATCGCCAAGACCTTTTTCGATCGAGTCTCTTACAACCTCTTAAGAAGGCCTATGCCGCCAGCATCAAGTATAGAGAACCAGTGGCAGCACTGCCAATCAGCCATCAGAGATGCCGCCTCTGAAGTGCTGGGTTTCACACGGCCACCGCAACGAAACCCCTGGTTTGACGACGAATGCCGGCGCACACGCAGCTAAACAGGAATCATACAAAGCGGCGCTGCACAAAAGACTAGAACTGCTTACGAGCTCTACAAGCAGATGAGGAGAGACGAACACCGGCTTTTTAGACGGAAAAAGGGAGAGCATGAGAAGCGCGCGATCGAGGAGATAAAAGGGTGCCACAGCAGGAATGAGGTTCGGAAGTTTTGCCAAAAGGTAAAAACAACATCCTCGGGCTATAAGCTCCGGGCTATAAGCTCCGAAAATTGTTTTGCCGTAAGTACTTCTGTTCCCATGGCAATAATGGAACAAAGAAAACAAAAACAGACAGATTTAATTTTGAAATATTAGGAACGACTCCCGTTCCCGTGGGAATATGGTGATCGTTCTTATAGGAATATGGGAATGAGTTAAAGTTTATGTTACTCGCTCGGGGATAGTGTAGCATTCTTACGGTGGAAGAATTTTTGAAATCGGTGCAGTAGTTTCTAAGTTCTCGATTACGTTCCCGTTCCCGTAGGAATTGGGATAAAACATAAAGTCTATGTCTTTTCTCATGTCTTAGACTACCTCTGTACAAAATTTCTTTTGAATTGGTTCAGTTGTTTGGGCGGGAGATGGTAACATAGAAAGACGAACAGACAGAGCTACTTTTGCATTTATAGTATAAGTTAGGATTGTTCCTAGCAAAACAATACAGAGTATAAAAAAAGCATAAAAATATTATTAAGAACAAATTGTTCGTGAATATTTAATATATTTTTTCAAAACCCCCCCCCCCCGAAAAACTTTTCTGCGTTCGCCCCTGACCCAAGAGGACCCTAGTGTCCATAGGTTTTTTCTTAAAAACCACCTCTATCTAGCAACTCCTACTCTCACCTCCACGTGGTGAACATCGGGTGCCTAGTACCTCAACTAAGATTGGGTCTGAACCCTAGTGGAAGGTTGTTGGTGGCAGCAAACGAGAGGGGGGGGGGGGAGAGGTGTTCGCACTAAGGCACCTCTCCTTTCATCCAGACGGCAGCGGAGGAATTCCCTAGATGGAATCAACGGTGGCGTCTACAGTTCCAGTCAGGTTGAACTACTTAGTGATCCCCTTATAGGGCTACTACAACATATTTGGAGCTCAGATCTATTAGGAACGGTTTATCCGGCTCCCCATCCTTTGGAGCTATACAATGATCTGGCCGTCCAGGGAGTCGTGCTGTCGGGGTGACTTCCCGGCCACGTAAAGCAATTGTTAGTTGCGAAGCACCAACAAGCCTCGGATACGGATGGATTTACTGATGACGAACCTAGCAAACGAAAAACGGACAACGAACTTCGGATATGTACGTGGAATGTTAGGTCCCTTAATAGACCACGTGCAGCCGAACAATTAGCGGAAGCCCTAAACTGCTACAAAGCAGATATCACCGCTATCCAAGAAATGCGATGGGATGGACCAGGTAGACGCAAACTAAAAGACTGCGATATCTACTACGGCGATTGCTACCGAGAACAAAAGCAGCGACTGTTTGGATGTGGATTTGTTGTTAGAACTAGGCTCAGGCAAAAAGTCTTGAGTTTCAACTATGTGAACGAGTGCATTGCAACAATCCGCATCAAGGCTAAATTCGTCAACATAAGCCTCATTTGCGCACACGCCCCCACAGAGGAAAAGGATGAAGACACCAAAGACGTATTCTACGAGCTCCTGGACAAAACATATGAGCAGTGCCCTGGCTATGACATTAAGATTGTTCTAGGAGATTTTAATGCCAAGCTAGGAAGAGAGGATATCTTTAGTGGAATAATCGGAAGATACAACCTGCACGGCACCACTACCTTGTTGTAGCCAAGGTACGACTGCGGATATCCCGATCCAAGCCAAAAAAAGGAAATACTTTGAGAAAATTCGACGTTGGACGACTACAATCGCAAGAGATCGCCAAGACCTTTTCCGATCGAGTCTCTTACAACCTCTTAAGAAGGCCTATGCCGCCAGCATCAAGTATAGAGAACCAGTGGCAGCACTGCCAATCAGCCATCAGAGATGCCGCCTCTGAAGTGCTGCGTTTCACACGGCCACCGCAACGAAACCCCTGGTTTGACGACGAATGCCGGCGCACACGCAGCTAAACAGGAATCATACAAAGCGGCGCTGCACAAAAGACTAGAACTGCTTACGAGCTCTACAAGCAGATGAGGAGAGACGAACACCGGCTTTTTAGACGGAAAAAGGGAGAGCATGAGAAGCGCGCGATCGAGGAGATAAAAGGGTGCCACAGCAGGAATGAGGTTCGGAAGTTTTGCCAAAAGGTAAAAACAACATCCTCGGGCTATAAGCTCCGGGCTATAAGCTCCAAAAATTGTTTTGCCGTAAGTACTTCTGTTCCCATGGCAATAATGGAACAAAGAAAACAAAAACAGACAGATTTAATTTTGAAATATTAGGAACGACTCCCGTTCCCGTGGGAATATGGTGATCGTTCTCATAGGAATATGGGAATGAGTTAAAGTTTATGTTACTCGCTCGGGGATAGTGTAGCATTCTTACGGTGGAAGAATTTTTGAAATCGGTGCAGTAGTTTCTAAGTTCTCGATTACGTTCCCGTTCCCGTAGGAATTGGGATAAAACATAAAGTCTATGTCTTTTCTCATGTCTTAGACTACCTCTGTACAAAATTTCTTTTGAATTGGTTCAGTTGTTTGGGCGGGAGATGGTAGCATAGAAAGACGAACAGACAGAGCTACTTTTGCATTTATAGTATAAGTTAGGATTGTTCCTAGCAAAACAATACAGAGTATAAAAAAAGCATAAAAATATTATTAAGAACAAATTGTTCGTGAATATTTAATATATTTTTTCAAACCCCCCCCCCCCCCCCGAAAAACTTTTCTGCGTTCGCCCCTGACCCAAGAGGACCCTAGTGTCCATAGGTTTTTTTCTTAAAAACCACCTCTATCTAGCAACTCCTACTCTCACCTCCACGTGGTGAACATCGGGTGCCTAGTACCTCAACTAAGATTGGGTCTGAACCCTAGTGGAAGGTTGTTGGTGGCAGCAAACGAGAGGGGGGGGGGGGGGAGAGGTGTTCGCACTAAGGCACCTCTCCTTTCATCCAGACGGCAGCGGAGGAATTCCCTAGATGGAATCAACGGTGGCGTCTACAGTTCCAGTCAGGTTGAACTACTTAGTGATCCCCTTATAGGGCTACTACAACATATTTGGAGCTCAGATCTATTAGGAACGGTTTATCCGGCTCCCCATCCATTGGAGCTATACAATGATCTGGCCGTCCAGGGAGAGGAGCTGTCGGGGTGACTTCCCGGCCACGTAAAGCAATTGTTAGTTGCGAAGCACCAACAAGCCTCGGATACGGATGGATTTACTGATGACGAACCTAGCAAACGAAAAACGGACAACGAACTTCGGATATGTACGTGGAATGTTAGGTCCCTTAATAGACCACGTGCAGCCGAACAATTAGCGGAAGCCCTAAACTGCTACAAAGCAGATATCACCGCTATCCAAGAAATGCGATGGGATGGACCAGGTAGACGCAAACTAAAAGACTGCGATATCTACTACGGCGATTGCTACCGAGAACAAAAGCAGCGACTGTTTGGATGTGGATTTGTTGTTAGAACTAGGCTCAGGCAAAAAGTCTTGAGTTTCAACTATGTGAACGAGTGCATTGCAACAATCCGCATCAAGGCTAAATTCGTCAACATAAGCCTCATTTGCGCACACGCCCCCACAGAGGAAAAGGATGAAGACACCAAAGACGTATTCTACGAGCTCCTGGACAAAACATATGAGCAGTGCCCTGGCTATGACATTAAGATTGTTCTAGGAGATTTTAATGCCAAGCTAGGAAGAGAGGATATCTTTAGTGGAATAATCGGAAGATACAACCTGCACGGCACCACTACCTTGTTGTAGCCAAGGTACGACTGCGGATATCCCGATCCAAGCCTAAAAAAGGAAATACTTTGAGAAAATTCGACGTTGGACGACTACAATCGCAAGAGATCGCCAAGACCTTTTCCGATCGAGTCTCTTACAACCTCTTAAGAAGGCCTTTGCCGCCAGCATCAAGTATAGAGAACCAGTGGCAGCACTGCCAATCAGCCATCAGAGATGCCGCCTCTGAAGTGCTGGGTTTCACACGGCCACCGCAACGAAACCCCTGGTTTGACGACGAATGCCGGCGCACACGCAGCTAAACAGGAATCATACAAAGCGGCGCTGCACAAAAGACTAGAACTGCTTACGAGCTCTACAAGCAGATGAGGAGAGACGAACACCGGCTTTTTAGACGGAAAAAGGGAGAGCATGAGAAGCGCGCGATCGAGGAGATAAAAGGGTGCCACAGCAGGAATGAGGTTCGGAAGTTTTGCCAAAAGGTAAAAACAACATCCTCGGGCTATAAGCTCCGAGCCGAAGCCTGCAAGGATGACCAAGGGAACATCGCAGTCAATGCTGATCGCAGTCAATACTTCTCCCAGCTCTATAACGGCGATGATGAACCCAATTCCGCTGTTAGAGAGATGGAACCATTCGATTTAGGCGATGTAGACCAACAATTCCGCCAACCCGACCTGAACGAAGTGAAGACAGCAGTATCCAAGCTAAAATCCAACAAAGCTGCAGGAGCTGATGGCCTCACTGCCGAATTATTTAAAGCGGCAGGCAATGACCTGGTCAGGAGTATGCACCAGCTCATTTGCAAAATATGGTCGGAAGAAAGCATGCCCGATGAATGGAACCTCAGTATTGTTTCCACGGTCCTCAAGAAAGGAGACCCTCTGAGCTGCGCCAACTACAGAGGTATCAGTCTTTATATCGCATACAAAATCCTCTCTGCCGTATTGTGTGAACGTCTGAAGTCATCCGTCAACAACCTGATAGGTCCTTATCAGTGCGGCTTTAGACCAAGAAAGTCCACCATGGACCAAATCTTCACACTACGGCAGATCTTGGAAAAAACCCAGGAGCTTCAAATCGATACCTACCACCTTTTTATCGATTTTAAGGCCGCATATGACAGCATCTATAGAGAGGAGTTATATAGAGCCATGTCTAGTTTTGGCATCCCTACCAAACTTATCCGATTGTGTAGGATGACGTTGGAGAACGCACGCTGCTCCTGCAAAAGATCTCACCGATACATTCGATGTCAAAAAAGGTTTTAGGCAAGGGCGATGTACTGTCATGCGATTTCTTCAACATCGTTCTTGAAAGAATAGAGCAAAACTCCCACGTCAACACAAGAGGCACAATCTTTCAAAGATCCGTTCAATTGCTCAGATTTGCCGACGATATTGACATAATTGGATGAACGCAGCGTGATGTCGATGGCGCGTTTATGAGCATTGAGACGGAAGCGAAGAAGATGGGTTTAGTGGTAAATGAGGGCAAGGCCAAGTATATGCTGTCATCAAGAAAGGACACCTAACACCGACGTCTTGGACAAAACGTCACGATTAACAGCAGGCGCCGCTATTAATTCAGACAACGACACCAGCGCTGAAATCAAAAGAAGAATAACTCTTGCCAATCGCTGTTTCTTCGGGCTAAGAAGGCAATTGAGTAGTAAAGTCCTCTCTCGAGCAACTAAAGTGTCCCTGTATAAGACACTTATCATCCCGGTTCTTATATATGGCGCAGAGGCATGGACCTTGCCAAAGGCAGACGAGAACGCTTTAGGATGCTTCGAGAGAAAAATTCTTTGGGTGATTTTTGGTCCCGTCTGCATAGATGGAGAGTGGAGAAGAAGATTCAACGACGAACTGTACGGGCTGTACAGCGACACTGATCTGGTCAAACAAGTCAAGGTCCAGCGGCTTAGATGGCTGGGTCATGTAGAGCGAATGGACACCAACGCTCGGGCCCGGAAAGTCTTGTAACGAAGCATTTATGACTTAGTCACATGCTCTGAATATGCCAGGGGAAATTGCCAAATGCCTGAAGTATGCAATGGTAAATTGCTTAGCACCACCCTCCCTCCAGCGCCGAAACTAAACATATCATCCGTGCCACCAACCACCGGTAAGTCACCATACAAATAGGTAGCCAGGGCACACACCCATAATATTGTACTGAGGTAAACCACAGTGTGGTAGGCTGTACTATTAACAACAACAACGGTGTGTCAAACAGAATACACACAGCGTAGGTAAATGGCAAGGGGGAGATAGCGAATGGCAAACAACAATGTACATTGCTTATGGGCTGCACACGACGAACATGCATATGGTTTAGCTGTGAGGAGGTAATCTCATTGTTGTTATTATTAAGCAGCAGCATGACAATTTCACCGTGCATTACTTTTATATGGGCTGCACACGTTACCAAAAATGATAAACGAGTATAAATAGGGCAGCCAAATGATGGAAAATCATCAGTCCGCCGGCACAGTCCCAACAGCACAAGTCGCTCAAGAAGATTAAGGTAATAAAGCAGATAGTAAGGTAAAAGGTAAAATAATTAGAAAATATATTTATTAAGTATTGTGCCACAGGGGGTAAAGAATAGTACCCGTGGATCCGACCGGCCATAGCTTGAGTGTCTACCCCACCAAGGCCCTCGTGGTGCTTGTCGTTTCTACCCCACCAAGGCCCTAGTGGTGCTTGTCGTTTCTACCCCACCAAGGCCCTCGTGGTGCTTGTCGTTTCTACCCCACCAAGGCCCTCGTGGTGCTTGTCGTTTCTACCCCACCAAGGCCCTCGTGGTGCTTGTCGTTTCTACCCCACCAAGGCCCTCGTGGTGCTTGTCGTTTCTACCCCACCAAGGCCCTCGTGGTGCTTGTCGTTTCTACCCCACCAAGGCCCTCGTGGTGCTTGTCGTTTCTATCCCACCAAGGCCCTCGTGGTGCTTGTCGTTTCTACCCCCGCAAGGCCTTCGGGTGCTTGTTAACGCGGCTACCAATAGGGTGTATCGCCACGTTTGCCGTGCCACTGGTGGCCGAATAAATAGCCAGACGTAACCCAAATTTGTTTCTCTTCTCCTAGGTGACAAGACTATTAGACTGACGACCTACTATACGGAGTACACCTAAGCCGCACCCAAAGTCTAGTATCACCCATACCAGGATACAACGTTTTCCCGATACATTCGGAGGTACCAGATTTTACCGAACATCAGTATATATATATATATAAAATACATATGTAACAATCCGTTATAAATTATAATACACATTTTAAAGGAAGTTCTATTAAAGAGAGAGTTTCTGACCATTGTAAATTTTTCGTGTTTTTATTTTACTCACCCTGGCCAGCCGCGAGTCTTACCCCGGGTGGAAACAAAAACACTTCACAGTCTTCGAATCTAATCCCGAGGGATGGCGCAGTAGAGTAAGACCGCGACTCAGGTGGCGCACGCAAGTAGGAGAGGACCTCAACCAACTTAGCGTTCAAAACTGGAGGCAGCTAGCTAGGGACCGAGCTGGCTGGAGAAGCATGTTGGTTGAGGCCCTGGTCCGACCCGGACTGTAGCGCCACCTTAAGTAAGTAAGTAAGTAAGATAGCTTTAGACTACCAATGTTTAGGAATTCTAAAACAAAAAAATATGGTTCTACACAGAGGACTAGATATTTATAATAACCTACCTAATGACTTAAAAGTAGAATCAAACATGACCAAATTCAAGAAATTTCTAATAGGCAAACCGGCAACCATCACCAGCGGGGAAGCACAAACCAGACCGGCACTCGTAGACGTACCGCCGCCGCAAAGTGGAATTGACATCAACGCTAGCCCCTGCGGAACGGAGCCACCCGAACAACGCCCCGGAATAACCAGCAGTGCTCATGCCGGAGAATCAACGTTAGCCAGCCATGGAGACCGCAAAGTTAAGGAAAGAGAAGACCCATTCAAAGGTAAAAACGTCAAAGATCATCACCTATACCATCCCGACAGACGCCGCCAACGGTTCTATTTTAAGAGGAGGATCGGCACCGTCGATTGCCGAATCGTAAAGCGAGGGGTGGCCAGCCATTTTGCGCCACAAAGAGACCGGCCAAACGAAGGAGGTCATCTTCGACCCCTAGGCATTGAAAGCCGATAACATTTCTTTTAAACGTTAATTTTTTTACCAAGGAGGTTATTTTTTTGTTATTTTGTTATTTTGTTTTCTAAGAAGTTTTTGTTAAATTGTTATTTTGAAAAAAAAAAAAAAAAAAAAAAAAAAAAAAAAAAGCGTTTGTTGTTGTTACTACGCCATGAAATAACAAAGGAAGAGGAAAAAAACCACAGCAAAGCCGGAGAATGCTACGAAACCTGTAGACGTGAAAGTTTACGTCTCCGAAAAGGAGGGAGTATGTAACGAAGCATTTATGGCTTAGTCACATGCTCTGAATATGCTAGGGGAAATTGCCAAATGCCTGAAGTATGCAATGGTAAATTGCTTAACACCACCCTCCCTCTAGCGCCGAAACTAAACATATCAGCCGTGCCAGCAACCACCGGTAAGTCACCATACAAATAGGTAGCCAGGGCACACACCCATAATATTGTACTGAGGTATACCACAGTGTGGTAGGCTGTACTATTAACAACAACAACGGTGTGTCAAACAGAATACACACAGCGTAGGTAAATGGCAAGGGGGAGATGCAAACAACAATAGGTACGTTTTTTTTCTCAAGCCTATACGGCTTAGAAAAATTCACGTACTAAATACAACAAAAATTTAGCTATCTGGGCTTCCCTTAGCGGTCTTATTTCCTTAGCCCGATAACAAAAAATGTGCTACCAAACTATTTTTTGGAAATGTTATCGAAAATGGCGAAAGCTGTCGTTGGGTGTGTTCGGTGTAGCTACAAATTCATACATATGCTAACAATTGTCCACAAATTTATGTTACTTGGCAAAATTTTAGTTCACAAAATTGTGCAATTTGTAAGCTCACCGAACGCACCCATTGTACCAAATGACATTTCTCATTTCTCAATTCAAGAAATGACATCCCTCGCAATATTTGTGTGCTTTTTCATAAAAATTAGACGTAGCCAAATGTGCTCTAGACCATTATGTGATAGAAAAGCAAATATCCTACACAAAAATCACAAAGGACTATTTAAAGGAATCAACGTTAAGAACTCAAAATTAGAAACATAAAAGACTTTTCCGTTTTGTTGGCAATATACTAATTTGCAATTTCCAAATAGAACCAGAAGAAGAGCTGGCTAGTAGTGTATTGGACTTCAAATCAATACGATTTTTGCAGACTTCGATTAATAGCTTGATAGAAAATCCGGTTTCTTGGCAATATCACCCATTGAGCTCCTATTTCTGGGAGATGCGTGGCGATGAAACACAAGCTTATGAGTGTGCCAAACGCGGAGTAATGCTCGCGCCACGTAAAGTAAGAAACATCCTTCTATTGGCTATGATTCTGTAAGGACCAGAGAAATTCCTTGACGTGAAAGTTGTTTTGTCTGGTCGTTGATCATGCCTCTGAGGTGCCAGAAAACCATTTTGCGCTGCGAACTACATACATTAAAAATGATTCACGAATGCAACCATTCCCTCACTCACTTTGACATGGTCGAGAAATTAGATCAAAAATGTATAGGTGAGTTGTAAATAAACTTCATCATAAATAAAATTATAAAATCGGTACATATGCATGCACTCTTCCAGCTACGCTGGTTAAAAAAAAACTGAAGAAACAAATAGCTGAACGAAATCAATCCGTGATAAAATGGTATTAGCGGAACGAAATTCGGTAATTGTTTGAAATGGATGTAGATCGAGAGGGTCCTAATGGCAATGTGGTTGGAGCTCGTGAAACACCAGAAAGGATTTCAGATGATGATAATTCAAGAAAAAGAAATGGCAAATCAAAGACGAAACAAAGCGTATATGAAGTAAAAATTCGAGTCGGATGAGACTACCAAGCTAAGGAAGTTCCAGACCTATAGATGGAAAAGTACAAATCAATTTGCCAAAGAAAAATATGTATACAATGGAGAACAAGCATTGGGAATGCTCTTTTGGTACAAACACGACCTAGAACGTGCTGTTTTGGATTTAGCGAATTTCACACCTCGATAAGTGGACCGTCGAGGATAAGGTTCCCTTTGAACAAGTTTTCCAGTTTCACGGAAAGAGTGAAGTAAATGGATTGAAAAGCATGAAAAAACCTCATAACAGAGCCAGACAGGTAAATTTTTTCTGTTCAAGTTTTTAAAGCAAATTTATAATAAAATGATCGCTTTTGCTTTGTTTTGTATTTATAGGGAACCTTGGAGCAATATTTTTGGATGCAAAAACACCAAACGATGAACTATTGCATCGTGGGCAGTATTGCAACACTCGTACTCTTGCTGGCACATACGAGCAAGTTTTGTTCTGTGATTTCATAACGATAGCTGCTAAAGCACTCTTGGAAGCCTCTAAAACAATTTATTCAATTTGCTTGTTTTATTATTTAACTTATTTGTAACACTTTATGAAATATGGGTGTCACCTCTTCACAGACGATTCCACATAACTACTTTTTATAAACTTATTATATTTTGTCTGTAAAAGTGAAATAAATAGTTTTATGGTGTCAACAAAATTTTTACATTTTGGATTTCAAAATCAGCCAACTGCTGCTCCAAATCCAACTCTTCAGATTCAGTAGTGCTGGAACCAGTATCACTGGAAAGAGCAGCAAGCAGACTTGCCGCACTTTCTATATCCCTGCTGATCCCCCCTCAATATCAAAGTTTCAATTTGTATAACTTACACTCAACTTGTTCCCTCTCTGCATCTGCATCCATAAAAAGAAAGCAATTGTATTTATTGAATTTTCATCGAACCGTTTTAATTTTTATTTTTGATTTATTTATTTTGAAAAAACGTCATACGTCAAACGTCATATGCCAAATACGCAGTGCTACCAAATTGCTAAATCGTGTTTTTTTTCTCTTTTTGATCAAGCCTTTATAGGCTGTAATGGACACCTGTGACAAAGAGGAGAAGTTAGCGACAATGGTTCGTGGAAATAAAAACACTTTACCTTCTTTGTTGTGGTCAATCCTCACTGCAATTGATCGATTCAAATCAATCTCGTGTGGTGATTTGATTTCAATGAACCTGTGTTCATTGTGCTTCTCCACGAAGAGTGTCTGAGGATAGTTAGTGATGTGCTTCAGGAATTCACCCTTCTCCGTCGGAATTTTGAAGGCTTTTGGTAGAAACAGTAGTGGAATCGTAGATAGGTCAACCTTTGTGTGACAAACCCACTGCCAGGAAAGTGACTTACCTTCTTGTATGGCTGGAGATTCTTACCTTCGACAGTAGTTCGATCGTAGCCAAGTCTCTGCAGCACTGCAATCACATGATAGATGTGCTCTTCGGTTCTACTGAGGCCATATATGGCTTATTTGGGCCGAGTTAGCAGCTGACTGAATGTGTCATTCTTCGTTTCAGAAGGAAAAAGACTGGGTCGTATTTGGGAAAATTCCACTTCACGATTGCACAACACTCAGTTGCTACTAGCAAGATAAGGACACTTTCAATTGGCAGATTGAAGTTGCTTCCTCTGGTCGAAGGTTCTTCTGGAATTGGACGTGATTCATTCTTTTCATTTTTGTTGTTTATATTTTTGCTGTCATCAGCATTTGACACTTCGAGGGCTGGAATTCGACTATTTTTTTTGACGTTTGGTCGAGTTCGAATGTCGAATTCTCGAATTGACACTGACTCTCGTCGGGGGTCGCAGTGGTCGGCAGAGAGACGCCAAGTTTGAGGGAGTGCGTCCAAGAACAGAAAAGGATGGAAAATTGGACAATATAATCGACGTGGACGTTTTTGATTGGCGTTAGCGCGGTCGAACGAGGTGCGCTAACGGAGATCAAAGAAACGGAACCCATGCGGTGATAGTTGACGTAGCAACACACTTGGGACTTGGCATCGACACAGTCGAAATACAAACGCCAGCGGATACAGACGAACAATTCTTACTCTATGTTGCAGGGTGCAGCCCTAAAAAATTAATTTTTTTTCTTGCATAAGCGGCTCCATTAATCTAAAACACAAAAAGTCTCTCGGACCTAAAAATAAGTGTATAAAATCGTAGCCATATAATATATACATGAAAAAATTATTGCCACAGGAATTCAGTGCATATTGATTCACAATTCCGATATATATTTACTGTGCAAGTGCGCGACGCAATAAATGGTGTCCAAAAGCCCAAAGGGAGGATAAAGGATAAAGATTGGACAATATAATCGACGTGGACGTTTTTGATTGGCGTTAGCGCGGTCGAACGAGGTGCGCTAACGGAGATCAAAGAAACGGAACCCATGCGGTGATAGTTGACGTAGCAACACACTTGGGACTTGGCATCGACACAGTCGAAATACAAACGCCAGCGGATACAGACGAACAATTCCTAATCTATGTTGCAGGGTGCAGCCCTAAAAAATTAATTTTTTTTCTTGCATAAGCGGCTCCATTAATCTAAAACACAAAAAGTCTCTCGGACCTAAAAATAAGTGTATAAAATCGTAGCCATATAATATATACATGAAAAAATTATTGCCACAGGAATTCAGTGCATATTGATTCACAATTCCGATATATATTTACTGTGCAAGTGCGCGACGCAATAAATGGTGTCCAAAAGCCCAAAGGGAGGATAAAGCCCCCAAAAAGTACAAAAGTGGGCGTTTTTTAAGTAAGAGTGATAAATAAGTCGGTGAGTGGTTTCGTGTTCTATATGTGTAGTTTTTGCACATCTTATAGTTTTGTCAAGTCCTTCATGTTTTCCTTTTTTTTACACCATAGAAACCTCGACCTCGGCGATCACCGACAGTCCTCTGGAAGTCGTGATCGCCTCTCTGTTTTTTTAATTGAATCCCGAGAACTTCAATCAAGATTCGTTCAAGAAATCTCCAATCAAGTTTTTTTTTTGACATCAGCCTAGACGTGATAATTGTTTGGAATTAAATGCAGATACATTTATAGATTTGGTACTTGTTTGAAACTAAATTAAAACCTTTATAAAGCATACCTATTACTTGTTTGAAACTAAATTAAAATCTTTATAAAGCATACCTATTACTTGTTTGATACTTAAATTATAATACTTAAATAAAGAGTATTACTTGTTCAAAACTAAATAAAGATACTTAAAATATAGTGTGCTACTTGCTTAGAACAAAATTAAAATATTTCAATGTTGCTTGTTGAAACTAAATATACAATACGAGTACAATAAAGTGTAATATGTTTGTAAGCCGTCATGGTTGAAAATATGTTTTTTTCTCAAGCGTATAGCTTGAATATGTGCTGATTTTTCCATTTCAGGGGATGTGAAAGGTGACGTTTTCGGTGATGATATGATGAACTGAGCAATTGCAGAGGTAAGCGAAGGTAAAAGGGAGAGGTGAAAATCTGCCGATGCCTCTCAAGGTAGGGTGGGATATAGGCACCGTCGATAAGAACTCGACGCCCTCTGGTGGTAATGTCCGTCCGTTTTTAAATTAATTGTTTTTTTTTTTGAATGTTCGCATTCATTGGTTGAATCTATTAATGGCATGATTGTTTTGTTAATAGGTTGAATCCTCTGTGGTTGTGGACAAGATCCCGCACCGTCCGGCGAGCTCGAGCCGAGCATCCACTAGCATGCCAGTTCACAACCACGGGGAACAAAAAGTTTTTTTTTGATCAAATCAACCCCAGCCTATTACAAATGGCGCCCAACGTTAGGCGATTACAAATTGCCCACAGCGTTAGTCCTTGTTTCCGTCTACCTTTTCCCAATTTTAGTATTCCCTAATTGTTTTTGTTATCCTCTTTGGAAACTCGTATGTCATGATCGGGAAAGTTTCAAACATACCACTTTCATTTGCGACGAGATAACAAGAAGAGGATAACAACAACAATTAACCTTTGTTTAGTAATAATTAGCTACCCATCCTTTAGTGTCACAAATTTTACTTTTCTATCTTCTTCTTTTTACTTTTCCATCCCTTATTTTTTTTATTGTTTTCTAACAAAGTTTTGTGGCCTGTCGATGACGTAGTGTCGCACAGTTGCACAATAACTTTCCTTTTGTGTTTTGCTTATCCAAATGTATTATGTCTTCTATCAAAGGTCTCAGGCCAGAATAGAATTGCGAATGCATTTGGATAGCAACAATTTTTTTTTGTCTTTTGTCTCGAATGTTTGTTTGCTCCACTTATACTTACCACTCAGAGGGAATTTCAAATAAAAACCAGTCCGTCCGAAAGTCTTTCAGATCTCAAAATGTATACTTACCTCGCTCAGTTCACCCACGACAAATCTTCATCACCGGATAAGTTGCCCGAAGCATCCCCACAACGTCTCATCAAATAAAAAGAAAAACTACAAGCTATTTTTGAAAAACATTTTTTTTTTGATTTGATTATATATTTGAGTAACAATTCTTAAATATAATTACAATTTGGATTTTTTTGAAAAAGTTTCAGATTTCAGTTGTGAAAATTTTTTTTGTTGCTTTGTTGTCTTTGTCAGAACGAAGACTTAGAAAAAACTTTATTTTTTTTAGAAAATAAAATTTTTTTTTTCTTTTAAGTTTTTGATTTTTTTGTATCTTTAAATTGGAAAAAAATACAGGTTTACAATTTTTTTCTCGATTAGTTTTTTTTTATTTTGCTTCGTTATTTTTTTGTTGTTTTTTTTGGTTACTTTTGGTTTTGGGTTCTTTTCATTTTTCGTTATTTTGTTATTATATTGTTTTTGCTTTATTTTTTTGGTTTTCATTTTTCTATTTATTTATTTATTTTTTTTCTTGTTTATTTACATAATCCCCTTTTTCTGATTACATAATCCTTTTTTTTCGTTTCTTTTGTTCATTTACATAATTTTTTTTTTGAATCGTTACTTCGGTACATTTACTGAAGTTACGTGAATAACACTCATACCTATACAATACACTCACTACTTAATTTGCCAAGTTTTCGTTTTAAAAAAAAAAAAAAAAGATTTGTTTTGTTTTCGAAACATAAATCACACTTTTTGCTTCTGCGTTGCTTTTCGAGTATTTAACTCAAAAAAAAATTCTCAATAAGAAAAAAAAAAAAAAAACACCATCCAAACCATTCGCAATATGCAGATTCCAGGTAGTGCTAACGCAGATGCAAACATGGAAAATTGCGAATTTAGTTCAGTCCCCAATGATTTTAAAGCATATATCAATTATGCGATAGTGAATGCTTTCAGTTCCTATTCCCGATCCTTGAATTCAAGCATATCCGAACAGGTTCAGAAATGCATTAGGGATAATTTTATCGAATTTCTCGGTGATATTAGGAAGACTACTTCTCCTTTGAGAGGAGAAGAACCTATAAATAATACCGACCAAAATTATACCGCTAGTAGGATACCCTCTACGCAAAACCCTCACCAACAAAAAGCTATACCGCCTCAACCAAAATCAAACCAGCAGAAATCAACCCTCCAACATAATTCCTCAATCCCAAACAACCTACAACAAAATTTCAATAACAACCCCACCACAACCTCAAATAACACCTAGAGTGAGGACACGAGTCCCAACGATGTATCATTCCCAAGTGTAAGTATATCTGCACCAATGATAGCATCTGTGCAAGATGATAACGATGACGATCAGACTTCAAGAGCAATTGACCAGTTATCGTTCCGAAACAAGGACGGAATGTACAACTTTGCGGAGATAACTCCCACGAACGAAATCCAACCCTTCGAGTCACTGTCAATGAAGACTATGCTTACTGTGGAGGAAGTCGGAACATCCCAACCAAACTCTTTGGAAACAGAAACTGACACTTTGGTAATCAACGAGATAGCAGCCATCGTTTCAGAAAACGAGCAGTGCCATGAACTATCACGTGAGGGCATTGAATTCCAGGTGGGCGAAGAAGTGAAACGCGTTCCATTACAAGTACCCACTGCAAACACATGCCTATCATCGGGACTTAGAATTCCGTTAATCATGACCAACTCAACCATTATCGCATTTGAGGCCAATCGGTTAGCGAACAATTTGCTGCAAGACATGACTCAAAATACTCACAGTCTGGACTTGTATAATATTCTTCCACCTTCATGCATGAAATCGCTGAGTATGTCCGGATGCTTTGAAATTCAACTAAGCCCACAGTTGTCGCGCTTAAGAAAAAAATCCTTACCACTAGGCATTGTGGCAAGAAGAACAATTACCCCAAAACAGAAAAGGAAACTGGTTAAAGATCGCTTCAATACCTACACGATTGCAGCGGACTTTGCTCTCAATGAGAACTACAACGGAGAGTTGTAAGAACTCGATTTTGATGCGGAGGACGATGAAGTGTTGCAAATTGAAAC